>OU753557.1:10007500-11257500 GCA_916701695.1 Agrochola macilenta
GCAGGCAGATCGGGCAGATCGAGTTCCAACCAAAATCTACATTTTAAGCTGTAAAAAAAACAAATGAAAGTTTGAATTAATTAGTACCTACTTACTTTGAATTAGTTTATCAGTGACAATAACTTATTAGTATGTAATCGTGAATGTGATAGTAATAAGACATAATGTTGGCATGTGCTGGTAAAAGTTTTTCTAAAATGATTAAAAACTGAATTTTGGTGCGGATTGTGGCACCGTGGCGGTGCCTCAACTCCACAATTCCTGTGTTACTGTTCATAAATAAGTGAACTAGATCATCAGTCTGATGGTAAACTTTGCAAGAACGAGTGGGGGTCAGTCAGGTAAGTATGCCATGTATCTAGCTAACTTGCTGATAATAATAGGTAAAAATGTAGGCCACGATCGTCACACAGTCAGTCATCACCATCACCGAAGTCTAAGAAACGCTGTCGTGGCGATTCGGACTCGTTCCTGACCGATTGGCCGGCGAAGGCACAACTTATGGAAAACTGGAAAGTTAACTAAAAGAATAGGCACACATTTAAAACAAGTGAATATTATTAATCTGATAAATATTCTATCTCTTAGCAGATGAGCCCATGCGACCCAGCAGCTGCTAAGTAATGCCTTATGAACTGAAGACAGTAAAGGAACACCGCCTCTTCTTGATTTGATCACATCAATCCTGGTTAGTATTCAGTATTGCACACACTTTTTTTGATAAACATAGGTACATAATTATGGAGCAAATAAATTGGAGCAGGAGCATGGAATGAATAAATGTTGCAACTCATTGTACTCATAATGATTGATTGAAATGAGTACCTATTATAAGTAATTACTTATTGAAAGTACTACATTACTATACTGATGATAATCACAATATTATTTCAATTGATTGTAAAAAATAATACTCGGATGAGTGTAGGAATGAAATAAATCAAATAGTAATAAATGCTTACCATTATTTCCAGCAGTGGTGGTGTGCAGTCCACACACATCCGACAGCGCTCCGTTCCCAGCCTCAAGAAAAATGTAGCAAAAATGTATTAGCAAATTGATTTGATGTGATGCAAATGAATAAATTCTATTTATTTATTTATATAAGTACACACTAAACACTTAATAATGTAAAATAAATAAAGATTTATTATTAGATTTTTAATTGGATGACAGACATAGTGTCGATTTACATCTATGAGACATATACAGTGTGTAAAACAGTACCTAAACAGACTACAGCAACCTAAACACACATAATTTTATCAGCTTAAAATAAACGCACATACACTTCTTAAATAAATAAATACATATATTAATTATAATAATTTTAATTTTTCTTGTTTGCAAGAGTGAAGCGCAATTTGTGTGTAGGTATATTTTTATGTAATATTTATGTTACAAGGTTTGTATCTTGTACTGTGGTTTATCTCTAACAATCTAGATGATTTGGTATTACTGTGTGGGTCTATCTGGCAGGCCCCAACGAGATTTATCAACAGGTTTACATAAGGACATAATTTTTTACCTATAGAAAATAAATAAGATGTATTTTGTACTTCGACAGTTTTTGATTAAACAACGTTTCTATGAAGTGTCTTGCTAGCGGGCCCCTTGTGATTATTTTTATTGTTATTTTACTTTCAGATCGCCCAGTAGTGCTCGGAGTTAGACACTATTATGTACCTACCTTACAAATCCAAAATTTCGACTTTCTGTGAGCTATACTTTAGAACATATTCGTTACTTACTTAGACAAACATCCAGCGAGCGGGCCCCTTTTTTAAATACTACTCTTTAATATCCTACAATAGCATAAGGAGCTTGATACTATTAAGTACCTTACAAATCCAAAATTTCGACTTTCGCAAATTTAACTAGGTCCGTTGGTTGAATATTTATTTAGATAACGAATATCCTCTAAAGTATAGCTCACAGAAAGTCGAAAAACAAAAGCTGTCGAGATAGAAAATACATCTTATTCATTTTATATAAGTAGGTAAAAAATAATGTCCTTATGTAAACCTATCACCTGTTGATAAATCTCGTTGGGGCCTGCCAGATAGACCCACACGATATTACTACCTATGTTTTACGTATTATGTATATAGGTAAACGAACACTGAATACCTACTTGCCTAGCACAAATTTTATGAAGTTGCTCAATCTCACCTTTCTCAAGTAAAATCAATTTGTTGAAATAAAATGTAGGTCTAAAAGCATTGAAATAAATACTAATAAATTATTGTCTGTGAATACGAATACGCATGGAGACATGGGGCCCCCAATGACGGGAAATAAAATAGAACCTTAATGTGATATCTATGCAGCGTCTGGTTGCCAGGCAACAGCACTTCACTCCGTGTGTTACATCTATGCAGCGCCTCGCGCGCATGCGCGGCGTGAAAAAGTTCACCTCACGCGATTCTGGTTACCATGGAAACAGCACTTCACTTCGACGAGGTGCAATGCGCGCGCTATGTCAGTTGAACTTAGTATTAATTTATGATGTTGAATAAAATTTGATGAATATTATTTTATTATTGGCAACGTTTAGATAAGGAGGTACAATAAAATATTAGGTGATTTGATAAATACACACGTCTTATAGATAGGTAAGGCGCATCTCATCACGCTAGGAGTTTGATTGCATTCAAGTCATCAGCTGACAATAGGTTCTTAATAAAACAAACATAAGTAACTATGCGCAAACTACGAAAAGGCGCTTTGTAGCAGCTGTAGGTACTTATTCGTATTGCATTTTATTATTTAAGGGGCATGCGCTAAGGTAGCCCGCGAAATTCTAATTTTCTTTAGTTTTTTACATTTTGCAGGTAAGTGTGAGGTTTTATGTTGATTAAAATATGATTCGTGACCGTAACCAATATGGCTTTACATAATTATAATCATTACAATCAGCAATACAACTCCATATGTAAGCACAATCGTCAAATGTCATGATTTCATGAAATAGTCATTCAATGCGATTAAATGAACTTAGAGAGTTGTATTGATCATTTTTATGATTATAATTCTATAAATAAACATTTGATACGGCCGCGAATCATATTTAGACCAACATACAACATGATACTGACCTGCAAATTGCAAAAAACGTAAGAAAATTTGAATTCGCGGGCTACCTTGACGCTTTCGCCTTAAATGTTCTGACTGCGCATGCGTGACGCGTTACATACCTGCAGGTTAAATAAGTGGTAAGTAGGTACCTAGTTCATTTAAAAATCAGTTTAATTTTTGAATACCAAATGTAGGCAATAAACTGACTTTTTAATGTACAAAACGGTATGATTTAGACATTGAATTATCTAAAAGTATTGAAATAAATAGGTAGGTACTAATTATTGTCTCTGAATACGTATAAGCTTATGGACATGGCCGTCAAAGAGGGAAAAAAAAACAAAGTGAGTAACAACGCGGCTGCGCGGCGTGATCACTTCATCCGATTCTTTAATATAGAATCGGATGAAGTGATCACGCGCGTGGTCTCCATGGTTACCACCATGATATTATCACAGTGGTTACCTTAAGGTGACCACGCGTGTTATTTCCTTGGCGATAACACTTCGGTGATGTGATGTGCGCGCGCTACAAGTGTCAGTTTTACTTGGCTTATTTATGATGGTGATGAATAAAACATTGTAGGTACTTATTGGACGTTGGTATTTAGTACGCAAGTACGTGACGCGTTACATACTATTTAAATAAGTGTAGGTACGTAGTAAGTAAAAAAAATCTCAATGTGATAGTGTAGCGCCTAGCGCGCAAGCGCGATTCTTACCACTTCAACGTGGTGAAGTGATTCGGTGTGCGCGAGCTGCAAGTGTCAGCTGTTGAACTTAAGAATTTTGTAATGATTTGATGAATATGATTTTATTCAACGCTTATGTAGGCTATCTCCAATAAAATATTCGGTAGGTAGGTACATACAATATACACATCTTTTTATTTAAATGACTACATCGTTTAGGTAGGTTCCCACATAGTTTGTGTGGGGTTAAATTACACACTATTAACACTCGATTGCGTTTACATAATATAAGTTAACAATGGGTTCATAATAAAAAACTATGTCAATGCGCATTTTCTTTATTATGCAGCAGCAACGTGTAGATATGTATGTTTTATTTTATTTATTGTAGGTAGGTACCTACCTGCGTAACGCGTCGCGCCTCAGGCTATTTATATCAAGGGACTAGTCTAGGAACAAAATTGAATAAAACAAAATTGAGTGTCTGATTGGATATCTGTTTTGCAATTTTATTTTACTTGCGCGCTAATCCCCATAAATAGTAATGTTTAGACATAAGCGGTTAAATATCTACTAGCTTTAGAATACTTAATATAAAATGATCAATAGAATTAGCATAAAAAATTTAATTAAAATCTCGATTACGATTGTAAATGTAATGCTTGGTCATCCCTAGCATCGGGTTGGGTGACACTGACAGCTCACTCCACGATCACTTCCCCTAAGTTTTCACGGTGAGATGGTTACAGAATAGCAAGGCAGGTCCTTATCGGACGGCGAGCTGCCCATTGCTCACCATCCGCAAGCCCGCGCCTACTGCGGCCGGAAGTCGGCTCGTGACTCCCGACGCCCGGGGCGTCTCCTGCGGCGACTAGGGGCGCGAGGGCGTGCAGCTTGCATCTCCCTCGCGCGCTCCGCCTCCTCCTTCGCGAGCATAACTGCTTCGCAGAAGGAGGTGACGGCCTCCCATGCACTTTCGCTCCGGACCATGGCCTGAACTAGGGCCGGACGCGAGAGATCGCCGCCGCCGATCGCCTCCGTGAGGACACGGCGGTGCCCCGCCCAAGCCGGGCAGACCTCCACCGTTTGCTCCACCATGTCCTCCGGGCGATCCACACAATGGTGACACCCGGGCGTTTCCTCCCGCTTGTATTCAAGCCCTTGTGATGTGTATTTGAGCTCCTGTAGACCGATATTAATGTGTACCTTTACCTTTACCATCTCTCCATGCAGTGTGTTAAACGCTAACCAGTCAAGTTCCGTTGCTTATAAAGCATAAAAGGAGGTTCTGATAAAAGATAATGATGACAGGTATTTGCATAAAAAGATTCGAAACGGTGGTTCAAAAAATATCTTCTCCGTTTAATCCATCCAAAGGTTGTTTGTAAAAGATCGCTTTTAGCGATAAGACCGCCCATAGTGTCACCCTATGTAAAATTTCTAAATTTATTTCTATAATGTGTATGGTGTGCTTATTAAAGAATATTCTATCTATAGATCTATCTACCTATAATTAAATAAGATTATTAAGCTGAAAGATTTTAAGTTAATGACTATTTTGTTACTCTCAGACCAAATAAAAAACCAAGACAGAGCGCTGCGAACAATATAGTGAAGCATGCCAAGAGTAAACCGCCGCTTTGTGCATACACGCTCATGCGCATACATTTACGACTTAAAAAAAAAAAGTGCAAAATAACTTTAATTTCGGAAGTCGGTCTTTGGTTCTGTATTTTCGTTTCTTGCCAGAAAATCTAGTGCTCACGGAGTTGAAGCTGGGAGTTGTATGGTTGAAGAATTGCAAGTGTTCACAAAAATGGATCTTGGTGATTCAGATGTTAAGCTTTGTTGCATAAAGTTATTTTCCAAAGTAGTATTTTTAGCAGCTTGTATAGATAAACAAAAATATTATAAGTATGTTAATAAAAACCCAGAATTTTTGGTTATTAATTGGTTTATTGTGATTAGTAGATTACAGTATTTAATGCATCTTCCTTTTTTTTGTTATTTTATAGCCATTTAGATCATCTTGATAATATTTTATTTCTAGTAAAATTAGTTTGTAAGCATTTGATTACAAAGAGATAATTATGACGTTATTGTTGTATATCGTATTTGTGTTTACGGAAACATAATTTAAAACTGCTAATATTAGAGTCTGGTGTTCACACTTTTTTTTAAAGATAGCTTTGAGGAAAATTGCAATAAGTATGAATAAATCGAAATTTAAAGTAGGTACTTTATCTCATAAAGTAGACAAATACACAGAATGCAGTAAATTCACTCTATAAGGGGTTCACCGGCTACAATTTCACTTTCTATCCCGCAATGGTCTTGTCCACGTAGTATTTTGAAATATCCCTTGTCACCCCAATCCGGGTTCCAAGAGTTCGCAACAAGCCAGTATTTTTCACCATTCTCTACTCCCCAACCCAAAATTTTGATAACGTGACCACCAAGAATATTACCGTCGACATGTTTGTATACACCTTCTCTATAAGTAATAAAATCGTCATAAACCGCGAAGGCAGCGCTTACGGGTCCATTCTTAAACAGTTCAGCTTTAATCTGTTCTTCATCTGAAGATAATGTTATCACGTTTTTGCCGCGACGCTTGTCTTTATCATAATCATTGTTGTAAATCTGCTCACAGGACTTTACGCATTTCGGGGTTTCAACCGATTTGACACAGGGCGGCAATTTGCCAGGCACATGATGTTCGCAGGCAGGTATCGCGTACGGCTGACAGCCTTCACTCGAGTTATAGTTCCCTGTCACTAGACCCGTGTTTTTCCAGTACTCCCAAGCCGCTACGTGTGAACCTCCACCGCAACCGTAACCACAATTCTGACAATAGCTCAAAGCATCTTGAGCAGAGAAATGGAAATTTTGTGTTCCATTGGAGTATATACAATACCGGTCGGTCATCGCTTCTACAGCGCCGAACGCCCAACAACTACCACAAGAGCCTTGGTCTCTTATTTCGTTCAGGGAGGGACAGTTCGGCCATTTATCCCTTGGGTCGAAGCTCTCGGGAAGATTTGCAATCAGCTCGGCATCATGTTCCACCTTTAATAATTTCGTAAAGTTTTCGTCTTCCAAGGCACCCAATAGATTCTTGATGTATGAATAAGGTGTATGTACTGGAAAGTTTCTGCCGGCTTTCCATGAGTTTTGCTTAGAATTGATCAAATTAATGAATTCATCAGACAGCGGGTTCAGTTTTTCGGTAATGACGACTGCCACAGTGTACAGCAAAATAACAACAATCGCACGCAATGCGACCATTACTGCAGAGTTTTTTAATTTTGTTGGTCTTACTGTATTGTTGGGAGTTGAATTTGGAGTGAATGTGTGACACTTGAAGCGACCATTTATACCTACGTAGTTTTGCAGGATTTTTGTATCGTAGTCAGTAGAAATTCCAAAATTATTTCAAACACGTGTCAATAGAAAATGACGGCATTGAATAGTTTTAACATTCTTATTATAATTGACTAAATGTACATTCCTCGCGACGGTATTAGCAATGTTTCACTTTCACAGCGCAGTTTCAGGGTCCAAGGGGCTTCTTTATTCATTGTCCCAGAAGCGTATCAAGTACCTACTTCATGTTCTGCCTTGAGTTTGCTAATATCTTGATATGTATTGTTTTCCCTTTTTATTTACTAATATTCTTAGGTTTTATTATTTTATACAATGTGTAAAAAAACGTGTCTTATGCTAAAGGCAGGCAAAATACATAGGTACTGCAATAAAATTACCAAAAAGCAAAATAAAAATCTTATTATTATTGAAAATGAAATAAGATGTCAACATTTTTTTTGTTTTTCATCAGAATTCGTTTCCAATTACAAAATTCCAATATCTCGTTTTTTGTCATCGACAAATTGAAATTTTATTGTCTAAGCGTTAAAAGGATTAACGATATTGATGGCTGTTCATGGAGCATTAATATCACTCAAGAGCCTTAACAACAGCATTTATTACGAAACTTGAAAAAGTAAGGGTCCGATAATAATATAATATTGATCAATAAGTTTTTTATCCTTCAGTTCTTTCATTACTAGCCTGGACATTTTATGTTTGGCCCATTTTTGTAAAACATTCTGGGTTCTTTTCTGTCCCTAAAATCAGATGAATGTTAGTAATGGTACTTTTGTGAGTTTTAGAAAATACCGTTCGATAACTTTACATTCTAGTTTTTAATTTACAATTCCAAAAATTCAAAAGTTTTGGGCCTATTAAATTAATTGTTCCTGAGAACGTAAAATGCTAGTATTAAAACCATATACTTATAAACAAATATGTTACGAGAATATTTCTTCATTATTTCATTACTTACTTGTTTTTTATTTGAATTTTTGTTGATAACGTACACGCGCTGATATACCCATACACGTTGTGGCTTTTAAAGTTTACTAGAAAAAAAATATGTACTGCAAAATAAACGGAAAAATCTTTTCTCTTGCCACTAATGAAGTGATATGTTGGTCTTTAATTCAATATTAAGCTTTATTCAGATTCAAATTAATATTTTACAATTGAAAAGAAGTTACCTAGCAATATATTAAAGAAGATGTTTTAATCGAATTAGTGTTAATATTTACGTTTTGTTTTTTTTGTCGTGTTGTGAACATAACGTGTCAGAGTTTCTATGCAGCCCATGGGCCTCCGACTTGGCTTCACATGCCGTCGCGAAATATCTCTCAGGCATGCCGCTGCCCGGGCACGCCACAATTGCGGCGGTAAGGCCCCTCTTTGAGGAGTGGCTAGAGAGGCGCCACGGCGTCCTCACCTTCCGCCTGACGCAGGTCCTCACCGGACACGGTTGTTTCGGGAGGTTCCTGTTCAGGATAAAGCGGGAGGAAACGCCCGGGTGTTACCATTGTGTGGATCGCCCGGAGGACACGGTGGAGCATACGGTGGAGGTCTGCCCGGCTTGGGCGGGGCACCGCCGTGTCCTCACGGAGGCGATCGGCAGCGGCGATCTCTCGCGTCCGGCCCTGGTTCAGGCCATGGTCCGGAGCGAGAGTGCATGGGAAGCCGTCACTTCCTTCTGCGAAGCAGTAATGCTCGCGAAGGAGGAGGCGGAGCGCGCGAGGGAAATGCAAGATGCGCGCCCTCGCGCCCCTAGCCGCCGCAGGAGACGCCCCGGGCGTCGGGAGTCGCGAGCCGACTTCCGGCCACCGTAGGCGCGGGCTTGCGGACGGTGGGCAATGGGTAGCTCGCCGTCCGATTAGGACCAGGCCCGGGTCGACGGCGCGTTGTGTTCCACGCGCGCCTCAAAGAGATGTCAGCACCAACTGACGGGGTCCGTAAGGGCCAATGCCTGCCAGGGTTGCGAGTTTGTCCGAAAGGGATATCGCGGCCCCGGCACACAGGCAACGGAAGGAACACGGGTGGGTTTTAGTCAGTAAAAGTCTGACACTCCCTCTCGCTCCGCCCAGAGCGGGAGGAGTCATTTGATGATTTCCCACCCAAAAAAAAAAAAAAAAAAGGCATGCCGCTGCCCGCCGCTGCGCGAAGGAGGAGGCGGAGCGCGCGAGGGAGAGGCAAAATGCGCGCCCTCGCGCCCCTAGTCGGCGCAGGAGACGCCCTGGGCGTCGGGAGTCGCGGGCCGACTTCCGGCCACCGTAGGCGCGGGCATTACTTTCACAATGAGCAATGGGCAGCTCGCCGTCCGATAAGGACCAGGCCCGGGTCGACGGCGCGTTGTGTTCCACGCGCGCCTCAAAGGGATGTCAGCACCAACTGACGGGGTCCGTAAGGACCAACGCCTGCTGGGGTTGCGGGTTTGTCCGAAAGGGATATCGCGGCCCCGGCACGGAACCGGCAACGGAAGGAACACGGGTGGGTTTTAATCAGTAAAAGTCTGACACACCCTCTCGCTCCACCCAGAGCGGGAGAAGTAATTTGATGATTTCGCATTCTAAAAAAAAAAAAAGGCGTGCCAGTTTCCTCACAATGTTGTATTTAACTATAGGTAAAACATTATTATTAACAATATCTTTTATTTATGTTTTTTTTTTTACATTTTATATGTTTAGATTCTCTTCTAGTGAATGCGAGAACGTTGTGTGCCTTGAAGACTCATAGATTTTTCGATTTGTTGGCCTTTTCCTATTTTTTTTGTTAAATACCTGGTACTGGTACTGGCCTACACTGTCCTCCCTTATAACTGTAATTTGAAACATTGTAAAAACCAACTATTTTTAAAAGAGTAACCGTGGAATTTCTTGTCGGCTTTTATCCATAGGAAAGGACCAGTTGGAACCGTGTATTCTTCTCCGTAGGAAACGGTTGGAACCGTGCACCTATTTGCTGACGTTTCATAAGTTCCCTTATGTGTATGTGGCATATGTGAAATAAAATATTTTAATTATGATATTCTAATAATTATAATTTATCGAGTATAGATGAATGAATAGATGATGATTTTAATTAAAATCAACAAGGCCACTGAAGCGCTGCTAATAGGGAATGGTCGGAACATGGATCTGTTGTAATAGTTACTAAAGTAATTATTCGTTTGTACGCTTTGTACTGAATTCCTGTGTGGTTTCGAATAGATTTGATGCATGTTTATGCTTTTGTGTATTTAGTTTTGATATTTGAAATAGATTTTATTAGTATTTTGTATATAAATTAATACACATAAGCAAAATTCGATCCTGAATTAAACTCGTGACTATTATTAAAATGTGGAAACGATGTAAATGTCAACGATGATAATTGAAATTGTAGTACACACGGCTACATATCCAGCTATACATTTCCAGTATAAGTTGACCTCTAATTGTACGGAAATACTATACAATGCGACATCAGCTTATATTGTAAAAGTATTGCCTAATATGTAGCCGTGTGTGCGTTGGCGTTTAAGGTACTCAAAAGTAACGTGTTATAAACTCAAATTACCAATGAGTAGCCAGAATGTCACAGCACTAGTATTTAAATTGCGGTCCGTACACGAAAGTCAAAGTCACAGTCAAATCGTTTATAATAGGCAAAAACAAGGCACTTTTGAACGTCGTCATTTTGAAAGTCACGACTCAACCATTGGCGATTTGAGTTTTTTAAATCGTCTAATTTATCGCAGATTCTGGCGTCTACATGGTACTCTTATCGTTAATATCTGGCATATTTTAGCGTCACTGGTCTAGAACAGATAAAAACCACCTCTGAACTTAACGCAAAGTTACTTAAACTTTACGATATTTATTGGTACAGTCAACAAATGCGATTAACACGGTTACTTTTACATATCATCTAAATTGATTCAATAAATTGCCTTTCAGCATTTCATGGTACTCCTTAAATGCTATGCCAGTTCAGATTTTTAGGAATATTTTGCTCAATAATAAAGATGAACAAGTCAAAATAAATATTAAAATTAAAAAGCTTCCGACACAAATATTTCCTCATTTCTCTTTCGTATTCCATCACCAGACCCAGTTCATCATGTATCTATAACCTATTCAATGAGGCCATTCCAATGAGCACAGGTATGAACACGATACCTGTGCTGTAAGTTGGTAAGAGAGTTGTGATGCTGCAGCATCTATTCAAGGTAACTATGTTCTTCTAATATCATTGAAGTAACAGACTACCAAATTTCAAATTGATGAGACCTGTGGAAGACGCGCATATGCATTCAAAAACTAGAAAAAAAAAGATAATCTTCAAAAGGCTAAATTTTGATAAAACATGTCTAAGAACCATCGCTAGAAAAACGACAATAAAATAAAATAAACCGTATTCGAATCAGTTTACCCGTTTAAGAGCCACGGTGCCACCGACAGACAGACACACATAGCGGTCAAACTTATAATACCCCTCTTTTTGCGTCGGGGGTTTAATAAATACTGAAGTTTTAATCGCGTTTTGTTGCCAACCGTACTTGCTGACTGTATTTTCTGAGTCTTAGTTTTAGATACTTTTTATAGAAGGGTGTTAAAGCTGTAATGTTACAGCGGTTTGTTAGTCGTCATCCTAGAATTCCTGCGTACTGTCGGTAACAGTACATTTATAGGCTCTTGCAAACGTTACTTTTACGATCAGCGGCGTTTAGTGACGTCACGAATGACGAAATGCGCCTGTGTTCTAGCTATAGTTTGAATAAATAACATAAAATGTCTTTGTAGCTCTTTGTGCCGCGAATAATTTTTATGGCTATGCTAAAACACTGCTAAATGTAAGCCATATTCAAATATTACGTCGCCGCGTCGGCTAAGATGTTCGAAAGACACCATTTTTGATTTTAGTGTTATTTTCAAGCAAAAAGTTGTCAAGTTACTGTCGAAATGTGGGTATACTATAGGCATACACCTCTGCCCAACCCTTCGGGGAAACAAGGCGTGGTGTTTTGTTAAGTTAAATAAATGTAAAAAAAAATATTATAAACGTAGCTAAATATTGCTTTTTGCTGTATTCGGTACCTTCATACTACGGCCTCATGTTTTTAAGGAGTAGTTCTCTTACTTAGCAGTGAATACAATAGTAAGGATATTATTAAGGATTTAGAAGGGAAAAGGCGTGAGTATATGTATGTATGATATTAAAAAGCGTTTTTCACAAACACGCTTGTAAATTCGAGCATTATTTTGACAACCTTTGAGATATGTTTAAATTGCGGCACTGGTCGAATAAATGATAGCACCCGTCCGGCAATGTTTGTATGAAAATCCAAATTGTTGTGTTTAGCGGCCAAATAAATTATTATGAAAACTCATATCTGTCGTGTTATTTAAAAATGGAACGAACTTTTTACTTTCAACGCATGGCAACCAAGGAGGCAACTTATCATAGATTTTATTTAAATTTCGATTTGGCTTGCAAAAAGAGCTGTTTAAAGTAGAGAAGAAACAAATGAACCTACCTACTCGTAATGGCGCGTGAATTCTTGAAGTTCTGGAATATAATATAGGTAATTTACTTAATTTGAATTTCCGCGCATTATTTGAGAAAAATACTAAACAAGCCGCAACCAGATATTGATGGGCTTACGTATGTGTACCTCGCCTTCGCCGCGGCCCATTTTTTCACGATCGTCCATCAATGCTCTTGTTGCAGGCCACGACATAATGTACTGTTTCTTAGGTTTACGGATTTGGAGAAAATCTAATAATATTTCCTTTATTCAATCCTAAACAGAAAATGTCTACGCAGATCATTATATAATAGTGGCGGCCATCGTCGCAGATGGCAAATTAGGCACGGAACCATTTCGCTATATCTCAGGCACATCTGTACGTTGTCTAAAACGTTTTGTACTCGTTAATGTGCTCGTATGTAACCCTAAAATGTAGCCTGCTCCTTCGTGTGTATAAAGATGATTTTATTGAGTGAAGTAACCGTTGTGATGATAGATGAGAGGTCTTTTTAGTGTTTTGTTTGTATTGTTTTGTTTACAGCTTTCCTCTATTAGGTAATTTATTAAATTAAATGTTACTTTAAATGGTACTTTAAAAAACTCTATTTAAAATGTTTCTTGTTCCTTACAAGATAAAGTTTCAAAACTTCCCACAAAATTAAAGTTTTTGACTAGTGGACTTAAAAAAAAGATTGGTTGGTAAGCAGAAGTTCACATACTTAGGTAAACGACTGAAAACTAGTTTAAGTATATTACCTAAAAGTAAAAACTCTATTTAAAATGTTAATTTATTAAATTAAATAGTACTTTAAAAACTCTATTTAAAATGTGTCTTGTTCCTTACAAGACAGAGTTTCAAAACTTCAAACAAAATTAAAGTTTTTGGCTAGTGGACTTTTAAAAAAGATTGGTTAGTAACCAGAAGATATTCACATACTTAACTAAAACGACTGAAAAAAAACAGTTTAAATATATTACCTAAGTTATAATTAGGTATATACCTACGTGAAATAGTACCGTCTGTCGCCTTTACATGGCAAACAAACTTCTAATCTACGCATGTTTGTGTTTGTTCGCACAACATCTCACTCCGATTGACTTTGAAGTTCTAAGACAAGTCGTTGATTGCCATGTTTTCATTAGTTGCTCGTTTCATTGACTTGTTGTTGAAATGTTATCTAAATGGTGATGCTTTAACTTGTAGATGGAGCTTAAAAAAAAGCTCTACGAGAACTCTATAGTTAAGAATGTGGCAGCATCTACATCGCCACATGCGATCTACGCATCAAAGAGCTGACGTCACACAAACCCTTCTGGTCGGAGGATCCTCCCTTTTCTAAAGAGGATGAGTGAACTTTATACCCTGTTCCTCATGCCTCTAAAAGAACGACTGGCACAACTAAGCGTTAGGCTTCGCTACCAACTTTTCAACATATATTAATAATAGCTATTATGATTCTGGAGTGGCAACCGCGTACCGAAAGGCGTAGCGTTGGAAGGCCTACCTCAAAGTGGACCGATGACCTTGTGAAGTCCACAGGAATCCGCTGGATGCTAGAAGCACAGGACCGGTCGATGTGGCGACTCTTGGGGGTGGCCTATGTCCGTGTGTTAGACAGTACGGTACAGGACGTCTTTCTACTGAATTGATGATGATGAGCTACTATAGTCTAGCTAGAAATGCTGGTGCTGCCACTACAAAAGAAGGTGAAGGAATGCAATCACAATACTTTGTGTGCCAGCTGGTCCATCTGCTGCATAATGAAGTTTTGTGCCCACAGACAGGTTCCATGTAGTTATTGTCAGATAAGGATCATTGCCCCGAATATCTTTGCACTGGAAGATTTGAATGACCAGGTTATGCAGTATAACAGTTTTTAGGATTTAATTAATATAAAGAAATATTTATATAACACATGATATCCCTAACTTTATATTCTAGCAAAGAGGTTGCGCTTTTTTAATGTAATACCAATTTATGTGGAAAACAGGTGACTATGAAACACAGATATAATAATCATAAAAACTAAGTAAAATCTGAAATATAGAACCTTTACACGAAAACTAGTTTTCAACAAAAAGGTGTGAAAGAAAACAATTTCGTTACTTCGTTTGATAACACCGCGAGTTTATAAAGTGACAAAGCCAACTCCGAACTGAAGCAATTTGGTGTCGGCGTGAATTCCGCCCAGAGGGAATCGCGTCTAACACTCAGATAGTAAGTGGAGTGTTCCCTCCTGTTTCCCTGTAATTATTATTAGAATAGGAAAACTGTCCTCCCTTGCAGTACACTGGAAGATTTATGATGACAAGTGTTGTAATTGTGCGTTACACTTATTTTTTTTAACGATTGGAATTGTGTTAGGCGTTTGAGTTTGATCGCGTTGAGAGAATTGATTTTTATTTTGTCTACAATTTAGTTTGTATGACAAGAATACTTATATATACTATTTTATACATTCTGTCAATAAAAAAAAGCCCCGATACACATAATAATATTCACAAAAGCGAGAAATATCTTAGAGATATATGTTCTAGCTGTACCAGCCAAGATTTACTCGTAATATAATGGGAACCGCTAAGAATATGGAATGCATTTCATTCGGTGAATATATTTTGCTTAGCGAACGAATTGAAAGTTCGCCTCTTCGTTTCTATTGTTAAGGGAATTCAAGAAAATACGAAGTATGGCTGTCCAAGTCCATCTCATGTTATTCCAATGAACCTAACTTATAACACAATGCAATAAAACTGATGAGGGCGACGTTGCTTTTGAAAATATACGACGTTCTATGTAAAGGAGTGGCTGCATACTAAATTGCGATATCGAGAGTCGAACGCTTTTCAAAGTTCGTGGTTTTTTGATCGAGTTTGGGGCTGTTTTAGTTTATAATATTTTTCTTTTAGATCACCGATGATAAAAGCTTTATGTGAGCAACAACGTGAATAGTAGATGGCTTGTTTGAATAACGGTGCCCTTAAAACTAAACATGTTCATTTGTTTCTCTGCGTATTATGGGCCTTATTCTAGAGAGCGAACAACACGTTTATTTATTATTGGAGATTTATGTATTTTCAACTTCATTTACTTGTTTTGTTGTCAAATTCATCAACCGTATTCAAAAGAAGACCATTTTTAAGCAACTAATGGTCAGTTAGTATATGTAACCTATTTCATTTCATTTCGACTTTTATACAGGCACGGACATTAATTGTTAAGCAAATAAACATTCCACGTCAATATGCCGTGTTATAGCCATTTATTACAACTGTCAAAAATTACAGAATAGTGATGTGAATACTCGGGCAATTTAAGTAGGTACTCAAGTTTCTAAACAAATATTTTCGCAAATTTTACGTATATGCCATTTCTTTTCGTCCAGCTATGTTTTGTCTGACTAAATTAGAACAGACAAAGATTAACTTTTCATGTCGAACTGCTGATTCAGTATTCATGTAATATTGGCTTTCTTTAAGCTTGTGTTTGAAACCGTAACACGTCGAGGTACTCCGTAATGTTATTTCATTAATAGGATTCTGACATAAGGCTTCTGTTTGCACTAATATTATGTAGTAAACTTTTCCGTGTTTATTGTCTATGTCTATTTCTGGTTTTCTGATTTACGTTAGAGGAAGTTGATAGAATGAGAATAGCAGATTTAATTTGAGATTTGTATTGTTATGTTTGTGTTTTTATTGTTTACAAATACACGGCCGATGTATATGTGTATACTCGTATTACTAGTAAAAATTTAGGTTTTTAGGTATTTACCTACCTATTCAAATAGTATAGACCAGACATACTGCCTTGTGTTTTTAACCTATTCAGTTGGTGAACTTCATCTTGTTCACTGTAATTCCATTCTAATTACAGAAGTAGGCAAAGAAAGATGAATAAAATTCTTAATTGCTTGTAAGTTTTACCTCCCTATATGTATTTATATTTTAGAAACATATAAAAATATACAAGCTTGACGCACCATGTGTGATGTGGTTTGACTTGCACAGTAGATGATTTATGAGTCTCTTTAGCAGTATGAGGTCCCCACCGGGGTTATTCCACTAATCCCCATTGACGATCCCCATCAATGGGGAATAGTGAATCAACCCCCCCGCCGGGGCGTCATCAGGGCGGGGGAAAGAGCGGCGGGAGGCGCGGTCAAGTCTCATCTTTAATGGTATGTATGTTATGGGGTTGGTTTCCGCACTTAGTCCGTCAGGTGGACCATTGTGCGTGGGCCATGGCGGCCGTTTGGTGGTTATTCCAACCAGCCCACCTCCCTCCAGAAGCTAATTAATGCTCCTGGTTTGTTTAGAACTTCTGTGAAGGATCTGGGTGACCCGAAAGTTTCTGTTCTACTCTGGGTGACGCCTGTGCATTCAAAGAGCACGTGCGCGACGGTTTCCTCAGTCTCCATGCACGCCCTGCACAGAGGACTGTCCGTTATGCCTATTGTGTGAAAGTGTTTGTTTAGAGAGCAGTGTCCCGTGATGGTCCCCGTCACCAGGCGCAGGCCGTTCCTGTCCAGGCGTAATAAACGCTTGGTCAGCCCACTATCCAAAGAAGGCATAGCTTCCTTGGACTGCCTGCAGCCCGGTGTCGAGGTCCACCAGTTTCCCGCTTGTGTGTGGGTGAACTCCTGTAGCCTCCGTATCTGGTTGAAGGGGATGGGCTCGGGTCCACAAACTGCCGCGCTGGACCCCCGTCTAGCAAGCTCGTCAGCTGCGTCGTTACCTAGCGATCCGCTGTGTCCTTTTATCCATTGCAGTGTCACCGTGTTGCGACTGGATACCATCTTTAATGGTACGACTTGTACCTTTCATAATCCGTAAACGAAAAACAAAAGACGAAAATATTTTAAACAATGGCCGCCAATTGTCACCGGAAAATCTGAAAAATATTAGTCGTTTTGCAAAGAAGTTGTATAACTGTAGGCACGAGTCGTGAGCACAAACTGACACCTGCGCAGTAGTTAATTTTTCGATCTCTTTGGTGGAATGAAGAAGCCGGGGGGGCGCCGAGCTGCACGCGATTGGTTCATCAGTCGATGCTCATCGTCTATTGGATACTCGCGTGTCATTCGGCTACTGTACACTTACGTGCAATTTTAGTGACTTACGTTTTCGATTTTAAAATAGTTTTTTTTTGTTATTTCGAATTTGTTAAGTGTTTGTTTTAATATAGTTTATTTTTGTTATCTCGTCTTAGACAATTGTTTTTTTTTTACTTTTGGTTTTAAAATCGTAAAGCCACGAACTCTTCAAAAATGCCGAGGAGAAAAAATACAGTTTTAAATAGACAAGCAAGGGAAATGATGTATTCAGTGTACTGTTTTTTAAAGAACAGCGCTTTTAACAACGAGTTAGGTAGTGACAAAAGTATGCTGGAAATTTATAAAGACACAGCGGAGGCGACTAACACCTCAGTAGCAACTGTACGGCGGATCGTTAAAGAAGCCAATGGTTCAGAATTTCTGATCGTATTCAGAACACCAGGAAAAAAAAGACCAAGAGAACATCCTGTCACAGATGTGGATAGTTTTGACCAGGGGGTTATTAAAAGGTGTATTCATAACTTCCACCTCACCAATAAAGAAATGCCCACCATTGGAAAACTACGACAGAAGTTACGGGAAGATATAAATTTTCAAGGATCTGAGCGCAGTCTTCGCCGTATAATCAAAATGTTGGGTTTCAAGTGGAGGAAGACTGAGAACAACCGGAAAATTTTGATTGAACAATCCAATATTCGCTTTCAGGTACATACATATAAATTTAAATAATGTTCACCTTAATTTTTCAAGTCACGTAGTGTTGCTGTTAAAGCTTTAATAGTTACAAATCTTAGGTCTTGCAAGGAAATTTATTTTGTTCCAGCGAATAATGTATTTGCAAAAAATGCAAAAATTCCGAGAAGAGGGAAGAACAATTATTTATACGGACGAATCATATGTAGATTCGTCCCATTCATCGTCTCGGGCGTGGTCAGATGACACAACAAAAGGCCTAAAAAAGCCTATATCAAAAGGGCAACGAATAGTAATAGTCCACGCAGGAACTGAGACAGGTTTTGTGCCAAATGCCCTACTCACATTTAAAGCAGGTACTAAGTCGGGGGACTACCACGACAATATGAACTACGAAAATTATGAAAAATGGCTTCGCACGCAGTTAATTCCCAACATTCCTCCTAAATCTGTTTTGGTAGTAGATAATGCATCCTACCACAACAAACAGTATGACCCTGCACCAAGTTCAAATGCCAGGAAGTCGGAGATGCTGGGATGGTTAAGAGAAAAAGGTATTCAACACGAAGAAACAATGCTGAAGCCCCAATTATATCATTTAGTAAAAATAAATAAAGATCAATACAAGAAATTTAATATAGATAAGATTATGGCTGAACATGGCCACGATGTCATACGATTACCTCCATACCACCCAGACCTCAATCCCATTGAGATGGCATGGGCTGCAATAAAAGGCTATGTCGGCAGTAAGAACGTGACCTGGAACGTAAGCCGCGTCACAGATCTTGTTAAGGAAAAAGTAAATTTAATGGGATCTAATGAATGGACAAAATTATGTCAAAAAGTAAAGGAAGTTGAGAAAGAATATATAAAAAACGATCACATAGTGGATGCAATGACAGAAACATTGATAATTCACGTTGGTGACGATGACTCCGAGACCAATTCGGAGGATGAGGACAGTGAGGAGATTAATGATCAAGTTGCCTCTACCAGCACCAACGCAGACTCTAGTTTTATGGAAGGCATATTACCAATTCCTCCAGATTGAGGCGATTTTATTTATTTTTTAATTATATATTAATAATAAAAAATAAATAGTTTGATTTTCAAGTACCACTAATATGTTAATTATAATTTGTGTACCTATCAATAATTTTTTGTAAAAAACGGTACTCAATAAATTTGGCCAAAAGTGTACATGCGCGTGCTTGCCGCCACTACTGTCAATCTGTGCTCACAACTCGTGCCGGGCATTATACCTAACAATTGTCATTTGTTTCGGCTCTTTTGTTAAGTTCACAGGTGATTGCGGAAGTTTCAATTTTTGTTTCGTACTTTAATGGATCCGACCCAGTTCGAGTTGTTAAAAATTATAATTATTTGTGTTAAAAAATAATGCCGTTTATTCCCCGTTCCTGACATTTTCTAGAGCCCAGGGAAATGTTTTTGTAAAGAGGTCGGGTGTCTCTTGGGCATATCTGTTATTTTATTAGTATTTTTTTGTGATTTAATTACAATTTGAAATATAGATATTAACTTGATACCTTTTACAAATCCCGGTTAAAAAGAAATGAATAACGAAGAGCTTTTAATTCTAGTTGTAAATTTCATCCGCTTAAAATTCAGTGCCTGTACAACAAACAGTTCTTCTTAATTCAACATCATCCGAGTGTTCACGTCACTATTATATGTTACCCGCGAATGCATTTAAATCTTGTTTAATGAGCACAATTCGAGCATCCATTTAAATTTAGGTAACAGAACATTATGTGGTTGGGAATACTGAAGTCCATTCGCGGTGGCAAATGACCCATATTCAGTAGCGCTGTTTAAAACGGTCTGCTTTTATTTATGATGTTTAACTATGTGTTTGTACAGACGTATGTTCAGTTCCTGCTCACACGATGTCCGCTCCGCTTCATAAAAGCCTTATTTGCTCATTTGCCACGATTTGTTGCGTTTACATTCTGGGAAATGGTTACTGACTGTCTGGGATTTCGAAGCTTTGTATCGCGAAAATGTTCATGATTAAATAGTTGCTCATAATTTTATCTTAATTGTGAACATTCCAATGTTTAATTTCCTTTAGATATACCTAGCAATATGGAACGAAGAAAACATTGTCATGGAAGTTTATTGCAAGTTGGAATTGTACTGTAATTGGACACTATTGTCGACAATGGCCGCATAACGAACTAAGGATGTCAAATAAACGCACTTCCTTGTCGCGTCGTGTATTTTCCCTCATAACGTCCACGTAGCGTTTTGTCTGGTGTTCGACATCTATCTGCGGTGTCGTCTAACATCCATGCTGACTGTACAAAAATAACAATTGCATAATAGAAGGGGAACTTCTCCCCAAGCTCTTTGTTCGCGGGAAGATTGCCCGATGCACCGCTCGCCTTATTATCAACAAAAGAATTTACGAGTTTCCTTCCCCGTATATTTGTTTAGGAACTAATGGAGGAAACCCTTCTACTAAAATTTCACGTGACTGAGAAAAATCTTTGTAAAAGTGACGGTTGCCATGGCAACACCCCTGTGAGAGAATCCTAGTTACATAATTAGATTAGCTCCGAAAGGATTATATGAATTAAAATTAACGGATAATGCCTTGTTGAGCAAGTTTTTTGAGTTGAGATTAAAAAGGGTGGAACAAAAGTATATTCTCATTTTGCAAGTCGTAAATAGGGTTTTATTTGCGTGGCTTTTGGCCTTTTCAAGGGAAGTAAAATATATTTGAGGTACGAAGTGATCAGCATTTTTTCTGACACACGCTTCTGCATTTCTGTGTCGGTACAGTCAACCGCATATCAGTGGTAACAATTTGACATTGACAGTGGCTTAATGTCGTAGCAGTAAGGTTGGTTTCGTAAAGAAGTTTTACCAATGATGTACCGTTGACTGTACGTATGCAATTTTGAGTTTGCATGTAACTTAAGATTCGGATAAAGGTAATCGTTTTATGGGTTTTGGATAAGTTTGTGGCGGTTTCTACATCGCCACATGCGAACTACGGATCAAAGACCTGACGTCACACAAATCCTGCATCGCGCAATTAGAGTTTACCGCGCGATCGACATATATACAAGCTCCCGACTTCAACCATTGGGCAGTTGCCCGCCAGACACGACAGCCCTCACTTTTCTATAGAGTATATCGTATATATAGTGAGCATACGTCTAAAAGTTTATATAGAATACTTAAAGTAGTAGCCACGAAAACAAACCATCTGTCTAGCTGAATAGTTTCACCAGTCAGTGAAAAAATCGGATTGAAAATAAACCTTTTAGTAGATTGTAAAAAAAAAATAATATCTATCACTAAAAACGTGCAAAAAGCACTGCCACTTTAAGTGCAGTTATCAAAACCCTTAACACGATATTTTATAGCCGACCCTTAAGAAGTTTTAAGCGGAAAGGCCAGTTTCAGATTGGAGTATGATTCTACTCGTAGTAAGTGTCACTGTGCATGCGAAACTTTTCAGTTCTTCTTTCGTAAATATGAAGACAAAGTAATAAAATGAGCATTTCTTTTATTATTTGCAAAGTTTTTTTTTTTTTTTTTTTACACTTTGCCCCACACTAAGAATTTCTTCCTGTATCGTGGGTGCGTTTACAAACATAGAAACTCACATACACTAGATCATACAAATATTTGTTCCGTGTGGGGATCGAACCCGCGACACGTTGCGCAGCAGTCGATCGCTCAGCTACTGCGCCAACCGTGTCATAGTTATACATACTTTCCCTACCTTACGTATGTATTTACGAGTTCAAAACAACTTTTGTACTTAGGTACATTGTTTCCAATTACTTTTCTTCCTTGTGTACCTACTTATTTTTTTGAGGAGACTAGTAGTGAATATTTCTTGGTAATAGATAACTGAATTCACGGGTAATTCACCTTTTTAGGGTTCCGTAGTAAACAAGGAACCCTTATAGTTTCGCAATGTCCGTCTGTCTGTCCGCGGCTTAGCTCAGAGACGGTTAGTACTAGAAAGCTGTAATTTGGCATAAGTATACATAATAATCATGCCGACAAAGCGGTAAAATAAAATAAGGAAACTTTTTCTTTTTTAGGGTACCTCCCCTACATGTAAAGTGGGGATGTTTTTTTTTTTCTCGTATACCCCATATTGTGGGGTATCGTTAAAAAGGTCGTTTAAAAATATTGTGAGTTTGTGATAACTATTTTTGGATTTAGGGATCCGTTTGCGAAATATTAAGCTTTTAACTGTTTTTTTTTGTTAGAGTCAGGTGTCCCCCCCCCCCCTGCCAGTTAGATGGTTGTACTTGGATTTGTGAAAAAATTCACAACAGTAGTAATATATAACAAAATTAAAAGGAAAACTATCAGAGCTAAGTAGGCTGTACAGATTAACTAGTAATAATCAACCAACTTAAATTTGCGGTTTGAAAAACATGATCTCCGATACATTCCGTATGGGAGAACATGTTTTTCAACTACAATGTTAAGTTTGTTCTTGGGATAAATTCATCCCAACTACGGAACCCTTCATTGTGCGTGATGATGAAAAACCGGCCAACTGCATGTCGGACACATGCAGTTGGCCGGTTTTTCATCATCATTCTAGGTATATATTTTAACAAAGATTTTTTAAATAGGCATATTCGTAATGGACTTGCCTAAACTGTGATAATATTAGGATCTCCGTCAGTTTATTATAGTGTTAAAAATTAAAATTTTATGATTCGATTGCTTACGTATATTAACTAACTTAACATATCTTAACTCTAATTTCGGAAGTCGGTAGAAAAAAACTAAAATACAGATCAAAAGACACCGACTTCCGAAATTACAAATTTTTTTCACTGTAAAAATTATTTTATTCTTGATAATTTGTTTAATTACGGTTGTCTGTTCTTACAAGTACCTACTTATCTACACCCAATTATTTGCGAATAAATAATTAAAGTCCAATGAAATGCAAGAGCTATAACATATCCCGGACAATATACCATTTAAACTTAATTCATTAGCTTAATTATCCAAACAATACTATATAACCTGCAATATTTCTTCTTTTAATTCTCTTTAAACAGTTAAAGCGACTCTCACCGTGTAGAAGCTCGCAAAAGTAAACAACTATTGCCACTGCAATTCCCGGTCCGTTGCCTCCGGCGTGCATTTTGTGGGAATGGCAATCTATAGGAACATACGTATGGTCTGTTCCAAAAGTATTTAATGAAAATAAAAACAAATGGATCAGACAACGTAAGTACCTGTGAATGCCAATTTGTATTATATTATGGACGCTTCTAACGTGCACGTCTTTCTACATTGTTCTCACATGTTTAATTTCAACATGAATGATGTAACAAATACTTTGTAACAATTTATTTAAAAGAGTGTCCGTGGCGTTTCTTGCCCGTTCTTCTCCATACGCTTTGGAATGGGCAACTAGCTTCATATTTCTGACTGACCGATTCCTTGACAATTCAAAAGTGCCTGTAAATGGTTTAATTGAAATAAATGCTTTGAGTTTTTATTGCCACTTACAAATAGAGTACTTTGCTTTGATTATTTGAATACTTAATTAAACCCGAAATTCTAATTTTAAATCACCATAAAGATGTTTTTGATTTCACAATTGAGGTTAATTTTATATCTAAAAGTTTCGTTGAATTTTCAATTACAATTTAATCATGTTATTCAAACAATCATTTTTGGAAAAAGCGGTGGTATTTAAAGGTGAAATCTTCTAAATACAGATGTGTATATTCTATGTTATGGAGTTTGGTTTGGCACTTAGTCCTTCAGTGGACCATTGTGCGTGGAATACAGATGTCAATCTGCCTAGCCTTTTCCCAACTATGTGGGGTCGGCTTTCAGTCTAACCAGATGCAGCTGAATACCAGTATTTTACATGGAGCCACTGTCTATCTGACCTCCACAACCCAGTACCTGTCCGACCCGCAACGACTGTAAAAGACCCACGAATGACAGCGGGACCAACGGCTTAACGTGCTTTCCGAGACACGGAGGAGTCTCGGTATGATAGTCACACATCCACGAACCAACCCCGGCAAGCGTAGCTTAACCTGATTGATCGACCTGTGCGGCTGTTATTACTTAGCCACTAACTCCACATTGAGTTCTAAATACAGGTGTATGAGTTACTAATTCCCTTTATTGAGTGATTAACCTGAAGACGGTTTGTTTACACTTTCATCAGATAGTTTTTAAACAGACATTATGTACAATGTATATGTGATATCTTACCCATTTGCGATACAAACATAATGCATATATATCGTGGATTTAGCATATTGTTAGCTACTAAACTGTATCAAGCAACTGTGCTTTCTTTATAGAAAAACGTGGTTTGAAGTTTCAATGAGAGCATATTTTGCAGTAGTACCTAGTTTTGAAGAAAATATGTATGTTGTTGTCGGGGTGAAATGTCTGATTATATTAGCTCAGCGTAGACTATTTTATTCGAGCAACGCGTTTAAGGCGACAATAACCGACTTTTAATGATTTTATACTGAAGATTACGTCTAAACGAGTAGAGTTAGATTTGGAAAAATATTTGTTAAATTAGAACATTTTTATAATAACTTAATCTGTGAATATTTTAGATTATGTTTATATTACAAAGTGTATTACTCGTATATTATATAGTTATCTCTAACGCGGATAAAAACTGAGGATCACGTAAAAACTATCAAGCATATTTTTCTGTAACTTTCACCATTTTAAAGATAATTTAATTATTTATCTTTTAGTAGTACGTGTTTTATTAAAATAAATTAATAGCGCGTCTAATTTGGGACAGCGTTCCTTGATGGGCGATTCCTATTATGTGCTGGCTGGACGTACGACGCGTTGCGTAAGCTCAGCACAGAACACGCAAGCTAACCACTCAAGCCCACTGGCAGTTAGAGGCGTCTTAAGAGATAATTTATTTAAGAAAATTATCAGTTACTTATATTCGTTTAAAATAATTCTCAGAACATGACGGGTCCCAATTTATCAACAATCTTCATATGATGTTTGCCAGACCAGGGCACGAGTAGCTCGTTATAATTATAATAATATAATACATTTATTTATTTATTTATTGGTAAGGCACCTCAACGACTTACTCACTAAAACATACACATACAAAAATCACATAGAGTTTTAGGTATTGTGAATTCGTCACTTACAGAAGTGCACAGCACTAGCAGAGAAATTAATGATTAAAGGACGTTATAGTCATCGTTAGTTGATTAAGTTACAAATTAAAAAGAAAAATTAAATAATTATGTTCACAAATATGATGGAAAGTACAGAAATATTTAATTAAATAACAGAAAAGACCTAAAAAGAAAGAAATGGAAGTGTATACAATTTTATTAATATTAATAGGCGGCTTGTGTCGCACAGAGGTCTTGAGACTCCGAGCTGGTTAAAAGTCTCGTACGGAATTGACAAAAATACATAATAATTACATAATATTAATTACATAATTATTCTGGTTTCATGTTTGAAAAATGATAATTATCATTGGTTGCCGTATACAGGGTGTCGATGTCCTTGCCACCCTGTGTATTATGGAAGTAGCAAACGTAAACATACTTTAAAGCATCCGCTACGCCCTTAAGGTATAATATAGCAAACTTTTCTTATACGTCTATGAATTTACGAAAATCCCTTGAAAAGCGTTACAGTGATTTGCGAGTTTAGGATACAAAGACATGCACACCGGGGTGCTTATCTTATTACGTAGTAATGATGTGTGCTTAAGGTGAAGTTTGGAGCCCAGCAGTGGGTAGATATGGCTTGATTGATGATCATACTTGTGGACTTAAAGGACTCGTCTTTTGAACCGAGTTGGGCAAACGATTGATCCTTGCATTTTTGGATATCACTTTGTGTGGAGATATTATTGATATTATTATGAAACACTTGAAGTATAGGTGGTTACGAAACAAGGTTTTCAATCTTTACCAGAGTGTGAGATTTCATTTTTAGAATGACTAAACCCGTGACACACTCCTGCATTTATGGCAACACTCAGAATCAACCTGTAGTTATTAAACTCAGTAAAAAATTGTACATTAAGTAAATTAACAAAGAATTTCGCAACGGACTTGTCAAACAGCGTAAGAAATGTTCACAGGATTTTTTCACATTTTTGTCTATTTCCTGGGGTAAAGGGTCGACAAATATTTAACAATGAAGTGCCCTATTTTATGTGTACTACCAGTGTAGCTCAAACAATCGGATCCTTTCGCAGTATCCTGTGGCGTGGCAATCAAGGTCTAACAACGAGTCAGTGCGGCGTACCTGCAGAGTTAATACTAAACTGGGTGTGATTTAGCTGCAGACTATTTTATTGCAGTGCCTACACTAATTGTAGGTAGGAGAGGTAGTAACCTACTGTTTTTGGGTGCACTTTTAGAGTGGACTATGGAGCTGTGAGTCATATTGAGTTCTCATAACTTATTATCACGACTTGTACCCCCGAAAGGTTGAGCAGAGGTGTACTTAAAATACACTTTAGTAAAAGAGGTGATAGACATAATTATAATACAAGAAATAGGGACCTATTAGTTCAATCAGGTTTCAGATTGGCTAAAGTGGACTCATCTTTCATGGGGTACTGTTTAAAATGTTACACATTCCTGCCCACATACTTCAACTGAATGAGACGAAATTCAATTATTGTACAAAACGCACATTATGCAGGCATATTATAAGTTGGGGGATTACATCGCTGATAAAGTGCTTGGCCACAACCACAACTAATTGATTGACATTTGAAAATACTGTTGGAGCTGCTGAAGATTTTAAGACCATCTTTGCATTGTATAAAATCAATCTCCTTTGTATTATATAACTGCATAGCATAGGTGTGAGTACTATACGTATGTACTAAAGAGCTACCATTTACCGGGTAATATGTCTTTTATTGACTTGAATGTGCCCCTGGCGGCTGTGAGTATGTCATGCTCACTCAGATGTCTCGCTGATGGTGGCGCGTGTGTTGGATCATTTGGCTCCCTTCAAAATGGTTGAGCTGAATGGTGCTGATCCATGCGTCATGTTCGTGAACGGTTGCCTTCAGTTGTGACTGGTCACCTCTTAGCTGCCATGGCTTATTTTAATTTTTAAATTGGTCTTTGTTTTATCTTTTTATTACGGACGCTTCTTACATGCACGTCTTTCTACATTGTTCTCACATGTATAATTTCAATGTGACTGATGTAACCAATATTTTGTAACAATTGTTTTATTTAAAAGAGTGTCCGTGGAGTTTCTTGCCCGTTCTTCTCCATAGGTACCTACTACGCTTTGGAATGGGCAACTAGCTTCATATTTCTGACTGAACCGAGCAAGCATGCAGCATGCAAACATATAAACAAGCATACACCATGCATGCAGCAGGCATGCAGCATGCAAGCAAGCATGCAACATGCAGCAGGCATGGTTTCTGTTACAGCTCCGGCGCTGCGGGGCTCCGGCGATCCCACGCGAGCTGCTCGTCGCAGATGTGTTTAACGCTCACCACCGCAGCTTCGGCAGCCTCAGCCACGGCGGCGAGCGTTAAAACCTGCTCCTCAGCTCGCGGGTCGCCTCGCCCCTACGCGCCCACTCGATTTTAAATAATACTCTAGGAGTAGGGCAGACAAGACTACGTGGAGTCGGTTTTGCAGCGATTCGTTTCTGTCACTAACTTTTGTAACTCAAATTTGTTTCCGTTATTCCTATTAATTTGTATGCCTTAATACTATTATGCTTATAGTCATTAGGGCTAGTAACATTATGTGAATTAAAATTATGCCAAAAAAAATTAGCCTTCAAGATAATTATGCCAATATAAACTGTATGCCAAAAAAATATATGGCAAAGAATTATTATGACAAAACAAATTATGCCAAAACAGTTATGCCAAAGTATATTAGGAAAAAGAACATTATGAGAAAAAAAGGGATCCCCTTTTGAATAGACTGAACAATTGCATCAACTTACCCCGTATTTTTCCTCGTGCAAATATCCTACAATATCAATCTAATGGGGAAGGTCGGGCAAAGCTTATCATAGAAGGCGTGGTCATAGCACTCTGTGGTCATAGCTAGGTCCCTACGGTTTACAATAAATTTGACATTTCGTTCATTCCTTCCAATTCGTGTTCATTCATGAGGTTGGTTTATTTCACTATTTCGTTATTTTCACGTTATTTTGGGTGATTTCAGTATTTTAAATGAAGTATTTGACATGAAAAGTGTCAGAATTCCAAACCTTAAATATTTCCTTGTAATTAATTTCTTCAAAGTGTTTCCGACATAACCTCGAACTCTGTTTAATGTAATAAAATCTCTACTAATAGCTTTAACCCACAATCTTCTAATTTTAGGGTCTTTCGAGAAATTGTGGACTCCAATTTCAGAGTATTTAGGAACACAACAACGCGTAATTTTCGCAAAAGTATAATAAAACCACCCCACCTTGTGTTATTAGCTTGTGTTGGGAACTAACTACGACAGCGTCATTTTGAGAGTTGCCTTCCCCATTAAAAAAAGAAAAGAAACATCCCCACAATTAACCAAACAGCAATTAGGAAGTAGGTAATTCTACATACCAGTAGCTTGACCGTAAAAGATAATACAACTTCGTTTAAAAATAATGCTTTTACGAATCCAGTGTTATTAATTTCGATTCCAAGAGGCAAACCGACGAACGTGAATGAAATGAAAATAGAAATGCCTTGAAATGTTAAGTTTATTTTTCTATAAAAATATATTGAATGTATGATTGCATTCCCAAGCGGGCTGTCTGTAGATTAATAAAAACCTTTAACCGACTTCTACTAGATTTATGTATGTACTACGTTACAGCTCGAACAGAAAAGTGCTTGTCGAGCGATTATTACATTTTTCAACGCAATCATTTGAAGAAATTACACATGATTCAGAGATCTTCCCATTTACTCCCAATAAGAATAAGACCCAAGTAAAATGGTTTATTGGGTTTAAAACCAATGAACCACTTTTACTTGGTTTTTGATACTTACGTCACTTGGTTTGTCGCGTCAAATGTTAATCTAATGAATCTAAATCTCATCAGGCTTTTCACAAGCGCTCACGTGATGCTAGCGTAGTGTCTAGGCTCTTCGTAGTCACATCTACCAAGCAGAGCTACGCGGAGCTACGCAGCGCTAGCCAGAGCTACGCGGCTCTACGGGAATTACGCAGCACTATGCGGAGCGCAGTAGTGCTACGCGGAGTTACGTGGCACTACGCAGTGTTACACACGGTGCAACGCGGCGCTACGCAGTTTCTTCGCGGCGCCTTCGCACCGCAAGCGCCTACGACAGTGAAAAAGAAACTCTTTAAAACATTATTATATATTTTTAGGCGGGTATTTGTTGTATTTACTCATTTTGTATACTTAGTAGTTGGAACACCAACCTACTCAAGAAACATTAATATGTTTAGTCCTACTAGAATGTTTAAATTAATAAATAAAAAATACACTTGCATTGGGGAAACACCCACAACAACGCATTCATTTCATCAATTATCTACAATATTGTTCATAAAAGTCATCTGCCAATTTGTAATTAAGTAAAGCACCGAGACACAATAGCTAAAAGGATGGCGGAACCCAATTTACAAAGTTTCCACCTTCTTCAAACCCTTTTAACCTTGGATAGATTCAGATGCTTTGAAAAGTCGCAAGTCGATACAAATTAGATGGCCGTGATTTTGGTCCTAAGGGCCACATTAAAAAGTTTTACTTGAAGACGAATTATAACTTTTTTGGAATTTGCTTAATATTTTATTGAGTTATATAAAATTGGGACACGATCAAACCACTTGACGCCTACGAGCCCGTCGAAGTGAAGAGAGTATTCACTCATAATGAAATGACTTTAAATTCACTTCATAACTTTTTGAATTTGGGGAAAGTGGCTCTAGATTTCAGAATCTAGAAAATGATAAAATATCATATATAAGTTCTTGTATGGAAAGTCGTGATCCCTTAGTATTTTGTTGTTTATACCTCACGTAATTTTAGCCCATATCAATCTGAGCCCAATACATTTCAGATGTTAACGTAGAGCAACATTAAACAAAATGGTAAATATTTATCAAATAGCGGCCCCCTATTACTCCTATTTCCTCGATGCACCCCTTGGAGACGGTGCTGAAGTTTGAACGCAACATAGATATAATTCACTCCTACTTATTTGATTTAAGGGGTGGGTAGCGTTTGTGGTTGTGGTGGTTTTGAAACCTAGTTTCAGTCACGTTTGATATGGAAAACTGTTGCATGGATTAGGTATACAGGAAAGTGGAAAGTACTTCACTAATTGATGTTTTTAAAGATTAACTAGCAAGACTGGTAGTAGAATACCTTGTCAAGGCTGCACATAATGAACTGAAGTGTAACCTGAAAACTTGAACTTCTTCCAAGTTTTCTCAACGGAATCGGGACATCTCCTCGTCAAAACAAACAAACAATTTGCAATAGTTATCCGGCTGACATATTCGGATATATCTGGAGTCAATATTATCCCCACGGTATCTGTATCCGCGAGAGCGTGCGTAGGTTTCCCGCTTGCGGTCTCGATTTCCTGTGAAAACGGAAATTTCCGAACGTCCGCTCAGAAACAGCGAATTCCAAGTCATTTTGCTATTGACTGTTTTACGTACTCACAGTTTTTATAAAGGAAGTGTTTTTTAAGTTATGTTAAATGTTTTATTAGCAAGTAAATAATGTTAGTAAACGGGTTGTTAAACGGTTTAACCATTTCATGATTCCTTTTGCGTAATTTGTTTATTATAACCACAGCGAAATAGACTGCGTGATTGTTTCTCACGTCTCTCGAGTCGGACTCACTTATCTCAGTATCATCATATCATCTCAGAATAACGCACTGTTGAGCATAGGCCTTCCCTGTGTTCTGCCATACTTCCCAGTTCCTTGCGTCGCTCATTTAGGTGTATCCGTGACTTTGACGATGTCGTCAACCCAACGCGCTTTTGGACGGCCCTAGTTTCTTTGGCTCTCATTTCGTAGGTCCGGAAAAAATTGGCAATTTAGTATCGTACTTGCATTTTTTTTAAAGAAAGTATCGGTCATTCAGTTTCAAAATAACAAAACAAACTCTTGGTGAGATGCTTTTGATATTTTGAAGCGATGAGGCTATCCTTTTATTCATGATAAATCCTCCACCATCGAATGAGGTATCTACGTGATCTTTGTAGCATAAAAGGTGATCTGTCTCTGTTTCCGTGTTGCCGGTTTTCAGCAAGGTGTTTGAGAAAGTAATACTAAATCAAATGCTCAGTCATTTTAACACAAATGAAATCTTTCATGATCAACAGTATGGTTTCACCAAAGGACGTTGTACGACCGACGCCAGTGTAACCTTATTACGACACATGTTTAACGCGTGGAAAGAGGCCTAAGACGCCATAGGAATCTTTTGTGACCTCTCCAAGGCATTTGATTGCGTCGATCACGAAACCTTACTCTTGAAACTTGAGCATTACGGACTTGGAAAACTTGCGCTCAATTTTGTAAAATTTATATGATAAACAACAGCAAGTCCATATAAACGGTATAAATTCACTAAGTTTAAAAGAAAAAATGGGTGTGCCACAAGGCTCAATATTGGGTCCATTCCTCTTTTTAGTGTATATCAAATTATCTACTCAATTTATTAAAAAATCAACCACAAATGGTGTTATTTGCTGACGATACTGTCTTAATTTTTAAGGCAGATAGACGTGCTACAAACTTTGACGTCATAAATTCGTCGATAAAACTGTTTTCCTGGGGATCACGCTCGACTCAAGGCTACAATGGGGTCCTCATTTAACATCTCTTGCTGGACGGCTAAGTTAAGCAGCATTTGCTGTCAAAAAAATCCGTCAATTTACTGATGTAGATACCACGAGGCCGGTCTATTTTAGTTACTTTCATAGCATCATGTCTTACGGTATTTTACTGTTGGGACGGGCTGCAGACATCAAGTCTATTTTTATTCTGCAGAAAAGAGCGATCAGAGCCATATATTATTTCCGCAGGCGTGACTCTAAGGGAACTGTTTAAGGATATTAACATCATGACGGTACCTTGTCAAAATATCTTTGAAAACATCATGTACATAAGAAAAAAATTAAATCTTTTTTGTAAAAGAGGTCATAGACATAATTATAGTACAAGAAATAGAGACCTTTTAGTTTAGTTCAATCAGGTTTCCGACAGGCTAAAGTGGACTCATCTTTCATTAGGTACTGTTTAAAATGATACAATAAAATTCCTCCCCACATAGTTCAACTGAATGAGATGAAATTCAAATCTTGTATAAAACGCACACTATGCAGGCAGGCATATTATAAGTTGGGGGATTACATCGCTGATAAAAATGCTTGGCTCAATGCTGGTCCTGCTCCACAACCATTACTAATTGATTAACATTTGAAAATATTGTTGGAGCTGCTGAAGGTTTTAAGACCATCTTTGCATTGTCCTTTGTATTATATAATTGTACAATTAATATATTATTAATTTAATTATTTATATTGTTGTATAATTGTTGTATATTTTATTGTTGTGTGAGTACTATGTACCTACTAAAGAGCTACCATTTACTGGGTAATATATCTTTAACCGACTTGAATGTGCCCTGGCGACTGTGAGTATGTCATGCTCACTCAGATGTCTCGCTGATGGTAGCGCATGTGTTGGATCATTTAGCTCCCTTCAAAATGGTTAAGCTGAATGGTTGCTGAATGTGATACATGCGTCATGTTCGTGAACGGGCGCCGCGAGTTGAGACTGGTCAACTCTTAGCTGCCATGGCTTGATTTAATTTTTTAATTGTTCTTTGTTTTATCTTTTTATTACGGACGCTTCTAACGTGCACGTTTTTCTACATTGTTCTCACATGTATTCAACATGAATGATGTAACCAATATTTTGTAACAATTATTTTATTTAAAAGAGTGTCACAGTCTACCCTTTACAATGTTTTTTTTATGAGTTTTGATTGCAAGTTGTGGTTAGCTAGCGACTTAGACAATTGATCGTATATATTATTCTTGCCTGAGCAACCGGCAGCAAGTTCGTCGTGTTTAGATGTCACTGCTTACTCTAGCGTCGGGGGTCTGGTTGCTCCTTCCCTTAAATATGGCGAGGGGGTAATGGCTAATCTTTGCGTTATGCTTGTGAACGGGTGCTGCTTGTGGTGACTGGTCGACTTGCTGACCATGGTTTTGTTATTGTTATTAGTACTTAACTGTTTATTTATTTTTACTTTGATGGTCCTAGTTTATCTTTTGAGACTTCGAGTTACAGCTTTAATAGCTATATGTAAGCGGGCACGCCCTTTATGCCTGGAGGGTTTTATTTGGATATTAAGTTCTGTTTACGTTTTTAGTTTTAATTTTCGCTTGTGTATAGATTTCGATGTTTTTGTTGGTATATTGGCGTGTGCTAGCTGTCATTATGGCAAATAATTTTATTTAATGTTTTGTGTTGAATAATGTAATCGTAAAATATTTTGCATACTATTTATTGTATAGAATCAAGTTTTTTTCTATCACTCAGCTGTGCTGCTGGGGAGTTTGTTGCGCTACTTCTTCTTCCCAGCTATAGCACTAGGAAGTGGTGAAGGGTGGGCGTTTTGGGGGGACTGGCTTATGTAATTTTGACGTTCGTAAAGTGCTGATTCTCAGCCTAGTTTGAATAAATGACTTTTGAATTATGAATTTTTCTGATTGTAGTCTTAAGAACTCTACATTCTTTCGGCGTACTTCTGATCGACCTATGAGGTCTCATTTGATGGATTCGGTCTCAACTTGTAATTCCAATAATCTTTCGTCCGTTCTTAGCGTCCTGGAATTGTAACACGCCAGGGTCAGGGCCGTTGGGTTGTAACAGCTGGGCAACATCCAGAGATTCATAGCACCCTCTGCCCGGCTGTAACTAGAGCCACTGTCCGAACTTGGAATAGCGGGGCTGCTCGGTACTGAGGGCTGGGGTTTTTGGCATTGTTCATATTAAAAGGGTTTAGGGTAAGGGGGGGTTTGGCCATAAAACGCCACGATGGCCAGTGCGTCTTCGCGAGTTTTTCGTCATATCCTCGTTCGTCCGTCAGCAGGGGTACCACGTGCAGGTGAGGTTTAATTGGGCAGCAAGGTGTAATGAGGTAGCATTCCCCCAGACGACATAATCAATCTGCCTAGCCTTTTCCCAACTATGGTGGGGGTCGGCTTCCAGTCAAACCAGATGCAGCTGAATACCAGTATTTTACATGGAGCGACTGCCTATCTGACCTCCACAACCCAGTAACTGGGTAATACGATACCCCTTGGTAAGACTGGTGTCAGACTTTCGGGCTTCTGACGACTCGTAACGACTGTCAAAGATCCACGAATGACAGCCGGGACCAACGGCTTAACGTGCTTTCCGAGGCACGGAGGATTCTCGGTATGTAAAGATGGTCACCCATCCACTGACCAAGCCCGGCAAGCGTAGCTTAACCTGATGGATCGACCAGTGCGGCTGTTGTTACTTAGCCACGAGCTCCCCCAGATGACATAAGTAGCTTAAAATATTACCTATTCTGTATGTAACAATAAATTATTTACCAGTGAACCCAAAACTAGACAGTTAGTCTGTATCTTGGAGCTCGGGGTACGAATTCTAGAATGGAGACTAGAGAGGTGATTTCTGGTGTTGTATGGTATATCTGGTGTGCTTGGATGTGTAATGTGAGTGTGGTGTATGGTGTGTGTAAGCGTGTGTGTATGTGTGCGTATTTGTTCCCATTGTGTATCGTATCGTTTGATTCAGTGTCAGCAGGGCTAACATGACAAGCGCGAGAACGCTCTTTTTCTCGTTTTTCGAAATTTGTCGACGATTTTGACGTCTTTCTAATGCCGAACATCACCGTAAACGACGAGTTAACTCGAAAAAGGCACTTTGACAATTCTTTATCCCGCGACGAGAGACCGATGTAGTAAATTATTAAAAACAAATATTTTTTATGACATCGGCTTGAAGTTCCGTTTCATTCATTAAATTTTACGCAGGGAATTAGTATGTACTATAACTATTATAAGTCCCCCTCTTTTAATTATGTTTAGTTTTTTGTGTAACCGACTATTTTGATTACATTTTTAATTTGGCATGCTGAAATTAAAACACAAAATGACGGAAATGAAAATTAGTGGCACATAATATACTCACTAGATAATGACCACCCATGACAAATGGGTCGACGAGGTTGATATTGTAACAATCTCCATAAAACTTATGATATTGCAAATTTTGTTAATTACCACTTTTACCCAAAGGACTGGCTTTTATATAAATATGCAGCTGGAGTTGATTTCGCTATTATAACCATAAAACTCTAAACTTTGTTAAGCACAATTCTTAAGAAATGAATTGGTAATTCTAGTAATTATGTTGCGAAGGTATGATATTGCTATACAGCCATAATCCCTAGATTTTGTTAATCACCATAATTGGCAAAGAGACTGGTTATTACTGAAAGTACATTTTCTTTATTATTTTTTTACAACTGAATGGGGTATTATTTTTGATTTCACAGAGTTTTGCAGACTTTATTGTAATACTCATCTACGTAATAGTGCTCCCCTCCGCCACAGTTTCTCTCGCGGCCGTCGAAAGGAACTCCGTTCCAATATAAATAGTAGTTTAAAATTAAGTATTTTCATTATTAACATATTATAAAATAAACTTATGACTAAAATAAGTATCTACAATTATGTAAATGTTATTTTGGAGCTTTTTTTTGTATCATGATTTTGTCTACTCTTCTCGTTATCAGAATAGAGGACGAGCAAATACGACTAAATGAAAGTTAATCTCGTGTTGAATTGTCAAAATGCGAGATAAGTTAGGTGCCATGTTAGGGTTTGTCGAGAAAACATCAAATTTGTCAGACCGAGTTGAGTATTTTGTATGGCAGCGCTGTTTTTTACTCACGCGACAATGCGTAATTGTCGAGTGTGTAATGTTAGCCCTGCAGGTCACGTATTTAGATTAATTGTTCCGAGTTGTCATAACCGGCGTTTTGCAACATTTTCATTATTATGTTTTTACAACTGAATGTGGTACCTAGTATTTTTGATTTCGCAGAGTTTGCAGACTGTATTGCACGTATTATTGGGAGAGTAAGCTGGAGAGCGTCTAGCTAATAAATTCAGAATATGTGTGCTCTCCCAAGTTTTTTTTTTGGAGATAATCCCAACTTTATACTGCATTTGGCCTTTGTTTTTTTTAAGTTATTTGCAAACACTTGACTGACAAAACTTTATAGGTGTAAAGGCTTGTGCAGACCAGCGCGACTTGTCGCGCGACGCGACACGAACAATACAATTTCTAAGAAAACTTCACAGTATAACAATAACCGGTGTCGCGTCGCGCGACAAGTCGCGCTGGTCTGCACAAGCCTTAAGTAAGAAAGAAAAGTACCTATTTCAATTTGAAAATGATGCACATTAGTTTAGGTACCTTGGTACCTGCTTAGTTTAGTATCTTTGGTATCTCGTCAGTTGTTTCTTGCGTTTACAAGTCTCTCATGACCTCATCACTATTGTTTATTTACGAGAACTAATGGGAAATGACTTCACCATGTTTGATATCCGTTTCAACATTATTGCATGCTCGAACGCACTTCTAAGAATAACGTATGTTCATTTTAAAAATACCTTTTAAATCGACTAGAGCTAGGGAAATATGATTTAAATACTCCGTGTTTTTTCTCCCCGTTCGTCCTACAGTACGAGTTTCCTGCTATGCCTCGGGCAGTATTTTCCACTTTTTGATTTTACTTGGCACATAGAACAACTTTTTCACTTTACATTTTAAATTAGTTTATAGAGGTACTGAAATGGAGCCACAATTCGGTGAAAACTGTTGAAAAACTGTCACTGTGGTTAATTAAAGCCAGAGTACATGCAAAATAACAGCAATTAAAAAATATATTTTGAAACTCTAAGAAGATAATTTATTTATTTATTTTATTTATTTATTTAGGCAAACCAACTAAATACACACAAGGACATTCAAAGTACATGTCATTAACAAATACAATAGAATTGCATGCATCTAAATTATAGGTAAGCACAGCATTTTAATTAGATCTCATTATACAATAATAATTAATACAAAGATGGATAACAATTAAATTAGAACCAGAATATCATTTATCTACTTAAAATTAACTTGAAATTAAATTTAAATGAATTGAATGAAATGAAATTGAATTGAATTGAATTGAATTGAATGAAATGAAATTGAATTGAATTGAATTAAATTAAATAAGATTGAATTAAATTGAATTAACTAACAAACTAAAAACATAACTAACTAAAATTATTATAATCAAAGCACACACACAAAATAAAATAATCAGACACAAATTTAAATAAAATAACATAACAGAAAAAACAGAAACATAAAAAGAGAAACATTATTGAGCAAGAATTACATATTATTGAGCAAAGCTCTTTTAAACTTTGTGATGCTGCCTGAAAATATGTCGAGGTCACAATCGTGAAAAATGTCGTTACACCTTCTGAGAATATAGGAAAGGGAAATTTCTACCGTACTTGGTTTTGCGGCTACCAGGAGCAAAAGGCTTATAATTATGAAGTCTAGCTGACGACCGAGGCGTATTAATATTAATTGAAGACAGAAGCTGTGAGCAATCCACGCCTTGATTTAATATCTTAAATAAGAAAATTTGACCCGCAAAATCTCGACGCCAGTGCAAAGATTTCATTTTAAAGTGATTCAGTCTATCTTCATAGTTTTCAACTGTATACCTTATACCTGCTTTATAAGAGAGTCTTTTTATAAATTTTATTTGAACTCTTTCGATGCGTTGGATATGGATATTATGTACTGGGTACCAGACGATAGAGCAATATTCTATATGACTACGAACTAATGCAGAAAACAGAACTTTCAGTGCAGTCAAATTACTGAATTGTCTTGTGTTACGGTTTAAAAATGCTAACATTCTATTGCTTTTATTTATTACGGTTTCCGTGTGTGTTTGAAATTTCATTTCAGAATCGATAATGATGCCCAGATCTCTAACTTCAGACACTTTACTTAATATTTGGTTCCTCATTATGTACGTAGAGTTAAATTTAAGTTTTTTACGAGAAAATTTCATATGGTAACATTTGGCAACATTAACTTGCATGCTGTTCTTCTCACACCACACACAGAGCCTATCAATATCCTTTTGCAAAAGAGCTTCATCGTTCTCTGTCATTACAACCCTATAAAATTTTAAGTCGTCGGCATACATTTCAAAATGAGAGTTTTGTATGGAATATTTAATGTCATCAACAAACATTGTGAACAATACTGGGCCCAAGTGTGTCCCCTGTGGTACACCAGATGTGGGCGTGAAGTTGTTGGATGAGTGTCCATTTACTACTACTCTAGCTATTCGGCCAATTAAGTAAGACTGGAACCATTTCAGAAGTGACCCATGAACACCGAATGTGATTTCGAGCTTTTGTAGCAAAATGCTATGGTCAACTTTGTCAAAAGCTTTGCTGAAATCGCTATAGATGGCGTCGACTTCGTTACCGTTACTCATGTAAGCAAGAGTTCGTTCGACAAAGTTGGCCAAGTTTGTGGCAGTTGATCTATTTCTAAAGAAGCCATGTTGATGTTCCGTAATAGAGCCTTTGATATGCCAATTCATGATGGGACACAAAAGTGATTCGAGAACCTTTGCCAAAGTGGGTAATATACTAATAGGCCTGTAATTGCACACATCAGTCTTATCCCCTGATTTTGGAATTGGTATTATTATGGGTTCCTTCCATATCTCCGGAAAAACTCCATCAGATAACGATCGGTTGTAAATTATACACAATGGCTTAGATAAAACATTAGCACACTCCCTAATAAACAGTGGGGGTATACCGTCAGAGCCGGGCCCTTTAGCAACATCTAAGTTCTTTAGTTTTCTCTGTATGCTAAGTTCAGATAGTGTTACTTGATGTAAGCTGTTACACTTGATGTAAGCTGTTACTGCTGGAAGATAATCCTTCTTTACAAAAATCTGCTCAGTATATACTAATATTATAAATGCGAAAGTAAGTTTGTTTTATTTGATTAAACGCTAAAACGGCTAAACGGATTTGGATAGAATTTGGCACATGGGTAGACTATGACTTGGGTTAGGTTAGAAAAAAAAAAAAACAAAACGCTTATTAAAAATTCAAGACTATTGTCTGGACTACTTACTATTCAGACTCAAAACATTATAAAAACGACTCGACACTAACGTGCTTCTGGAAGAGGAACTACCATAAAAATAAAAGGTTTAACTAACCGGTATCATTCCACAACCGGGGTTAAAATAACCCACAACTCTACCAGAGTGCGTATTACGAATAATATTTCAGTCTCAGGATTATTCCCTCTAATAACACTGCAGCCGTAAATTGACGCTGAATCTGAGCCTTATTAAACTGTCGTGTAAATCGCGTTCGCACTGTACAAAGTGCTGATCACATAAAAAATAACAGGGCCATAAAAGCGGCGTGCCTCCCGAGCGGGCGCTCGTATAATCAGACAAATATATCAGGATAACTATTGATTTCTTGTCTTATTTTTGGAAGGGTGTAGTGAAATTTCGTTTAGTTTAATATGCTGGTCTGTTTGCTTGTAGGAAAATAAAACATGGAAAGGTTGTTTGGAGTTGTTCAATTTGGCATTGTTTTGTTCTACGAAAAGTAAACTTTTGATTAAGGGAACAAATAGGGGAAACAACATTAGTGAAGCCTAGCTAGCCAGACGCCCAACACTTTTTTTTTTTTTTTTTGAGGTTGGGAAATCGTCAAATGACTTCTCCCGCTCTGGGCAGAGCGAGAGGGCGTGTCAGACTTTTACTGACTAAAACCCACCCGTGTTCCTTCCGTTGCCTGTGTGCCGGGGCCGCGATATCCCTTTCGGACAAACCCGTAACCCCAGCAGGCATTGGTGACACCACTGACCCCGTCAGTTGGTGCTGACATCCCTTTGAGGCGCGCGTGGAACACAACGCGCCGTCGACCCGGGCCTGGTCCTTATCGGACGGCGAGCTGCCCATTGCTAACCGTCCGCCCGCGCCTACGGTGGCCGGAAGTCGGCTCGTGACTCCCGACGCCCGGAGACGCCCACCCCTAACGTTGTTGTATTATAAAGCCTTTTCCCTTTTTTCTGAGTAGTTACCTTACCTATCCTATATTAGTTTTTCAACAAAACGTTGTTAACACCTACATGTTTTATTCAATCAACGTACATATCTAAGCGTGCAGAAACACCTCTAACATCGAATAAATAAAAACCAATACACATAAGACACAATACACCAAATTCAACTTTTCCATTATTTATTATATTGTTATTGATATTACATTCAATTCACGTTTCATTTCGTGTTATCAGTTCAGTGGTTCGTTCATACAATATAGCGGTACTTGTCGAAATTTTATTGGTTTCCCGGGTAGTATGAGCACTTGTGGTATTACCGTCAGTCATCTGAGTGGTATCGCATAGAGAGCAACCGAGACGACTCGGCGGGCATCGCAACCCTAGCTTGCTTAGGCGAAGAACAAACGAAACTATTGGGGGCATTGTAAGTTTATTTTATTTTAAATGTGATTCAGAATAATATTAAGGCCTTTGATTTAATGGGCAGAAATGTCGACAAGGTTGTCAATTATCAACTAAGCCTAGAGATTTTCACTGATGGAGACATAGTTTACCCAAGATGGTAGAACCAAAGATTAATTCAAGAAAAAATGAGTAAGGAAGACAAGATAAATGACTTTCAGTGTGTTTATTGTACTTTTCAGAATGTCAATTTGGTGTTGCAGTTTGTCACGTATATTCATCCTAACTTTAGGGGCGCGCCTTGGTGACCCAGTTCACCGCCGTGGCGGGATAGCGGGATCACTCGAAAGGGTTTACGGTTTCAATATTTGGAAGCCTTCACATATATGCGCACTTTAGCTGTCTTATATAATGCACTTCGTTTCGAGTTACGCCGACTTTTAAGAAGTAAACAACGCAATTTATGTCCACGACCTATTTTTAACTGCAAAAAGATTAGTCGTAGCCATGCGTAACTACCGACAGCCTTCACAAGGTAGTCTAATCTGGTTCAGAGGGCTGATATCCAATTTGCCGCCATGTTATTGTGGGGCTTCGACCGCAGCTCGCGTAATTGACACCGAAAGTAAAACCGCAACTTATAAATCGGAAAACGTAACGTAGACGACAACCACACTATGCAAAAACCACCTGCGAAATTACGACACGTACCGCCACCCGCGCCACCAGCCACGACAATCGTCGGCCGGTGTAACCAATCTACTCGATGCTTTATTATTATCGTCCCGACTTCCAATAAAAATAACGTAATTTACCATCCGAATAGAGCGGTCTTATAGGTTTAGTTTAGAAAGTTGGCATCTTGTCCATAGCGGTTATTCCGCGTTCCCTACATAGACTACGAGGCTGCAGGTTGTACAAAAAGAAGGCTCTATTTAACGGGAACTGATTCGGAAAAAAGCGCTCTGTGAGCTCCGTGACGAAGAACCGGATTACTATGGCCGGGCCGCAAAACAAATCCACTACGATTTACGTACCGTAAACTCGTTACGCGTTTCGAACGAGACGCGTTCGTGGTGGCGTGTTTAGTTGGAATTTGTTTCTTGTTGTGAGTATCCGAGAGTTCAGATCGGGTATCGCGGGGTGCGTTAAGTACCGCCGGGCGGCGAGAGAGAGGCGAGCTTACAGTCTATGGAGAGGTTCGCAGGTTCATTCGGAGGAAGTGTCGTTATCACAGTCGCTGTTCGGCGTTCGGACGGCGTGGTTCGGTGCGGACGGTCTGCGTGCTCGCTGCGTCTGTACTCGCTTGAAGTTTTGCGGAGATCGCGTTCCGATATTGTATCGGCGGCGGCCTTTCCCGGCTCGTGGCTGATCACGGACGCTTTATAGAAAGTGAAACTGTATGCTTGAGACGTCAAAACAGATAGTGCAAGGACGTCTAAACTTTGTGGTGGATTGAGTGCTTAAGTGGGACAAGTCAGTTTTCAAGTGAAAATCTAACTTTACCGGGACTCGTTTCGATATCAGCGCAGTTTTATCAATTAAACTGTGTCTAGATTATTGAAGCGCTGCTGACTTTTTCGAAAACGGTAAGTAATAAGAACTTTTCATATAGGAACGCGGAATGGACAGACTAACTTAGAAAAACTTTATAAATTGTTTGAATAAATATGAGGTTACTCAAGAAATTCTGGTCGGCGAATTAAGTACAAGAACTTTAATGAAGTATCTAGCGGTAAAAACTGTAGGTGCAGAGTTTAATAAACCTACTTAACCACTAAACCTTGGAGTTAAATCACTATCTCTTTACTTTGCTCTCGGCACAAACAATAAATATAAACACGAAATAAAAATAAGTACCTTAGTGGTGAATGTAAATTGCTGGCTCATCAACTTTTTTCTTAGCATCAACTAGGGGCTCAAGTATTCATAAGAACGGAAGTGTACGTAAAAAATGGTAATATCATTAGAGCAACGTCGCTGCATCGCTCAGGGGATGTTATTTACAAACGACGAAATAATTTACGGTAATAATATGAAATATTTTCAAGTACATTTTTGTGAAAAATATTTTCGGAGATAATTTTACAGCAAAGATTTTTTTTACGGTAATTTGATTTTCGGGCGGCCAAAGATAAGGTCTTGTACACGTTTGCATCGATAACATATTCGATGTCGTTGATGACTGTACCTACCTACATGTGTAATGTATGCTTAAGGTCTGATATCATCATTATGAGAAATGCGTTGCTATTACTCGCTTATTACGTCATTACATGTTATGATCATTTCTAGTGTGTTCATCCCTTTAAATGCAATTAACCGTTTATTATATTAAGGTTTACGTAATCTAACACAGCGAAGGCAGCGTGTGTTCTTAAGGTGTTATCTCATGGAATGAGAAGTTCTTGATATGCAAATTGAAAGGTCTTGGTTTTAATTGAATAAGTACGTTTCGTTATCAATTAGTAAAGCAAGGCAGAAAAAATCAAATATGATGTCATAAAATCGCATAATAGTGTATAATCCTAACTTCCTAACCAATATTATAAATGCGAAAGTGAGTTTGTTTGTTACGCTTTCACGCTAAAACGGCGGAAGGGAATTTGGATGAAATTTGGCACATAGGGAGCCCATGACCTGGATAAAAGATAAAAAGTAACCTATGTCCTAACATAGGATACTTTTTATCTCGATATTCCCACGGGATCGAGACTTATGCGGGTGAAACCGCATTCGCAAGCTAGTTGCATATAAAAGTGAGCCCGCAAAATCTGAAATGAATGAAAAGAGACCCCGTCTTTGATTTACGCAGGGGTTAAGCCAATTAGCTTTTTAGAATGTTTTATTCATTATGTACTTAAAATTATACGCTTTTGATATAAATAAAGATAACATTAAATAGCCGGACGTGTGTATCGTTTAATTACATAACATTAAAACAATAATTCCTATGATCGTGAATTAAGATTTTGCAAAATATAACGAACTTATCTTTCTTGTGTACGTGGTTTTGATAATTAAGTATTGGAATTAAATGGCTATTAACAAGCTCAATTCCAATTGTATTGAAAGCGGTAATTAGACTGAAATAATTTATCATGGGGGAGAGAAATTGTACCGAGCTTAGGGACCGGAACGACTATCGACTCAATTACGAGAATTTGCTTGTATCAATAGAGTTACTCTCATTGCCGTTATGATATTTTACGTTTAATTGACAGCGTAAATTGGTAATTATTTTTACATAAATACATGTACTCTCGCCTTCTTTCCTATGGAGGAAGGCAGAAACTACTCGTATTGCCTCGTTTACGTTCATTCATCATCACCGCGATCCTTCATCTTTTGTTTCCTTTTTTATTGATATTTATATTTAGTTAGCAATAAAAAAGATTCAAGGCTATATGCCAAAACAGTTGATACGTAATTAATCTTTAATCTAAAATTACTTTTGTGTGTGTAATTACGAGATGATTAGTAGGCATACCTTCTAAATTATCACACAGGTAGGTAATTACATCTCATCTCATACAAGTTTCGATAGATCGACAACACAGATTCCCCAGACAATGTATGTAGGTACGCATGTCATGTTTAAAAATCGAACACTCATTCAAAACCGTACCACAAACCATAGATTAAATTCAGAGCAAAAAAAAAGTACGAGCATTGTAAACGTGACATAGATGTTACGGTTAAAGAGAAAAAAAGATAAAATCTAATAACGTCTATTGACACGGCGATTAGTATGCATCGTATCACTCGCACGACGTGCTGTATCATCGCCGTATCATATTTCTACTTATATACCTAACCATGCCACTTATGTAACGGAATAAGTAAAAGATATTCCGTAAGTTTCGCTTTCTCTATTTTCTTTGGTGTTCGGGAAAATCTAATTAGGCACGGTTTGTCTGTGTCATTGTATTGTAAGTTGGACAAGGCTTTGACAAGAATTTATTTAAGCCTGTTAGGGGCGTTCTCATATTAAAACCTGAAGACTACTAACTATTTGAAACATGCATGTTTGTTAAAAAAATATATAATTTATTTGAAAACAACAGTTATAAAATAAATAGTAGAACACGACACAGAGACAAATTGAAATTACCCCAAATAAAGTTAATGCTATTTAATATAAATATTTACTGCATGGCAATTATTATATATAACCATTTGCCAAATAATATTCAAGAATTGCCATTGTCGTTGTTAAAAAGGTCATTGTTCAGATTATTATTAGAGAAAAATTATTATAGTGTTAAAGAATATTTAGAGGATAAATCGTTAGTTAATACTAACGATTTATCCTCTAAATATTCTTTAACACTATAATAATTTTTCTACTACTACTACACACTACTACTACTATTTTTTTTCTTTTTCTATTTTTCTGCTACTTTTATTTTATTATAATTAATAAAATAAAAGTAGCCTAAATTCTATCATATGCCATCAATAATATAATTACATAAAAATTGCAATATTTATTCCAATAAAATGAATTCATTCATTCATAATTACTAATATACTCGTAATGTATTAGTGTTATTAATACTATCGATTTTTTAGATATTATGGAAAAATTTGTACGCCATATAATGGCAGGATATGCTGGAACCCATATTGTAACGCCTATTGTACCATATTCTTGCAAATAAACATATTTAATTTGATTGATTTGAAGAAAAAAACATATATTTACGCAATAGGTACGCCGATGGTACAATAAGTTTTTTTTTCATTAATTACGCTTTATTTCAGATCAGTAACCTGTCATAACTAATTAAAGGAAACACACTGAAAGTAAATAACTGTCAAAATATCAATAAAAGATCAGCTGCAGAATATTGGGTACCTATTTACAAAATGATAAACGAAAATAATGACCACCAATGACAATAAATTACCCACTGGCGCAAAACAAAGAATAGTCGCTATAATAATTATTGTTAATTACTGACAGTAAGTTGGCAGGTAATAAAATGGTTACTTAAAAAAAAATATCATTACTTTCTGCTTAAATAAAACGAAACGGTTTGTGCTTATAAAGCAATATGATATTGCACTGTTGCTATAAATGCAATGTGGTGCAACTGCACTTAATTTAAATAAATACCGCTCGGTGATTTATTTATATTTCAAATTACAAAAATTGGCTATCGTACAGCTAATTACGAAAACTGCGGGACTGATATAAATTAGATTCGAACGAAATCATTTCTGAGAGTTATCTTGCGACATGTTAAAACGAGATTGAAACACTATTTTGGCCATACCAAGTTTCTAGTTTATGAAGAAATTGCAGAAATAAATCCTGATCATAATTATCTAGGTGTAAGTACTTTTTTCGGGTACTTCAGTTAAGTGTATTACATGGTATGTAAGATATAAGAAACTTTTACAGGTTAAAAAAGTTTATACCAAGAATCAAGAAACTAATATTCATCTATTAGTACGCCCACAGCTCCTAAAGGCCGGAATCTTTGCCACGACAACGTTCAAAGTTCCAGCGGTTTCCTTTACGAAATAGTTATAACCTAACTTAGGTATATTTCAATAAACTTCCTAAGTTTTAACCATTGAAAGCAGTTTGACACTACTGCCGTAATGAATTTTACCTAATATTACCTAATTTAGGAGTTATTAAGAAAACTTTTAGCGCAAAAATGTCTGCTATCTGTATGAAGTTTGCTCGTTTTACAAAACAGCTAAAGGAATGGAAGAAACTTGTGAATTTTAATCAAAAAGTTTCACAATACACAATAACATAGTACATGAAGTACTGAAAAATAATTCTCTACAAGTCTTTTGTAGATAATTATTTTATATATATATATTTTTTTTTTTTAATATATATATTATTACATAATTGATACCTATTGACTCAAATATTAGCAACCGCCTTACAATAAATATAAAATGTCTGTACGAAGAATATTAATGTAATTTATGAAGAATATAAGATAATATAAGTACTCTTCACCAGATATTTAGCTTCTAACTGCAGAATATTTGCCAGACATATTTAGCTCTTTTTATTTCTAGATTTCCAAGACATTTACAATACACCAGTGGCAATATTTTTTGCAATAGTCGGCAATAAAACCCGTTGGCAGTCGTTAGTATAAAATATGATACTACTTATTACGTAATGAGCCAGTTTGCTTGACACTTATTACTGTAGTCTGTATCTACAAGTACATGGATGATAAAAAGTATTTATATTATGAATTAAAAGGCTTTCAGAGCTAATTGCGAGGTGAGCATACAACGATTTTTAAAAGGTTTTCTTATGATCGAGCGCCACTTAGTTTTGCTTCAAGACCTTTTTCTTGCTTATGTAAGTAAAGTTATTTGAGGCAATCTCGTAATTTTAATTTCACGTTTCAAATAAATACGGTGTCAATTTGATGCTTAACCTTTAATCGGATTATGAAATTGAAGATGAACGAAATCTGAAACTAGATCGATGTTCAATTGTTATGTCATTTTACATTGTTAGTTTGAGTTACTCGCGCAAATAAGTACAAAATTGTGAACATAATCTGCTTCGATTGTGTTCGCAATTTTGTTAAAATCTGACGGTCGGTGTGATATTGTTGTTGCGTGTTTTATGTGCATTTGAAAAACATAAACAGAGTTGTCCAAGTGTCACATAGCGCTACGTGTTATACGAAAATTAAATTAAAAAAGACAAAGTTACGTTACTGTTCCGCGGTATACATTATTAATGTATGATAATGTCAGTCCGAGCGGGGTTAGGTTGAGTGCCCACTTATGGAAACCATTTCCTTTTACATTTTTATCTACATTCATGATTAGATGGTTTCTCAGATAGGGTTTTCTAGATTACACACTTTATCTGTAAAATGTGGCAGTTTTAAATTCAGACGCGGAGTGTTAAAATGAATAAAATAAGATTATTGTGGTGTAGAATATTCAAGTTATTTTTAAACGAGTTCAGCGGGAGGAAAACTTTGAGCGGAGTTAGCTTTTTGTTTTGTTTCCTCTTTACATAAAGGAAAAGTGAATGACTTGTAAAACCTCGGAATAAATAATAGTAGCCAAGGGACTTTGTTCATAACAAATCTTTTCTCCAGAGTTATGATTTTCATTTATGCGAAAGATTTTTCTTAAGTTTTTACACTTTTCCCAGTGCGTCTCGAATGTATGGCATTTGACGCAAAGTTTAACCTTCGAAATTATAGACAATACAATGAAGTATACACAACATTTCTAGTTTCTCTATTAACAACCGATAATTAAATCTCTGAGAACAGAAAGACAAAGAAATTAACATTAAAATATCTACGAACAATACTTTTGGTAGCAACCTTCACATTGAAAGTAGTCTGAGATGTTCCGGTTTGATATCACACAGAGTAACTTTAATCACAAACTGACAGTAGGCAGATAAATGCAGACGAGCGATTAGTCGCGAAATGTGGTACAAATCGTAGGCTGTCATCATAAATTGTTTTAATGACGACTCGTATCGCAGTCATTTAGAATTAGCTACTTTTTGTATGATGCATGATTTGTTATGATAGCTTTTTTGTTAAATGAATAATACTCGTATGTATCCATAAAATAAAAAAAACTCATGTAAATGGAGAGTTTGTCAAGAATTATATTTACATTCTTTTTTAATTTAAAAACTGAAGTCTACGTTAGAAATGTAAATGTTATACCGCTATGTTGTTAGAAATGAAATAAAAATCTTTTTCGATCTAACTTAGGTAATTTAAATTCTTCTTTTTTCTTAACTGCATGACGTCAATGAACGCCCGTCTGCGTCTCGGACGTGTGAATCATAGAGGCTAGCTTTTTGTTGCATCCGTTTTTGCACGTTGTTGTACCAAATAATAGACTATTAGATGCGATCTATTTCGTCCGCGTCTCCTCATCGAATTGATAGATATTTAATTCAGAACGTGCGCTCCATGTGAAGCGGTTATTCGTTTAATTGCTTACACGACCGCAGGCTTTTATTGAAACATTTCGTTCACAAGTTGTAATGTGCAAAAAGTAGGTTTGTGATTCGTGAACCAATTGAAATGTTGCTGTCACGGTCATAAATTACAGACATCCCACCATTTGTAAACACGTGAAATGATAATAAGCAGCTATAAAAATACTTTGCGATTCATTAAAAAATATTTCAATGCGTGATTTATATTCCCGACATCGTAATAAATCACGAGAAATGCCGAAATTCCGATGAAATTTTACGTAAGCAGGTACCGCCACTGGGTCACACTGCGACAATGAAACGATTGTCAACGGACAAAATGAATGAAAATCCAACGTAATACTCGGTAGATATCAAAACACACTTCAGGTCAGTGTAATTTGGCAGACAAGCTTTTTTGGAAAGTCGTTTTGCTCGGCGTTCCCCCAAATGCGGCGTGACTTGGCTAGCGAAAGAGATGAGATTAATGACAGGGGTGGAACGACTTACATCGACCTCCGCTCACACCATTGCCACATACGTGCTCTGTGTACTTCTAAATTTAAACTTTGAAATTTAAGCTTTGATAAACGAAAAATTTATGTAGCTGTTGGTAGTAATTTTTTAAGAAAATATATATCTGGTCTGGGTAACAAAAACTGAAAAATTATATAGGTACACGAAAATTCAATTTTTTTAACAAAATCAAAAAAGTTTCATTGGCGACGTAGTAGTAGAAGTAGTTTTTAGTAATAGAACGAAGCTTCGCCGCGTACAAAGTACTCAAGTTACGAGTAACATCACAGTTTTGTGTCGTCCAAAAATTAACTGTAAAAGGATCATTTTTGTGAAAGAATTTTCTCGCAACATTTAGTTTATCAGAATGAAAATAGGAGCCTACATCAAACGCCATTCCGCTTTATACTCAAAACGAAACACAATAGTCTAGACGGCCCAGACTTATTAAATTGAGCAGTTTTTTTTTATCATATCACTTAGAAAGTACAAGTTGTTTCAATTCCTTTCCACGAGGAAAAGTGTGTAAAAAAAATTAAGTCGGGTCATGTCTTAAAAGCTTAGATTTTATAGACATGATTTCGGTAACGGGTACATCACCTCCAAATTATCGCGATGATCGATCAACGTAGTCTGTCACTGTCACTTCTTTAATTCAGTCTGGTTTATACCGTTACCTTCTAAAAACAGTAATCTCGGAAGGCGACGCTTGTCGAGCGACCGGCCGACGATAAAAACTTTCCTGGCAACTTTTCCTTAACCAGTTTTCTTTGAATAAAAGTAGCTATCGATATAACCGAACGTTACGTGACGGTGTGATTGGAGGAACTTCCTCGTATCTTGAACTGACTTCCGATGGCTTCGATTGTTCCGATGGACTCTGACTCGCATACATTACATCTGACCTTTCGTCGGTAAATCGTCCCATCTTCAATAGCATTCAAAAAACCTATTGATTAAAAGAACATATGGATAAGTATCGGATGGCTAACTTAATTAAGATTCTTTGTCATTAAGTTTTGTGATCTATGAGCTCAATACTTGACCTTTTAGTTCCTATTTTTGTGAGTGTATTGTTGAGAGAGCTTCAAGCTTCTATGAGCTCAAGTTATAATTAAGTAGATTAATGGAAGTGTTTTAGTAATTCATTGGCGCTTCAGTGTAACATGAATAGCTTTGTTAAATAATGAGGTAGGACGTGGCAGGCAAGTCTAGCGTTCTTTGAACAGATTGGAGCATTTCCATTTTGGCATTTTCCCCGTTCATTATTATTTCCAACTGGAGTAAAATTAGAGGAGCAAGACACGTGTTACGTTTGAAAGGTGATATCAAACGTTGTCAAGGACAAAACTGCTTTAATAATATACTGATATATAGGTAATCTAGCGCACACAAAATGAATATTTAGACGTATGAGTAACAGGGTGTAAAGTTCACTAATCCTTTATAGAAATAGGAGGATCCTCCGACCAGACGGGTGTCGTGTCTGGTGGGCAACTGCCTAACGATTGATGTCGGAAAGTTATTTTTGATCGCGTGGTAAACTTTGTTTGCGCGATGCAGAACTCCAATTGAATGAAAGGAATTTTAAATCTTGTATAAAACGCACACTATGCTGCCAAGCATATTATAAGTTGGGGGATTACATCGTTGACAAAAATGCTTGGCTCAACGCTGGTCCAGCTCCACAAGGTGCATAAACTAATTGATTGGCATTCGAAAATATTGTTGGAGCTGCTGAAGATTGTAGGACTATCTTTAGATTGTATAAATTCAATTTCATAGTATTATATAATTGCATAGCACATGTGTGAGCACTATGTACCTACTTTAAAGCTACCATTTACTGGGTACCTACGTCTTTCATTGACCTAAATGTGCCCTTGCGGCTGAGAGTATGTCATGCTCACTCAAATGTCTCGCTGGTGGTGGCGTGTGTGTTGGAGTTCCCTTCAAAATGGTTGAGCTAAATGGTGCTGATCCATGCATCATGTTCGTGAACGGGCGCCGTCAGTGCGGACTGGTCATCTCTTAGCTGCCAAGGCTTATTTTGAATTTATTTAAATTTTTGAATTGTTTTTTTCTTTATTACGGACGCTTTTAACGTGCACGTCTCTCTACATTGTTCTCACATGTATAATTACAACATGAATGATGTAACCAATATTTTGTAACAATATTCTGATTTAAAAGAGTGTCCGTGGAGTTTCTTGCCCGTTCTTCTCCATAGGAACCTACTACGCGTTGGAATGGGCAACTAGCTTCATATTTCTGACTGACCGACCCCTTGACAATTCAAAAGTGCCTGTAATTGGTTTATTTGAAATAAATGCTTTGAGTTTGAGTTTGAGTTTTGAGTTTGAGTTTGAGTTTGCAGAATTTGTGTGATGTCAAGATTTTGTGTGACGTCAGGTCTTTGATGCGTAGTTCGTATGTGGCGATGTAGATGCCACCACAAATGGATTCATAACTTGTAAACCAATCTGTAATGTATAGAATATGGTCTGCAGCTAAGCCAATGAATTTCCCAAGCAGTTTGTGTCATTAGAGCTTATAAGATGCCTATTACAGAAGCATAATTCGGGTATTAAGATCGATGGTGTTGTCAACAAATGTTAAGATTGCACTATTATTAACGGAGATTATTTAAGAAAAATGTGTCATTAGGTTTCAGAAATTTCTGATGCTAATCAGGAATTTCTTAGTAGCAGCCCGGAGCCTGAATTTGTGCCCGGTTGATGGCAATAGGCTTGCTGTCTATTACATGGAACTTAAACATAACGGGCGAAATATGGGTGTACTATAGGTCTCTGCCAACCCTCCGGGGATTACATCCGTGATGTTATGTTATGTTATTCTAAAACTTTTCACAATAGACAGTATCGATGTTTTTCCTGTAAGTATTTACTAATCACAGGTAAATTGAAACAAAGGAACTGCGATGCAACGAAAACCGAGGAAAGCTTATAATCTAAATATTACGGATCGACAGTCAAATGATATGCAATAGAAATCACTGACTGAATTTCATCCAACATTGAAATAATATATTTCAAGAATCTGCCCGCCAACTATGTTGGTGTCGGCTTCCAGTCTAACCGGATGCAGCAGGGTACCAGTATATTACAGTATTTTTTTTCGCCGAAAATCTAAATTATAGTTTCAAAAAGCAAAATGAGTTAAATAAAAGTATACTTAAAAAGTCGTGACAAATATGTAATGCTAGTTTAAAGCGTACTTAAGTAGCTTAGGAAAATTTATATCCTGAAAGAGTGTGAAATGGCTTATTCAAATGCAAATGCGGGATCCGGTCCGGTCAAAGCGATTTCGCTTAGTATATTTTCTACCTTCTTTTCGTTAAGTTTTTTCACAGTTTACATAGTGTGCGACATCGTCGTTTCCATATGCAAAAATTTAATCAAAACATGTTTACGAAATAAGCTTCGAAAGTTATTTTTAAGTAGATTCTTCTTTAAGTTTTCAGGTTGGGGTTATGGGTTTAAATATTAAGAAGCATTATTTAATGAAAAGGGCATTGACATAACGCATGTTCCCGATAATCAACATTCACACGTGAATGCAATCTTACGGAACCATAATAAAATATAGAATCAGAAAAACTTGTCACAAAACGGAAATCATCAACACTTCCGTCGCAACCAGTCCAGTGACAGCCGCCATTAGAAATTTACCGGAAACAGCAGTCCAGTCTAACTCTCACTTTAAAAAAAAAGATCAAATCTACAATGATGATATTGACCCCAAGTCCGTGATCTAATACCGATTTACGTCGCTTTACGGTTTTGGACGAACGATAAAAAGTTGTTGTTTGCGGCTACGCAATAGTTACGAAGGACCACGGGTTCGAGTCACGATTGAGTCTCGATTGATCACTCTTGGTTTCAGTTTTACGCCATTCCAAATTTAAAATTGCTGAACGTAATGGGTGGTGATATTTCGGCCGTAATTTCATTTTATTTGTGTTGCAATTTTAATTTGAAGCTATATTTGGAAGGTTTCGTTATTTTCTTAGCCTTGGAAAGTGAGTGGCTGCGTAGACGAGCATAATTTCAATATTTATAGTCAAAATTAACTGTAGCAACAAGATAGAGAATCTCTCAAAGTTTCTATTGTAGAAAAAACGTATGTAACTAGGTGTTTAGCTAACTCAACTTAATTTCGTAACAGATGACATCACTTCAGGAAACATTTAACTCCGAACAACAATAACTAGTTATTTTATAGCCATACTGCTCACTGTGGCCACTTTTCTCTGAAAGCGGACAGCATTAGAACTAGAAGACACACAAACATGATGTTGTAATAATGCGACACAAGATGTAATCGCAACAACACATAAGTACTCCCGGTTGCATAGTTTTAAGATGGATGCTTTACTGTCTAGCCTAGGTCACATTAAGGCACTTGGTAACATAACATCACGTATGTAATCCGCGAAGGGCTAGGCAGAGGCGTACCCATCCTACACCCTCATTTCGTCAGTTATGTTTAAGTCCCATGTAATAGGGGGCGAGCCTAATGCCACCAGCCGGGCACAAATCCAGACTCCGGGCTGCTACTGAGAAATTCCTGATGAAAAACCCCAATAACATTTTGCCCGACCTGGGAATCGAACCCAGGACCTCATGCTCGGCAGTAGGACTTGCTACCACTAGATCAACGAGGCAGTTAGTCATAAAACATGGAACAGAGAGTAATGGAGGAGTACCCGGCATTAGTCGTAAAGCTTGTGTCCCAGTGTAGAGTCGACGAGTCTTTAGATTTCCGTTTATAAAGTAAGCTACAAACATAAGCGCGAGTAATTAAAACTATTACTAAATGTTTTACGATCCTCCGCTGTACTTTGTAACTCGGAAACTGTGGCTCTCTTTAGAGCGAAATGATTAATTACGAGTTTAACGTGTACTTAAGCGGCTATTGAAAAGTTTGAAGTACATTGTAGAGTACTTTATGTAATGTCTGACGTAAAAAAGCACTGCGAAAGTCAGTTTAGTACGATGTGTTCATGTGGATGGGCAGTAATGTTCACGAAATCCCTGCAGATTAAAGTTAATGGATTAGATGACCCTAGGCTCTGTCTTATTCAGGGTGGATTAGAAACGTGGACGAGGTAAAATTATTAAGAGCATCTTTTCTCAAAGAAAGCAATCATCATTGTATCTTTATGCCAATCGTCCTCTGAGGTGGCTATAAAATTCAAAATTCAAGTCATTTATTTAAACTAGGCTGAGAACCAACACTTTTCGAACGTCATAATTACATAAGACAGTCCCCCAAAACGCCCGCCCTTCACCACTTCCTAGTGCGTTAGCTGGGAAGAAGAAGTGTCGCAAAAAACTCCCCAGCAGCACAGCTGAAAACAATAAGAGAGAATATGAAGCCCAGGCTCAGTAGTATTCGAGTTCTTAGTTGTGATTGTAAGAATGTCTATTGTAGTCAGCATGTAAGCCTACAACAGCGTTTGCATACTTACCTACTTACCCAAGCATCACGGACGAAACAATACACGTCATGTCTTACTTGAAGTTATGCATCCAACAATAGAATAATAACCACAACACAACGAAGTTAGTTGGCACAAATAACATCAACAGTGAATGGTTATCAACACTCACCATCATCTGCCCAGCCTTTTTCCTTTTTGATGCAGCTGAATATCAGTAATTTACACGGAGCGACTGCTTATCTGACCTCCACAATCCAGTTCCTGGCTAACACGATACCCCTTGGTAGACTGGTGGTCAGATTTTCGGGCTTCTGACGACCCTTGACAACTGTCAAAGATTTACAAATGACAGCCGGGACCAGCGGCTTAACGTCCACGGACCAACCCCGGTAAACGTAACTTAACCTGATCGATCGACCCGTGCGGCTGTTATAACTTAGCCACGAGCCCCTCAATGGTTATCAACACTCATTTGCCATGCCATCTTGAAACTTATTAGATTCTATTCACGCGAATCGGATGCGCGATGAGCGGCGTACGAGATGCAATGACAAGTATTCTGAGGAGCCAGGAGGGTGACCGTTACTGGACGTGCCGGAATCTGCCGTGTAGGTACCGTTACCGGGCCGGTCGATCGATGTGCGCCTTGATGAACCTTTTTAAACAAACGCCAAGTGATTTTTGGTACGGTATGCTATTACCCTTACGACCTCAACTAACCAGTTTGTGAAATTAATCTCCGATGATTCGAGCTGTGAACTCGTGCCAAGAACAATTTTATGACCAATTTATTTTTTTCATAAAATTCGAGACTATTAGCGTGGAATTTATTGCTCACTAGATTTTGTTCGAGAATCGACTCCAGTTGCTAAGCTTAAAGTAGATTTTTATTAGACGTAAGTATTTTGACGAGGTAGGTACGTACTTAACACGTACTTTCAGACTTTACTTGACATCTTCGAAGTTAAGGATAGAATATGAGTGAAAGTTTCCAGAAACTCATTAAAACTAGTTTTTGAGAGGAGGCTACCGAAAGTACCGACTGGAGATAGAATGATTGATAAAGTTATAAATGTTTTGATTTTGTCATTCGTTCTTGAAAATTTGACATTTGCCCTCTTTACATGAGCAATCTCATAAGAGAACATTTTATAAATGTTATTTATACAGATAATAATAACGATTATTAATATTCAATTTCAAAACAATGTCTATTAAGTAACGCCCACACTTCAGACATAAGGAAACTCCACTAATTTACTCGGTTATGTTCACGGAGTTTAATAATGCCATTTATAAGACAAAACTTCCAAGTTTTTGAGGCTGCCCCGGCTTACAAACATGATCTCAATTTAATTTCCTTTCTGGCCATAACTAATAGATTTCTCTGACATCGCAATAAATAAGAACTTGTTGCTTTTTCCGACGTTTTTCTCGAAATTATTTAGCGTTCAGTCAATGGCGAGAAATCTCGGTGAGTGTATAACAGCTGGTTTCAATAGTATCTATTAAACACGTCGATGACGGATACCATTACCAACTGACCGTGAAAATCTGACGTTTTCTCTGCGCACGGGCACTCTTTATATTGCGGGCCACTGCATCAGAGACTTGAGTTTGAGGTATGCATGTTATTGCTTTTTATGAAGAAGCTGTAAATTCATAACCGAGTTAGGGCTAATTTCACCAATGAAACTGAACGCGATTAGAATTTTTAAAACGCGTTCAAGAGCTGTCAGTGTCAAAATTAATATGGAATATGGAATATTGTACACTGACAGCTCTTGAACACGTGTGGATGTGCCGAACGCGTTCAATTTAATTGATTAAATCCGCACTTAGTTAATACACATACATCACGATTCTTAACAAAAAAATGCCTTGTTTGTTATTACTGAAAGACCTCAAATCTCTTTTAGTAATTGACAGTAGGAGACAGAAGAAGTGACAGAAGTGTACACCTACAAAAACGTTTCATAAACTTTTTTTAATTTATCGGCTAGTAGGATCGCAAGACAAGAATTAGGAACAGATATTCAGTACCTGTTCATTAATTTGTAGCATTCTATTTCCCAGCGAAAAAAGTTGGGCAATTTATTAGGTTTTTGTATAAGGACGATCGCTGTTGTAGGGGCCATACAGCATATCTACGCTAGCCGTCCAATTCAAGTAAACAGGTGATACTTTCTTCATTGGCACGACTAGTCCATGACGAAATAAATCGGAAATATGCACTTGCAATCTATAATAAAGAATTATGAGTTATTGCGTAGTGCAGTTGCTAATACTTAAGGAATTGGACTTTGGGGTCATGCCTCGTATAATTTGACAGGTAGGAATTAATGAATACTATTCGTTTTAGTAAGACATGTTCAGAAAGGTATATTTATGGCTTTGCATAATTTATTACAAGATTATCGAATAGATCGATCAAATCAAACCTAATTATTGGGTATGACTTGTTTAATACCTCATACTTTTATTTGAATGTTAAAAGCAGTCGTTGCAAATTGATAAATTAGGTATTCAAAAGTGAAAAAATATTTTTTCATTCTTATTTCGCGAGACTTCAGTGCGGAAAACAATCTGAAAGTTAGTTCTCACATTTTACTGAACACTTTTGACACAGTAGTGACAAAACTGTTTTCAAGAAAGAACTTGAGATTTGGCATCGTTATAGTTTTAGTTTTGATTGCCAAATCCTAGTTTTGGGGCGTTCGTACCGAGCACTATCAGATATTATGGGTGAATAGTTTTTGTACTTTATTATTTAAAGATGAAAACCAATCTCTTTACTACTGATTCTTTATCTAGTAAAATATCTGTTATGTATAGAAAATTCTATAGCATCGTGCGTAAGTTAAAATATACTCGTACAATATGATTTTGATTTACAAAAGAAGCCAAACAGCAGCTTCAAAGAACTCATGTTATACTTCAGTACAATATCGCTCTTTAATGAACTTTGTATTTTGGTATAAATTAGGTTCCTTGAGATATATTACGAGTAATTAATATGCAAAGATTTAAAACACGTCCCAAATTGTATTTAATTATGTTTTCAAAGGCATTATATTTTTCCATCAAAGTAAATGAGAGGTTAATTAGGAGTGTTCGTCTTCGACCCTCTAAATTAAAGATAAAATATTAATTTTGAAGGTTTATGCGAATATTAAGTTGATTAGTTTCCCCCATTCCTATTTAATACAACATAAAAATATACGATAGGAACAGAGGGGGACTATTAACGTAGATTTACGATCGTATTATTCAACTTAACGAGATCGATATTAGTCTAATATAAATTAGGTTGTGTCTGCTTCTGATTTTTAATCACGTAATAAAATATGCATCTGTCGAAAGCTGTAAAGAATAGAGATTGCTGTTTCTATGCTAATTCCGCTAATTAGGCTTCGATTTTATGGTCTTGGAGTTGATAAATTAGCATTTATATAAGACGTTCGATTACCGTATTGTTCGGATCATTTACTCTGAATAATGTTTACGTTAGCGTCCACAAAGGTTAAAAATACAGCCCTTTGAGGGAAGGAATCTATTGATACGTTTGATGTGAGATACCTGTCTAAGTCTGTTTGTTCACTGAGTTACGGATTTCTGCTGACAATAGAATACAGAAAACCCACATGATGAGAGGTTTGAGTGAAATGCTTTGTGCTTATTTCCCTCAGTAAACGTTTGTTATATTTATTATTTGATCTGATCTCCCGGTTCTTAATCGGACGAACTGAATGTGATTTATTTTGCTCGTTGTTAAGGCCCATCCTTCAGTCGCAAATAATTTTATAAGAACATTCACTTTCACCATGTTACTGATGTGTCGATTTTGGCTCTTTGTAATCACTTTCTAAATAACTTCAATTGAAGATTAATGACAAAAAGATAAATGTACACTGTACCGTGACTGTCCTCGAATTATTAGTTGGTTATGAAACGAATCGGTGGCTAGTACAATTTGAAGCACGCTTCGATCAACGCAGCTACAAATTCTGCAAAAAATAAAATAGGCAATTTTAGATGCTCTAGAGGACGCAAACTCTTTGCAAATCAATGAGAGGCTATGAGGAAGTCTGGAAGATTGTCACCATTGAATAATGTGTGGATTGAAGTAAAAGTTGCCCATTCTGCCGGAGGCAGGCGGGTCGGGAGTACGGTTTCTCCATTAGATTTCCTGCTGGACCGCCCCAATGCGGATTTTACTTGCGACAGGGCAGGATATAAGGAAACAATTTGGAAATCGAATCATATACGAGTATATCTTTGGAATCACAAGATTTCGTCTGTTTCGTCGTACATTTTAGTCTCTTATTAACAAAATGTGTTCGTGCGTAATTACGTTAAGATAAATTCAATTTGATAAACTGCTCACGAAGAAGATGAGGTCATGTTGTAATGATCATAATTAGGATTGTTAAGTCTCATCGTCCTTGACGCTCTCTGCTAGGAATCTGACAGTCCTACCGTCGAATTTTAACTATTTATAACTAATCATAAATGTAGATAATTCCTAGATTATTGATTCTATCGTGATTTACTGAAGTTTGGGCTTTGATTGGAATTTAATTTTAGCTGTTCGACGCCCAAGGCTTTGCGTAGGCGATATTGGAAAAGTAATATTATAATAGAAGACAGTGTAATTTATCATTTTAGCTGAGGAAATATCGATAGAAATCGAACGCGGTTTGAAAGGAAAAAAGACAGTTATAAAGAAGGTTGTTGGTTGTGGATAACAGAAGCTCTGTATCCTATACAAAAAATACGATATTTTTCTGTTGAAAGGTTATGATTTTTTTTCTATTTATTTAGTTAGGTATTGTCCTCATTAGACTTTGCTCCTGATCGTTCCGTATACGAAACATTTTAAACGAGCCCTATTATAAGTTTCACTCCTATCCTCCAATTTGCGATTCGTTTAATCTCATTTGACTCCTAAACTTATTTTACTAGGTTTTTTATCGACGACTGTGGGAGTATAGGGCGTTGACCTCTCATAAAATTGTACAGAAATACGTTACATTTGAACTGGCAAATTGGTCGCTTTCAAGGAAAACGACCCGTGTCAGATTATTTATTGTACTGACAGTATCGTTTCACTCAGCTACAGGCACACCTAGTTTATAACGTAAAAACTGACATTAAGGAATAAAAGTAAGTATTTAGGATGTTTCTTGGAAAAGAAAATCAATAGGATTTTTTTATTTAAGAGTACCTTTTACTTTTGTTTAAGTTACTGTTACTTTAATGTTCACACGTTATAACAGTTTATCTAAAAAGTCTAAATAGCTTTTACTGTTAAGAAATTAAATTATAACGTTGGCGTTGACATGAAAAACTTTTACTTAAAATTTATGTAAAAGGTAACTTACGTTCTCTTAGGACACGTAGAGCCACAAGACAACTGGCGTATGCTGCCTTCGTAAATGCACGTCGTGGCCATATTTCATATAGAACGATACAGATGGCTCAATTTTATTTTACCATCGTTTATGTTTTCTCACCATTTCTGAAATGCAAATGCTTGCTTGCTTTTCCAACCTTAGGTACTGAAATATACAAGACATTATCCAACTTTTACAAGTTATCTTATCATCTTAAATTTTCCTGTCTAGACATTGTCATCACTCATAAAACTTTAAATTACATTCAACACTAAAATCATTGCAGATTCGAGATATAATGATGTTAAACGATGTTTGAACGATGCAAGAATGACTAAAGTTGGTTTAGTCATACTTGCATCGTTCAAAAATTGTCAAAAATGTGACCACTCAAAAATATTCTCATACCAGTTTGGTGATTCAGACAATTTATCGCATGAAAAAAATCCGGCAACCTCATACATTGCAATACTTGTTTTCGAAAGGCCACGGTCATGACACGGCACGTAACATGTTCTCAGCATTTTAACGAAAGTGATGGACAAATAACCGACTCGTGACGATTCGTAACCATTCGTAACAGCGCTTACATCACATAATATCAAGCCCCGAAGGGTTAGGCAAAAGTGTTTTTATAGTGACATCCAAATTTCGTTAGTTATGTTTAGAGCCTATTGCTATCAACCAGGCACACCTCCAAGCTCCGGGCTGCTACTGAGAAATTTCTGATGGAAAAACTCAACAACACTTTACCCGAGCTGAGAATTGAACCCAGTACCTCATGCTCAGCAGTAGCGCTTGCGACCACTAACTAGACCAACGAGACAGTCAACCATTTATATATGTTGCGTAAAACATTGATTGCATACATACAATGACCTGGGGAAGTTACGGTTAATTCATTCATAGACTTTAGAGATGATTCAACGTGGCCCACGCATCACCTTTGCATTTTAGTGTTGTTGTAATAATTGTTGTATTCTTGCATTGTTGTAGTTTACGATTTGTTCGCTGTCACTTTCAGTGGGTGTTGTTGCAAGAATTTATTGAGTAGGCAGATTTATCCATCGTATCGTGATACAGGTATTTGTATATTTTTTTTACAAAATATCTTTAAAAAAAAAATATCTTATCTTGTTTTGTTTGTTTGGAAAATATAGTAAGTACTTAATGAACTGTCTGAAAATATATTAAGTACTAATGTCTTTTTAGTTTATTTAAGTTGGTTTCCATGAAATTCAGTAGATTAAAGTCAGTCATAAAACAGGTATTTGAACGCTAATTTAAAGGAAAATTGCCTAGAAATTTTGTAAATGCCTATATTTACGTGCGGTAAATATACGCATTTACTACATTTCTATGCAATTTTCATAATTGTCGTTGTATGCAACGAGCAAACAGGTTTTATTTAATTGTGCTCGTAGGCTGCTCTTTGCACTATTGCGATATTGGAATTGGATATGTTATTGCTTTTCGTGTTACGGTGTTACCAACCTTTGTTTATTGGCATTATGATAGTATTACTTTGGGAATTATGTTTGAGATGTGATCATTATAAAATTACTTAAATAGAAATGGAAGGACCTGCTTTTTATTTCAAAGCATTTGAAGTACTGAGGAAAGAACGAAGAAAGAAGGATTAGAGCATTATAACAGAAAAATATACCTTAAAACTATAAAAACAGAAAACAATGATTATGATAATGCCAAAAGGGCCTCAGCTCAGCATAATGTTATGATGACAACACAAAGTGTATCATCACCTGACGCTGATTTTCAGCTGCAACTCACAGTGGCCTCTTTCTGTTTAACATAAAATTATGTAGTATCTATTAGGTCCCCACCTATGAAATCAGCGTTTTGTATGAAGAATTTTAAAGAAGTTGCATTTTTCATACTAACATTTTCTTAATTTATATAACAACCATGAACACGAATGTTTTAAAACTTGTATGCACTAATGTTTAGAAATTAAGTTAACGTAATATGCCACTTGGATTAAGCGACAAAAATAAGTTTTGGCTAAGTTAAAACAAATACTGGTCATTTCTGCTAACAAAATGCGGAGTAATTTTTAAGGTATTTTTTATGTTTATAAATCTATAAGAATAAGGTTTTTTTACTATTGGTAGTTGTCTATGATGGTCATTATTTGATATAATACCAAGCAATTGATGAATATTTTAAATCATAGAAGTGACGAGGTTCTCTATTTGTGAGAAAAAAACGCCAATTTCAAAGGTGGGGACCCAATATATACGTGATATATGTATATTCTTGAAGCTTTATTCGTTCATGTTAGAATGTTGATATAAGTTGGCTCACTTTATACTTAGTTTCAAATTATATATCATTTCTACTCACAAGTTCTCCCTTTCCCCTCAATTCCTAGACGTTTGGCTATTACAAATTAAACTAAATCATAATTTACATAAGAAACCTACCGTAAAAAAAACATAAAACTTCCGTTTTATAGCAGTTAATGAGTGAATAAATAATAAAATGGTCTTGAAAACGTGAAAGTGTAAGTAAATTAGCAAGTTAAACAAAGTACTGAGCGATAATGTGATTTTGGAGTCTGCCCACGACCCTTTCACCGAGTTGTAGCATCTAAATTTAACTTAACACGACGACTTAGCTAGGTATATTTAAACTTTTCAAGGCTGAATGTAGTTAAGACCTACCACCCGATTTAGAAAATTCTTTTTTTATTTGGTAAAGGAAGCTTGCGCAGTGGTCCCATATATATTTTATTACCTTTGCTTTGGTAGTTTTTGAGTTAGCTTCAATAATACTTATTATTCCAATTTGTGTAGGTACCCACAACAAAAAAGTGGAAAGTTAAAACTTTATACAAAAAAAAAAACGACTAAAAATATATTGCTTTTAAGTTAGGCTGCAAATAAAGACTTACTGCTACGGATATTAAGATAAAGGTACTAGAGATAGATACTAGAAAAGCTTAACTAATTTAATTTTCAGGCACTTTTTCATTCTTTGTTATAAAAAGCCTTGAAAAATGTGATTAATCACAATTCCTAAATCTCTTAATATAGCCAATTGACCGTGGATATTTTTTAAGCCTTGTTACTTGGTAAACTGGCTACTGCGAGAGTCGGAGTAAAGGTCATAACACACAACAACTCGGAAAGGGATCGTCACTGTATCGCCGCGGTTCGTGAGCTTGTCCCGAGGCGAGGCGATTACGTTAAGATTCTGATTAGTGTGCTTTGCAGAAGGGAGTTTCATACAAAGCATACTGAATGGCTCGAGTGGGCACGGTGACGATCCCTTTCCGAGTTGATATTTGTGGTATTTCCTATAAGTTACTTGAGAGATGCTTATGTCAAAACAGTTGACAGTGTGGCCAAATTGTGATTAATTGGTAGAGACCAAGAGTATTATGACATAACATAATATCACGCCAAAGGGGTTAGGCAGAGGTGTACCCATATTACACCAGTTATGTTTAAGTCCCTAATAGAGGCGAGCCTATTGCCATCAACCGGGCACAAATCCGGACTACCTTTTTTTTTTTTGAGTGTTGGAAATTATCAAATAACTTCTCCCGCTCTGGGCGGAGCGGGAGGGCGTGTCAGACTCTTACTGACTAAAACCCACCCGTGTTCCTTCCATTGCCTGTGTGCCGGGGCCACGATATCCTTTTCGGATAAACTCACAACCCCGGCAGGACAAATCCAGACTCCGGGCTGCTACTGAGAAATTCCTGATGGAAAAACCCAATAATTTAACATTTTGCCCGACCTGGGAATCGAACCCAGGACCTCATGCTCAGTCGTAGCGCTTGCGACCACTAGACCAACGAGGCAGTCAAGGGTATTCTTTTGAGCATTTTTTTTCTAAAATAGCCTTCTACAATTTAGTTTGAAACCGGCTCAGACAAATCTAATAAAAAGAGTTGTCTTAATTCGATCTAAGCAAGTTTTCAATGACAGTCACGTCTGTCAACTGTTGTGCAAGTGTACTTACCCACAATTGAAGTAAAAAACTTGACGTAAATTACCTAAGGCGCGGGACATACACAAGTGGCGAGGGGCGCGGGCGTGGCGACGGTGAAGCGCGGGCGTTGCCGCTCCTTTACGTATTTTCGTCTGCGCCACGACCGCGCAACGTCCGTGCCCGGTCGCCTGTGTTTGTCCGGCGCCTCATAGTTCCTATACATTTTGTATGATATATGAAAGGAGCGGCACAACGCCCGCGACACATTGTCGCCACGCCCGCGACACACCGTCGCCATGCCCGCGCCACACTGTTGCCACGCCTGCACCCCTCGCCACTTGTGTATGTCCCGCGCCTTAGTATTATGTTTATTTTTCCTCCTGTGTGGATAACTTTAATTGATTTATTTATAACAACGTAACGTTCACGAATTCTTTCTTAACAAAAATGTCTTTGAATTGACTTAAAGACTTTCGTAAGCAAAAAGTTCCGACTTAAGAAAAAATGCTAATCAGCGTCCTTTGAGTGGTTAAACATTTTCTTTTCACGCCACAATTATCAGAGTTCAACAACATTTTCTCGTTTTATAATGAACTAGCTTTTGCCCGCAGCTTCGCCCGCGTGGATGACAGCAAAAATATCCTACGGGAACGTACTAATGGGATATAAACTATCTGTGTGCCAAATTTTATCCAAATCCGTTCTGCCGTTTTTGCGCCCATCCGGAACATGTATCCATACAAATAGACAAACGGACACTAAAACTATTTGATCGGCATCAGACTCGTTTCCACACTTCGTAGCAATTGCTTTTTTTTACTTTTATTAATGTTTCTACAGTTTCGACTTCGTTACTGTTTTATTATATTTATACTTAGATGTGAAGTGATCATAGTTAATTTAAAAGACCCGATAAAATATTTATCGGATCAATTGAATTTGACAGTAGCTCCTAAGTTGCCTTTCACTAGCATTCACGGAATGCCGTTCGCAGCTAAATTTTTTACATAAACTTCAACAGACTAAGGCCCGTATTGCAGAACTTCACTCAAAACTCAAGCATTACTTAAAACTCTTTTAAAGCCTTTTAATTGGTTGAAACTAGTTTTAAGTAATGCTTGAGTCTTGAGTGACGTTCTGTAATATGAGCCTTAGATTGTTTGACAGATTTGTTTCGTTTTATCACGTTTAAACTTTCATCTATAATGATAGTATACTATAATAGCGTTAAGCTCGTTTCTAATTGTGACACCAAACAGCACACAGACTGAGCCTATTATAACTTTTCCATTACATGAAGCAATCATCCTCAGGTACGTGTAACACAGATGTGTTTTCATCTACGTGTTTCTCTCCATTACTTCATTATCGGCTGAGCTGCTTTCTAGGCCGTTATTAGCTGGTTACCGTGTGTTAGGGGTGGGAGTTTTAAGCGCGTATTGGCTAATAGCTATCTAAAACCGATGCGATCTAAATTCGGGAGCAGCAGTAAATTCGTGGCTCTTAATGGAATTTCCGCATCAGAGAGCGGCGCGGCGTGCGTCCGGCCGCGGCAACATGAACACGGCCACGCTGGGGTTCCACCGGCCACCAACAGCCTGCCACAGAATAGGCACAGAAGGTTAGTTCCAAATAACGAAAGAAAATTCATGCGCGCATAGATATGCGTCTACACACAGCGAGTGCAAAAGCACTTGCGACTATCATTCGTTTCACAAGTTTGAAATCGTCGTCGTAGGTTCGTGTGAATGTGTTGGTGCGCATGATTTCGCTAGTTATATGCAGCAAGCCTTCTGTATTTTTGCATTTTGTGACCATGTCGCTGCTCCCCAATCCTCATATTAATCCGATTAATTTCTAAACGCACCTTCAAAATGATTCCATTAATGATTTTTGCTATTGGCATTTTGACATCCCTTAACCTAACACCTTTCGCCCGAGGGTGAAATAAGACCCTACGTTTTATTCTACAATGAACAATGAATATTAATAAACAAAATGGAAGCTGAGATGGGTGCATAATTCAGATTGAATTCAAATGGCAATCAATCTTTGTTTCTTACAAGCTTTCAGAATCTTTCTTTCGACAAATTGTGACATGGGGCACCATTTTACTTTTTAAAATCTTCCTAACATAACTAAATGGAAATAACTACTCTTAAATGGTGTCTAAATAAACATAACAGTAATCAAAATTGTAAAGCATTCTCCGGTGAATTGCAAAAGTGTTTTTAATAAAATATTAAAACGGACGGGATAACGCAGTAGTGCTTTGATCAAAACATGTAGGGCTCAATCAGGACTGCTGTGCGGCCGGTAATCGATTGTATAAACATTGATTTCCAATCTGAGTTTCCCAATCTGAACATAACATACGGAGCTCAAATAAAGATATCCGCGTTCAGTACGAATCGGTGCACACAGCTCTTGGTTTGATTTTAATCAAAAGTTTCGATTGGACTGCCAACCACCCGGTCGAGTGCAATCGCAGCGTGCGTTTAGTTCGCGCCGCTGCCACTATGATCGGGCTTTAATGACTGCACCCGAAATGTGTGTTCAATCTAATGCGTATTTGCAGTTCCATAATTGTTGAAAGTTTCAACGTAGCGATGTGCGAGCCGCGCTTCTATCTGCTCGCTGACATACATGTAGCTCGTTATAAGTTTGGCGGCAGCGCGCGGCGCGGCGCTCCCACCGAACTGCCTGCTCCGCGATCCTTAATGAGAAAACCATAATAGGTTTCATTAAGTAATAAGTATAATTCATAACCATTGTAGGCCGGATTCAGTCGAACACGTTTTAATTTCCTCGCAATGTAACGAGTATTTTCAAAGAGAGCCTTAATGAAAAGTGAAGGTAAATCTCCACGGTCCCTGAGCCCACATTTAAGTGAAATAAAAATAAATTGTACTCAAAGTGGGATAGCCGCTCAAATTAAGCACCTGCATAAATTGTGTGATAATCCGTAGCAGTCTTTTAATGCTTTACGAAGCCGCCGCCCGCGCCGCCGGCGACGGAGCCGTGCGGAAAAGAATAAACGAATAAGATAATGATTACTCTCATTTCATTACTTCTCTTGATCCTAGTAATTGAGGAAATTGGGTCGAAGTGTGATAAGAGAGAGTATCGGGTGTTATTGGGCCGGTCCCATTAGGGACCTCTTAATCGTATTTAACGCCTTTATCACCTGGGGTGCGCAATGGTCCGTAACGGCCGAACATAAGGTGCAGAATTTTCGGGCGCTCGCAGTTAATAGCCCTGTTCGTTACGCTCTTATTTTCTGAAATGCTTCAGTTCTATTCACAGAATCTATTTACATAATCACACCTATTCAACTGTTGATAACAATGCGAGTAAATATGTGTACGCAGTGGGAATCTCTTCTGTGTTGCGTAGCGTTGTGTTGTCCTTATATTTTCGTAGCACACGGAAAGCGGAGGGTTGGTTGAGCTAGTGGTGTTTTAATTTATATTTTTTCTTCTTACTCCCGAGGCTGGGCCGAGAGTTCATAATGGACAAAACATTAGCTCGGCCTACTTTGGGTGAAAGCTTTCAGGGCTTTTCGACTCATCTTGCGTTAACATTCGCGTCGAGTTTGAAAGCATTAATAGTGTGCCATATTTCCCAAAACTTTTTCATACAAAGCACTCACACGTTTGTAATAATAGTGTTGAATGTGTTCAACATAACAAATGATTGGCGCTTTATTACATCAATTTGAATTAATTCGTTCCGTAATTAAGCTCTCGGATTGATGACCTGACGAAAGTTTGTATTGTTAGAGTTAAAGTTTGCTTGTTAGTTTAAATAATTATAGATATTTATCTAATCGATTTCAATTAATGTCGATGATGTTATAGAAGCTGTTTGATTAATTATTATAGTTTGATATTAGGTTTGATTGGGGGGGCAGCAGAGAAAGTGGCTTCGAGTGAAAACCGCAGAAATGCTACCGGGTCACTTTCCTATGAGGTGTGTGTATGGACATGTGTCAGACAGGTTTAGGCATGACTAATTCTACAACTACTGCTTATGTTAGAGACATGCGTGAATGTGACTCGTCGGTAAACTCACAGCTTTCTGTTTATGTCATTTATTTATGCGGTTACTGTACTTGTATCATTTAATATTATGGTGTTCGTGACTCGGAAAGCACGTTAAGCCGTTGGTCCCGGCTGTCATTCGTGGATTGACAGTCGTTACGGGTCGTCAAAAGCCCGAAAGTCTGACAACCAGTCTTAACAAAGGCTAACCAGTGTTACCCAGTAACTGGGTTGTGGAGGTCAGATAGGCAGTCGCTCCATGTAAAATACTGGTACTCAGCTGCATCTCTTAGACTGGAAGCCGACCCCAACATAGTTGGGAAAAGACTAGGCAGATTGATTGGTCTTATAAATAAGTACGTAGGTAGTCGTAAAAGTGATATGCAATTGAAATGGTTCATATTTACAAAAAACAAAACACTTTCTTTTAGACTCTACCCAATTAATTGGATAAAGTATGAATAATGTAGGTCTTCTATTGTTATCATCGTTAAAACATTCTTGGTTTAAACCAAATATTTTTATGAAAACATTAAAAAAAAAAAGCGAACAGCATTTCTAATGACTCCGTTACAGCAGCGTAATAAAAGTGCAAATAAAATGTTTAACAGCCGAAAAAAGTATAAATACTTAACATAAAAAGAGTGAAACTCTGCTAAAGAGAAAATGGCTGTTTTGTAGGGACCGTTTATCGATGATTTTCAATATTTACGGTGATGATAAAAAAGTTGTCAATGGGATCGCGACACCACAAAATACCTAATTTGTTTCTTAGACTGTTGTCAGTATAGGGTATTTCAGATTGCTGGAAGTTAAAGCCAATGGGACGATTTCATTGGTCTATTCAGAAACGTAACTACGAGTCCAAAGATCTGGCTTAAATCCAGCTCCGATACGGGGAAATTACTAATTAGTCTTTTAGTTGTAGGGTCTGGACGAACTTTGGGTGTAATTAGGAGGGTTTAGTAACGAAATATTAGGCTGATCCTAATTCTTCAACCGCTAATCAGAAGCTAGAAATAAGCCGAGAGAAAATCCTAACTTATATTATAAATGCGAAAGTGAGTTTGTTTGTAACGCTTTCACGCTAAAACGGCTGAGGGATTTGGGTGAAATTTATCACATGGGTAGACCATGACCTGAGTTAAGAGATAGGATCATTTTTATCTCGATAGTACGTTCCTGTGTGATAATTTCAGACCTCCACGCGAGTGAAGTCGCGGGCAAAACTTAGTGTTCAATAAAGTTAGCTCGGGTGTTTTTTGGGGATCATTTAGAGGTGACCCTTGTAACAGGTTTGAATACTCTTTGGAATGATAAAAATTAAGTTCACATCCCGGAGCATTTTACGTTAACGACGACCTTGCATCAAATGCAAATCAATACAGGGTCAAATAAAATTGTCTAGCGAAACTATATAGACATGACGGTTCACATCAATCTGCCTAGCCTTTTCCCAACCATGTAGGGGTCGACTTCCAGTCTAACCGGATGCAGCTAAATACCAGTATTTTACATGGAGCGACTGCCTATCTGACCTCCACAACCCAGTAACTGGGTAATACGATACCCCTTGGTAAGACTGGTTGTCAGACTTTCGGGCTTCTGACGACCCGTAACGACTGTCAAAGATCCACGAATGACAGCCGACAGCTCAGCAGCTGACAAGACGGGTCACATGATAAACCAAAACCTGTCTAAGAAATTCCGACAGTCGCAAAGGTAAACTCTTAGACAAATATAAAGCTTAGTTTATACATAATAACGGTGTCTTGCGGCATTAGGCAGTGGATACACAGACCGCAGCTATGCGGCTGGTTGCGACACTTGCATCGAAAGTGCAGTACGATGTGGGACACTAGGTCTACTTACCTACCTAGTACATACACTCACGAGCATAAATTCCTTACAGTTACGCAAAATTCAAAATCGTATTCTAGCGGAAAAAAAAAAATTGGGTTATTAGGTTTGTTCGTAACGCCATACAATATCTATCAATGCTTCATGCGAAAATCGCATTTTGAATTTTGCGTAGCTGTTAGGAATTTATGCTCGTGACTGTACCTATACCTAGACATTTGTATTGCTTACTGAACACCTTGCGAATTAGGTATTAGATTGTTTGATTTAGTTGCGATTGAGTCAGGTGCAGGCAATCGCATTGAGAACAGTTGGGCTGGAATTCGAGTAGAGTAGATATGGTTGTATATAAGTTGGTACATTTTCGTCACGAAGGACCAGAAATATGAATGATGTAAAAAAGATATGCAGTAGTGGTGGATGAAAATTGCCAATGGATAGCCGGTAAAAATAATCTGGCAAGTGCGTGTCGGACCACGCACAAAGAAGGTTTCCGTAGTTGGGATGAATTTATCCCTAGAACAAACTTAACTTTGTAGTTGAGAAACATGTTCTATCATACATCATTATACGTCACGGTCAATTCTCCAACTGCAATGTATATTTTGATATTTTTCAATTTATAATTTGATTTGATAAAAATACAAATAAACAATTTTGCGGACTTATTTCTTTACTTGTGCTGTGAGAGTATCAAAATAAGTCACATGAATGGCCGTATTTTTTTATTTCCTTGATTTTTTTAGAGCTCCCAGGGGTCATCTAAGTATTTGATATTAATTTCAACTTGATACCTCCACACGTTCCTGAGAAAATGGGTCTTGACAGACTGACGGACGGACAACGAAGTGATCCCATTAGGATTCCGTTTTTTCCTTTTGAGGTACGGAACCCGCTAAAAATGCCATAAAATTATAAAACAGGTACTTTGCAAGTGGCCGTATTAAGGAAGGGTCGGAAGGAAAATCGTTTTAACTAAACGTTGCCCTACAATGATTGGCAGAGGAGAAACGGCTAACGTAGGTAATCCTTGTTATTTGAAACATGGAAAGTACCAAAATTTGGGTTAAAATGTCAACTACTTAGGTATCAGTTTTTATGAAAACCGTGTTACTCGGTGACGGTCACCGAGTCTTCCGACATCGAGTCAATAAGATACTGCGGAAGTTCGAAAGAGATTAATGTTTCTCTCAGGTAAATTAATAATATTGAGGGACCGTTAATTTTGTGTCCGAACGGCAATTTTCATAATAGGCTTTTGGTTTTGGCATTATGGGCCGTGGTTTTAGGTGCCGAAGTTAAAGACAGTGTCATTAGAAGTTTCAGTTTGATACCGGGATCAATTTAATACCTAAAGTATCTAATTTATGGGTTTTACAGATGTAGGTACTTCGATGTGGTCTTTGTTTCCGAGAAGTGCTTCATACAGTGTGTCAATTAGGTTACGACATTAATTGGGACCACGCATTGGACATTACGTATTTTAAACACACAATTAACATAAATTCTAGTCGTGGGAACTTTTTTTTCGTTTTAGTATTTAACAACATTAAACTTAATGTGTGTTTATTTGATAGCAATACCATAAAGTTTGGGTTGAATTGTTGATACCATCACCACACGCGTGTCTAGTACCTCCTTATTATCAAGGGTGGTTTATTTCGAGCCGATTTTAACTCTATTTTGAAAAATTCAGTTTTCTATTTTTAGTTAAATTTATGATTTTATATATATTCTTCTTTTCGTGTGGTTAGTGACTAACCTGTACCCTAATTGCGTAATAAACGATCAGTTAGAATCGTTTCGAAACAGATTGAATCCATTGCTTCGTAAGTTCGAAAAAAAATCAGCTCAACAACATAAATAACGCAATGAATGTTGTTGAACTGTCAAAATGAAACAGATTAGTCGTAATGGTTTACGAAAATATGTTGCGTAATTAGATAATTACTGTTATTATTGGTACTTAGGTGAGATCTACAATTGTTACACCGTTTTTTAAGCAAGTGATAATTATACAATACGCACATGAATCCGAAAAGTCAGAGGTGCGTGCCTTTGGTTCGAACTCGAGACCATGACTTGGCAGTCTGACGGTCACACCACTAGGCTTTCACTGCTCGATTTTATTATTTTAACAGACTGATAATAACCGCAACAACTTGTAATAACCGCTGTACTATTTAGGCCCTATTTACCACCTACAATTATTAGGTTCTAGTTACCTTACTTGGCAGATAATATCCGACAAATTCTTTTCCATTTTTTAATTTTAAATTTATTTGGTAAATAGTAGCTATTTGGACATCGTGAAATAGGCGCTTAATGTGATAACCTAGTCGGCACTCTTTATATTATTTTAAACAATACTTTTATATACACAGTTAATAAACCAACCGTACAGAGCCATACAAACTTTGAATAATTAACGGCAACCCCTTCAAAGAAGCGGTCAAATTCAAAGCCTGATTGATACACGTCTTCGATTGTAAAGATACAATGTACTAACTCTTCGATAATCCTATGGTTGATACTACAAATACGAACAAACTCCACACAGTAGTCGACATTTTATTGCAAAAGTTCAACTGCCTCGAATTGAGAAGTTTACGACGCTCGAGTATTGCTCGAGCCGAGGCTCTATCTTTCACACGTCTGCGTACATAACGACACGTTTTTATTGCACACGAAATTATATTACACGCGAAAAATCCCGACTCATGATAAAAAGTTGAGCATTTACACACCTCAAAGCTCATCACTTGCCTAACCGTTTCCCAAGTATGTTGGGGTCTGCTTCCAGTGTAACCGGATGCAACTGAATTTTACATGGAGCGACTAACTATCTGACTTCCACAACCCAGTTACTGGGTTTATGATACCGCGTAAAACTGGTTGTCAGACTTTCGGGCTTCTGACGACCCGTAACGATTTTCAAACATCTCAAATGACAGCCGGGACACGTGCTTTTCGAGGCACGGAGGGGTCTTGGTATGTAAAGATGATTACCCATCTACGGACCAACCGCGGCAAGCGTAGCTTAACAGCGTAGCGTAGCTTTTACTTAGCCACAAGACCCTGTCCACACCTCAAAGCAAAACAATAGAATTAATTACTGCCACATGTAAGTGTAATTAAGGGGTTAACCCTTGCAGTGCGGCCAACAAATAGAGAATAGTGAATAGATCAGAAGTCGGACCTGGTTGGCCAATTTAGGGGTACGTTGTTCGCTTATTACTTGGCGTAATGTGCCCTTTAACTTTTATGGCCGAAAGTTGCGGTATGAGACTGCCCCGGGTCGCAGGGGACTAATATAGGGCAAGAGTTTTATCAGTTCGTACTTTTGTTTAAATTTGCACTCATTTTAGTGTTATAGTGTGGTGGAGATTGTTTTGTAGTTTGTATGGCGGGTCGTTACACTAAGTTCTCTAGAAAAGAATAAATTTTTTTTGCTTAAAAACATGATACAATACAAAAAATATATAAAAAGAGCATACATGTTTTTGCTTAACAGTAATAAGCGTACACATTTTTACAAGCATTGTTAACATTTATTTTCAAAGAAGTCTTTGACACTATAAAAACTATGACTCTAAATGTCTTGCTGGACATGATACGTGCTAGTTTTGTAAAAAATTTGATCAGTGGAAACTGTATTAGGAGTGCCTACTGTACGCCAAACAAAAGCAAGATTTTCTTTATCCGCTAAAATATAAAATACTAGAAAATTGTTTCACCATAACTTACGAGTATTTTTATCCGTTTTTCATGAAAAATATGTTTTTTTTTGCAGGTAAGACGATTAGAAATAAGTGGATCAAAGAAGTAAGAACAAATTATTACATTATACTTGAAATCGAGAGATCGAGAAGTTTCCAACTTACCCGTGGCCCTTACTTAAAAACTCGTCGCGGTCCGTTGCCCTTTACAACCGAATTTAAAAATAAAAAAGATGAGAAGCATTCAATATCTATAATATCTAATCACTGTCGTATCTAGGCGTCGTACTTTGTTAAAAGTAATTAAGAAGATTTTATCGCGCCAGATACTGTTGAAAGCAGGTTCGAGTGGTTTCAACTTGCTCTATAAATCTAGAACCCTTTACACTTCATAGAATAGCAGTGAGTAGGGTCTTGTAGAACAATTACTCGGGAATATATTAGGGGGCGAGGACGAGGCGGTCGCGAGTAATGCTGCGATATTAACTTATCTCAGGTGCGTGACGCAGTAAATATACAGAGTGCTTACTTTGGGAGTGTCAACGGGCCTGAAATAATGTAGAACGGGAAGAGACGTTATCTTGGCACATCCACAACGAAGTAAGGATGTCGAAAAACACAGAGAGGGTAACGTATTAACAAAATAAAATAAAAAAATGGCCTGCAAGCCGAATGATCATCCATCATTAGATTTATTGTTGTGCCAAAAGAATCTACGCGGCTCCTGATGGTTATTAACGAATGGAAGTTGACGTCATACTTTATTATCCTTTATAATGGTCTCCATCAATAGTTGCTTTGTTAGATTTTGAACGGCGTCCAACATTATGTTCCGTTATTTTTTCAGCAAATCATATATCCGAAATAAATACATGCCAGAGAAGCATATTCTATTTCTTTTTCCCTGTACAAAAACAGATTACAAACTGTAGTTTTGTTTTTTACTTATCTAAATTGCGTCTGTGATACTGAGATATTGGCAGACTGTAAAAGCTTTGAAGTAGGCGACACGTATCGGAGTGTGTTGGTATTCTCTATTCGTCGAGAAACAGTGAGCATTTCGCATCACGCGCGCGCGAATCTCGTTGTAACTCTGAAGATATTACTTTATTCCAAACATCATGTTTTTTATGTATAGCTATGTACGTAATTACACCACAGTAAAACAAAAGTCCCTTTGCCATGTTAAAGACGTAGTAATAAAAGGGAATTTCTCGATGTCCGATCCAACAAAATTTTATTTCCACGCAAAACTTGCTTTGAGTGTCTTCTCCTTAATGGCCTCGAGGTGGGGACGGCCAAAATTATTGCGAATATATGCGATAACGCAATGCCTCGCTCCGAGAAAGGAGGAGTAGAGACCATTGTGCGCTAGCGCTCGCGTAAACTTATCTAATTACACGTAATTTATATGATTCTAAAGAACAAGGACGGACACTATTCAGTAGGCATTATTCCTGCCACTTATCACGTAATTGCAGGGGGATTTTCTTTATTCAATCCTCTGAACAGATTGTAATTTCCCTCGAATAAATGTTTGCTTTTCCCATTTCAACTCAAATTGGAATGGAACTGACAGGAACGTGAAACCCCAAGATATTATTAATCTCTAATCTCAGTTTAACATAGGCTTTGACTTAATGATTTAGGGGCCATTTTGAGGCAAGATCGATCTCGACATCCGTGGTACTTAATCCTTGATATGAGTTTCAGTCGGTTGATCGCCGAGACTATTACGCAATGTGGGTCGTAACCTCTAACAGTTGCTACGAGGCTTACATTTTAGTAATCCTCTTGTCGACAGGGACTTCGCCCGACCGTCACTACGTATGAAATTAAGACAACTTTGAAAATACCAACGTATGAACAATTTTGGTTTCAATTAAACCGAGATAAATTGAGTCACGTTTAAAACCGGCAAAGGGTCGCGTAATACGATGAGAGATAAAAATATCTTCAGGGTAAACGATTTTATTCCGTCTGGGGTTTGCGTAGGATGCTTCAAGTAGCTAAAAGGCTCAATCTCTTTTACTTCTTGATTATATATATATACAAAATAAAAGAAAAAAATTACTTACTTAATTGAAAAGCTTTTAAAGCTCACTCTTTAATGGCAACTGTTTAGTTAACTACACCCACAAACGAACGCAAAAAAAACTTGTAGAAACTTACTTATGTAGTAAGTAGTAGGTACAAGTACTTTTACTGTCTTCTTTAAAGTTAAAAAGAAAGAACAAGTAGACAATATAACTTTAATCCATTGCAAAATAAACATCACGACAGCAAATCAGCAAGGCGTTTTATCAGAAAATGGAATCGTTCGACAATTTAAAATGCAAATGTCTTGCAAGACATATTTATGTAGAATATAAGCCGGTTGTAGAATGTTCAGTCCGATACCGCAGCCAACTAGATAAGCCCTTTCACTTCTCTCTAGCACCCTCCCATTCCTTTTATTTTAAACATTATCTATCTGAGGTCGGGGGTGGAAAAATTAGGCCAATTTAAGCGAACCAGTGGACCATTTTATTTATTTTGTTAGAATGCTGTGCTACCTTTTTGGAGTTGTTTTTTTGTCTGTGGTTGTCTTTGTCTTTTCCGGTTAGATAGGTGATCTATTTTCAAATGAGGAAATACCTTTTTTTTTGTTGCACGAATCTCCGTTCAAATTTATGCAATGTTTATATTTTTACTCACTGTGAAAAATATGTACAAATCATATTTAAAAAAACACAACATTACGCCTGTTATCCCCCAAAGAGTAATGCAGAGGTGTACCTAACTATTGTATACCTATGTTTTGCCAGTTATGTTAAAGTCCCATATAATAGAGGGCGAGCCTTATAAAAAAAACATATATCGTTACTTAAAAACTATATATATAAATACATCCATCAATCTACGTACTCTAGATTCAGATATCGAAACTAACAAAGATATATGTATTCCGACATATAAATGCTAATTCTAAGATCCCTGTTCGAGTAATAAAACTAAGAGCGAATCTCAAGGAGCAAGTTGGTTATCAGATAGCGGAGCAGAGGCTATATGATTTATTTCTCTCGATAAGACTTTGCGAGGGATATTTTTGTTGAGTTACACAAGGAGATAAAAATTAGTACGGTAGGTAACTTTTTAATGGACACGGGGAATTCTTTCGCCAATTAGGTTAAATAATTGGTTATTTAAACAAGAATTTTCTCCCTTTGTTTTGTCTGTTTGGGAATTTTCGTCTTTGGCTTAAATTTCGGACGTTCAAATAAATCCTTCGTCAGCATCACTGAAATACGCTACTACTTCAGATCTTTCTGGAAGCCACTAGCTAGGCATTAGATATTAAGAATAGTCATTGGGATGTTGACCTAGACATTTTCATTCTCGAAACGACAATACTAAAAGGTTTGTAACATTTTGCTCGCTATGTAGAAGAAGCTTTACAGACCGTATTTCGGAAATGGTGGCTAATTTCCACGGAGACTAGCCTTCGGCGCGGGAGATATAATAGTGCACAAGGGTGTGCGCAGACACAGGTGCACTCTCTTCCCTCACTCTCATAGTCCGATGGGACGGCAATCCGGCACGCCCGGAGAGAGATCAGGCGCAGGATCAACGGCTTAACGTGCTTTCCAAGACACTGATTATCACATTGCCAACTTCCAAACACCGGACATTGTTACTAAAATTCCCAATGGAAATAAAAACTTGTTCCAAAAAAAAACAACCGACTTCCGATTTACGATTGAAGTAATTTTTACTTTGTAGTGTTTTTTTTCGGAAATCGGTTGTTTTTTTTTTGGAAAAAGTTTTTATTTTTCACTTTTTAGTTGTGGTACCTACCCCACACAAATTCGAATACCAGTACCTGCTATGTAAATAACAGTCACAGGAAGTTATCATCATATCATCCACATCCAACTAAGCGGGAAAAATACGTACCTATTATTGAAGCTTACTCAAAAACTATCCCAGCAAAGTTAATAAAATTTATATGGGACCAATCCGGGAGCATACCGTTTCATAAAAAAAAAGGAATTTCAAAATCGGTCCACAATTGACGGAGAAATCGGAGGACATTCATAAAAAAAAAAAACATACGCGTCGAACATATAACCTCCTCCTTTTTGGAAGTCGGTTAAATAGGAATAACACTTTGCTGGACCCGGGAATTGAACCCAGTACCCCATGCTGCCATGACCACGAAACCAACGGGGCAGTCAATGAAGGTACCTTCTTATTAGGGTAACCAAAACACCCAACACGTAAATGTAATCAGCTGGTACCCTAGTTCACTTAAGTGAAGTACTAAGTACTTAGACACTAAGTACTACGCAATAAGTGTAATAGTACTTAGTGTCGATTTCCTAATCAAGGAGGTATCTCTAAAGCCTTCTACTGCTACCATTGTTGTGTCAGAACAACGTTCAGCGAAACGCCACCTCGGACATGTCTTTTAAGTTTTAAGTGCTTTTTCATTTAGCTTCTGTCCCAGGTGAGCAGCAAAGGCGTTGCAAGCCGAAGCGATAAAATGACGAAAGGATTGATGAGTCTTTTGCAGGAAAATGTTATCTAGAAATAACGTAACGTAACTCGAAGTCTCGAAGTCACGTTAGACATAGATCGTCTTTGCTTTTTCAATCGGTCTTCAGCCACATCTAGCTTTCAATATTGTGACAATCTAAAATATGAGAACGTTCTACTCTCCCTCCTAAAAAAGTAAAAAAACTACAGGAATAAAATCATAGTGATTCTTTTTAACTCATAGTAAGTAAACATTAGACATAATTATTTATTGCAGTAATTATCTATTATATCTTATTCCTCTATGAAAGTGGCACAGTCAAAAGATAATCGAATAAAATTCACGAAAAACGCACTGCGTCACATCCTGCCACACATGTCTACAACATCTTTGATTCCATTTTCAAAATCGTTCCAATTTCAAAATATCACCTAGCATCGCTTCGCATTTCTCTCTCACTTATTCTCGTAGGACAAAGGTTTAGTCATCCATGAACAATGTCTGCACTTACAAACCAGTCCAAGCAAGTTAAGTAATCTACTAAAGAATCCACTCGAGATTTAAGGCTATTGTGCAATTGATTTCTGCACTCGCGATGGTAAATTAACCGATATCTTCTTTGTCATAGTTTCTCTGTTTGTTTAAAGTTTGAAGAGAAGTTAGTGGAAAGCGGTTGAGTGCATTGAGGGTTTCGCATCAGTTTTTCTATAAGATGGCGATGTTGCTTTCATGTCTTTGCATGATTCTATGGTATTTACGTGTAGTTCAGTGATTCACAATATTTTAAGGAATTAAAAAATATACTTTCATTATAAAAACATCAATCCTTTCGTTATAAAAATAAAAGCCGCTGACTGGTTCTGTCTGCTCTACTGTGCGCTGAATTTATTCATATCAATCAAACTACCTATGAAGCATTCCATAATTTCGCTCAAAAGCTCTATAACAATGAACTAAAACAACAAAACGTCATTTGGCAAGTGTTAATATACCCGGGGTTTGTTGTTTCACTCATAATTGGCTATAAACTCATAATTCACAGATAACAAAAGGCGAACGGCACACGGGAATATCGGCGTGATTCCAATTATCATCGCGAAATTGAGTCGAGTAACTCTACTGGCATACTAGCACCCAGCGACAAACGAAGATTCATTGTCGGGTTGCGTTCCATTGTCGTTTCCCCGTAGATGTTTGTATAACACACGTCAATGTTATTATACTTACGCCGCAGTGTACTTCGAAGTATAATAGGACATTTCGTGTTCCGTATTCGCGGTAACACGGAGGATTCTAAACAACGGACTTGCAAACAAAGGCTCATTGCTGGCATTGTTACAGTCGCGACCAGACAACGCCGACTTAATGGTGACATTGTAGGAAACGTTAATTAAACCAACAACGATTCAACGAATGTGAGATTTTAAGCCCCACAGGTTCCTGTTTAATAACACTGAAACATGATATTAATATCGTTTGGGAAACAGTTACCGTAATACTCACTACAAAATATGAGCCAATTTCATTACATTGTCTAGCATAGTGAAATCGTCAATTGATTGCTAAGATTCTGAAATAATTTCAGAATCTTAGCACTGAAACTTAACCACGGAAAATAACTCGTAAATCATCTCTTGAACCACTCTCTCTCATACTGTTTTTTTAGCCAAACTGTCAGCTTGTACTCCCCTTATTAAATAATTCCCCACTCATAATCTAAAACACGACCAAAAATATGACGTCATATCAAGTGAAATATACGCAAAGAAAATTGGATGATGACATCACCATTTCGTATTAACATGCGCTCCAAATTTCCCGGGAACCATTCCATCCGTTCCATTTTTAAAAGTCAAACACTTCACTTCGCCTCTATTATGGATTCCTGGCATAAAAAAACGCAGTGTTGCCAGCCACAAATGTAGCTGGATTAACAAGATAAAAAAAACAAAACACAACGTAAATAAATGGCATTTGGCACAGCGCTACACTTCGAAATCTGTAGCGAACCGAATGGACAATGAATCGACGAAAATTTGGCCCACTTACATAATAATTTTGTGTTCCCAATAGAATAAATCTATTTTTAACTTTATTAAAAGGGAGGTTTTTTGTACTGCGGCCCATAATGGAACTGTAGTTTGTTATTATTTTCATGTCATTCAATTAAAAAGGTGTTATTTTTTCGGGCTTTTCGGTAAACAAGTAACACTTTACTGGCATTTCCTGAATTTCGATTGATGGCTCGCTCCCTATTACATGGAACTTAAACATAACAGGTGAAATGTGGGTGAACTATAGGTACACTTCTGCCTGACCCTTCGGGGAAATGCAGGCGTGCTGTTATGTTGGGGCAGGTATTTCATAATATTTTCGGTTAAAAACAACTGTTCTTCAAGTCCCCACAAAGCAACAACTACCAAACATTTTTCAGATCGAAGTAGACCTTTAACGCTTCCAATTTCGTGTAAAATACCCAAAGCATTTACCCCAGTAAATCCACAGTATTGTTGTTTATAAAGATTTGCTATAGAAATATTGCGTATAAAACCGCTGTCCGGGCTGTTCTCATGCCATCCATCATTTCCTTTCACTTCATTAAGCATAGCGTTCAAAATAAACATGTTGTCCGGTAACCATCCGGACGATGAATAACCTCTCTGTGTTATTTACTCATAATACAATGTATTTCCAATGAAATTATGGGTATTTTCCTGGGAGATGATACTGTGGTATTTTATTATAATGGTGCTGCAATATTCGAGTATAATAAAAAAAAAATGGCTTTCTGTCGTGGAATAGTGTAGCATCAAAAGTGATGGCAGGAAAGTTTGACAGTTGCCAAAAGCAGTTTAAAAAAAGAACCAACGATACTAAAGTTTATAAACAAAAGCTCCCACTGTTTTATCGTTTATATCTACAATTGAACAACGGAATGTATGTAAAACTTGTGGAAGGCAATAAAACGTAGGAAAAGACAATACAATAAAGCAAGCTACCGATACATGATGCATGGAAGTGAACTCGATTCCGTATAAAAATTCATTGGATTCAGTTCATTTCATATCGTTTGTTTGACTTACAGTCACGTGGCATGTAGCTATATGATTTTTATGGTTATTTCGGATCGTGTCATAAAAATATAGGAGACAGAGTTTTGCAGTAAAAAAAAAATGGAATCATGATACGTAATTTCTTTAGTCGAAGTTCGAGAAAACTGAATTGAAAGTAAAAGTATTTGTGATAGTAAGTAAAAATAATCGGATCTTACAGTAAAATAAAGCCCTATGCATGTTCAAACAGGAGCATGGGGCTAAGTAATAACAGCCGCACGGGTCGATCCATCAGGTTAAGCTACGCTTGCCGGGGTTGGTCCGTGGATGCGTGACTATCTTTACATACCGTGACTTCTCCGTGCCTCGGAAAGCACGTTATGCCGTTGGTCCCGGCTGTCATGCGTGGAGCTTTGACAGTCGTTACAAGTCGTCAAAAACTCGAAAGTCTGACAACCAGTCTTACCAAGGGGTATCGTATTATCCAGTTACGTTCTGGAGGTCAGATAGGCAGTCGCTCCATGTAAAATACTGGTATTCAGCTGCATCCGGTTAGACTGGAAGCCGACCGCAACATAGTCGGGAAAAGACTAGGCAGATTGTTTGCGTGCTCAAACATGAAGTTTCCAAGAACAACTGCTGTTTGTTTGGACGTCCATAAAGATAATCTTCACCGGTGCGCAAACTGACAAGAAACAACCAACAACAATAAAAAGGACAGCACTATCCTGAAGTGTTTTGCCCTAATCATTACTTGAGATTCAGGAAATAAACAAGGATCGTGGGATGTTGTGGACGAAGTAAACAAACGCAGGTCGCTGTAGGTGAGGCGCCAAGTATCACTGCTGTCGATTCCCACAGCCCGAAGATGCGTTGTTTGTTCAAGGCGTTTCGAACAACTTGCGTGAAATTGATATGAAGCTTACACACGATCCTCTGTTTGCGCATAGTGAATCGTTATTACAATCGTGATAGGATCTCGAACCAAACGATTTTATTTTTTTATGGGGTACAGAATAAGCTTGCGGTGAAATGTGTCGGAGTTAATTTTGTCGGGTTGGAAGTGCGGTTGGATTTAATGTTTTGGTGCTTTTGGTAATGTAATTTGAAATTCGTATTTGTAATAATATATATACATGTGCCATGAGAATGTGCTAAAAAGTGTGAATGACTTGTTGTTTTCGTCACTAGCCATTCACTTTTCCGGAACCGTAAACATTCTAAAAAGGTATTTATTTATTGTTATTTAAAAAAAGAATCATTATTTCCTGACAAAGATGGTACAGTATGAAGACCAAATCTATGGAACCTCCAAAATTCTACTTCATAACACATTTTTATACGCGGAATCGCGGACATAATAAGATTGGCAACAGCCAAACTCCATTTAACTTTAATCCCATTCGTAACTTTACTCATATCATTAGGCACATAAAACACAAAGAAGTCAGAGAATCGGAAACTTACGAGGTGTACCCGAAGCGATATAACGTAAGATAGGAAAACGCGCCCTTCCCTTCCGAACCATATACTACCCATTCATTGCCAGGGGTAGCAAAATTTTATTTCAAGTTAAATTGTGTTCGCAACTCAGCCACTTCTTATTTATTGGGGTGGAGTATTGACGCCTCCGGCACATCACACGTGCACAATGCTATCTAATAATAAAGTCAACGAGCCCTTTGTCATCACTACATCCAATTTTGAAATGCATTTCCTGTAAGTGCCCCTATTATTTCTTCTCTATGAAGTTTATTATTGAATCAAATGTTCTCTCAGTATTAATCTTTCGCGACTTATTAGCTAGGGCAGTGCCAGGGGGCTTTATTAAAGAAATGCAATTGTCTAGTTTGACAAGTGATCGCTGTCAAAGACACGGTCGCCCTAAGCGTTCCAAACATTTTCCTTATTTATCTGAGCGTCGTTTTATGTTGTCGTTTTATGTCGTCTTCAGACAAAATACGAGTACGTAAAAGCTTATATGGAAACATGTCAAAGTTCATAGCTTATTTTCTTGTTTCCGCGGATATTACGCGCCCAACGACAGGGCGGCTTGTCAGATTCGTGCCCCGTTTCTCGTCTACCTCTATTTTAATTAAGTTTAACAATAAAATGAATAAAGTTGCGGAGGAGGAACATCTTGCGACGTCGGCGAATCTGTGGCGGCGTCCCCACAAGTGTGCCTTGTTTTATTCATAGGCCTCTTTGAATAAAGATGAAAATATTAAGTCTGACCAAGGAAAACGCCGACTGGGGGCTAATATGGTTGGGGGTTAATAGTCATACATATTAATAGGAAAAATAATATGTTGACCGTGTTATTTTAGTTGACGTGTTCGTCGCAAACAACGTTGAAGTTCCTCGCGTGGGACACCAACAAACTGTGTACTATAAACTTATCCAGATTTGCCCAACAATCTTAACTTCTAAGCTAATAATATATCGAGTTTTTTTTTTTTTTGTATGTGTGTTAATTTGTTACGTTTCACGCTAAAACGGATGACCGTATTTGGATGAAATTTGACACACGGGTAGACCATGACCTGGGTTAGGACATAGGATACTTTTTATCCGGATATACCTACGTGATCGAGACTTATGCGGGTGAAGCCGCGAGGCGCAGCTAGTATATTATAATAATAGTTATTGAGATTCTGGAGAGCGTTGAAATCCAACGCAAGTTTCCTTTGATTCAAATCTTTTCAGAAACTATAATTTGACCCAGAAATAAGTTTTTATTATGTCTGGACTAGCTAGCTTACTAACCCTAAATATATTTTAGTAAATTACTTGTTATTTTTAGAAGATACTGTACCTATTTTTTTTTCTCAGTCCTCTCGTAACGTTTCTAGCTATACAGGGTGGCAGGGACATCAACGCGAAACCATGGATTACCATGGATTCAGTACGTAATTCTGAACCCCTGAGCGTTGAAATTTTTCGTCGGTTATTTAAAAAAAAATCTGCTGTTCCATACATTTTGACCGCGTAGGTTTTGCATTTTTCTATGAAACAGCAGATATTTTTATAATAACTGACAAAAAGAATCTACGGGGCTTCAGAATCATGTACTGAATCCATGGTAAAAGTTTACGCGTCGATGTCCCTGCCACCCTGTATTTATTGGGTCTTATTTTAACTCAGAAACTCCATTTCTATCAAAATAATTGGCATGAAAATGCGACATATTAAACAAAAGTAAATCAGCCAGTATTTGACATTTGGAGAAAAGCCCCTTTTCTCTATAATATTTGTTGCGATCCCCAATTATGATATTTACATTTATTGCGTATGATCCTGTCATTAAAATGATTGCCCATTTCCGTCCTTCAGAAGTCTTAAATGAATACGTAAAATAATATTTACATTTTTATTGATACTTTATCTGTTGTATGGAATTTTTTGCCGTGACTCCAGGTTTCTTTGTTGTTGTTGTTGATTACATTCATTAATATGTAAACCGGGTAACCGACTGAATATACTTCATTAGAAATTAGTAAATTTTTTATTTTTTGGTATAACAAAATAATGATGCAGAATCTGGTTTCAATATCATGTTAGTCCGGTCCAGTATTATTTCGGCTATGCATATTCCTTTCAACTAGGTATTTATGTCGTAGAATGATTTTGATAATTCGAGTTTTCGAAAACCCTTGGGGTATTGCGAAAACAGGGATAATTAGAAAATGGTGAAACGTTTCTGCGCGCATCTTGGTCGAAATAGGTTAGGTTAGGTTAGAACTGTGACCAACCGCGTGCGAGCCGAGCGAGCGCTACTTCCAAGTTGCTCGCAGAAATGCTTTCACCATTTTCTAATTATCCGAGTTTTACAATTCCGCGGGCCGCGCCGTACAACCTGCCAGTACTTCATGAATAGCTAAACAAATGATAACAGTTTTAAGTCGTCATCCGCGTTTCATTGCAGCACCAGCTTTTATACAGCCGGTAACTAATTAGGGCTCCCTCGCAATCGCATTTTGTTTTTATTTTTAACAAAGCAGTCACGTCTGAGCAGACCGTTTCCTCTAAATTTATTTTTAGCTTTCGTATTCAAAGCACCTCAAAATATTTTAATGACTGTTTTAATATTACTCAGGTACCTTATGCAATTGAACTTTTTAATGAGAAATTTAAAAACGTGCGTAGACGTCTACGTGTAGTAAGTAGCTACGTACGAATACGTTGTATAAGAAACTAGCTGCATCCCGTGGTTTCACCCGATTCGATTCGAACCCGATTCGAATAACTATATACGATACTTTTTATCTGCTGTTTCATAGAAAAGTGCAAAACCTACGCGGTCAAAATGTATGGAATAGCAGGTTTTGTTTATTAATAACCGACGAAAAGTTTCAGAATGACGTACTGAATCCGTGGTAACAGTTTTCGCGTCGATGTCCCTGCCACCATGTATAGCTAGAAACGTTATGAGAGGATTGAGATAAAAAAAAAAAATAGACTCAGTATCTTCTAAAAATAAAAAGTAGTTTACAAAAATATCTGACCATGACCTTTAGGGTTCGTAAGCTAGCTAGTCCAGACATACTAAAAATGTATTTTCTGGGTCAAATAATAGGTTCTGAAAAGCTTTTAATCAAAGGAAACTTGCGTAGGATTTCATTGCTCTCCAGAATCTTAATAACTAGTATTATTATATACTAGCTGCGCCCCGCGGCTTCACCCGCATAAGTCTCGATCCCGTGGGCATATCGGGATAAAAAGTATTCATGGTTTACCCATGTGCCAAATTTCATCCAAATCCGGTCATCCGTTTTAGCGTAAAAGCCTTAAAAACAAACTCACTTTTGCATTTATAATACGTATTAGTTAGGATTATCTTCTAATATAATTAGGTAGGTACGTACGAGCAAAAGTTAAATACTGATGTCATCGATGAACGGTATTCATTCATCGTCTAAGTGACATAACAGCTGTCACCCATTCAGCTGTCAGCACTTACTTTTTACAAACGCAACAGGAGAACTCCAAATAAAACCCTCTAGTCCAGACACTTTTCAGGTAAACCCTAAAGTCTCATCCACACGGTTCGATTTCATTTGATGGCCGCAAAGTCGTCAGCAACATAAAAGTATAAAATATAGTAGCACCTGGCGCATCAATCCTCGTTTATGAAAAAAACAGTATGGTGGACTTTAACTGGGCGCCCGGGCAACACTTTTACAGCTACTTATGCTTCTCATCTCTCGTGATAAATGAGTGTTGGCGGAGTTTTAGTGTGCGCCGCGTGAACGTTACGGTCGCCCGCTAAGATACTAACTTGCAAAGAGGTAGACCGTAAACAGTCGGTACGTTTCACTTGTTTCAACATTACTGGACCAGTAGGCGCACAGTTTCGACTTCCGCGAATCTCAGTTGGGAAACCGTTCTATGATTTCTGTAACTTTGAATAGTGTTTGTTGCTTTTGTTACGCTTAAATACAGATGGTAAAACGTTTTTTTTTTATATTTAAGTATTGCGATATATTTGGTAGATCGATTGATATTGAAATTGATCTTTTGATATGTATGTATAAATATACTACCTACCAACACATCAAAGTTAGATATTGGTTTCGACTTGACATATTCTGCCTCACCTATGCTAATAGAAATTTCTTGTAAGGAATGCAAATTCCTATCCATGAGTTGCTCCGGAGTACATAAACAGATATCAGCATAAAACTAAAAAAGCCTACAATAATATTTACATAAAAGAATCGACTAACGAATCGTATTTACACGCAAAACAAGGCGCTTTTCCTTTTCATTTTCCGCATCTCAAAGTCAACACGGAGTGCGTTGCGTCGCCTGTCGGCTTTTCTCCCACTTTAATGGCTTCATCTTTATTCGAGGCCTCGTGAATATTACTGGGTGCCTACGTCGGCATTTGTCCTGTTACTACTGCTGAGATACCACTCAATCCTCAGGAAAAAGTTAGGTTTTTTCTCACACTCTCGACGACAAGACGTTTCAACGAAATGGAACTGAAAATGTAATGATGGGTTTGTACTGACCTATTTGAAATTGAAAGCATGGATTTGATTGAACTTTCTCACGATATTTTCTCTCGGAATATATTTATATCACTTAAACGTCTCAGAATATTATCTACTATTAGTATGTACAGTACCATAGCTTGTTTAAGCAAAGTGCTAGTTTAGTCACGGTTTGTGTACGTGCCAGTGAAATTACGTCGTCTGGACAAGTTCTTGGGAGCGGCGCCCATAAATTTTCCACTTCATTACAGATTTGAGACCGAAACTTAAAGAAAATTATCGATAAAAGGGAGGAGAAGAAAGCTCTCAGAAGGGTTTTGTTTTCTTTTTTCCTTAAAATACTTTGGGGCAATAATTTCTCGCTTAGCACGCCCTGAAGAGTCATTGCATTGCTCACGCACAGTTCGGGATTATAGAGGTGTTTTTATCAGAGGATACAATGAATAGATTTATTGTATCAGATAATAAATATTATTTACTGAATAGGAAAATGTAGGTTGTACCGGTGGTTCATTATCGCGCGATCTTCTGAACGAAAATTCGTTAGGAATAAACAGGTTTATTCTGAAATAAAATATGTTGGATATTATCACTAATTCGATATTTTATATCATTCACCTATTCAGTTTCCCAAGAATAATTATCGAACCTACCCAAAGTTAGTGATGAAAATGAATATCCAGATCCCTAAAGAGAAATAGGGCTAAGTAATTAATACACAAACAACACGTGTATCTCGGCGCTTCTTTACCGGAGCGAACTCGTACATTCGCAACTGATTTCAAAGTTGATACCGCGCTTAAAGGTTCGAAAGTAGTTCGACGTGAATCGTTCATCTTTATTCAAACCGCGTTCATGAATAACACAGCTGGGGTAACAAGGGTAAAACAACTCAGTAAGGGTAAATACAACTCCCGCGCGGACTAGTGATAACGCACAGACGACGGGAGACGTTAAGAGCAATTCAGTTCAGGATCTTTATTACGCCCAAGTTTCTTAAGTGGAGGATAAGATACGAATAACACGAGATTAGAGAAGCTATCTCTGGTGAATTATTAAATGCATATAGTTTGTGAACTACGTATCAAGTTGTTTTCCGCCCTTTGTCTTACTGTGATTGTGGGTTGGATCCGTGATGTAGATAATTTCCATATTTTCTTATAATTAATCTGTAGATAGTTTTGTTGAATTAGGACTTTTTTGGGAAAGTATATTCATTCGTTGCAGTTTCATTCAAATTCATGAGCTGTTATTGATTCATAATAAAATTATTTACTTATAAATACTTATTTCATTTCAATTCCGAATCGTAAAAAAAAAATAAGAAAGGAAGGTTTCAGTTGTGACAAATAAAGATAAGATGACGCTTATTCATCATATCCTCATTTGAATCATTATTACCAAAAAAAAAAAAAACTATGAGGCCAATGTGAACAAGCTTCTTTTTGCTAAAAGCCTTCTTCAACTTAGATACTCTGGTCGCGTACAAATGATAAGCGTCAGCTTTCATGGCCCCACATAGTGTCAGATGTAATGTAACACATGTTACATTACACATCCTAGCACTTTTAGGTCTACCGCACATTCGACCTCACGACTTTATTTCGCAAATTTTATATGTTCCTAAGTATGACGGCTGAATGTTCAACATGGACCTATTTGAGGCCAAGTGTACCTATTATTTTGAAGAGAAACAGACATTTATGTTTCTGTTTTTTTTTATTATTTGGCATATTTTGCATAAGCCCTGGAAGAAGCTGCCTATCTATCATACGAGTTCTCATTGCAGGTTTTCATTCAGGTTTCCATTATGCCATCAACTTCGTGACGCAAGTCGAGGCCATTATTTTAGACCTTTGAAAAGAGACAACCAACTTGATAGCCATCAAGTTGGTTGTCCAATCAATGGAAATTATAGGAAAAAAAATAAAGAGAACAGAAACCTTTTTAAACACATTAATTTACGGGTTTATTGTTTTCTTCATCTTGGCAAATTGTTATCGCTTATGAAATTGTCTGAGCATGCGGTCACTAAAGGCGTTCTGGACCATTGTAATATTATTTAACCTTGAAGATATCCTGGTCAATGCCATTGCAAATGTATTTCTTTGTTTACAAATAAGGTAAAAAAGCGGCAACACGAAGGGTACCACCGTACATATTTAACACGATACATTAAAAAAAAACTTAAGTAAAAAAATTACGGACAGTGGAGCCTTAATAATAGGGTCCCGTTGGCATCCTTTGGGAACGGAACCCTAAAAAGGAAGCAAATAATTAATGAATCAAAATTGAGTAACATAAGTGTCGAGCAACAAGCCGTTTAATTTTAAATGCAAACAGCAAACTAACTAAAATTGTGTTTAATAAAGTGTAAAAAGACTGAAGATAAATAACCCAAAATTAATTAACCAACCCATCAGCCATAAAATTACTCTTTAGTACAAATTATAATACCCAAATCAAAACTGTAAATAAATCCTTTTTGAATGCTCCTTCATAATGTATGAAAAGAAATTGCACTGACATTTTATTATACCGGATTTCACACATGCTGATTTCCAATTTAACAAAACTGCATGGACTTTATCCATTTCATTTAAATGTAAAAAATGTAGTTTAAATAAGCGTTCGTATTAATTCGTTGCTAGCAATTACACGATGCAATTCGTTTAGCTCTGAAGTTTATTAAACCCCGTCGACTGAACACATGTGCCAGGCATTTCATTTTGCAATATCAATCATGTTATAACTAACAGTACGGGCCTTATTAAATCTCTTTCGCGGAAAAACGGAAAGAGATCCTTCTCTCTACTGATGTGTTTCCAATTTCGCTCTATTTAGAATTTAATCCAACATTTTGGAATGAAAGGAGAATGGGCTAAAATATATGAACCTTGGTTTACCTACTCAACACTAACGCCATTTATGCATCTATAATATAATCTTTTCCGTAAAAAGATTATATCTAATCAAACTAATAACTAATATTGTGAAAGTACTAGGAGGTGGCAGAATTTAGAAAAAGAGAAAATAAAGGAAGAACAAAAAATGTTCTGTGATTTATTACATAAAATTATAATTGCGGTATTACATGATGCTAGTATCTATAAATAGCTTCCGCCAGCGGCTTCGCCCGCATGATATCTTTATAAATTATAGCGTATGTTACTCAGCGATAATCAGTATTATTTTTGACATTTACACAAAGAACCCCCCCATGTGTTAACATTTGCGGTCATACAAAGAAATAAAGTATAAACAATTTCCTTTTCATTGATATATGGCTTGTTAGTAGGTAGACCAACTTACCCACTCTCCTATGAGAGCTGAAAAAAAAAAAAAAAACTTGGTGGAGGGACTTGTTTTAAAAGTTCCATTCTTCTTCTTTTCGTGTGGTTAGTGACTAACCTGGTGTTAGGGTTTTAAAGCCGTCCATGGGCCTCTGACTTGGCTTCACTTGCCGTCGAGAAATATCTCTCAGGCAGGCACAGGTTTCCTCACGATGACCTTCACCGTTTTTGAAGCAAGTGATAATTATACAATACGCACATGAATCCGAGGAGTCAGAGGTGCGTGCCTTGGGTTCGAACTCGAGACCTATGACTTGGGAGTCCGACGGTCACACCACTAGGCTATCACTGCCAGTTAAAAGTTAAGTTCAATGTTCCATTTATGATTTGGAATTTAAAAATCAATCTAAAGCTCTTTGTGACTAAGAAAGGTTTCAATTAATTTGTAGTTTTTAAGTACAACAGTACTATCTAAATAGACAGCCGTTAATTGTAATTATATCTACTCGCAATAAGGAAGAAGCTATAAAGTTTTATTATTAAAATTATTATTTTAATGATAATGTTTTACAAAAAACTGGCCAAGAGCGTGTCGGACCTCGCACAATGAAGGGTTCCATAGTAGAGATGAATTTATCCCAAGGAAAAACTTAGATTGTAGTTGAAAAACATTTTCATACATTTCAACTGCAAATGTAAGTTTGTATGCACAATATTTAGAGATTTACCAATTTAAGAGCATAGACTTCTTATAGGTTTTCCTGTTTTCCTGTAATCTGTAAGTATATAACTATTTTCTGTATTTTTTCCAACATTTTAGGCTCTGTAGTTTCAGAGATAAGGGGGGGAATGGTCGATTTTCATTTATTTTCTTAAATATCTAAACGTTTTTATTTTAAAATTGTTTAAAAAAATTGGGATCCTCATAGCAAGCCATTACATTGTATGTCTCAGTACAGTGTGCAAAACTTTATTTTTTTATTTTTCATGTTGCTCCCAAAAAGTGACCCCGATATTCAAAATACATTTATTTTCGTTACACGTCCGTGTTTGGGTCACAGAAACTGACATTTCAACTTAATCAGTCAGAGGAACAGACAGACACACAAGTGATTCTTTAAGGGTTCCGTTTTTTTCCTTTTGAGGTACGGAACCCTTACAAGAAAAACATAAAACAATGGCGTTACAAAAACAGGCAATTAGATTACCTACTTTTCCCACGATAAATTACCGACATATAAACTGACAGAATAATTATTAAGTATTTTTACACTTTTAATTTTATATTAAATTTTTCATGTTAAGTCTCATTTTAATCTGCTTCCGTATGGGGCTTCATACAGTAAATAATAACACATAAAGGAAGTATTCATTCTTTTAAATTATCAAAATTAAAAAAAAAAAGATTCATAACAATTAGGCCATCCAGTCTTATTTTTTTGGGAACCTAGGAATCATTGCGTTTAAAAAAAAACATACTTAGTCAACTATATTTTTTACAAGCATTTGTGCCTTTTTTACAAACAGTTGTTCAATACATGCATTTCTATTTACTTAGTATTATTAACAAGTAGCGACCCGCTCCTGCTTCGCACGGTTTTTACGACTTAAAAAAACATCGAGTATTCTTAGTTATACATTATGTTACTTTAATATTAATGGTCGGGGTACACAAGCGACTATACAATTTTCCAATATTATATAGAAATTGCCAAGAATTGCGCAATTTAGTGGCTCGTGTAACGTATTAAAACATAAACCTTCCGGAATAAATTCTCTAAACGATGGTGAAAACCTCATCAGAATCTGTTGCGTGGTTTAGAAGAACAACGCAGACATACAGACAAACACGAAAAGCGAATTTAATTTATAATATGTATAGATATACGTTCATGAATTAATTAGTTCTGTAACAAGGTGAAGTCGGTAAAACTTGAACTAAGTACATCAAGTATCGAGTGCAATTTAGAAACAATATCTTAACTAGGTGCAGAGCTAATTTACGCAAGCATCTGATTACATAGGATACATAATAGAGCATCTTATGTCAGGATAATTTGTGGCTGAACTGGGTAGGTTCTTTGAAGACTTACGACTTCTTGTGCACCTTGCTCATAACAATCCATTTGGAACGATGACTCAAGTCAGTTATTATTACTCATTGAAAATTCAAGAAAAACTAAGTAAATTGACTCGATTATAATGTCATGACAGCTTTGACTAGACCGCGGGGCCCTAGAGATTGGTTGAGAAGGAACACTGCCAAATGATGATGATGGAAGAACTATTTTAGAGGAACAGTTATCTACAACACTCGATTAGAAGGTTCTCAGAAGACGTTTACGAGTTGCAATGAAGTGAGACACAAATAGATAAAGTCTGGTCAAAAAGTATCTGATGAAAGTGTAAACAAACGTCTGTTTAGGTGAAATTCTTACGCAATCACTCACTAAATGGAATTAGTGATACATTCATCTCTATTTAGAAGGTTTAAACTTTATTTCTCAGCACTTTTAACAACAAGAAAAACCATCGCCGAAAATTGAAGTTAATTAACCCAAAATGTCAAATGAAAAACATCTTTAGGCTTTCTGATCGCATGTTTGTGTACACGAATTAATATCGCCCATACGTCGCACCGATGCGCCTCACCGGGCGGCGCCGCGTAGATTTTATATTTTCATTCTGAGATGTTCTACATTTTTTTCATCTTGAGGTCCGGTACAGCGTCGGTGCAGGACGGTCGTGTACAGGAAGCTTTAAGGTAATTTAATATTAGAATATTCCGGGTAAGTATTGAATAATCAAATCCCAGCACTCAATTTGTAATCTACAAATCTACAAATTGGCATCCACAGGTAGGTTTCTGATAAACTTGTTTACATTTTCATCAGATACTTTTGAAACTGAGCATACTGAGAGTGTAGGTATACTGTGTTGCATTATAGGTACTACTAGTGAAGTCCCTTTAAACAAGTCCCAATATTGAACCCAATAAAGATCTTTGTAGGTCATTGTAAACAAGAGGCAGGGTATGTGTCTATAAATACTTATAGCCGCACTCCAAATTCGACAAAGTCCTGACCTGGCATTATTCCATGGTGGCTAGTAGTGCCATGAAACTTTGGAGTCAATATCCGCTTGAAATATAGTTGCAATTTATATTGTAAATATAATAATAGATATCAGCTTAGGATAGTGTTGACTTAAAGTTTTAGATATCAAAATGAGTTATTACTTTGTTGGGTAAATATAGCAAAGGATCTATGGTGATAGGCTGATAGCTGACCACACTTTTTGGGGCGAGGGTCTTTGCTTAGGTTTCATTTTAAGTAATTATAATGAGATTTTAGTATGATTTCTAAAGATAAAATCTAGCTTTGATAATCATACAAGGTGGTAGGGATATCGACGCCAAAACTGTTATCATGCATAAAGTACATGATTCTGAATCCCCCTACGTACAAAACGATTCGTCGGTTATTTGAAAAAAAAAGTTCCATACGTTTTGACCGCGTAGTTTGCGCGCTTTGCTATGAAAAAGCAGGTTTAAAAAAAAAAATCGATGAAAAAATTTCTACTCAAGGGGGTTCAGAATCATGTACTGAATCCATGGTAACAGTTTTCGCATCGATGTCCCTGCCACCCTAAGCACAGTCAACTCTTCAAAACATACTCGAAAATCAGAAGGTAAATAATCTTTCTAACAAAAACCAATATCAGATGTTATTTAAACGAGCGGATCCAGCCTCTAAAGATAAGGTTAGAAGTAAAAAACATTAGTCTGAACTACCGAAACTGTCCCTAAAAGCTAGTTACCTATAAAAAACAATCATAAAACGATAATACCATTAGTGCGTCGGCCGAGGGGCAGAGAAAACTTTAATACTTGAGTCAGCGCTAATAACAAACCCAATTCAAACTTCCATACATTTTGCTTCTAGTGGGCATTTGTTTGATGAGTTCTATGCTCCAATTGAAAATTGATGAACGGCTTTTGTTTTTGTGTTCGAATTTCAAACGATGTTATTAGTTGTCAATCTGTTTGAGTTCGGACATAATTTAGTAATTTAGGTAGCAGTCACTTGGTCCTGAATTCTGTTGTACAACTCGTTATATACGAACTAGGTTTTACAACGTTATTAACCAGACATCAACGAGATCAAACACCAGTTAATAACGATTTACTTTGTAGTGATAGTATTCATCGCGGATGATTAATTAACTAAATAAACTTGTGTTTTCCAACCTTGTTGTTTTCCAATAGATTGGTTAACCAATTTCACGAATGAAACAATGTAATTATCATTTGTTACAATAGATGTGCGACCAGATTATAATGTGGTAGATACAGCTTTTATATGTTCGAAATATTATTTTGGATAAATCGTGTGCTTTCGCACACATCTATTCTATGCGTTCAAAATTTAATAACGTGCTTTCGGAATTTTCGCTGGTTGGCTATCATAACACAATTTCGACTGTAACTTCGTCCTTTTACATCTAAGAAGTCGAAATGCCAACAACTTTTTAATTACGCTGGACCGGAGAAGTATTTCACAAAATATTTATTGGCACCAAAAATATGATTGTAAGAGGAAACCATGTCAAAAGGAAAAATAACTTCTTTGTTGTATTTTTGTTTGAATCATAAATAAATAGGTCACGAGGACAGAAGTCCATAGGGGGTAAAACAAATTGTAAAAAATCGTCCGGTCAAGTTTGACATGCGGACAGCACACTTCCATGTTTCAGAATCGAAAATGATAAGTGGGACGTACGCCGCGCAGCGCCTCAGGGAATATTCACACGATGCGTTCGGTTGAGAAAGTCTAGGCGGTAACATTTTGCTAAGCTGCATTTACATTCATAATGTATTGATTTTACGCTTTATAGAAGAGCTTCGTGATAGGTACGTGTTGTGTACGTACAGAGTTGTGTCAGTAAACACTAACAGCACACCCGACGTAAGCCGAGCGAGAATATTGCAAACTGTATCTCGTCGCTCGAGGGGTGCTTCAAACGTGAGGTGCATTATGAAAAATCAGAATTTTGCTATCAAGTATGGGGTGTGTCTTTGTGGCTTGTCGGCGACTTCGTCAACTGCGACCACGGCAACTCGGCAACACTCGGAAACTTTCGCCCACAGACGCCGCGCCGTTTGCATAGAGAAAGCGCCCGTTTTGTTTAAAGTTTTCCTTTTGTGAATCTAAAGTGCTGTTTTATTTTTCACGTCGCAGTTTTTGGACTTACAAACGTCTGCGAAAAGGATTTTCTTTTTCGTCTCGGCCGAATTTAATAAAGAAAATCTGTTGAGGCGCGATATGGAGACGTTGAGACGTATTGTTGTAGTCACGCACGAACGTGTTGCTCGCAGTACGTACCGTGTTTCATTTCCTCAGCTCTTGGCGCCACTAATTAAATGTTAGAAGAACTTGTTACCAGATTTCATTTAAATCTCGTAAAGCGTCGCGAACTTGAAACGGAAATTAAAAATGCTGAACGTTTTATTGTAAAAGTTTATCTTAGTTTTGTGAGACGAGACTGCGCTGTTGAGAACGTTTTGATTTTAATTTGTTCCAGATCCTGTACATGGAATTTTATTTCGCCTCGCATTTCTATACGAAAGCTTATTACTTACTTGATGGTTGCTTGGCGATGAAAGAATTTGAGATAAATATAAAGCGATAAAGAGAACTCTAATAAAATTAAAGACGGTTGGTATGCGGAAAATACTACCCACTCACTTTTCGTATTAATAATTCCAAGTGACAAAATATTTTTTTATTAATTCTTTATTTAAATAAATCTGACACGCTCGATTCATTGCATAATCAATTTACAATAAAGCTATGGAATAGATAGCACCCTATTTTTAATATCTGAGCCAATTTTACAACTTATTAATAACTTTCATAGTAGATTTTACTTATTGCTGATGTTTTTCACTAGAAGTGTTTGAACGTAAACCAAGCAAAGGAGTAAAATAAAAAAATAAAATATAGTTAAAGAGTTGTAGCAGTTCGGCGTTCTGTAGTTTCAGCATATCCCCATAAAAAAAGGTTTGAGTTTATTTACGTATATATTCTGTAGAAATATTCGTATACTACGCGTCCGAAATGTAGTCACCAAGTTTACACCGAAATCTCGCCTCAAATACAGCAGCTTGACGTCGACAGCGTTTGTTTGTCGAAGCTCAAGTCGACATTGTGAGAGTCAATAAACGATTTTATGCTCGAATAACTATGTTAATGGCGCCGGCAACCACAACAAAAACATTTAGCGTCTTGCAGGAAACTTGGTAACTGGGTCCCTATTGCGTAGAGAGGTTTTTGCGGCTGCGTATAATATGCAAAACTTACGAGTATTTGTAATGTAGATTAGACAAGAAACAATTAATATTTCGTGTTCGCATCTTAGTTTCTAAAAATGTAAACAATTATGTTTATTTGGTAAAATAACCAAAAATTATGACTTTTTCTACAGTCTACTTAATTACACTAACATAAAGTTGATATAATGTTAAACACCCATATTACGTGAATTATAAAAAAAAAAAACGTATATATTAAACTAGAAAATACATCAATTGGAAACAAGGATTTGAATAAACTTTACTACATATATAGTACTTTTTAAGCTGAATTCCTAAAGCATGAATGTCCAAGGATACTGCCTCTGCTAATTGAAAATGATTTATTTCATGTTTTCCGTTTTTTGAGAACGCCATGTTTAGTATTTTCAAGAGTTACGTTTTCATTTTCAACGTATGTACAATTTTGTATCTACAATCCGTAACGCAGTGGTCTATTTGTACACAATAAGCCTTTCCTTTGTTTCTTTGTCGCTGTTTTTAGTAGCAAGCAAAAAACGGAACGGGCTCGTTTCGAAAGTGGTGCTGTATCGGAATTGTTCGTGGTTTTTGCAGTACTTGCGTATAGCTGGTTGACAATGATCATGATTGACTTGAACTTTCCTTAATTATATTCATCGGGAAAATGAAGCCAATAAACATTTCTTTCCGGTCTTGTTTAATATTCATAATTTTACTCACAATGCTAACAAACAAAAACTGAACAAACTAAGTGTAGGATTGAAAACTTTGTTCAGTTCTTTTGAAAGTCGATAAACGATTGATCTACAAATAGAACATTTTTATTCTTCTTCCACATGAAGAAACTTTATTCAATGTTTCTACACTTTTATCATAACTAACTCAATATTTTTTCCTTTTCAGGTAAGTCCCAGTCCTGTTTCCAAGTCCCCTTGATTGGTAGGTACAAAGTAGGTAAAAGGGCTTCACTCAATCCAGGTGTGAAGATAAAAGGTCCTCTCAATTGTTTGAAACACAATTGTAATCTAAGAAAGATAAGTTTGGGGCAGGTATTAATCGTTAAAAGGAAAGATTAACCCTTTCATTAAAGTGAAGAAGGAAGGAAGTCGCAGAATCATCAATTATACGAATTAAAAAGTTGGCGTTTGTTTTTGTTGAGTTTGTTTTTTTTTTGAAATTTTACCTGACTAAGAAAAGTGAAAAGTGAAAAGTGGTTTACCTGAATTTTTATGTATCATATAATGCCATTAAGGTTCCTCATTTATTACCACAGCCTTAATTTATATAAAATTGTTGCGGTTCAAAGTTTAAATGCATTAATAAGACATGGAAAATTGTTATTCACAACCAAGCAATGGTTTCAAGAGACTTAGAGTATCTAGTAGCATACATTGGCTCGAGTGTTGCGCCATAATAGTTTGAAAATAACAATTAAACTACATAAACATTGGTTTGTGAGCTCGAGCGCACTGCACAGCCGAGTCGAGTACAAGAGGTTGTTCCATGTAGATCACAAATAATGAATTTACGGTTCGATAAATATGCAAATTTCAGTTGGAAGGATAGCGAATTAATGCTTAATTTCTCTGTTCCGTTCCGCATAAATTTCACAAATATATTCCTAAAACCCCTGATAGACGCCAGAAGCAGAATTTAGAGGCCAGCAAATAATACAAAATGCTTTAAGTTACTTGTTCATGCCTTATTTTGGGACCAATTTGTTATTGGTAATAACAAGTTTTAAAGATATATCTGAATTAATTTATTGACTTACAAGTTGGACAATTTAAACTTTTAAGTGTAGGTACTTAGGTTCACTCTCGAAGTGGTTTGTTTGGATGTTCTACTTGTTGTTGGATTGATTTATGATTAATTTCTGTGTAAAATAATTCGAGTTGAGAGTACTTGTTCACAAGTAATCAAAGCCGGATGGAGAAACTTTTATGCTTGAAACTTAAATGCGGACATTCAATTTGCAAGAAAATGAACTAATTATTAAACTTTAGACAAATGTTAAAGCACCTCCTTGCGAAAACACTACGTTTTCTTTTCGTGTGGTTAGTGACTAACCTGGTGTCAGAGTTTTAAAGCCGCCCATAAGCCTCTGACTTGGCTTCACATGCCGTCGAGAAATATCTCTCAGGCTTCCTCACGATGTTTTCCTTCACCGTTTTTGAAGCAAGTGATAATTATACAATACGCACATGAATCCGAAAAGTCAGAGGTGCGTGCCTTTTTTTTTTTTTTAGTTTGGGAATTATCAAATAACTTCTCCCGCTCTGGGTGGAGCGGGAAGGCGTGTCAGACTTTTACTGACTAAAACCGTGTTCCTTCCGCTGTGTGCCGGGGCCGCGATATCCCTTTCGTACAAACTCGCAACCCTGAAAGAGGTGCGTGCTTTGGATTCGAACTCGAGACCTTTGACTTGGCAGTCCGACGGCCACACCACTAGGCTATCACTGCTGTTAAAAACACTAAGTAATTTTCACATATCATTCTCGTGCCCTTATCCCAGTTTATTTGAGCTCGGCGCAACATGTCCCTTTCTTCCACACTTCTCTATTAGTCATCATCTCGGTAGTCACCCCCTTTTTAGCCATCTCATCTTTCACACAGTCCATCCATCGTTTCCTTGGTCTTCCCCTACTCTTATAGCCATCGACATTCATACTCAAACTTATCTCACGACATTTTCCTCACTCCTCCGCATCACACGCCTATACCACGACAACCGATTGCCGCACAACGTTTCGGTCACCGGTGCCACTTTCAGACTTCCTCATTAAATTGTACAAACTCGTAGTTGGACGACTTTGACATTAGACATGCGCGATAGACGTCACAATGCACGCGTTACCATAACAAAATAATCACTCCCAACTCTTCAATGGGTCAATTAGTGTCGATTGCAATGGCAACATAGTTAACAATTGTAAATTCTAACCATAGTTCAAATGGGGATCAATAAATGTAAACATGAGTTAGCAATTGGTTAGAGTTTTAACTATGGTCAGTTAAACCATTGGTTAGCTTGACTAACCCTGACTTGGCCTGTGTGGGTGTACTCATTTCTTATTCTATCCATTCGTGTAACACCACACATCCCTCTTAGTATTGTCATCTCAGCTGCATGCAATTGCCTTTCATTCATCCCTTTTGTGGCCCGACATTCTGATCCATACAAGACAGCAGGTCTAACCATTGTTTTATATATCTTCCCCTTGAGTTTAAGGGGAATGCGAGAGTCGCAGATTGTTCCCGTGACCTGCTGCCATTTAATCCATCATGTGTTCATTCTGTGCTTAACCGCCCGATCTGAACCGAGATATTGAAAGTCGGAGCAGACTGGGAGAAGCGTGCCATCTAGTACACACACAAGTAATTTTCACTTAGAGTGACTAATTTACAATACATTTCGAGTAGGTACAAAATTAAAACAAGAACGAGGACGCTGAATAAGGTAGGTACTATCAAAGAAGTTCATATATAACCAGCTTCAAAACAAAATCCCGTGAACATGATGACCACATCTGTTACTGACCCGGTTTTATAGTCGCCGAGCGCTACAAGCAAGAATAGTCCTTACGGTAGTTAGATATGAACTTCTTCTCTATCTGTAGTCCTTTATTACGAACGAAACACTTTATACATTTTACAAATATTCCTTATTTAGCTAGGTGTTTTCCCTTCTACCACAAGTAAGATCCTAAACAGTCTTAAAAAACGTTATCCTTTTCCCGAGAACGCATAACGGTGCAAAGTTTATAATTAAACATGTTTTATTTAACGCCGCAGAAAATTTTATATAAGGAGCAATACACATGAGATGAATTAATACCCGGAATAAGTGCGAAGACTTTACCCCGCAGACGGTCGTAAATTTACTTCATAAAGAGCACAATTCGAGGCAGTCCTATATAAAATTAAACGCTTAACTTTTTCGGGTCACTTCCTCAAAATGTTCTCTTTTATTTCTTTGCCCACTGACGTGCTCCCGCGCAAAAAATTGCCATTTATGGTTCGTTAATCAAGTCATTAAGTACTTGACCAGTAAAAGAGTAGCTATCCCGACTGCTGTCGAGACGTAATTAAAGTCAACGGCCACTTTTATTATTCAATAGGTACTTGCCACAAACTTAATTGTGCGGGATAGGCTGTTCTTTGACCATTTAATACCAACTTTTCTCTAATGTTGAGACTTTGATGTTGGCTAAATAGCTTTTTAAATACATCCGTTTGAAGTAGGGTAATACTTAAAGTCGATTCTCCGTTTTTTGTCACTTTGATATGGCAACATTCCGGTCAATTAGCGAAATAAAGATTAAAGTGAACCAATTTAGATTGCCATTACAAATATTAAATTCAAATATTCAATATTAGAAGCTTAGAATTAATTAATTAAAGTGGAATATTCTAATTTGCTTGTTCCTCGAGTTAATGGAACCGTAAGCTTTATCGTAGTAATTAAAGTAGTTCGGAATATAGTTTCAATAGAGAAGCGTTGTTTCTAGGATAGATTAATACTTCAAATAATTATATTTGAACCTTTACATAACTAAATTCATTCAATACATTATGTCCATCTTAAGAGCGCACCGAGCTTTTTGGCGTGCGAGGGAGCGGGGAAGCGTGGCGGCTCGTGCTAAGAATGTCCGGTTCGCGCGTTAATTTAGGTATTTTCTTCGTATTATTAAAACAAATACACATTTTGAAAATATACAATGAATACGTTAAGAAAAAATGTACTTATTTTTGTTATTATTAAAAAACTGATGACCTTACGTGACTTATTTACGCCGTACTAAGGGTTTAGTTTGTTGTTTAGAGATTACTTTGTTTTTTTTTTTCTATTGAGGTAACTACAAGTAATCGTCTTTCTCAAGTATATGATGTATAGAGTGAATCCTTAAATATCTTACATATTATGCAACAAGGGATCAAACGAACGCAATTATTTCGCAATAAGCTTGGTGGACTCTTAAGCTTCGACATAACAAACCACGCTGTATACAACAAAACACAGTATTCAACAAACATTCCACCTTATTAGGACCAGTGGTTGTGGGAAAATAAAACTTCTATTAATACATACAACTTTTTTTGTACCACAGTGTGCCACATAGTCCTAGGTTCATATTAAATTGCACAGCTGTTGTGGCAGGCTGTGATATTGTAATGGCGGCGCAAACTGTCATGTGGGCAGACTTGGCCAAGTAATTTGATCAGGAAGATGGGCAGCAGCCCCCTGTGTGTGAATAATAATATCACGCTGTAGGCACCGATATATCTGACAGAATCTTATGTCAATATTGTACTGCAGAGGTAGCTAGGTAAAGTTAGTAGGTACGAGTATACACAATGTCATATACTGATGATACCTTCGATCAATAATGCACTGATCGAAGGATGATACTGTTTTATTTTAGATACATATCTAAAATAAAACCGGCCAAGTGCGAGTCGGACTCGCACACGAAGGGTTCTGTACAGTATTAAGATCAAGCAAAAATCTCAGAAAAAAACACGTTTCCTTTAATTAGTAACTTTTTTTTTAAATTTGACGTGACAACGTCTAATAAATCGATGAACGCCGGCTGCACGCACGAAAAAGGATGACTCATTGTCCCGTTACGGTCATTGTCCCGTTACGATCGGAGCGAGATCACTACACCCAATAACACTTTGCCCGACCTGGGAATCGAACCCAGGACCTCACCAGTAGCGCTTGCGACCACTAGACCAACGAGGCAAATTTTTATTATGTGTTGTTATAGTGGCAATAGAAATACACAATCTGTGAAAGTTTTCAACTGTCTACCTATTACGGTTCATGAGCTACAGCCCTCTGACAGACAGACGGACGAACGGGTAAAAGAGTCCCGTTTGGCGCCCTTTGGGTACGGAACCCCAAAAACTATTGAAGTTTAAAATTAAATACCTTTTTAAATATCACATTTAATTGATATTTTATAGATAGATTTAAGAAAAATGTACAAGAAAGAAAGTTCGGTGTTTTTTATTTTTTATTTTTGATGTCTCTTTAGATTATTTAAAATAAAGTGTGTAATTGCTAACGATTTTCTTTTTGATGTTCTTTAGATATTAACTGCATCGATTGCTTAAAAATCAAGAAAATTTTGACAACGACAGGATGACGAGACCTAATCAAAATAAGCTACTGATGCTTGCTCTCGGTCATGTCAGCCTTCAATGTCTGTTAATTGATTGATAATTCTGATTAATCCAATATCCAACTAGCAGTAGCAACTCGCTATGTATCTAGTATCATGTCGGATACCTCTGCTCATCCCACAAACGGTGCTAGCGAGGTAATACCTTCCCGCTGGTTTAGTACAGTTTCGCCGTTTGAGTTGGTATCACCTTGGGAGTCAGTTTGTGCGGAACGCGGAGCCTAACGAGTAAAGTTATAAGTAGGATCAGCAAGCTTTTAAATTAAATAATCCTTTATAGAATAATCTTTTTTTATGGACTTTAGAGCCCGCCACGGGGGCTTTAGGGATATAATAGATACGGTCTTATTTGTTTTTTGGAACATTGATTAAAGATTGAATTTGATTTTGTTTCGATAAAGCCCGATTTGAAGAATAATCGTGAGTGGAATGTGGTAGTTGGGCGTACGGACAAACTCGTCTTTCGTTTCGAAGGTATTATCGAAGAACTTCAGATCTAAGTAAAGACTATTTCTGCTTGCAGCGCTCGGCCGTTATAGAAATCTCATCAACCAATAGTATCGCAGCATCAGATTTTTGATGTGTCCCTTGTTTATGTAGATGAAAAAAAAAGACAGTATATAGCATTAAAATTAAAAACTTTCTCATCTTTGTTTCTTTTGTTCTGTTTCTAGTAGTCGAAAAAGGGTCAGACATCTGTGATCATTGTAACAGAGCCTACAAAACACACGAACAACCAAAAAAACAAAAATATTACTATGTATTTTTTTGTTTCATTGGTCGACGCAAATAGAGGCGTTGAACAGACGTGGTCATCGTGTTCACAGGATTTGGTTTTCAAACCGCTTACATATGAAGTTCTTCAATAGTACATCTATGTTTCCTATAATTTTTGGGGTCAGTAGGTGGCCACATTTATTGCCGCGTCAGAGGCGTTGTTCAGATCGTCTAGGGTGCTGGTGAACATTTGGGACACTATCAGATGGGGGCATAGTCTGTTCAAGAGCACCGCACTCGATATGTCAATGTACTGCTTTAACAATAGGTGGTACCAACTTATACATTTCTTGTGTTTTAGGCATAAGGAGAATATTGGCTAAATCATACATCCATAAAATACATCCAAAATATACACTGTTCATATAATTAACTAATCTAAATCATCTTAAGCTTCATTCATCTAAGTACTACTAATATGTAGGCCAGTAATTTCCCCAAACAACACAACAAAAACCTCTTTTAATAAAATACCCTAAATAGGGCTAATAACCTTTACATGTCATGATTCATTCGTATCGTTTTTAATAAGGTACACTGAATGGGATCCTCTCATACAATGTAAGGTTGATGAGGTGAAATTTGTTGGAGCCACCGTCAATTTCCCGGATCCAATTATTGCCACATTGTTGGTTGCAAACGCAATATTATCCCTTATGTTTACTTGCTCCGTTTTATCAACCAGAATTATATTTTGGATGGTCTAAAAATTAAAGAGTATGGTTAATTTTGGGTTTCCAGGAATGATGGTCAAATTTGTGCGAATACTGGTAAAACAAGCAAAAGATTGTTATTGATCACCCACTGAGAAAACTAAGAGTATAACGAAACATGGAATGAATGAAAATGACACAAACCCAATTTAGTTGGGATTGAACCTCTAGCTCTAAACTATATACTCTATTTGAAATAAGATTACACATTTAAATAAACCTTTTTAACAGTCCGTTCAACCGATTTTGACTTCTATTGCGTTGTTGGCATGACAAATGGCAGCTGCAGTAAATAGTTGGTATTGTAACCACTGTTTTGCTTTTAATGCCATCTTGTACCTACGGTATACAGGGTGTCAGGGAAATCGACGCGAAGCCGGTTACTATGGACGAGTTAGTACATGATTCTGAACCCCCCTGCGTTGAAATTTTTCGTCGGTTATTTAAAAAAAAAACAGCTGCTCCATCCATTATGACCGCGTAGGTTTTTTTCACTTTTCTTTGAAACAGCAGTTTTTTTTTTAATAACCGACAAAAAAATTCAAGGGGTTTCAGAATCTAGTGAATCCATGGTAGCCGGCTTCGCGCCGATGTATAAGCCAGAATCGGTTGAACGGACTGAAAAAAAGGTTTGTTTAAATCTAATCTTATCTAATCTTATTTCAAATGGAGTTTTATAAGTGATTCTAATCCCAAAAAAGATCACAGACTAAGAATAGAAAAAATTTTTTTTTTAGATAAATGAAATTCGGGATTCACAGTAGATACAAACTACAGTGGATGAAGCGTTAAACGCATCTGATGGATCCAAAATTAGTATTCCATCAGTTAGCGTGTAACCTACATACATAGCTACTGATAGTGACAAACGATGTCTGATCACTAAATAAACAGTTAATGTTAAAGCTATTATATCCTAGCTTTGGGCACAATTTCACTCTGCATCGGGCACGGCTCCTATATACTCATTATTACTAGATTCGTAATCATGTGTGCTTCATTAGATAGTTATGTTATTATCATGATCAGTATGAACTGTTGGGATGTAGATAATGCTCTCTTGGGTCATATTTTCACCATGATTACCATGACATTTTCAACTTTACGGGAAATATTATTCCATGTATGTAATTTTTTGATTTTAAACTGACACGTTTTCAACTTCAATATGTTCAGCATCTACGTTACATTCTTTTACTTTATCAGCCATTGAAAATATGTGAAGAAACAAGAGTATGAAAACATCATATTGAATTAGCCTGATAAAAATAGCGAAGCAGTCTGCAGCATCATCCACTCTATGAAGACAATTATCATAATTCACTTCTACATCAAGTACTTATTTATATAGTCCAGATTTCCCTTTCCCTCTCTCATCTATGGACCCTTGGATACATTACTGTCATTCCAAATTGTGTTATTTCCACAATGTGGGGGTTGTGGGACTCAATTTGGGACTCGTGACTAGTAATTTTAAAGGTCCATGGTCCCTTGTTTTCAAATGTCATGTACAGGTGCTGTGGTCACAAACTTCTGTTTGACCTTTCACTAAATATGGAAAATTGATTTTGTTGTAGGTTAAAAGCTTCCATAATTTGAAATTAGTTTTGCTTCTGCGGTGGCGTTATTAACTTTTTGTTCTAAGTGTTGCTATCGCATGTTTTACCTAATGAATTAAGTAATGGGCTTTTTATCTTTACTTGCTACTGTTGCATATGAATTGTTGTGATTAAAAAGTTTAGGCTCACTTTGATCGTGATCAAATTAAATAATATTTGAGCTTTGAACTTTTGTTTGGTAATTCAAATGACCTTGTTTATGGAACGAAGCTGTAGTAACTTACATAATATTATTGAAATCTAGGTAACTATGTTTTATAACAATATGGTATTGTTGTGTTAAAATAAAAGGTCAGATCTCACATTACTCGAGTACGTTTTGAGTAAAGGTCGTAAAAGCGTTTGTAAGGCTCGTAGGGCGTATCAGGATTACTTATCTTTAATTAGGAACTTCAGAAACATTTTAAAAGCTTGAAGATATTATACTTCAATCTGCCTAGCGTTTTCCCAACTATATTGGGGTCGGCTTCCACTAACCGAACGCAGCTGATTACCAGTATTTTACATGGAGCGACTGCCTATCTGACCTCCACAACCCAGTAACTGGGTAATACGATATGCCTTGATAAGACTGGTAGTCAGACTTTCGGGCTTCTGACGACCCGTAACGTCAGTCAAAGATCCACGAATGACAGCGATCAACGGCTTAACGTGCTTTCCGAGCCACGGAGGAGTCTCGGTATGTCAAGATGGTCACCCATCCACGGACCGACCCTGGCAAGCATAGCTTAACCTGTTGGATCAACCTGTGCGGCTGTTATTACTTAGCCACGAGCTCCTCTCGTAGAAGATATTATACTAATAATCCCAATATATATTTGAACCTAAGTTTAAAGAAAAATAAGATAATTATATTCTAAATATAAACAGAAGCACTGACAGGCTTCACATTTTAATGGAGTTTATTTAAAAAATTGTCTAAACGCTTATTACAAATTCGACAATTCGACTCGACACCAATTAAATACAGACATTATTTCAAATTTAACGTAATACGAGATAGATTGATATTTACTCACTAAACGTTGACGAGATTGGCGCGGATCAGCGGCATTTACATCAGCCGGGAGAAATCCTAGCCATATTTATTTATCGCTTTCGATAGCAATGGCGAGAGGCTACAATTACCAGAGACCCCACGCTACTGCAATTTCGCAAATTGCTGATTTTACTTCTGCCGAAGGCAAGACGTTTTAAATTGCAACTCGTTAAATGCATTAAAGAGTAACATCTTCGACTCACGGATTCCAACGTGAGCCAACTTTTGAAAGACATGTTGTTCACGATATTGTCATTATGAATGAGTCATACATATTCATAACTTGTACATCTGTTGTTTATTTGTGAACTCCAAATTTTGGTCATCGACATCGTCGGAATGCTAATGACTTGTTGTGATTACAACTGAGGTTTCTTGTTCTTATTTATTCAAAACGTTAACATTATTTATTTTCTGTGGAGAATTTAAGTTCATAGCAAGTTGAACGAAAGTCAACAGAATAGGGACGATGACTAAACATTTTTTTGTCCGTTACGTTAATTATTAAAAAATATTGGACACGTATTTTTTCTTTTTTTACGATATCAACAGATTACGGCGATATATTGAGTTAAAATGTGCCACCATGGCGTCACGAATAAGTAGTGTTTATAATTAGTTGTGACGTAGCGAGCCCTCACTCCCCAACTTTAATGCGTTTTTATCTAAGTAATTTTTTATCAATATGATAAAGCAAAAAATACGAGCCTAATATTTTTATTATTTATTATTTTTATTTATTAACTGACTTTTTTTTTTGACCGCGGCGTCATCGTCATCGTTTGTAAGTTAAAGTAAGATCTAGTACAAAGAACGGTAGCATCTGTACTTTCTCCTTGCTTCACCTATATCTCTGTATTAGGCATGTGGGTAGCGCATTCCTTGTAAGGAACAGATAAATAAGTCTGTTTTACATTAAATTTTATGTTTTAATCAATATAAATAACTATAATAATAGTAGCTTATACTAACGAAGATACGAGTATATAAGTTTAACTACTAACCGATTAAAAATCGCACTCAATTGTATGAAGTGTAACGAATCAACATAAATTACGAAACTTTACACCAGAGCTAGCAGTTATTGCGATAAATTGCTCGTTGTCGAGTTCATTAACGAGTTACTCGCACGCGAGTACAGCGAGTACAAGGCGTTTTTCATAATCGAAGCAGACGGCCTTATGCATATTTGATGGAGCGTGGCAGTGCTTTTAAGTACCTGTCAACGTTTGCTGAGGCTGCAGCGAGCCAACTAATTAATCTTACAACTTGTTATAACACATACTATGATGGTCATAAGGTCTAATTTACATTGTTTGTAAGCTTAAAATAACGTGGTCCAACATAGTGGAACGCTCCGAGTATATGTCAAGGGCGACGAGACTTACATGCATACAAGTTTAACATTGCACCGTGTGTTATTGATGATAAATATGTGTATTGCAAAGAACCGTGAAATTGCAAAGTTATTTTTTAAAGTCCTCATTAGTTCTCGCTGTATTATTTCATAATAGTTTCCTTTGTGAAGGTTACAAAATAAGCTTGCCAGTAATTTGTCATAGCCATTCTTAATTGCAGGTGGATGAGTTGAGGAAGGTCATGGTATGCATGCTCTGCGATAAATATCTAACGCTTATTGTACACTAATGAGCTATGAAGCCGTGGTTGATTGATTGTTATTAAATTTCATGGATGCTTCGGATGACTGCTACTATTTTGGTTTGGCGTTTAAATGTTTAGACGAATGAGGAACAGGGTGTAACGTTCACTCATCCTCTATAGAAAAGGGAGGATCCTCCGACCAGACGAGTGTCGTATCTGGCAGGCAACGATTGGTGTCGGGGAAGTTATATATAATTATGCTGTTCGCGCGGTAAACTCAAATTGCGCGATGTAGGATTTGTGTGACGTCAGGTTTTTGATGCATAGCTCGCCTGTGGCGATGTAGATGCCGCCACAAAAATAACCGGTACGAAATGGCATGGAGCGTAATTCCATTTAAAAATAAACAATTATTTTAATGAAATACAGCTGCCACCGTTTTTTCTTCGGTAATTACAAATGAAGCAAAAACAAGGGCACGCAGCTGTTTTATAATTATAATTATCATAGCAAAATTATAAGTTGTGGTGCGTACGACCGACAATTAATAACAAAAGCGGCGCGGGCGCAGAGTAATGACACAAGAACGCTTGCGCTGTTGCTGTAATGCAATGTGGAAGAATGCAATTTGCGTAATTAAAAGCGAAAATGAGGTCCATGTGTCTACACTGTGATTAAATCTTGTCTCTACAACTATTATGGGCACAATTACATTTAATGGACGGAGCGAGAGCGAAACTTTTCTCCCCATAACGCCGCGTGTAGAATGTGACCTATAAAAAACAATTTAGATTCCAAATCCCGGGAAAATCCTGCCTTCCGCCGGTTTATCTTTATCCAAAGGGACTCTATTTGATACATTTTGTAAGACTCTGTGAAATTTCTTTTTATATAGCGATATAGATTTTGATTTCGTAAAGATTAAATTCAAATGCGGAATAACGTTAGCAGAAAAATAAAGTCTGTTTCCATTTTCTACTTTATATTTTTTCCATCTCAGCACTGACAATACCTGACTCAGAATATTAAAATTGGAAACACATTAGACGGCAGCCAATATGCCAAAATAAGATGATTCAACAATTTCACAAAAAGACAATCGCAAAGCCCGGAGATCGGGTGCAGTGAATCAAACGGAATCTTACTGCCTACATACAATCCGGGCCATGAAATCTCGCGGAACAAAATACAAATTCGAAATTCAAATATTCGAAAATCGAGGTACAATAAAGTCGGATACCTTATCTACTTACCTTACTTTCTATTTCTCGTTGTCAGGATAAGTCCTACATTCAGTCCATACACCATTAAACGCCCACGTTGGCGGTTTATAAAAATACTGCAGTACGTGGTACATTTTGTATCTCCGTTTTCCCTCCAGGACTCAGTTTGGATTAGCCGCCGGAAGATTTATAGGTTCCTTACTGTAAGTTTAGCAGGTGCGTGTGTCAGAATGTCGCTTGTAAGAGAGAAGGCTTTGTTCTACGTTTAAAGGGGTTAAGACGAGTAATTTGTTTGATTTAATATGTTACTTACTTGTTTTACCTTTTTGCTAAGCTATACGATATTGTTTAAGTCGTTTTTATGTTAAAGTAAAGGTTCTAACAATGAAAATCTTCATGGAGGCACATGAATAACACAGCAGTGGTTTATCAGAACTGAAAAGATAATACATCGAGAGTAGCTACTTCTTTGCCGCAAAAATGTTCAACTCTATTGTAAGAGAAAATATTTTCACTCCCCTACAGCCAACCCTATCGTGCATTAGCGTTACACAATCGACTAAACACAGACAATCACTTAAATACACCACTATATTTTCATCCCGCTTAATGACTACTTAGTACACTTTACTTTTAATTAACAACCGACGTTTTTAAATGAAAACAAAGACCAATTGCCAATGAATCTGTGGGGCTTAGCCAAATAGGTTTCCGGGACATTTTAGATCGTCCTCCAGTGTACAATGGACAGAACCGTGTTTTTTGTTCGTCGATCTCGATTGCCCGATAAACAAACCTTACTGTAAAGAGATCCGACTGGGACTCGTAAGAACATCCAACTATTTGAGGAAAACACAGGAAAGGAAATCGCTTCGATTCCTGCAAGGATCGGGTAAACAGGCTACTTTCTAGCGATGGAAATGAATCTGTGATCTATGTCTGCAACAATTTTATCTAAAGCGGCTATTAAACGAGGTTTCGTTCGTGTATTAAATGTCAGGGACAGTGTTCCGGGGCTCTTCCGTTGAATAATTTTGGTTTTAAATTGTTCGGTCCACTTTGACCTTTATAAAATTAGGTTACTTAACGTTAATTTAGTATCTTTTTTCCGCTCGGGAATGTTCTTTTGACTGATCTAATCTAAGGTCGTCAAGTCTAGATGTTTTCCTTATAACTGTGGAATATTTATTTTTTATATTCATTTTGTTTTGTATAACTTGAATATTTTGTTTACAAGGAAAGCTTCAAAGGGATTTTTGTTCTGCTTGCGTATTGAACGCATACCAAGCTCGTTTACGCAGATATAACTTTAGTAACAAGACGATTAACATCAAACTACTTACTATTCAACATAGATCAACATTAATACATCAGCGTATTTACGATAATTATCATTACGAATGTTTATCACTGCTGATCGGGGTATTCAATCCAAGACGCACGCCTTTGGCAGCTTCCCTGAATATTAATGGAATGATATGTTTTAGTGCGTGCCTGACGCTGAAACATTGCCAACAGCAATCCGAGGCATACCGTAAACATCCCGTATTGAAGCCCCACTAAATAGATCTCCAGAAGGAGAAGGTCAGCTCTATAAAAAGGGTAATTGAAATAACTGAAAACCCCTTAGGGGGTCATTGTTCTCATCATTATGAACAACTTTTACTATGGGACCAAACCTAAAATCGCGAAAAAATCCAAGTGCTCCATTCATGTTCGCAGAACTCGACAACATGTAGGGAACAGCTGATGTATTTTCGCGATTTCTGTCTTGGTGCCATTGTAAAAGTAGTTCATGACACTGACGAGTACATTGACCCCTTTGGTGTTTTCAGTTATTTCAATGTATTACACCTTAAACATCGAATGAATACAGGGCTCATGCATACATAGGCGCATTCCAACGGAGGTTTCAAACTGGCTAATACGAATGCTAGTCGCGAGTGCGTTTGCGCTCGCTGCACGTATAGCGTGTCTAAGGACTGATTTCACCAATGAAACTGAACGCGATCAGCACATCTAAACTGCGTTCAAGATCTGTTAGTGTCAATATTCACCAACAATGATGACAGTGACAGATCTTGAACGCGGTTTAGTTGGTTGCTGCTGATCGTTGTTTGGTTTGGTTGCTGATCGCGTTTAGTTTCATTGGCAAAATTCCCCCTAAGTGTGCGTGCGGTTTTCCTGGTTGTTTTGAGCTAGCCTTCTGTATCTATCTATTTTGCGGAAGCTCTGTGTATTATTGAATAACTTCTACAGAGCAATGACATTATAGAAACGTATTAATTCCAGGAATTGGCAACAAAGGACCGAACAATTCAATGGTTTTCTGAGAATGACTATAAGACAATTTTAAGTTAGGAGTTTCTTCTTTAATTTGTTGATGCTTTTGTTTTCACAGGAAATGAAATACAATGAAATGAACCCTCAGAAAGGGAATCCTTGTAAATGGTGCTAGTTTACTTTTATGAATGTAAACAAAAATATTTTGTTTTTAAAATTTTAGGGATGGAACACATTTTTGGGAGCAACTGTGGCATTATTCTCATGATAAAATATGGCACGGGAATATGGTAAACCTGCATAAAACGTCCAAACGTCATAGCAGTTTCATATCCATGTGCATTCATAGACAAAAAAATAAACTGGGTTTTTTATGCGTAGATTAAAAGCTCATACATGCTGCCTATTGTTCATTGCAATGCAAGAATTGATTTCCCTTCGCTATAGATCACAACTGGAGCAAGATTAATTGTCGTGCGACAAATTACTGACACACTTTGTTTGAGTAGAGCCCGCCATATCATTTTATAATTGGTCACGATCTGATACCAACCTAGCTTTAATTCCTTCGAGTGTTTGTTTGTACCAATGCTTATAACTATCAATATTATGTCTAATTGTATATAACAGAGGTATGTGTCTCTTTCGTTATTATCAGTCATATTTTATTTATTTATATACCTACGAGAACTTTTTTCATATAGTAAAGGGTATGATTAACAATCTCCGTCAACTTGCGTATAAAACACTAGCAACAGCTAGTGTTTTATAACCGCGGGAAATATCCCGCGGTTTCACCCGCATAAGTCTTGATGCCGTGAGAATATCGGGATAAAAAATTAAGAAGTATTCTATGGCCTAAACCAGACCCAAGCGCCAAATTTCATCCAAATCTGTTCAGCCTTTTAAGAGTGAAAGCGTAACAAACAAACAGAAAAACTCAAATCTTTTCTCTTAATTATAATTTTAGTTTAAACTAAGCGGGAGTTAAGAGCTTGCTGGTGTGTCATCTTCAGCTTCTAATCCATCACGAGTTTACGAACAAAGTAGTTATCAAAAATGCATCTATACATATTTATTCATTTGTTTATACATACTCGTATTATGTCGGAAATACGTTACTGAGTTGACTAATCGGGACGCCAGCGCCGCCTAGCGGCCTTCGACAGAGTCTACAACATAACGCTCGACCCGCAGAGTTCATTGGTGGCTGTCAAGCAGTGAGCACGTTTAGAAATGAGCGTTCCGTCTAGTTGTGTCGTGTATCTACAGTAGATACACGACACAACTAGACGGAACGCGCGACAGTAGTGTGAATTGCTATTGTGATTAATTTGATATGACATAAATTATAATTTGATCTGAACACTACCCAGTACAGTACGCCCAGAGCAGTTAAAATAGTGAAAAAAAAAAAACAAATTAAAAAAACGGAAAACACTGTCCATTCTAAGGTTGCCTGGAAGAGATTTCGCGGAAAGCGATAAGGCCGCCCATTGTATATTTTGTAGTGTTTGATTATTATGTTTTTGTTATGTATTTTTGTGGTGTACTATAAAGTATCCTGTACATAACGAGCATTTGAGTAAAACATTATAATCCTCTTATTTTGTAAGATGTTGCATGAGCGTTATAGGTAATCTATAGCAGCTTGAGTAAATAAAAAAGTGCAAAAAAAATATATGTTTTCACCTTAAATGTGGAGAATGTTAGAGAGCAGTGCTAAGTGGTAACGGCCACGACTTACGAGTTGTAGGTCGTAGGTTCGAACCCAGACAGGCGCTTTGCTTTGTGTTAAAATTTCACCACCAATGCTCTCAAAAACGCTGAAGAAAAACATCGTGAGGAAACCGGCAAGTCCTAGAACCAAAAATTCGAAGACAAAAGCTGTGACATCTACCAACCCGCACTGGGTCCGCGTGGTGGATTACGGCCCACTCCTTCTTACCGAGAAGAGGCCTGTGTCCCAGCAAATGAAATATTTTAAGCTGATTATGCTATAGTTGTTCGTTACTTTAAAACAAACGACACCTGATATGATCAAGTAATTTGAGCGGGAACTTGTTAATTACATTAATTCGACGATATGATCTGAACAAGTGTAATTGGACTGGATCACGGCATGCTCGTATTACAGCCAGAAGGCGCCCTAATCGACGCTCATTCCGCCGCACATTAGAACAGCACGTAATACTTCTCCACACGATTAAATTAAACGCTACAACTACAACTTTGAAATAAGTTTATAGGTTTCAAGTGATGGCCTTTATCATAGCTATTAATAGGTGTTATCAGAATAATAATTTCATTGTAATTTAGTTTAAAAATAAAATAAAAGCCGAAAAACTAATTTCGTTAAACTAAATTTTTTCTAAATTTCATTTTTTTAATTTTTAAATTTCTAAATTCTTTTAACTTTTATTACGAAATTTTAATTAGGTCTAAGCCGGTCTTAATGACCGGCCCTAGTAGCGAGCTGCTCAGATTCAAAATATTACATGTGTGTGACTCACGTACTTACTGATAGATGTTTACGGCTTAAATAGTTACGTACAAATTATTGTTCATGTACCTACATTGTTTGCTTATTGATATAATATAGGCAAATAGTGTACGTGCCTGGATAATAGACAAGAATAATGTATAATAAGTAAATACAAGTTATATTTAAGTGATTAAGTAGTGTTCTTAGAGCGAATGTGAGTACCAATACAAACCATGGTGCAAAACAAAAATGAACCTCTAGTAAGACTGTATGCATAAATAAAAAATAATAAAAAAAATACTTACCTTTATTTTATTCCATTTCATTCATTTTGTTACCATATGTGCGAATATTTTGTTGTGATTTTGTATGGTTGTATTGCTGTCATGCAATGTGAGGCAATGTATTATTTATTATATTTTTTATAATCTAATCTATTTGCTAATTTTATTATGTATTCAATTTTATAAATAGTGTATTGATTAAAAAAAAAAAAAACTAATTTAATAATGGTTCATCCTTTAATAAGAATGTTGTGCATATAAGTGATGTATTTACACAGTACTGAAGACTTGTGATTACCTATTGTTTATTCTTGTAAATATGTCGTTGGTGTGCCTTGCTCAATAAATAAATAAATAGGGGTGAATGAAGTTTTGTCCCATTTTTACATGTGTCAATATCTTGCTTTGATTTTCCGAATGCATTATTTTGACATGCTGTCGATAAAATATTGTTCCCACAAGCATACGCACATGCAAATGCCTCAGCTAACAGAAAAACGATAAAAACCATTGACGTAGTTTCCTCACAAAATCAGGCATCGCTGGAGGTAACGCTCATGTGAGCAGACACTTAATTATCGAACGCTAACTTCAAAAGCGCTGCACATGCAGCAACTCACGCGCCATAACAGACACTCTTCACAAACCGAAGCTCTACAGTTAAGAATCAAATTGACTTCCGGACAATTCAATTAAGCTGCACGGTGAGTGCAAGTTTGCAAACAACCGTGCGAGAAGCTAGCCAAGTTCCCTAGAACAAGTTTATCAAAGAGATTGTAGCCGAACAAGTTAGCCTTCGACGAACAGCCTTTACGTTTCTACGAGCACTGTTTGTTCGCATCTCCGTACAGGAATGTAAATTTGATTTATTTTGGCTCACCTATATGTAAACATAGGTGTTTCTGCGTATTTGTAAATATACAAGACGTGGTATTGACGATCAAAGGATTTTGAGAGTCTCACGTTGAACCAGATAAGTACCTACATTTTTTTGCTGATACGTGCCTTTGAAGTCATCTGACAGTAGTAAATTTCTGATACACACTGTATCAGAAATTTACTTTGGTTCTTGGATACACTTTATGTCACCAGTCGATAGATAAATATTAGGCAATTCATCTTTCGATAAACGAATAATTTAACACATTTAACATAAATTTACTGCTATACATAAATATGTCAACAATGGGCTCCTGAGAAATCAGGGCGTTCAGCAGATTGATCGCCTGGGTTGTGGGAGCATATCGAGCAGTATGTTGTTACCATTTAAAAGTTGGGCTTTCCACGCTTAACTTCGGCAAAGTTAAAACGCTTCGACGTAATGTGCTCTTTCTACTCTAAAATACTGACATTATTGTTCTGGTAAACAATCTTAATAAAATGCATTATAATAAAAAAAACACGAGCGAGACTTACAGTGTTACTTACAGCATTTGATGTGTAACATCTGACATCTTGGCTGACATCTTAGTATCAACCTCGGAAAATGGGTTGGTACCATCTGACGGCCAACTCTAGCACCGCGCGCGCTCATTGGTCAAATAAAAAAATAGCGCGCTTCTCCGACTTCCTGTTACACACTTCCGTCCCTTTTCACGAAATCACTCTCACAGATTCGTGAAAGCGAGAGGAAAGATGTTAGACATCAATAATTCATTGTCTTTACCAGAAAACGCATTAAATAATGTTTTTATCAGATAAGTTATAAATATGTGGGAAACATGAATCTGAAGATGATGTCTACCTATCTATTAACTTATAACTTGTCATGTATCATGTTATGCATATCCGAAACCACTCTAAGTAACCAAACTTACTATGGGATGAACTTACCTAAATTCAGTTATGTATGCAATCTTACCAATGTAAAGGCAGTAGGTAAGTGAACCGAGGAATTAAATTATAAGGTTACCCTCACTGTAACTCCATCGAGATTATTCAATTGGGCTTGCTGAATATCAATTGGATGGCAAGTAACAAATCAGGTAGGATAGATCCCCAACTGAAATAATATCTTCGTGGTTGACATAGTTTAATAGCATTTAGATTAGTAATGGAAATATTTGTGATTCTGGTAAATTGTTGGACTATTTCCACTTGGAAACACTGAAGCAGGGTTCAGTATAGGCATTGTCAATTCCAATAAAGGTGTGATAAAGACGTGATAAAGAAAATACTCCGTGTAATGCAAAAAAAAGAGACGTGTGAAATAATTGGTGAAGATAAAGCCAAGTATTTACAAGAACATTAAATGTTAAAAAGGTACATTTTATGACTTCCGCAGATTGGCGCAACGCGACTCTGGTGGAACAGTTTCTATGAAACTTCACGGAAATTGTTCTACTGTTGTCGCATCGCGCCTGTATATGGAGACTTTATCCGACAGTTGCGGAAGACAGATACAAACAAGTTAAAGGTCTTAATTAAGATAATATCGAAAGTATATTTATTTTAAAGGATGATAGATCACCAAAAGTCTCTCTTTTAACCAACTACACTAAAGAAGCGAATACTCTCTTTTTACGACCACTAAAACGTAGCTTTAAAACATGTCAAATTATTAAAATCGTTTTACATGTACTGAAAAGACGGACGGGTAATATTGCCAGCAATATCATGTAACCACAAAGTAATACTTTATGACCTAACTAGTTTTACGATCACCCTGCGTCATGGTCCACTTAGGGTAAAGGTACATTATAATGTACTTGACTATCTGCGTATATTCTAAAGGACTGTGAGTCATAAACCTTGTCACCCGGGTATTGTGAGCCTCCTTGTTAGGTTACGAAGGATCCCAGATCCTGTATACATGATTAAGTATTCCCCAGGACAATTCCCGGGAGAACTAGAGGTACGTAACTAGGATACCTCAGTAATGTTGACGGCTATAGCCTTCAGTAAACGTCCGATTTGCATGTGCTAACGGCTAATGTAGTTAAGAATGAATACAGAGTTATTAGTCGTTTGCAATTTTAAATAAATACGCGCATTTGCATGATTGCATGTTTGAGTCGTGTGGTATTTCACGTTTGAAGACTCTCAATGAATTTAATCAAAGATAAGAATTTTAATTCAAAACTAGTTTTTGGCAACATAATATATACAATGCCGCCCATGGACATGTGACCGCCCGTATTTTTCTGAATATTCATGAAAAATTATAGTAAATTAACTTTAAAAGTCTATCTTTAATATTTTTCATGTTATTCAATTTTATTTTTTTAATAGATTTTGTAACCTTGCTTTACATTTTTTGCTATATCTCCGATGTTATTGGCTCGATTTGGATTTTGTTTATTATTTCTAAAAGCTTATGAGCTTTTAGATAAATAAACAGAATCCAGAAAAATACAGGCGGTCACATGCCAGGTATTGTATATTTATTTACTACAGTTTTTGAAGTGAAAACTTTTTTATGCGCACTTTGCGCTCTTTTTGAATAGTGAACATAACGGAACCGTCACACTGGGGTTGGTGATGCTGAATCGGGCATACTCGGCTCCTGTCGGTCGGTGACGCTGAATCGCGTATACTCGTCTCCAGTCGTTAGTTTTCAGTTTTTTCAAGTGGTGACACAGCTCTTTTTAAAACAGTCCTTTTACGGAGAGTCATAGAGGTAAAGTGTATTTTGACAGCTGTTATAACCCCCCACTTTTCAAATATAGAAATGTAGCCTAATATTATTATGCAAACACTTTTAAAAACACTAAACAGTCCATCATTAAGTGTATATAAAACACACAAGTGGCTCGCTAGAAGTTCATAAGAGCACATTATGAAACTTTTCCTTTCATAAATTCAGTGCTCCTTCGACGAGAGTTAAGTGAAATTTTGAATTACCCAACGATGCACCAAAGTGTATGGATACATACCCCTTTAAGTAGAAAGTTTTAGGTTCTTCAACTTTAGTATGTAGTAAGTTAGGTTTTATCACAACAAAAATGTTTGTTATAGTTACTTGAAAATGTGTATTTTAAGCTTTAATGCTTCTGAATTTCCGCTCTCTTTGCTCTGAAGTCTGGATTAATTTCTTTAGAATCAAACAGAGGTGTCAAAGAGTGAAATAGAGTACTACTCGTACGCTCAAAAGGTTTTCAGTACAACCTACCTAGTAGGATTTGGATTTTTTGGATGACAACTAGGAACTATTAATATGAACTGTAAAAAGACGTGCGAGCAAGTACGCGTACTTATGGCTCGGTGACTTTATTCGCCGGTGTGTCGTAAGTACGCTCACTTTAAAACCGCTGAGTAAGTTCGTCGGCGATCCAACAGTTTGTAATTTTGCTCCTAGCCCGGCTTGGTTCGTAGTTTCGTACGTCTGTCATCGCCGCGAGTCGCGACCCGACATTTTGTTTAGACATTTGTGTAATGTTTCTTTAGTTTTGTTCAGAAAATTCGATAACATCGAGATACAGTGTGAGCAAGCTTCACGTGTGTCACCGACGGCGAGCCGAGTAAGTTCGCGAACTTAAAAACCGTGTACTTTAAGTTCGCACGTCTATGAAGGACTTAACGTATTTCAAGGATTTTCAGGTTGATAATCTTATAATTATATCTTAGTAATTTTATTGAAACGTCTTTACCAATTTTTCTCGGTAATCATGTTTCGTATAATAAAGTTATAGATTGTTAGGAAAAGCTGTTCAATAGAGATTTCTACGAAAAACTTTTAAAGAATCAACTTTTATTGCTTCCATTCATTACTAACGCTTCATGAACCAAGTGATAGAAAATATTTTCAGAATGATCTATTAAACTCAGTTTTTATTTTATTTTCATAAACCTAACATCACAGCTTGTTTCCCGGAAGGGTTAGGCAGAGGTGTACTCATAGTAGGTACACCCACATTTAGCCAGTTATGTTTAAGTCCCATGTAATAGGGGGCGAGCCTATCGCCAGCAGCCGGGCACAAATCCAGACTCCGGGCTGCTAGGGAGAAATTCAATAAATTTAATAAATTAGAATTATTTTCCAAACTAATATTATAAAGATAAAAGATTAGATTTTTTGTATCTTTGTTTGTTAGTAATGATTGTAAAAATTATTTCAGCAGTAGAATCTTAGTAGAATACTATATTATCACTGAGTAATATAATTTTAAAGTAATCACGCGAGCGAAGCCGCTGCCGGAGGCTACATTTTCTTTTCGTTTGGTTATTGACTAATCTGGAGTAAGAGTTTTCAAGCCACCCATGGGCCTCTGACTTGGCTTCACATGCCGTCGAGAACTATGTCTCAGGCATGCGCCGGTTTCCTCACGATGTTTACCTTCGCCGTTTTTGAAGCAAGTGATAATTATACAATACGCACATGAATCCGAAAAGTCAGAGGTGCGTGCCTTGGGTTCGAACTCGAGACCTATGACTTGGCAGTCCGACGGTCACACCACTAGGCTATCACTGCTGGCGGAAGCTAGTATTTAATAATATCAATTTTCCTTTTAGAAAAAGAAGGAATATATTGGTCTACGTTAATATTTTTTGCCTTCCCACAAAAGTGAAGAAAGCACGAGGCATGAGTGGGTAAGTAAGTTCTGTAGTACAGTCAACAATACCGCCATGGTAACAGTTTGACATTGTTAACGCCTTTATTTCGTAGCAAACACGGTTTTCATAATTCAAGCGTTACTGCGGTTAATGTTGACTGTACTTACTTACATCAAATCCATGTTAACCAGTGTTGAAGTGATAGTTCAGGGGAACTTCATGCATTCATTATAACGATATTTGACCTATGGATATGAGACTATTTGCGAGCGATAACAGAACTCGTAAACTCATTACATTGTTACACCACAACTCGTTCGCTACAAATTAGATATTTGTAGCATTGCCGACTCGCGGTAATTAAATTTTCCTTTGATTAGTTGGTCGATTTGTTTGGAATCGGAATGCAACCAATAATTAAGAAGTTATTTAAATAAATAAGTACCTACTCTGATTAAACAGGCAGACACATTTGGTGTTTTTAGGGTTCCGTAACCAAAGGGTGCCAGCTAACCCTATTACTAAGGCTCCGCTGTCCATCTGTCTGTCACAGGGCTGTATCTTTTGAACCGAAATAGTTAGACTCTTGAAATTTTCATGGATTTTCATGAGTACTACTATGGCCGCTACAAACTCAAACTCAAACTCAAAGCATTTATTTCAAATAAACCAATTACAGGCACTTTTGAATTGTCAAGGGGTCCGTCAGTCAGAAAGATGAAGCTAGATGCCCATTCCAAAGCGTAGTAGGTACCTATGGAGAAGAACGGGCAAGAAACTCCACGGACACTCTTTTAAATCATACATAATATGGTTACAAAAAATTGGTTACATCATTTATGTTGAAGTTATACAACAGCAAGATATAAAAATCGTGTGGTTAGTGACTAACCTGGTGTCAGAGTTTTAAAGCCGCTCATGGGACTTGGCTTCACATTCCGGCGAGAAATATCTCTCAGGCATTCTCACGATAGGACACGGTGGAGCATACGGTGGAGGTCTGCCCGGCTTGGGCGGGGCACCGCCGTGTGCTCACGGAGGCGATCGGCAGCGGCGATCTCTCGCGTCCGGCCCTGGTTCAGGCCATGGTCCGAAGCGAGAGTGCATGGGAAGCCGTCACTTCCTTCTGCGAAGCAGTAATGCTCGCGAAGGAGGAGGCGGAGCGCGCGAGGGAAATGCAAGATGCGCGCCCTCGCGCCCCTAGTCGCCGCAGGAGACGCCCCGGGCGTCGGGAGTCGCGAGCCGACGTCCGGCCACCGTAGGCGCGGGCTTGCGGACGGTGGGCAATGGGTAGCTCGCCGTCCGATTAGGACCAGGCCCGGGTCGACGGCGCGTTGTGTTCCACGCGCGCCGCAAAGAGATGTCAGCACCAACTGACGGGGTCCGTAAGGGCCAATGCCTGCCAGGGTTGCGAGTTTGTCCGAAAGGGATATCGCGGCAACGGAAGGAACACGGGTGGGTTTTAGTCAGTAAAAGTCTGACACTCCCTCTCGCTCCGCCCAGAGCAGGAGGAGTCATTTGATGATTTCCCACCCAAAAAAAAAAAAAAATGGCATTCTCACGATGTTAAGTTAGTAAAATACAAGAAACGGGTTTTTTTACTTAAGTATTTTTTTTAATACGTAGTGTGCGAGTCCAACTGGCAGTAAGCCATTTTTTTAATCAAAATTAAAGCATTTATGAAGGTGACGAAGGGTGTATGCAGGACGCTAACGCTTTTCAATAAAGCTTACCTATTTAGTAGGACTGCTTAGTGTACCAAAAATAAAAGTAATTAAAACTAAAACTTTTCTGTCGTAGTTATTCGTACAAAAAGTCCACTAAAATGGTATAGACAAGACATCGCAGACAGACAAATTAAAATTCCGAAGTCAGACGTATTAGGGACGTAATCAGTTCGTATTATCGAACCGATTACGTGTGACTCCGGATTTATAATCAATTTATTGTGACGTCACATAGCCGGTCATCAGCGGTCGATCAAGACGCTTCCGACGATACCTTATTTGTCAAATTATGATACGTAGTTTAGCAGTTATGAGGTAATAGATGAACATACATACATACATACCGCTCAAAATCATAACCGTCCTTTTTGCTTCACCCTAGTCGGGTAAAATATAGTAATACATACCAGTTACTAACTGAAAGAGGAATGTACTCATACTTTCTATGAACACGCAAATTACCCATTTTATATAACGATCCTCATCTTTGATTCAAAACTGATAAAACCATGTCATTGTTTCAAGTAAATTTCGAAATAATTTCAAGATTAAATACCTTAGCAGCTTACGTAGTAAATTTGGACTGAAGCTCGAAATTACCGGAGGCATTTGGTGTAATGCTCAATTTGTCGAGGGAACGACCGAGAGCTGTCCGGGCTTCCCGTGGTGATAACAATACCTACTGAAATTACTTTTTAAACTATTTTTTTTAATGTAGGTGGTCCGGTGGTCCTCAAATTAATTTTTAACGAACTCCTTCAATCTCTTCGGACCCAATTTATTTTAACGGCAAGTACCCATCTTAACAGATTTACTTTACAATTGAATTTCCCTTTTCGGCGCCATTAAATTGGATAGATTTTTTCCTAGAGAAGGGAAACGTTTGTGTGTTTTTGTAAAAGATACTCGAGACCCGAATCTGGTATCGATAGGGGCTATCGCTCATGAAATTCTGAAATTATTCGCAGTTGTCAGAAAAACGTTGGCTAGCGGAACCCTTTTCATCATAATATTGGGGTTGAATTGTCTAAACCCAGAGGTTTCTTTCAGTAGCGGACCAGCGGGACGGAAAGATAGTAGGATAGTAATGACTAAAAAGGTTTCCGAGTTCCCAGCGTACTTACATCAGGTCTTCAAAACCTTACTCAATTTATACTAATCCTTAGTCGGTGGAATCTTTGAGACCGTAACAGATAGGATTCTGGTCCATCCAACCGTTTTTCACCGAACTGTCATTGTCTATTTTATGTAGGTATTGTATGTAGATAAGTTACCTTTACTGTAGATGATGTTAATTTAACTAATGGCATATGCTGGATGTCTGGCCTGGGTCCCTTATTACGTTTCATATTATAGTAATCTTTTTACGGGGGTCTAGTCACTTTTTATTAAATTTTGACACTCTAGAACTCAAGCTTATGAAAAATTAAAGTTATAAAACTAAAACCGAACTACGACTCAAAAGGTATAAACAAGATATCACAGACAGACAAATGAAAAATCCGGAGAAAACTTAAAAGTCCGGAGTCACACGTAATCTCGATTTATGCCCATAAATCGAACAGATTACGTGTTACTCCGGACTTTAAATTTTTCTGTGTTAATTTGTATTTTGGGGTTATAATATATATATTTTTGAAATGTGTTAATTAAGCCCTTTCATTGGATACCCAAAATGGCATCATTAAAAAAAAAAACACTATTTTATGTGCTCTAGAGGGCGCCATGTACGTCTGTAGCCTATAACCAGCGGACGATCAAGACGCATCCAACGATACCTCATTTGTCAAATTATGATAAGGAGTTTAGAAGTTATGATGGAACAGATGAACATACATACCGGTCAAAATCATAACCCTCCTTTTTGCTTCGCCGAAACAGAACACTGTTGTCAAAATAAACAATTGCGACTTAAAAGTACAGCAGTTTTGTTTTGCAATTCCTGATTGATCGATATCCGTGGCGCAGTGAGTAGCAACAATGTGATTGACTTCCGTGTTTTCATCTGCGTGGACATCCACTAGTCGGAGAACACATGAACACATGAACCTTTATATACTACATGTGGGTTTTCACAGCACCCATACGAACTTCCCAACAAGTCAAAATACAAGACTCTGCAGCAGAACTGATGTCTACTATTTATATTTGACATAACTGAAAATCAAATACATTTGCCAATTTCAGAAACGATTCAATCATATGCGGACGAACTTTTTGATGCCCTATGATTGTTCCCCCACCCCTTTCTTATATACTTGTACATATTATTATTATTATTTTAAATCTGTTAGTTTTTAAATTGTTTCTTGTTGATGTAAATATTATTATAAAGTTATACAGTTACTGGACAAAATTTCAGAAATGTGACAAAATATGTGACTCTTCAGCAGATCAGATGGTTTGAGACTAGTATTTGACTCGACCGAAAATATATGTGGTTTGCACAGTTATCCTGAATTATCTAGCAGAGCCTTTCGTTAGCCACGTTTAAGAGTTCGTCTACAAGGGCTTTCAAACGTTCTGAACCAAATGAATCATAATGATCTCGTCTCTCCTCTTGCCTTTCAACGTAGGTGAACCTAGGTACGAGTATATGTAACGTAGAACGTAAGCTTTTACGTTGTTTTAGTTTGGACACCAAACTTTATAGCCAACAAAACTAATATTTTAGTACGAAACCTAAAACCTTACTTGTGTAACATAATATGAAGAAATACTAAGAAACATGAAAGCTTGTTGGGTACTTCTTTTTTTGTGAGCTTTGAGAAAATTCGCTAAAAGTTTCAAAACAAAAAATATTGTTTAGAAACTTATAGCAACAAAGAAAAAGCCAGTAAGGCAGAAAAAAAATATTTTGAAAAGAAGTGATATTTCATCAACAAGTTAGGTACTAAACTCGTTGGTGCTAACAAACTATTAAAATTAAAATGTCCTAACCTAACTAAAACTATCAACAAACTAAAATATGGCGTCGAAAAATTCCTCCGCATCGTTGTCGCCTGATAATGTACCCAAGAGACTGGCAGCATTGCTACATTGTATGGCAATGCTTAGCCTCTGGCCAAGGTAAAAGCTAACCCTTAGGTCACGGGAAGTGTCAACCAGGCGTTCAGGGATTTTGTTGAACAAACCACGAGCACTCGGACCCCACAGCCCGAGGGTTTCCACCCCAAACGACTCGAAAATATAATTACCGATAAGGTTATTGTTATTATTGATACTTAGGTGAGATCTACAATTGTTTCTTTTTTACCAGCTTCTTCTTCTTTTCGTGTGGTTACTGACTAACCTGGTTTCAGAGTTTTAAAGCCGCCAATGGGCTCTGATTTGGCTTCACATGCCGTCGAGAAATATCTCTCAGGCATGTTTCCTCACGATGTTTTCCTTCACCGTTTTTGAAGCAAGTGATAATTATACAATACGCACATGAATCCGAAAAGTCAGAGGTGCGTGCCTTAGGTTCGAACTCGAGACCTATGATGTGGCAGTCTGACGGTCACACCACTAGGCTATCACTGCCCACTTTACCTGCTCAAATTAATGCATACACCACTTCAATTCCCATGAAGCCTCCTGTGTTCCTGTAGTACCTAAATCTCCTCTCGTGTAAAAGTTTTTTCAATCAAAACTCATTCAATCAAAGCTTAATTCTGTCGAGGGGGAGACAGGGGCTGTCAATAGCAGCAGCCGTTACTAATTGTCGTTAAACTCCTAAGCCAACGTAAAGGCGAGCTCTTATGTAACTAGTCGGTCGGTTTGTTTTGTTTTTGGAGATATCGTGTTGGCTTTTGATTGAATGGTGTACCCATATCTTGTTCCTCTTCTTGTTAATTGTTATGGATAAGATGAACATTTTTTTTTTTACGGACGCTTTTAACGTTTTGCATCGTTCTCACATGTATAACTTCAACATGAATGATGTAACCAATATTTTGTAACCATATCATGATTTAAAAGAGTGTCCGTGGAGTTTCTTGCCCGTTCTTCTCCATCAGTACCTACTACGCTTTGGAATGGGCATCTTCATGGGTAGCTTCATCTTTCTGACAGACCGACCCCTTGACAATTCAAAAGTGCCTGTAATTGTTGAAATAAATGCTTTGAGTTTGAGTTTTGAGTTTGATACAACACAGCTAAACAGCTTACCTAAAAGTAACAGGGTTAAAATTATGCAGTTTGCAGTGGAAAAAATATATTTTTCGCACAAAGCACTTGTTACAAGATTATTTGAATTTGATAGGACCTCGCAAAGTTTTAAGTTTTCACTTACCTGAACAAAAAAAAAAACATAGCTACTTACCTTCGGCATTTTAAACTGAAATTCTCGATGATCTGCCATCTTTACTTAAATAAAATACATCTCCAATAATCTCCATATCAAACGAGTAATTAGGTGATACGTCAATCATTCAGTTATTGAGTTCAGCAGTCGCAGGAAATGAATAAATATGTCCAGTCGATCAATTAAGCAATCAATCAAGTAAGTGCCTGTGTTATGGTAAGCCACAGTACCGAAACACGTCATTATTTACTTGCACACGGACAGTTATAATAAACTTGAAAAAGTGTAGGTAACTATTTCCTACATATTCAATGAGGCCTGATTATCCAATTAATATACGCAACATGTTTTCTTTAACAAACATAATTAAGCTATCAATCAACACGACCACAAGCGATAATGATCATTATTAAGAAAGTTTAGAGTCCAGAATAGTTTGGACTTTTGGAGGTTCTATAGGGCTGTGTCCTACTCAATGTATGCATATGGCATACAGTAAAAGTGTTCGTGGCAGCACAATATGTAGCTGGGGCTGTAAAAATGTCCTGTATAATAGAGAACGTGAAGGGGCCTTTAATTAAAAGTCCACCCGTCGGTCCTTGCCGAACAATAAAACTCCACATTGAATGGTTAATAGTTTTTTCTCTTTCATTATCAGGCACTTTAAATTTCTAGACTGAACTGTTTGCTTGTTTTGACGTCAAGTTCCTTTTCACTTTTAATTATGCGATATTAGGATTTTGTTATTGTTTTGAAGTTTGAATGAGTAACAAAAACAAACATGAGAAGAGTTTATGTCGACCGTAACAAGTCATAGTAAAGTTCCAGATGATGGAATCTGAAATCAAGTCTTGTGTTTTTGTTAATTAGATATTATTCCTTTTCTACCTTAAAAAAAATGTTCAGTGCATAGAGAAACTTCCAGGCTTCCAGAAAACAGAATTTAATTTTAAGAGTGAATAACTACTGAAAACCTTTTTTTCCTTTACCTACAAAATTATTAACGTACCCATCAAAATTCTGCTTCACTAAATCGTGGAATGGTAGCTAGCCAAAATGGTATTAGCAATATAGACGAAGTTGCAGTGGACGTCTCTCAGTTCGATACACTGCGGTGCGCGGTTACAGGCGGTTTTGACACAACTCTGCTCTGGAACCTGCAATATTGGGACGGAATTGACGATGTTGTTTACTTGGAGGTGCATATTTCTTATTCGTGTGTAGATTTACTTTAGACTCTAATACAAGTGAAATAATATTAAAATTTAAAAAAACCCCGACACAAACATTTCCTCATTTCTCTTTCTTACTCCATCACCAGACCCTGTCCATCATCTATCTATAACCAATTCATTGAGACCATTCCAATGAGCCAAAACTCAATACCTGTGCTGTAAGTTGGTAAGGGAGTAGGGTATCCTGCAAATTCCAGGTGATGCTGCAGCATCAGTTCAAGGTTACTATGTTCTTCTAATATCATTGAAGTGACAGAATACCAATTATGAAATCGATCAGACCTGTGGAAGACGCTCACATCCATTTATCAACTAGAAAAGAGCTGATAATCTTCAAACGGCTGGACCGATTTTGATAAAACATGTCTAAGAACCACCACTAGACAACCTGCTTTCAAATAAAAAAACCGTATTTAAATTAGTTTACTCGTTTAAGAACTACGATGCCACAGACAGACACACATAGCGGTCAAACTTATAACACCACTCTTTATGCGTCGGGGGTTAAAAATTAGATAAAATACTCTTTATAGCACGTCATAAACAGCAAAAAAACTAAATTTGCTAAAAGTTTGATACAATTTAATATTGGTGGGCTTATCGTAAGCGGTTTCTGCCACTCAAACTTAGGATGGATTGAATTTACGGGTATGACGAACATTGAGTGAAACTTTCAGGTACCACGAAGAAACCAAACCAGTGGACAATCTCACAGGTAGCAGGAAAAGCACGCACTGTGATGCCTCACAGTGCGTGCTTTTCCTGCAAATCCATGTATCACGGATTTAGTCGAGTTTCGTATGAGATATCAGACAAAACCCATGAAATATGTCTTGACAGAACACGTGCTAAACTGTCCGCTTCTATAAGAGATTACGTTACAGCAGCGTTAAAACAAAATCATAAAGCTTTTCTTCCCTACTAAAATACTTCGAGGTTTTCTCCACAAAGACTTGATAACTTAAACATAAACATCCAAGATGTTCTAGAAGTTTCTTAAGATAAGCTGGCGCTGTACACCACGCAAGCAGATAATAACGCTGGTCATATTTCACGAGCGCACAGCCCCGATGGAACAGGGCATTACGTCGACATATCGCTTTGATTTATATACTGTTTAAGGACCCCTTAAAACTATAGTAGGAAAGCCGATATTTGGAAGGCTGGATAATTATCTTGTGAGGTTATCTTGGATGGAATTTGCATGTGATTTGGGATTGCGTTAAGGAGCACTTCTATGCCTCTAACTTTTTCTGAGAATGACATGGAATATTGGCTGAATTATACTTAAAAGACAAACTAGCATTGCACACTTGTCATATAATAACTATCAATTAATTTAGTTGTTATGGAGTAAAGTATTTTAAACAAATTAGATAACTCAGCTCATGTTCTGGAAGGTCAGGAAAACCCTATAATGAACCAGATGGATCAATTCAAATATTGACGGACCAACATGGAATAACCTTACATCTATTCAATCAGAAAATGTTTTAGGAATTTCTGTAACGTGTTGATCAAGTCAATCGGTTTCGTGGAAAAGACAATTTCATCTCGAAATATTGTTCAGAACAAACGTAAATACTTAAAGATATCAAACGCTCAACAGTTTCCGAGAAAGGTGCGGATTTAATAAGCCAACACCGAGTTCAGAGCCGTCCTGTCGACTTCGACTGCCTACAGCTGTGACAAATAGCATCTTAATTCGAACTGATTAAAGCAAAATAAGAGTGAGCAGCACTTGAAAAGTTTCATTATGTAGAATTCTGAAACATACGTGTGCGAGGCAATACTGAGCGGAATACATTACTGGCGGAACGCAATTTGTCCCTACCCTACAATTTATGTGTACAGCCCACTTTATGCAAAGGAAGTGACGAAAAAAGGAACAAAACTTTCATGTTTCGCATAATAAATACACACGAGTGACTTGTTGTGACTCAGTTCGATGTACATAATTAATTTTTGTTACGGATCTACGTTAAAACTTGAAGGGAATACTGCAAACCTATCATAAGTTTAAATTAGCAGCCCCCACGGTTATAGAGAAAACTCGTTAAAGCGCTGCGCAGGCTTTTGTAAGATTATAACTTTGTTACTGCGAATATACCTATGTCTAACTCTCAGACAAAATGGATTGACTTATTGACAGAATGATATGAAGAGCTCCCATAACAGTGGATGTACTTGCGTGGAAGTGCTCAAGTTTGTGGTAAATGTGGCCTATTCGCCATTTAGAATTTGAGAATATTCCCTAACATACGGTATGGTAGAGAATATTCTCAGTCTTCCTCATTCTCGGTAATCAAATATTCTACAAGGCATAAGCGTCTGACTAAGATTAAATTAAGTTGTTCACTGATGAAATTATTTGGTTAAATATTATAAACTTACACTCAAGTTAGTTCTGCTTTTAAAGTGAATTTCTAAAGACGAATAAAATAAAGGTTAAGCAATAATCAATCTGAAGTTTAATAATCTTAATGAAACCTTAGTTTTGTTTTAAGTCATGATTATTGTGAATTGTAAACAATATATACTTATTTAGCAACGATAATTTCGACATCATTAATAGCATTTTGATGACATATTTTGAAAGATATAATAAAAAGCATGAATTTTATTCTAGCAATTTTACAATTAAATTACAATTTGCGAATTGTCATACACTGCTAACAGCTGATGTTGATAATATTAATGTCATGTTGCCCTATAATTATTTGCAAGGCGTGTGCTCTAATGTTAGGAAACCTTGTTACTCTTTTTCAGAAGAGAGAATTATAGTAACGTTTGATACCTACCTCCTATTTTATTTTCATATCAATCGTGTCTCTACTACTATAGTTGTAAATTGTCTTTGGCCTCTGGCCCTGACAGCCCTGACATCAAGCAATAGACAAAATTTAGCAAACTTTTATAAGTTTTGAATATTGAATACAAGGCTTTTGGCGAATTAGTAAAGGAGTACCAAATGTTTTTTTTTTAATTAGAGCTGAGCTGTTGAGGTTATGAACATGTCTCTTACCATTCTGTGTATCCCAATATTGTTCATAAGTATAGGTACAGAGAGTACCTATTTGCAATGATATTTTATGAGTAAGAATCAGATTTTCCACTTGAATTTATTAAGCAAAGTACATAAACACTAAGTTTTTTATATAATTATAATTCGAGCTGGATTTAAAATGAAATTCTATGGGAATTAATAGTGAACCTCGTCTAAGATTTAAGAGAGAGTCTAAGAGTTCTTGCTTCTTCATCAATGATAACGAAGTTGAATAAGATCCCAATACAATCCATGGGAGCAATCAGTGCAATCTGCTCCCCATCCAAAAATTTGCATAATCATATTATAGTAAGCTTATGTAAACAGTTAAAACGTTCATAAATAACGGGGAACGATTAACAGACCGACACATAGTACGGGGGACCGTAATATATTCACTGGCTGATCCCAATTTGTCTGACCTAACGCAATATTGGGCGCTGCTGATCCATCCTCTATAACTTTGCATATATATCTATAGGACGTAAAACTTTATCTGACTAAGTGCCCACTACTTATACCTTCTGTCTGACCACTGTTTTACCTTTGCATTGAATAAATACTGATAGCTTTGTCACCATATTAAAAAAAATCTTTATTAAATATTTCTTTAATATATATTTTTTTTTAATTATGTCGATGTTATTTTGTTTGGTCGACATGAAAACGCTGTCAATAAATGTAGGTACATTTAATTACAAATATGGTGATCAATATTGGGCAACATTGGGGTATATTATTTGGTAAAGATAATTATACCATTCAATCGTAGATACGGATGAATTGCTGTTACGTTTAATCTTGTATTTAATCCTATCGCATATGTGAAATAATATTTTATAAAGCGCTCAGTTGCAAACCAATGGCTCGTTCAATATTTCGATTTAAAATAAATTTTGGAGGGAAAAAATGCGACCCAGCCGACTCATAAAATTTTGCGCACTGCGTCGTTAAGCGTCGCACTAAACATCAAAAATAAAATCGGATATTTTTCTCGATCGGGTTTACTGCTCGTTGGGTTTAAAACGAATAGCTTCTATGTACATTCACGCCTTTGTAGAACAGATAGGTTTTCAATTAACTGAATAAAGGAGAGGTAGGAAAAAATAGATAGTGCCAACATTAAAAATAGTTGTGCAAGTGTTTGCAGCACAAACGTAAATGTGGCTCGATTGAAGTTCAGGCGATTCAGTTGGTAGAATTGTTTCTCGTTGAGAGAACGGGCGGCACATTCCTTGCGTTCCTAACATCGTCGTATTAAGCAAAATAATTGAATTAAAACTTGCTATTGGATTATTTCTTCGCCTTTCCACGAATAAATCTTAATTCTACTTTGTAAACCTGTATTCTTGAACGGTTTGATGAAAGTTAAGAGGACTTTCAGTGAGGGCAACTTTCTGATGCTGTGCAATTTTGTAAAAACAATATTGTAAGTTTAGATATTTGACCGTGTAAACAACTATTGCAAAAGCCCAATATTGTTTCACTATTTACAAACTGCGGTTGTCAATCACCGTAGGCATGGTGTCAGGCGCATTTATCAAGCGGCACACCAGCATACATACCTATATATGTACCCCGCCCCTCTCTGACAGCGGCCTGGCACTAGCCCCGAAGGGTTTTTCTAAATGAATTTTTGGCAGCCAATTTTACTATATCCAAAGTTCTTACAGATATATTTATTTCATAAAACGTTTGATACCTACTGTTTTATTTTCATAACAATCGTATCTCTGTTACTATAGTTGTAAATTGTCTTTGGCCTCCCACCCTGACATCAAGCGGTAGACAACGTTTGTCAAACTTTTATAATTTTTGAATATTGAATACGAGGCTTTTGGCTAATTTGTAAAAGAGTACTAAATGTATTTTTTTTGTAATATGCGTTTAGTTTATGCAAAATAAACCATATTTCTCTCTTTTCTTTTCTTTGCAAACGTGACAAAAATAGACAACCGTCCTACAATATTTAAATCTTTGTATTAACATCAACAACAAACACATTTCTCGCATTAAAACGTTTCCAGACACTGGCAATACTGGCACACCGTCGTATTGTCTCGCATGTAGGTCTTCTATATAAATTGGAAGACATTTACAATAATTTAGTGGGCAACTGCCAACTTTTACGACGTACCTACCTGTAAGAATGGACGGAGAGAAAAATGTATCTGTCTGCGTGCCTGCGTTCTGCGTTCTCGTTACGCACTTACCAACTGCGTTTTTCGTGTTCATCACCGTAATATTTCCACCAAAGGTGTAAGGAACTGCGAAGCGATATCTTTGACAACGTTGAGAATTGGTAATGACATTCTAAACTTTCAGGTGCCTCTTGCACATATTGCAAGCAGCATAAGAAAGCAAAAGTTCGGGCTCACACACGTATAGAGACATGCACACCTTTTAACACGTCAGTTTGTTTAATATTATTCGAAACTGCACATCATACCTACATGCACTTGTGCAAGTTACAACTATATAAAAATTGTGTGTGTTGAGATCGCAAGTTGAACGCAAACAGAACGCACGAACGCAGCCTATCTACACACTCATAAAATATTAAATACACTCTGGAAGGGAGTGAGTTAAATATTGTCCCGTGTAGTGTAATTTATACGAACTCTGTTTACTCTCCCGATATTAGGCTCCTCCTAATGTTATCCGAAAGTTTGCACAGACCTTTTGTAACAAGATACGGGACTATAATAATACAATTAAAATTCATGTATCTGGTACTTAATAATATTAATAAATATAATTTGGTGAGGTGTTCATGTTTATGCTTGTCTTTTCGTTATCGTTCTTAGGAAATATGTAGACATTTTTACGTTTACTAATTGGGAAAATCTTGGCAGGATCTACAAAGTTGATGAAAAAACTCAATGGTTTTCCGTACGTATTAAAATCGAGCAAACAACGCCGCAAAAAACACGTTTTCTTGTTTGGCCCACTTTTTTATATTTTTATTGTTTTTTGTTTTAGCGGCAATAGAAATACACAATTTGTGAAAATTTCAACTGTCTACCTATTACGGTTCATGAGAAACAGCCCTCTGACAGACAGACAGACGGACGGACGGACGGACGGACAGCGAAGGCTTAGTAATAGCGTTCCGTTCCCTAAAAATGAATACTAAGAGATGGCGAAACTTATTGATATTATAATCGTAACGATGATTCATATTAAATATATGTGGCAAAGGAAATCAGGGTTTAGAAGATTCCGGAAGGTGGTCTAAGAATAATGCGGAAGATGAAGAGCCTTGTGTTGAGGCGGAACATTTAAGAGGTCTATGTCATTTTGATATCAGGTTGATTGTTTGATTGATATATTATAATAGTGTTATGTCTATCAATTCATAATTTGTTTTGAGTGATATGTTTTTACAATTTCTTATATTCAGTAGGTTTCCTCTTAACGTTACCTCTGCGTAGCAACAAAAACTTTTAATTCATCAAAAAATCTTAATTAAGTTACTAAATAAAATGGCTAGCAGCCTTTCAAAAGTTAATAAAAATCTAATCAAATCTTAGCTTAGGATTGGCCTTAATTTTTTTTGTCTTAAATGAAGTGTAAAAGGTCCGAAAATCTATACATATAATAAAATAGTCACGAAGATAGAATTGTACATTTTCTGATCATTTTTGAAAAAAAGTATGGGTAGGAGGTGTGGGCACGAATCTGATGCCGAAAATACAGTTTTAGAATTATTGTTCGTTTGTCTTTTTGTCTGGATGTATGTTCCTGATTGGGGCAAAAATGGCAGAATGGATTTGAATGAAACTTTGCACACAGATAGTTTATAACCTGGATGAATACTTAGGATAGTTTTAATAGTACGGTCCCGTGGGATATTTTCTGATATCCACTCGAGCGAAACCACGGCCAAAAGCTAGTTCCTATTAAATATCAGACTAAATTCAGTGTTGAATACTTTTACATCTGTTCGTGTAACGGAAGTCTTTGTTGATTTTATCATCATAACTGTTTTCTTAACAACTTGTTGGCAATTAAAACGAAAACATTTATAACGTACCGCAGGGGCGGCATCTCAGAATTTGAAAGTTGTTTCTTCGTGTGCCTCCATCTCTTGTTTTGTCTTTAACCCTTTATACCAATTTATCAACTTGTGTCTTAGATACCTTGAAACATACTTTTATTTGATTTGATCAATTAATAAAATTTTAAGGCTCTCTTAGACATGCGCGACGCGACAGCGCTACGGACTGTAGTTATAGAAAAAATTCTATGAAAACTTCATGGAAGTTGTTCTACCAGAATCGCGTCGCACTGTCACGTCGCACTTGTCTGTGAGAGACTTTAGGCTGCCTGTTCATTGATACGGAGCGAGGCAGCGCGGCGGAGTGGAGCGAGGGAGTAATGCGGAGTGGAGTTGCGGACTGTGTCTGTCAATTGATGCGGAGCGAGGTAGTGTGGAGCGGAGTTGCGGACTGTGCGGATCTAGGACGAGTTCACGCAAGGAGCAATTTGAGCAGGCTACAATACCCCGTGGCCGGGGTTTTTCCACTTCCCCACTCCGCTTCTCCGCCCCCGTTTCCTCGTTCCGCTTCCCGATTTTATATGAATTTTTAAACTAAGATAGTTCGCAAATCCCTGTCCACTGAAGCGGAGCGGAGATTTTATGCAATTCCAGTGGTTAATATTGGCATAGCTGCGCTCCGCTCCTCTCCTCTCCGCTTCAGTGGACAATCAGCCTTACTGATCGTCATCCAAATCAAAAAGAATAAAATCGGAATTGCCATACCATACCCCACTTGTCTTATTGACAACAATAAGATGTAAATTACAAAGTTAACAATCGAGCATCACACGACAAAGTAACAAAAAGGCGTTCCTGTACGTCCTGTACATTGAACACTCCATGCAATGTCGCGTCAAAATCATAACCATTTCTTTTGCCTGTCCCGAAGCGGCCAAAGCGGTAAAAAGAAAGATACGGCTGTATACGTCAGACATAGACGGGCGCAGTGACGTCGATATATCAAGAGGGAGACATTCGACGCGTCGATTGACACTCGTTGGAAAATCTCTTCGGTGACAAAAGGAATAGTGCCTACACTACAGAATCTATTCTGCCTTCGTATAGTCCAACAGTTTTATGAGCTTTTATAAAATATTGTAGTTTAGGAATTCGAATTATGAATATAACTGTTTACTAAAATATTAGATTGCAATAAAATTTACCTTTTTTGTGTCGACAATACAACTCATTTCAAATTATATTTATATTAATTAACAAGTAACAAGACTCAATATATTAGTATATATATACGTAGGTTAGTACAGAAGCTTCAAGTCGTGAGTGAGTAGATTATATCTAGGTAAACATAGTAGTGGTCAAATGCGAGAATATCAAATATACAAAAGAAACAAAAACCAAAAAAAATCAAGCTCCATAGCACAGGCAGAAAAGGGTTGTAGTCACCGGTGCGAAAGGACAGGTATTGCGGACACCAATCCGCTTGAATAGTGCCGTGACTGCGAATATATTTAACATTTTGGGTGATACGATCCAAAAATTTATAAAAATGGGCAGTGAATCAAAAGATTTACCTTGAGAATAAGCTACAACATCCACTCATAGACATTTTGAGTGCTATGATCTAAAAATGTATAAAAATAGGCAGAGTATCAAAAGATTTACCTCAAGGATACAAATCTTTTGATACGTTAGTAGACTTATAGTTCTTATTCATGACTATATTGTATTCTTGCTGTGAAAATTGTTTTTGTAAAAATGAAATCCCGGAAGAATGAAAACAAAAAAGTCTTTACTTGTATCGTATTTGAAGTTAGCTTAACACAACAAAATATAACTTTTCTCCTCACAAAGTTCAAATAACAACATCTTAGAACAAAAAGTATCACTGGCTTTCAAATCCCTGTGCAGTAATAAAATGAAATAACGAAAGAGTTCACAAAGGCTGTGGCAGATCAGTAGGATGACTACAGTTTTAAGCTACAAAGTACAATCCTCGTTAGGAGTCACCTGGGACTGTCCCGTCTAACAGTGGACACAGGGGACACAGTAATTCCGAATCATCGGTCCGACCACAATGAGATCGACGCTTTTAGCGGAATTAAAACGTGCGACGGACTGTGTACATGTTTTATTGATATTAATGGATGCACACTAGCAGTGCAGCATTGCTGGAAAACATTCACTTCTGTGGTCGAGTCTTTGGAAACGATTTATTGGTACGCGGAAAATTATTTTGGTTACGAGGTGGAAAAACTTTATGCGGTATGGAAATTAAGGCTCAATCTGTGCCTGCATTGTTATTTTATTTCTTTGTGATGTATCTGCTACTTAAATCAATATAGATTTATTCATTTTATACTATCTCTTATTGGTCATATTGTCAATGCTTTGAGAAACACTTAACCCTTTCATTACCGTTATCGGTTTTCAATATCTCCGTAATGACGTCATGAGACAGCAATTAAAGTAACGTTAATTATCGCTTTTTATTGCATTTTCTCTTCATCTCTGAACTATAATTAAAAGCTGTAAGCGGAATCATTAAAATTGAAACATAATATAATGCACGGTCGGTTGATGAAACGTATGGATACTCATTTGAGTTTTAAACTGATTAACGTTGAAATTCGATTCGATTTTGATTCGGACGTTGGGCCCTTCGCGCCCGATTACCGATTTTCGATTTTCAAACAGTAAATAACAGTATCCAGAAATTAAATTATGAATCGAAACATTTATTGTGACCTATGTGTGTGGCTCTTCTATAAATTGCATGTATTTATATACAGTAGGTTGCAAGTAAGAGATACATGAAGCGATTCGGTATTAGTTGCACACCGTCTCGTGACATTTATTCGAAGTCAACTCAAGTTAATGGGCTCCTAGGATTTTGTCGAGCTTGACTGAGCACACGTTTGCTTCCCTGTATGTAGTTTATAGGTCCGTATGTACTGTAAACGTCGTCTCGTTTTAACTAGAAACATTTACGTATATATTACAGTCTAAGGAACTTTACAACTACAAATGCAAAAGCCACAAGAGTACAAGAGGCGAAATGATATGCACATATAATGCAACCTCAAAACATGTCTTTGCAGATTTTTTTTTTACATTTTTAGGCCCATTTCTGTACAATAGATTAAATAGAAAACTTAGTATTTATAAATTAAATTACGTTAGCTGTAAAAAAATATATACTTGAATATTTACTAACCATAGATTATGCACAGACAGAGGGTCTACTTGTTGTCTGCAAATAGAACCGCTAACGCATGATTTTATTTACATAATTTTAATTTAGTTTATACGCTATAGGTACTTATAGTTAATTTATAACATTAAGTGTTTATGCACTTCCTAACCTGAAGCACAGGTTCAACCTAGTTCAGGCCAATTAGCAACTGAGCTCTATTTTAATTATTAATTACTAATTGTAAATGAGCCCCTTTTTTATAAATAAACGATTTATTATATTTATATTAAATACTTAGTCTTAATTATGAATTTATTATTGTTACAGGTATTTCACAATCTTAATTATGAATTCATTATTGTTACAGGTATTTCACAATCTTAATTATGAATTCATTATTGTTACAGGTATTTCACAATCTTGGTCTTCATACAAGAAGTGATTTGCTGTAGAAATTTTAACTTAATATGGTAAGTGTTATGTACATCCTTTATTGTTTGTTTTAGCAATAAGCCCAGGCAATTACGTCTATAATTGTCATGGTGAAATTTGAATCGGGCATTGATTGTAAATCACGATAATTTCTGTTAATAGCAAACGCCTGCGGTACCCAGTGTACCACCCGCGTAAATCAGATGGAAAAACATTTTAAATCATAAAACCCTGGGCTATTGTGTAAACAGCTTTTATTTTACATTCTGTCGTGCTGAAATGACATACGGTGAGCTGTGGTGTTATTTATTACGTATTATTTGATACTTGGTTTAATTTTACAGTTGCTTTTTTTTCAGCTTTGCATGTCATTTTTAAAAAGGGCACCAAATAGTTAGCAAAATACTGGTAGAGAGCACAATACGCCCACCATGATAATTATTTATACACATAAATAAAGCTTATAAATAAACTACTACTATAGGTTCATTCATAGTATAATAATATACTTCGCCTCGTATAGCATTGCGAGACACAGTGTTCACGTGGGTGACACAAGTCTACGTCATCACATCTGTGTTACCAGGAGTTTGTAATAATAACTCCCCAAACAACTTTATCCGATAGAACATGAGAGGTTTTAATTACAAATTACGTTGGTTTATGTTTAAATTGAATTGTTTCGTTTGATTAGACAAACGAAACGACAAGTTTAATGCTTTTTATTATATATTTTTTTACAGAATGGTGACCGAAAATCTTTCTAAATTCGTGTTTTGTTCCAATAAAGTGGCAACTGGATAGCGACGTAAGCATGTGTCACTACTGGAATGCCAGACCTTGTTTTATTAGACCATGGGTTCATACAAATCCAAAATAATAAAAAATACCGAATAGGCAGTTGAGGAAAATTTATGTGAAAAAAAAGAAAACACTCACAAAAGATTCAAGAAGTATAAAATATATTGCAAGCATAAAAATGTCATCGCTATAACCTATTTACTATTTATTTTTCTGGTGTCATATCTGCCTAGTCCTCAAACCTACTCTAGAGTTACGGCAATGCGTCAGTAACACAATAAACCCCTTTAACTTATGGCAGTCGCCCCATTGGCATAATTTTGTTCTTCGCAGTCGTATCTATACAGACTCTCTGAGGGCCTACGACCTAAATCTTGCCGTTACTCGACCTTGAGCTTCTGAAGAAAAACGTATAATCTCGATGACGTAGGCACTTTTTAAAATTGGAATTACTTTCGCTATAAATATTTCATTTCCCAAAATGGTAATAAAAAGAAAAGCAATTTTATCTTTTATTAAAATGTTATTACAATAAAACTACAAACAACTTTCGCTACTGCTTTTTATAAAAGGCCACAAGAAAAATATTCTTTATCTTTTTTAACAAAAAAAGATAATCAAGTAGTGCGGTTGCTTATGTCTGATAGCACCTGAACTTATTAGGTAGTTGAACGCCCGCTGCACCGCGCAACGGCTGGGCCCACCCGACCATGGCAAGTCACGCTCTGCCACCGTTCTAGTTTTAATCTGTGATAATACCTACAATTATTCTCACTAAATACTCGAAAATGACTCTATTCTCTGAAGTTTTTGTTTTGTAGAAAAATTAAGCACAGTAATTTTTTTTACAGAACTATGCCGTTGACATTTTTTATCTGTCAACTCAAAATACATCGTTTTCTAAAATTTACAATATGGTTAGGTAAAGTACGACAACAGAAAAGTTCAGCTGCAGATTGAAATGAGGGTAGGTACCAAAGATAATTTCTTTACTTTACATAGTGGCAGCGGGCTCATTGGGAATTACGACGTACAATACTTTTGCCAAAACATTTCCACAGGCTTACTTAATTCCCGCAAATGGACAAAAAAATATACGACTGGATAATTGCTCACTAAAAAATCAATTACATTCAGCTTATTTTTCCCAGTAGCATGAAAAACTGTCATTACCTCATTACATTAGGGTTAGGGTTTCCGAAATACACAAACATAGCTAGGTGTTCAGACAGAAACAGCAGAACAAAAGGGGAGTCTGAAAGTATTTTGAGCACGTACATCGTTCGCCCGAAGCTGTGGCCAACGGTGACTTTTAATTAATTTTGGAAAAAATCTATCTCTAATTACGACCCAAACTGCATTCAACACAGTTACGACTTTTTTACTTTTTACGTAAAAGTTTTTGTGTTCATCACTTTTACTTTTGAAAAATAGAAGATACGGTTTGGTAGATTTTTTCCTAATTGCTCTACTTTATAACAAAGATATAAAACATTAAAATGTTTTTTGTAGTGGCACATTCTTTTTGCTAAAATGTTTTGTATTTATATAGAATTTCCGTTTTAATGGGTAACAAGAAGGTAAACAAAAACCACCAATAGTCACTAATCTTACCAATAAAAAATCTAAAATTGAATAAATTATTATTTGGCTCGCTTCGGGACAAACTTTGTATAGTTTTCTCAAAAGCTTTTCATTAGCCATTCATTCAAGCACGGTTCCTCGCTAACCACCAACGAGAAAATAATGAAGACATCACATTAGTACGAGTATTTATTGAGGTTTAACCCCCAATTTCAACATGCAAAACTTTCCGTCGTATTAATTAGTAAACAGGATTGGATTACTACAACACTCTTCATTAACTTAATGAAATAAGATATCTTTTATCAAATAAGACTGTAAAATGGGAAAATTTTGAAAATAGGTGTCTTATTCCGGCCTAAGATCTCTCACAAATGAGCCAGACAAATTCGTATCTAATTTATTTTTTAGTGGAATTAAAATACAAATGGAATTAGGTTCTTGTATTGAGGGCTTCGTTCTAAATTATAGTATGGACGTCTCCTTATCTCGGTTTTGTGCTTAGATAAAGGTGAATTTATGTTCTAGACATTTGAATACACTTATTTCAGACAAGGTTCTTGAAATTAAACTACTCATTCACAGAGAGATAAGTTTTAAGAAAGGGTTTCGTTGATAATATTTCCATATCTGACAGCCTCGTTGGTCTAGTGGTCGCAAGCGCTACTGCTGAGCAAGACGTCCTGGGTTCGATGCCCGGGTCGGGCAAAGTGTTATTCGGTTTTTCCTTAAGGAATTTCTCCGTAACATCCCGAAGTCTGGATTTGTGTCGGGTTGATGGCAATAGGCTCGCCTCCTAGTACATGGGACTCAACCATAACTGGCTGAATGTGGGTGTTTTATAGGTACACCTCTGCCCAACTCTTCGAGAAATTCAGGCGTGATATTATGGTATGTATTTCCATATCCTAAAAGCAATTCATCGCTGTTATTAACAATCCAGTACAAAACCAATATACAGATGATTAATTAAGATTATCCCATTTTATTTTATTATCCCCTACAATAGTTTGTCTACGTAAGAATTTATAGTTGGGTAGAGGTGTACCTTGTCGGTTACTATCAAATAAATGACTCGGCCCGGTTTGATTCATGTGAATGGGGATCGGAAAATACCCGCTAACAAATAAAACGAATCAAACTACCAACTATAGAGGCAGCTACTGAATCAGCGCTAGGGATGGGCTGGTTTGTATACGACTAATTACTTTAGTCCAACTTTGTCTATTTGAATCACGTTTATCCGGACATAAATTAAGTAAAAAATACTCTGGTAGAGCCTGAACTTGTTTTTAATGTTTTTTTAACTTTGCACATTTTCAGCTAGGTAGGAATAAGTGTTCTTGATTAACTTATTCACCAAAGATAATAGTCGGATAATGAGAGTTCGGTTAATCGGATTAGTCACAAAATGGTTTAAGCAAACTAAGATGAGTGAAACTGGCAAATATCAGACAGAACGTTTATTTTAAGTGTCATCAAACTGCAGAATATCGATATCGGTTTTCAGTTAGCGCGTTTGCGTTTCGTACGGGGCCATCTCTCGGTCTCTAGCACGTTTCAAGCAAGGGTTACCGAGATCAAGTTATCTGATTTTACATCCATAAAACATTTCCTTTTTGTTTAATTTTTGAAGTGAAGACTTCTTTAGGCGCAATTTGCGCTTTTTTGAACCGTCACGCTCGGGTCGGTACCGCTGAATCGCGTATACACACACGGCCCAGAATCGCGTATACTCGGCCCTGAATCGTGTATACTCGGCACTGAATCGCGTATACTCGGCTCTAAATCGCGTATACTCGGCCCTGAGTCGCGTGTACCCGGCTCCTCGCTCCTCCCGACCCTCTTTTTTCACGTAGGTACTTCGTTTCCTAACTTACATAAAAGCACGGCACGCTCCACATTGATTGGTTTTGATTTTTAACTTATACTTGAACTAATTTAGCATAGAATAGTGATTGTCAAACAAATTGATATGTGATTTAAATGTTCGTACATTCGTTGAGGCTGAATAATTGCGTCATTTAGTTGTCTATCTATTTGATATTGTAGTAATAATAGAACCATTAACAAGACATAGAAATCGGTGCCAATTTGAATAAAAGCAAAAAGAGTAAAGCTTCGCAATAAAATTTCGTAATACAGTTACAAACAGAAATACAATACATTTTATTCCGAAGTAAATTTAATTTTTGAACGAAATACTTCATACGATTTGCAATTTCCGCCCCTTAACTTCGGAAATGGCGTCCTAAAAAGTGGAAAGCCATTGACAAAGCCGGTTGGCAATTAAGAGCACTATTCATTCAACCGGTGCGCGCCCATAAGTTTGGACCTAACCCTTTATCGCCGCTTCGTTTGCCAGTATTTTGCACACGCTCGCCACATAACTCTGCTCAAAATACCGGACAACATATTGAACCTTATCTCAGTTAAGGGAAACGTTTTAAATTCGCTTGTCTCTTTGTATCAGAAAACCGTTGCTGCAACGCTTTTGCTAACGCAAAAACCGTGTTTCATCCAGAATGTACAGAGTACAAAATACTGACCCTTTTTATTTTCCAACAAGACCTTAAAATACCGTTTTGTATGAGAAAACTCGACAACCCTGCGTCTAACGGCAGTTCCCTAAAACAGTTGGCACGAATGTCTGTAACTCGCACATCAAATTAGTAGGTAAATGTGTTAGCTTAAATTTTTGGGTCCAAATGTAATAAAAACTTATCGGACGCGCTCCGTCATAAATGTAAATTAATTAATTATTATTATTGTATGGATTCTGTATTGCTGCCGTAAAAGGAGAATATTGGGTCTATAAATTATTTGCTGTGTGGTCCCCGGGCCTGCATGATTACTTTCCCGGATATTGAAAAGGTGACTTCGAAGCAGACAGGTTTAGCAGTTTATTGCAAAAAGGAATTTCCTTAGCCACTCATAAGCTTGGAAAACGATAGGATATTGAAAATAACTGAAATCTAATATCTTATAACTAAGAACTGGGTTCTCTCTATCTGGCAGAATCTTGATGCTCCGAAATTTATTTGGCATAACACACTTAGCATAATGTTCTTTAAACGAATATTTCAAAGGCATACAAATTATTTAATATAATTATTATTTGACCGAATGTCCGAATTTACAATGGCATACTTTTAAGATGGCAGAATTTTATTTGGAATAATATTATTAGATATTGGAATTTCTATAAAATAGCATAGCAATTAAAATATTGTTTTGAAAAGTTAATATGTTGTGCTACAAAAGTAAGTGACGGACACGACTCGCTGCAAAACCGACTCCACGTAGTCTTGTCTGCCCTACCTGGGTGTAATTTAAACCCCGCAGCGCCGGAGTCGTAACAGAAACCATGCCTGCTGCATGCTCGCTTGCATGCTGCATGCATGGTGTATACTTGTTTGCATGTTTGTGTGAACTTTCTGCGATATGATGGTTCTTCATTTTAATTATTATAGATATGAAATTTGTCCCTAAAGATGATTCTGACTTACAAAATTATGAGTATTGAATGTATGATAAATGAGTGTATGCCAAACGATTTTCTGCGAAATGAAGATTATGCTATCCGCCGTTATGCAAAATAATATTATGACACAAAAAGTTCTGCTATAAAGGGTAGACCCCTAAGAACTAATATCTTCTAGCCATTAAATTTAATTAGAAGTCGTTACATTACGTAAATAAAGTTGATCATTCGCATGATTGCTTCGTTTAAGCTGGGCTATTTGACTACGCCTCGTGGGACCATTAGGTTTCACTCAATTACCGGACGCAAAGAGAATCTAATTTCTTTCATACTTTCCAATTATAGAATCAGTAATAATATTCATGGGTCTTAAAGTACGAAAGAGACTCACGTATAAATTAAAAACGTGTTGAAAGAAAATGGCGCAGCTTTAATTGAGCTACAATATTGAACGAAAAATTATATTGTCAAGAATTGTAATCAAATTGAGTTGCGAGTCGCTCTAAAAGCATGACTGTTCTATATTCACATCCACACAGAATACCATGTCCAAAATATTCTTGCAATGTAGCAAAACGTTGGAGCGGAGCGCACGCTCATACCAAACTTTGCGCCACAAATAGTTCGGGACAATTCGTGCTCCCGACACAGGGTTATTGCGTATTGCAAATCGCGACACCTGTATCTGACACCAGAGAACTAGCCCGACATCACAATATTACACTTATTGTGAACATGCACACACGGTCACACACACACATCTTTGACATGTTCTGTGGGATTTTGAGGCGATTGAAAAGCAAACCTGTGTGTGTGCACACGGCAGCAAAATTAATCATTCCTCTGTATATTGCAGACATGTACCAACCTCGAGGTATCGGCAATGTATTGTGGTCTTTGATACACTGTTCTCGCTATAAATCAAACCTTACTCGAGTTTCTAATACAAATTGTTGAACGTGTATAAAGTAGAGAGAACTGATAATATACATAGTTAAGTAAATTATAGAGATAGTGTATCTTGGCTTTCAGTAGATAATTCAGCATTTAACAAAGATAAACAGCGGATATTCAATTAAAGGCGTATTGTCGCAAGCGGAGAGCTGGTCCAGCAATAACTACGCTGACTGGTTAATAATACCAGTTATTAGGTCCACTGACTTTATCGCTCCAGGACACACGGAATTCTAAATAGAACTGGAAGCCAGCAGTATTAGATTGTACTTTAATAGTCGATTAAGAGCATTACGATAAGACGCTATCGGCATAAAGGATGTAAGTTTTTATGAGATTCGCATTTACGTAATTCCCTCGTTTAATTAAAATTTCTTGTTTCTTGGATTAAAATTCAAAGAAGATCTGTTAGGTATCTTAACACTGCTTTTATCGAACTACTGCGAAGCAAAAAGGAGGGTTATGATTTTGACCGGTATGTATGTATGTTCATCCGTTCCCTCATAACTTCTAAACTACTCATCATAATTTGATAAATGAGGTATCGTTGGAAGCCTCTTGATCGTCCGCTGGTTACAGGAATATAGCGTCCTCTAGAAGACATAAAGTCATAAAATAAAGAAATATAAAACATTAATGATGCCATGTTGGATATCAAATGAAAGGGCTTAATTAGCACATCTCAAAAATATACAGGGTGTCAGGGACATCGACACGAAGCCGGTTACCATGGATTAGTACATGATTCTGAAGCCCCGGGGCGTTGAAATTTTTTGTCGGTTATTTTTTTTTAAATCAGCTGCTCCATTCATTTAGACCGCGTAGGTATTGCACTTTTCTATGAAACAGCTGATTTTTTTTTAAATAACCCACGAAAAATTTCGGCGCAGGGGGGTTCAGAATCATGTACTGAATCCATGGTAACCGGATTCGCGTCGATGTCCCTGCCACCCTGTATATGTTATAACCAAATAATTTAAATAAAAATAAAAGTTATAAAACTAAAACCCAACTATGACAAAAATTCAACTAAAAAGATATAAACAAAACATCACAGACGGACAAATTAAAAATCCTTCACACGTAATCTGTTCGATTTACGCTTAACACGTGTGAATCTAGATTTTTAATTTGTCTTTTTTTCGAAATGCTCACAGAAATAATATAGAAAAGTAAAAAATACATGTTTTTACATGCTCGAGCCATTCTTATGCATAATTTTAAAAGAGCGATACTTTATCATCTTAAGAATCTTTTAGTGCCATCATCATAATATCTTTTTAAAATGTAAAGCTATCTTAGTTTAGTACTAAGTTAACGACCGCGCGTTGGATATTGTCTCTGAGTAGGTATTTTGCTTCGTCGACAATAATAATTGGATTTTGATTCAATATCCAGTGCCATTTTAAACTTGAACGCTTCAAGAATTCTGAACAAATACTTCCAAGATTATAAATAGAATTCGTAGACAAGCTTTTAATTAAGTAGGTACATCAAGCTTTACAGGTAAGTTTAAGGTACAGGATTTTCAACTAGAATATGCGAGCCTTTTAATTAATTACCCGACTGCGGCGAAAAAAGGAGGGTTATGATTTTGACCGGTATGTATGTTCATCTGTGACCGATGAACAAACAAATGAGGTATCGTTGGAAGCGTCTTGATTGTCCGTTGCTTATAGACTATATGACGTCACATTACATAGAATATAAATCCGGGCAGTCACACGTAATCTGTTCGATTTATGCTCTAACACGTGTGACTCCGGATTTTTAATTTGTCTGTGTGTGATGTCTTGTTTATACCTTTTTAGAATACTTTTTTGTCATAGTTTGGTTTTAGTTTTATAACTTTTATTTTTTTAAGTAAAAGATGATGTTAACTCAAAAGATAAACTGTCGTTTTAAAATCTTTGCATTTTACAATTACTTCCTTTGGCTCATCATAGAAAATGTTGAATAGAAATCCCCCAAGTAACCTCTAGGTAAGGTGTCCTTACGGTACTTGTATCTAATTAAAAGTCTTTAATGTTTTCTTCACTTTAATTTAATATACAGCTCAGAAAGGGATTTCTTCCCGAGGCCGAGGAGTAATGTACCATTATTTTTCTAGCATTTTCTAAGCTTTATAACATCGTGTGTTGCCTCCCTTTACTTGTAAACCTTGAGTATTTTAATTAGATATTCTCTTTAGAGATTCCCCTATAAAAAATCATTCTGAACTAGATCCTCAGTTGGCTGGGGATAAGGCATGTTATTTCCATGTAAGATGGGAACATTTTCTCTAGCGTCTTAAAGAATCACGTCAAACGTGTTGCTTATTTATTTCCTTGTTCAATTTACCTCTACTTTGTTCCCTTCTATTGTCTTTTTATTGCATACCGCCTCACTTACTTACTTACTGGCTTACTTTCCCGTAAACTGGATAAGTTATAAAGAAGCATTTTCTTTAATCTCATTATTGTTCAAACTATCCAACTCTGGTCTTTAAATCCACGGAATATTATTGGTGGACCCTGCAAAGGTAGTTCTCGACATCCGACTTACATTTCGCCTACTTTTTAGATGAGATTACTCATTTTGAAATAACTTTCTCGGTAACAATGAAATAAATTAGTATTTAGTATACTAAAATAGCTATTGTCATCAGAAATTTATGTAAAAAGTTTATTCTTATTTAAGACAACGTAATTTTATGTCAAGCATAATTTTCATTGAGATAACGATATCGATTTGTCTTGAAGTCTCTTTGGAATTTCTTGTGTAAATTGTATCATTATCTAAAGTACTTTAAACAGTGTTTTCTTTAAAGTTTTATCTTTTTATTTTATGGCTTATAGCTGTAACAGTGTTGCTATGTTAGCTGGCAAGGTACACAAAGTGAAGAGTACCAATCAATACTTTTTGTTAGTAATATTTAAATATTAATATTCTGTGTCTGATTTATATTTTATGTTAAGATTTTATAGCATGTTTGTTATTTATTATATAGGTAGGTACATCTAATTCTGTAGACTTTAGATTGTGTTTTTATTAGAGTTTAGTGATGCTTTGTATTTTTATGTTTAGATTTTTAAGTATTAGCCGTAAGCCACCACTATTGTATTGGGGTCATCCTGTAAGGATAGTGTGGGTAAGTTTAATAATAATAAATAAATAAATAAATAAATACGTGTCTTTGAGACGCGGGTATAAGGTTCATAGATACAAAATAAAGCCGGTCAAGTGCGAGTCGGACACGCACACGAAGGGTTCCGTACAGCCGTACATTATTTAGCAAGTAAATGATAATACTAAACGAAGAATATTATTATTTTTCATGTTAATGAAAATCGCAAAGATAAATTTGTATTTCATAATGATACTATGAATAAAATTATAAAGACATTTTTGCATTTGCAGAAAATCACCCATATTTAAATAAATACCATATGAATCGGGGTTTTTAGTATTTGTTGATTATACATAGTATAACGTACATACAAAAGTTCAAATTCCTTAGTTGTTGAGATAGAGCTCGTGCAAAAATGGTCCAAAACACTGAAGATAAAAAATCTTGAAGAAAAAATAAAAAACAAACAATATTTGTTCTCTGCTCGATGAGCTCGAGACAATGACACCCTACATCCAGGGTTAGATTTTTTTTTCAAAATCAAATGTTCTTGTATGGAGACCATTAATTACTATTAATGTTTAATTTTATTTAATTTTTATTATTTGTTGTTATAGCAGCAATAGAAATGCATTATCTGTGAAATTTTCAACTTTCTACCTATTACAGTTCATGAGATACAGCTCGCTGACAGACAGACAGACGGACAGCGGGGGCTTAGTGATAGGGTTCCGATTGGCACCCTTCGGGTATGGAACCCTAAAAACGAGCAGTAATATATTTAAACTTTGTCGCATCGTGTGCAGTGACCGATTGCTAAACAACCAAATATTAGGTAATCCGTTTCCCACTGTTGACTCTTACAAATTGCGTGGGAAGATAAGTCGCTGATACGTTTAATATGTTTCTTTCTTGTCCAGTTCAAAGATACAATAAAAATAATGTGGCTTTAAAAGCGACATATTTGGGACAAAATGTTTTATTTACGTCCCAAACAAAAGCGAGCTTGAGTCCTTCACAAAAAAATATGTAAATGAGGGATCCCTTCACCGTTTTATTTGGTTACGATCGTTAGTTGTTAATAGAAACGTGTGTGGGTCTAGTCTAGGCCTCCATGCTCGGCTGCGCTGAGCTTCGCTGACTGGGCAAGTGGTTCCGCTTCCGATTCTCTTAATTGGTAAATCTTAGCTGACGTCGCTCTTTGCAATTAAGGCGAGATTCTATGCAGCTTGTGCGGATGAGCGCGATTTAATGCATCGCCTCGCAACTTCACCGAATTAGAGAGCATAGTTAGTTAATTGAAAACCCTTATATGATTGGAAGTTCAGTATTATGTTGTTAGGCAAATTCTGCTATTATCGAGGATTGACTATTCAGGGAAATTTGTATAAATTGGAAGACTGCGTTGTTCGCTGTTAGAGAGCCGGGAGTTGATTAAGTAGCTCAAAATTCTTAGCGATTGGAATGTAACCAAGTTAACGGTAGTCCACTAAACAGTGATTGTCTTGAATAATAAACGAGCCAGTCAAAGAAAAACTTTGACCGAGACCTTTGCGTTGTTTGTGCTATTGATCGCGTTGGTAATTTTAACGGATCGAGTTCGCAACATTCGCGTCACGTCGAGAGTTGTCCGGACTACGTGGTTGTTCGCCAGCCTATCTCGGATACTCAATACTTTATAGTTATGAGAGGCGCGAAATCAATTATCGGCACGTGGCACACTTATCAACTAAGTATGAAACTCGGATTTATGATTCGCGGATCAGATTTCCCTTTTGTTTACGGATATGTGTCCTAATTGGCCTACTTTCCTCTTCTTGAGTTTCGCTTACTAATCCTAACTAATATTTTATATGCGAAAGTGAGTTTATTTGTTTGATACGATTCCATGCTAAAACGGCTGAACGGATTTGGATGAAAGTTGATATATAGGTAGACCATGACCTGGTTTAGGACATAGGGTACTTTTTATCTCAATATTTCCATGGGATCGAGACTTATGCGGGTGAAACCGCGGGGAGCAGCGTATAATATTAATATTTTAAGGAATTCTGAAGGCTGTGGAATATATTAATTTTGGTAATTTATTAGAATGTAGGCAGGCATTTATTGAATTTCAGATAGGCGACATTGACACGATCGGAATGTAATTCTACATAAATTATTTGGAAGGGTTCGATCTTTTTAATTAAAGCCAGTTTCATACCGAAGTTTGGAACACGGAAAAATGCGTAAGAATTCGGAATAGCTTTGGCATTACCCTATCTTCGTTGGTGTATCTCATCGTTAAGCATGGGAAGTTCTTTCCCGAAATAAACGAGTTAAATCAACCATAAATTCGGGCGAAAATGGGCCTCGAATAAGTTATCATCGGCAGTTAGGAGGCGGAGTGGCGAATTTTATCTATAGACAATACATAGGCGTCTTTTTGTTACATACAAAACATTTTTGTTATATTGGACAATAATGTTATTTACTTGATGCTTTGAATGGTGCGTATAAGTTCGTATTCATACGTTTAGGATTGTGCTGAATCACATACTAAAAGCTTTCATCGTTTTTGCAGAGATTTTGGTACTTTACTTACTTTTCAACCACTTGTCGATTGTATTATTTCAGCTTACATAATAGAGGGTGTCCCAAAATGAACGCAAGATTTGAATGAAATAGAAAACACAGTTTCTTTTTCCTTTATGTATGGAATAGCACTTCGAGTGGCCTCCATGGTTTAGCTGGCACAAACGCATGCTTTTGTCGAAATTTTCCATGTGGTTTAATTGCTTAAATGTGGCTGAATTTCATTGATGCAACGTTGAATCTCATCCTTCAATGCACGGGTAGTTGTGGGCTTATTGGTTTGACTTCAAATAATTCGATTAAAATAAATCCAGTGGTGTTAAATCACATGATCTTAGGGGCCAATTCTGATCACCGAAACGACAGAGTACACGGCCAGGAAAAGCCTTATGTGGTAATCAAATTGTGTAACAGCTAAGCCATGGAGGACATTTGCCCGATGTGCTGTTCCATACATAACCCTAGCCTATGTACTTTATGATTCAATAAAGAAATTATAATAAAAGAAAAAGAAACTGTGTTTTCATTGAAATCTTGCGTAAATTTGGGTCCGTAACAGCTCGGCTCGAGTCATCTCAACCCGAATAAAAATTCCATATACTACGTCGTCAAAACGCCTAAAAAAGTGGTTGAAAAGTATCGACCTCTTTAAATAATAAAGATCTTTTTAAACTTATCTATAAAAAAAAATTGTGTAATGAGTTTTTTTTATAAAGGGGACACCCTTTATAAAAAACTAATGATTGTGCTTCAAATAATTACCTTCGGTTTAATTTAAGTATATTTTTCCCGGTCAAAAATAATATATCAAATACATTATAATATTTGATGTTACATAAAAATATACTTACACATAAAACAAAGGGAAAGAGCCTAAAAATGTACAAAATGTACATCATTAGTCACGTCAATGTACTACGGAATGGGAAGGCAAGTAAATCATCCATGTTGTAATAAAGTATCACAATGTTTACCATCGGAATATCAGTGTGGAGGAAGAAATACAAGAAAACATGTGGGACTTATGTCGATAAGAATGCTGAATTGCTGATACATTCGTCATTTATATCGTGTAATGACCTGTTAACTGAAATAACGCTATTTTTTTTTTTTTTGTATTTTAATAAGTTTATGACTTCGCTTCGATATTCATATTGTTCTCTTCTTGTTCTCACACACTATTGTCTACATTTCATTTCTCCTTTCGCAGCTCTGCTGGAAGAAATTTCTTAAGAAATAAGCAGTATCTTTGTATGTCTTATCTGTATGTATTTTACTGTGTGTACATAAATAATACAATAAATAAATACATTTTATTGAAGTTGTAAAGTTTACGTTCAAAATTAATTAATTCGATAATGAAGAGTAAAACACTATTTACCTGGCGTAAAATAACATAACCAATAGGTATTTCGGTAGATACACACCTAACTTAATAAGTATGGAACCTGAAACTAGAAAGTCATTTTGTTAATAAGTAGTCGTTACTTGCCACATAATTGTACTTAATCCTATACTTTAAGTGCGGATTTCAACAATTAAATTAAACGCGTTCAGCACATCTAAACGCGTTCAAGAGCTGTCAGTATACAATATTCCATAACAATTAGGACACTGACAACTCTTGAACGCGTTTTAGAAACATTGATCACGTTCAGTTTCATTGGTGAAATCAGCTCGTAATGAGCAATATTTTATAGGTATATATATTTGTAATCACGTTCTCGAAAACGGCTCTAACAATTTCGATAAAAGCTGCAATATAAAGGTTTACTGGGCAAAAAATCAATCTAGCTAGGTCTCTTATCTGGGAAAATTCGTTTTCTCTATTTTCACCAGAGCAGAGCTCGGTCGCCCAAAGTTAAAAACAAGATGGCTACCATAAAATATTGACGTGACAGCATGGAATTAGTATAAACTATCCTGTATTATTAAATGAGCATTCTCTATTTTCACCAGAGCAGAGCTCGGTCGCCCAGGTACTAAGTATTATTATACTAATTATGGTACCTGAAACTAGAAAGTTCTTTTGTTAGTAGTCGTCACTCGTCATATAATTGTACTCAATACTTAAATATCGTATGTGTATCTATTTTGCTGTGTGTACATAAACAATAAAAAATAATCCTAACTGTCCTATTAATATTATAAACGCGAAAGTTTGTGAGTATGGATGGATGGATGTATGGATGTTTGTTACTCTTTCACGCAAAACGGATTTGGATGAAATTTGGCAAACAGATAGTTTATAACCTGGATTAACACATATGATACTTTTTATCCCGATATTCTCATGGGATCGAGACTTATGTGGGTGAAATCGAAGGGCGCATCACACTACGACCCTGAAGAGCCTAGCAAAAAGAAAAAAAGGCAGAAAGAAGCTAAGCGTAAAACAAAGAAGTACTACGGGCGGGCGATGCGATGCGACGTGGTGGACCGGGGGAACAATAAATTTCACAACGAAGTCGCGGGCAGAAGCTAGTTTGTGCTACAATTAACGCTATGCAAATACGTCGTTTAGGCTAAATAGCACAAAACAAACATACTTGAACACAATCAAAATACGTATATTATAATTTATAATATGTAGCACAAACTACGAGTAACTTCTACCCGTGACTTTTTCGGATTTTAGTACTATTACTAATACCTTGCATTTTAGTTCAGATTAGTATTGCAGACACGGAAGCATAGGCTGGTACATAAACATCATGTGTGCATATAACTTGTAGGTAGGCAGCTCATCAGCTCATTAAGATTAAGTACGTGCTGTTACGTTGTACTTGGAAACACTTAGATGTGGTGAGATATTGTTTAATTAATTATAAGTTTAGGAAATGGTGAGAGGACGCCCTAGGAGGACATATTTACCTTATTCCTGATGTTCTTCAAAAAGGTCAGGTGCGTAGTACTGGCAACCGGCGCGCGTGAGTGTATGAGCAGATATAAGAACGTAAACGAGGCAATCTCGAGTACAGATAGTGCAATCCACGAAGACGCGCCCCACTCCGCTCCGCTCCGTACTAAAGTACAGCTTACAGTACAGTTATCGCGGAGTGGGGCGCGTCTTCGTGAATTGCACTATCTGTATGTAAGGATTGTAGCAGGTGGCGTTCTGTAGTTCAAAATTCGAAATTCAAAAGGCATTTATTCAAAATAGGCTGAGAATCAGCACTTTTCGAACGTCAAAATTACACAAGACAGTCCCCTAAAAACGCCCACCCTTCACCACTTCCTAGTGCTTAAGCTGGGAAGATGAAGTGGCGCAACAAACTCCCCAGCAGCACAGCTGTCTGTTCAGTTGGAAAAACTATATAATATGCAAAAATAATTTACATTACCACAAATTACAATACAATTCATAAAAGTTTCTGCCTACCTCCATGGGAAGAAGGTGTGAGTTTATATTTTTTTATGGAATGGTGAGAATATTAGTTTTAAATGATTGAAAAACTAATAAATAAAATAATTAAAAATTAATTACTAATTTAAATAAAATTTTATTGATATACCAGAGTTTTTGTAAGTATCTACTATTTTTGGGTTGGTATTTTATAGGGACATAGGTACTATCGCGGACACGCCTGACCACTTTTCGAAGGCAGGCGCCAGTTTCCGCGATAGTACCTACACATGGCTATATATCAAGCTATATATTTCTAGTAAAAGCTGACCTCTCATTGTACGGAAATTGTATACAATGCGTGATATTGGAAATGTATGCTGCTGAAGTAGGCATTGAATACGTATATCAAAATATTATTTATCTTCTACATGGCGCAAAAAGATAAATCTATTTAAAAAAAATAGCATAGATAAAAGGTCACTGAAATAAGTGAATAAATTGTTAGATGATTGTTAAACAAGTTTCATAATTTCTACGACTGTTTTTGCTGACGATAGTCTAACAATCAATATCGAAACTTTAAATTTTACCGTGGAACATCACCATACCGTATTAATTATAGTGTTCATTGAGCTATAAAGTGTAAATTAATATTCAAGCAATAAAATACACTAATGAAGCAATTCGTTATGTAATAAGGTGCAATAGATTTAAAAATTAAGACCAGTCGTGTGAATGTGCGTGTGTAACGAATATGAACAATTGAATCGTTTTCCCAGTTATGTTACATGTGCGTTAAAAAAATCTAATATTATTTATATTGTTATCGTTTTACGTAAATAGGGTGTAACATATTGACCCTTAGGTGTTTGTTACGTAGATAGCTATGCTTCACACTTCGATTGGGGCAATATTTAACCAATATTCTAAAAACAGTTTTACAATGCATTTGCTCGAAAAGAACCTTTTCCAAGCAGTAAATTAGTGCGGAAAGTGTCACTTTTTTTCACTAGTGCTTTTTACTTTTCTGTTTTTTTTTAATTTTTGTGGCCGTCGTCAGCCCGTTGCAAAGAGTTTTTATTATTTGAAAACAAGAAAAAGTAAGAGAAAAGTTTTACAAATCAGATGATGATAACGATGGCGATGGCGATGACGATATCGATGACGATGGCGATGGCAATGGCGGAGTCAAAGTCAAAGTCGAAGTCGAAGTCAAAGTCAAAGTCAAAGTTAAAGTCGGTGTCGGAGTCGAAGTCGAAGTCGCAGTCGAAGTAGAAGTCGGAGTCGGAGTCGGAGTCGGGGTCGGAGTCGGGGTCGGAGTCGGGTTCGGAGTCGGTCGGAGTCGGTCGGAGTCGGTCGAAGTCGGTCGGAGTCGGAGTTGGAGTTGGAGTCGGAGTCGGAGTCAGTAGGAGTCGGTCGGAGTCACTCGGAGTCGGTCGGAGTCAGTCGGAGTCGGTCGGAGTCTGTCGGAGTCGGTCGGAGTCGATCGGTGTCGGTCGGAGTCAGTCGGAGTCGGTCGGAGTTGGTCGTTGTCGGTCGGAGTCAGTCGGAGTCGGAGTAGGAGTCGGTCGGAGTCAGTCGGAGTCGGTCGGAGTCAGTCGGAGTCGGTCGGAATCCGTCGGAGTCGGTCGGAGTCGGAGTCGGAGTCGGTCGGAGTCAGTCGGAGTTGGTCGTAGTCGGTCGGAGTCAATCGGAGTCGGTCGGAAACCGTCGGAGTCGGTCGGAGTCGATCGGAGTCGGTCGGAGTCAGTCGGAGTCGGTCGGAGTTGGTCGGAGTCGGTCGGAGTCGGAGTCGGAGTCGGAGTCAAAGTCTAGAGACCTTAGAGTTTAGAAAAAATTAAGACCAAAAGTTGTAACGACACTTTTTGCTATAGCTGTAAGCCGTGCGGCGTGCGCGTGTTTCTCTGTCTGTCTCTCTCTGTCTCATAGAAAGAGTAACTTCGTTCCATCCGGGTGTCCCTTGACACCTCTCAAGTTTTTTTTAATTTCCTCGCACAATGCATAGTAAAACGTTGATGATACACGTGCGTAAGATGATTTCCGCACTTATAGCATAAATAACTATTCTAAAACCGTCACACTTTTGTTTTAATAATTGAGCCTCTTTATACATTTTTGGTCTCGTCTCACAGTTAATCGCAGTAAGTTAAGGTTAGGTAAGGTTGGAACTGTGACCAGCCAAGTGCGAGCCGAATTGGTCGCAGTGACTAAGCTATGGCATCCCGAAAAAATGGGTTAGGTTAGGTTAGAACTGTGACAAAATGCGCGCGAGCCGAGCGAGCGAAGCTAGCGGTGCCGCGGTAGCAACAGGCGAGCGCTACATTCAGGTTAGTTGCAGATACTTGACTATTTAGCATTCTTAGGACCTCAAAATAGGAATTAATTGAGGTTACAGAAAGAGATGCAATCATTCAACTATATTTTTAGGAGCGCACAATAGGTATTATATGATGTTCGATTTAAATAGATGCCCTTGGGATAAAATATGTACATAAAGTCTTCGTTCTTTCTTTTTCTTTTTTCATGTGATTAGTGAACGTGGTGTCAGAGTTTTTATCCCGCTTATGGGCTATACAGATGTATAGTGAAAGGATAATTGCAAAAATCTATCATCAATGCGTTAGTTTTGATTGATAATCGCAGTTTTTTTATTAGCAAAAGACAAGACCTCTTGACGGTTTACGGAATACCCCTGAACCTTGAGCAACTGATCGTATTTGGAACTTTACTTACCATACAATACATAGAGATGGATTACAGAATAACGGTTACGTCGCCAGAAGTTGTTTCAAAGTAAATAAAAAAACTTATTTATTAAATACTTCCCGGTATATTCCAAAGATAACTTTGTAATAACGCGATACAATTTCTCTTCAGTAACGGTCTGGGGTTAAATCGCACTGTCCTCCGTAATAGAAATCACTGTATTTCGGTAGCACAGTCCTCCTCTTCCTTGACAACTAATATGAATACGTACATAATCACTTATTTGTACAAAACACTAGACAATTATACGCTGACCGTAAAGAAACCGTGTCGTGTACCATCTAAGAATTTCATAACTAACCACCGTAAGGACTATTTTTGCTTGCAGCGCTCGGCCGCTGTAGAACCGGGCCGGTAACAGATGTGGTCATCGTGTTCACGGGATTTTGTTTTCAAACTGCTTAGATATGAAATTCTTCGATAGTACAAAAAGCCTTACTATCGGAATCAGACTTAGTACCTGTACCTATTGGTATTTCTAATCAGTATCGGTACTGTACCGATACCAAAACCGGTACCAAACAAATATTTCCGTAAGTTAGAGTGAGATACATATAGATATAGTAAGTAAAAAGGCACTTCATGGTTGCAAACCGTACGAGGTTTCTCGTATATATGTGACTAATGGTATTCGCCGGTACCTGAGTTTGGTCCCGGTACTTGTTAGGTAGAGTACCAGTACCCGTCTGGAACCGGTACCCATCTGGAATTGAATTCCTGTAATCGGTTCCAAAGTACCAAAACGGCAAGAACCGCTAAGTACCGATACAGAACCTGTACTTTTGGTACCGGTTCCGAGCCCTGGACAGTACTGCTATTTAGAAAGTATCGATAATTCAATTCAATTCTACCGATCGTTATTTCTCCTGACAAAGATTTTTCTGTTTATACTATGTATATGTATGTATTTATGTATGTATTTATTCTTGTATTTTATAGTTAATTTCGTGTTATCAATCCCTTTTGTTGCACCTGCCATGTTTTGTCTCTGCACCACCCTAAGGTTGACTGGTAGAAAATGCCTCAGGCATTAAGTCCGCCTTTGTACGGTATATTTTTACTTGTGCATGAAGTTTTTTTTCTGAGTTTATCTTGGACATTACTGACATCGGTGAAGGAAAACATCGTGAGGAAACCTGGACTTGTAGTTAATATAAGTCTGAAATCGCCAACCCGTCTTGAGCAAGCGTGGTGATCAATGCTCGTGCCTTCTCTGTGTGAGAAGAGGCCTTTGCACTGCAGTGGACAGTAACAGGCTGGTATTATTATGAAGTTTTAATAAATAATTCAAAGTTTAGTGTGGATACATTTCTAAATATAAAATAGTGACACAATGACGCTACAGATAATAATGATAATGGAATCTTCTAAATGGAATGAGATATCGGCCTAATTACACACTTGCCACTTCTTATAGTCGTTAAGTTCTACGAGATGTCATAAATACTTATTAACTTAGTTATTTTTCTTCTTAGTGCTATTTATTACGATGGTAGGTATTTACCAAGATAAACTTGATCATTTTCTTAGTAATAATTATAAACAACTCGACTCAACTGCCATGCTGGTCTAGTGGTCTCAAACGCTGAGCATGGTTCTGCATGGTCTTTTCATAGGTCCTGGGTTCGATTCCCAGGTCGGGCAAAGTCTTAGAGCGTTATCACTCTGGCGATTTGCCATCGTGTTTTCAGAGAGTCGAATTGTGAACGAACGAGGTCTCCGCGGGTGTGATGCGTGCTAGCCGCGATCACGCGATGGATTCTCTGCGTTTTCACAAAATTGTACACTCGTTTGTTTCTCTCTCTTATATACACTTACGTCAATTGCTCTCTTTCGGAAAACGCGGCGAACACGTTACGCACACGGGGCATGCTTGCAAAGCACCGCACACTGATAAATCGCAAGTGTGATTATGGCCCTTTCCATCTGGAATTTCTCAGTAGCAGCCCGGAGTCTGGATTTGTGCGCGATGGCCCGCCCCTATTACCTACATGGGACTGTACTATATAGTTACACGTCTGCCTAAACCCCCGGGGAACAGAGACGTGATGTTAAGTTATTAATTAAAACAATCCTAGAATCTAGGTAAGTCTTAAGGTGTGTCGAAACAAGAGTGCGGCAGCAACACGCGGCGTTTGCAAGACACGTTTCTGCCGCGCTCTAGTTTGGACTAAACCGACGAAGGTTTGAGCGGTAGTACTGCGCGGCACATCCGAGACACATATCAATCTGCCTAGCCTTTAATACGTCCGCATAAATACGTCCAGACACAATTAGCGACGAATGTTCGCGCGTGTTAGACGTCCAAACACAGCGTGGCGGGCCGCGCGCGGCAGTCGCGCACGATTGCCGATCAATGTTTGGACACACCTTAAGAGTTTTGAATTAGATTGGTCATAATTATTGCTTGTTGTTCATAGTTAACCAATGAACATATTTCTATTCTATTTTTTTATTTGCCAAGCAAAGCCCATGTCGGCAAGCGTGCATGATCAAAAAAAAAACAACTGAAGACACAAATAAAATTCTTTGATTGATACAGTTGAACACAATTTTGATCTTGATTCGTTAGTACGAGACTGAAACGTAATTTTACACAAAAATCTGTGGCTGACTGATACCTGACATAGACAACGCTACTTAAGGCGACGATAACCGACTATTAATGATTTTATACTGAAGATCACATCTAAACGAGAAGTGTGATTGGTATGATTTGGAAAAAATATATGTTGAAATAGATCATTTTCTTAATAACTTAATATAGGAATATTTGAGATTATGTTTATATTACATAGTGAAATTAATTTGTAAAGTTTATTTATTTATTTATTTTATTTAACAGTTTATGTACACACATATAAATAGACAAGAAGAAAGGAACAGAAAAATACGTACAAAGGTGATGCTTATTTCTAAAGAAATCTCTTCCAGCATACCTGCGATAGGAAAGTAGTTAAAGAGATGTAGACAACGTGTGTAAGATTAGAAGAGAAAATAATATACATAAAATCAAAAACACTTAATTATTCACTAATTAACTATAAACATACAATATGAGAATAAACTTACATACATACTTCTAAAATAAATATCACTAAAATAAATAAAGTTATGTCTTACGCGGATAAAAAACTAAGAATCACGCAAAATCTATCAAGCATATTTTCCTGAAACTCACCATTTTAAAGATAATTTCATTATTGATCTTTAAGTATACGTGATTTATTAAAATACCTTTTGTTTTATGTATAATAAATGAATAATGCGTCTAATTTGGGACAGCACACCTTGATGGGCGAGTTCTATTATTGGTTGGACGTACAACGCGTTGCATGAGCTCAGTACAGAACACGCAAGCTAACCGCTGAAGGTCACTGGCATATATGTGCGTCTTAAGATAAAAACTCGTTTCATAGACGGTGCACAGGTTAATAACATAACATCTCAAGGTGATCTGCTAAGGGTTAGACAGAGGTTAATATTTTTCAAATCTCGATCCGAGGGGATTCAACGAAGGGTTTAAATGAAGTTTGTATGCGAATGAAGCTGCAGCCGCAAGCAACAGCTCGTAAGATGAAATCTTATTATGGCTACAAATATTAAATGTATTTACTTTGCAAATGTTGCAACGACTCGAAACTGCCAAAGTTTGGTGCAACTGTGAGCACCAATCGAATTGATTTCCATTTATCTGTTGCGACTACGAGTTAAAAGGCAAACAATAGTTGTTTGTACCAAATAGTTTATCTTGAGTATTATGCAAGAGTGGAACTGAATCAATTGAGTTGAAGTACTTTTAAAGTTCAATTGCATTGCTTAATTTCTTAAGTACAAATCCATAAAGAAATAGTTTTGTAGGGTTCCGTGTCCGGTGCTTACGGGACCATTATTATCTACTAAGGCTCCGCTGTCCATCCGCCTGTGCATCCATCCGTCCATCACAAGGCTGTATCTTTTGAGCCTAAATAGGTCGACTATTTAAATTTTCTGAGTCTTTACAAAAAATTAGGGTATACAAAAAACTTTTCGACGTTTTTCGCTCGCAATTTTTACTAAAGTATTTAAAAAATAAATGTAGTGTTAAATATTGTACGGTGGTACAGAACCCTTCGTGTGGGAGACCGACTCGCACTTGGCCGCTTCTATTGTTTTGTTATGATTGTTACAACATTGAAATAACAATGTTTGGTACGGTATATACTTCAATTTGCTTCAGAAAATCATTTACCAACCCAAGGTGATCAATCGGCACTATTTTTCATTCGTATTGTACCGGTCTATTCACTTTTTCTACAAGAAAAATATGTATTCCCGTATTAAGCTATTTATCTCCGTCAACTGAACAAGAAAACTGTCTGTATAGGTACGCTTAGTTTCAACAAAGCAAATGCCAAGAGAAACGCAATTTGTACACCTTATCTCCAATAGTTCGTGGACAAACACAATGAAAACTCGGAAGGCAATTACAACAAACTTACATTACAAAACAGAAGATACAATCCTGAAACATAGTTACAGCATGTTTGTCAGAAAACTCGGATATAACGAACCTACGGGAAGAGCAGTCAAACTTCTCAGTAAAATTAAATTCACCTTGCCGAGCGACGTACGATAATAACACGCGTTCTAGTTTTCTCCAAGTTCACAGCTTTTATGAGTCTGTTGTATTACTTGTTGTATTGTTATTACAACATGCCGTTACCTGTTCTGCAGTACTCTGTGGTTACTTTCACTCAATCAGCGCGTTCTCTCAATCGGTTGTCGTGTTGTGTACATGGTTTCCTCATTAGCACGCTTTTGTTAGGTGCGTCCATAGATATAAGAAAGAAGGAGATATGCCCGGTAGTTGAAAATGTATCGAAACCCAATGTCTTCTATCTATCCCTACTCTCTAGCCTGCGATCACACATGCGATCAGTAAACCCAATAAATACGAGGCCCCGCTCACACTTGCAATTTACAAATCAGAACGTACTACATAATCAATTATAAACCTTATCCCATCAAACACAGCGTGCATTTACCATGCACCGTACAACTCACCCACACGAAAACATCGTTCGCTATCGTTGTGCTGTGCAAAAGCCATTTATTTTACATATACGCTAGTGATTGACTAAATCGTAAACTTATCGATTCTCCCATTTATATTTGTATTAAAATTTTTGGAAGTTGCTGAAAAAATTATAAATAAAAAACGATATACATATAATAAGATGATATAAATAAACAATAAGTAAGTATAAAAAAAGAAATATTAAGTAAACCAAAAAAATAACAACATTATGAGAAAATCTAAATGAGTATAAAACAAGATTTCACATCGGTCTTCCAATCAGGCTATAACTGTTGACAAATTGAAGAATAAACTTTAATAGTAATATAAATTCATACGACAATCGACATTATTGTCGATAGCCTACGTTAGTGGATCTGCACAACCACATCACTAATCCGTCACAAGACGCTGCGGCCGTACTAACGATGCAACCGCTTAAAGTAAATATCGTTTTGTAATTTTTACATTGCTTGTCCAGTTACTTAGCGACATACTTTGGTAGTGGTAAAGAAGCAATGTATTTACTACAATAAAAGTACAGTCGCTGTGATATATGAAAACAAAAATAACGTAGTAAAGGCAAGAAATATTTTACGATTTGTTGTTTTTCATGATTTTCAACACAAATATAGCAAAATACTTGTGCTGATTTATGAAAAGTGGTTCTACGATTTATAAAGTTTATAGTTTAGCTTCGATTTTTACAAGAAACCACTGAACAACACGGTATTCTTAAATGTTATCACGATCGCGCTCGAAAGCGCACTAGTTAGCGGAGACGGCCATTTGCCTGAGGCATGAGCATTGTGATCAAGACGCGCGGACACAGACACGCCCCCATACCACTTCTCCTGTTATTTATATTTCTATGGGTGCGTCCGTGATGCCTCCGTGTTTAGAGCACGCTATCGCAACATGCTCCAATCAAAGCTTCAAGGTGTCTGGAGCAATCGAACTGTGTGCATTAAATTATATCCCGAATTTCGTTGCACGAATTTGCTCCTTAATCCTGTTAGTGCAGCGGTTAGAATAGCGTCTTCTGGTGTGACAGGCGATGTAACCAATTGCGCCGGTATTTGTAAGTGTATTAACCTATTGTATTGAATACGTCTGCCTCTCCTTGATGATTCACGGTGCAGCCAATTGTCTCGTGTAGTCTTGTCTAGAAACTGTGTTCGGTTGTCGACTATTACAAATCTGTTGAATTTGTTCACGGAACAGATTCACAATTTTTTTTATGTTGATTAAGAAAGTGATATAGTTAATTATGTGACAATTAGCGTGTTATATTCCATTTAAAGGCTATTTATAAACGTCTACCGTATATTCAGACAAAAAACTAGTCTGTGGCGTGAGCCCCGTTAGGTGAGTTTTTTTGTACTTAATCCGGGCATACAATGCTTAAGTATCTACTAATAAAAATCTACATAATTTCTTAGAATTATCTCTTTTTCGGTAGACGGAGCGTTGGAAGGCCTCCCACAAGGTGGACTGATGACTTTGTGAAGGCCGCTGGAATCTGCTGGATGCGGGAAGCATAGAACCGTATCCTCATTGCGTAGGTAATACACGATCAATCGGAATCTGAACCGTTTTGAAACAGATTGCTAATCCATTGCTTCATAAGCTCGAATAAATATTCTGCTCACAACGTAAATAACCCAATGAATGTTGTTGAACTGTTAAAACGAAACAGATTAGTCGTAATTGTTTACGAAAATGTGTTACGGAATTAGATAGCTGGTCGAAGTAGCAGTGCTTGGGGGAGGCATATGTCCCGCAGCTTTGGACGTTTCGGCTAATGAATGAATGAATGAATGAATGAATGAATCTCATTCTCGCTATCGAATTAGGATTTTTTCATCATTAGGTACCATCATTCAATCATCATTCATTAGTTCATGTTTTATTATAAGTCTTGTTGATTACTTTGTGGGACTACCGACATAAAAAACCACTTTCAAATCTGCAGTTCGTATCGAAGAACTATTATGAATATTAAGTTATTCTTTGGCAGTTTAATAAGAATACTAAACCACTATTTTAAACTCACCTAATACTTTAAAAACATGAAATAATGGAGCTACACAATTTTGAACTTCAATAATTACAACAAATATTTTCATACAACAGATTACAAGCTATTTGGTAAGCTACCTCAACCAAAAGGCATGGCATTTATGTTCCTAGTCTACGGCCTTCACATTCCAAGAGTTCAAACTGACATGTATTACAATGAATGAATGATATCTGGTTTCAATCTCATTCCTAAGGTTCCTCAGATCTTTTTTCTAGTACATACCTACCATGTTATTTGAATTGTCAAAGCTTGTCTATATACAAATTATACATAGGAAACGGTATAACAAGAATGGTATGCGTGTACGCTTGTATTATTTTTTTTCATCATCGAGGTCGACGAAGGGCGTAGTTATGTCACTTACCTGAGGCAAGGTTTTTTTGAAAAATATTTTAGTTGTAGGTACGTCTGTGTTTATTAAGACAAATGTAATTTTAAATAATTGATCAAGAGTGGGTGAAGAATTATTGCCGACTGTCCAAAGGCAGTTTCACAATTGATTTCGATATTGAGATATAGAATTGGTTGAATGAACTAAAGCTAAGTCGTCTTTTGTTTCGCTAATCCTATCTTGTATTGTAGGCGCCCATATTGACGCGTGACTAAATGTTGTTGTGTCTATTTCTTGTGGCATAAACAACTGTCTCAAATGTTTTGTAGATAGATGATAAACGAGAGCCGACAGAACTTGTCATAGAAAGATACTCAGGGTACCTACGTACCTACCTAATTATTTTTTATATATCTCTGTATATTCTTGTATAAATTATATATTTTGACGACGTATTTTAGTTTATTGTATTAAGGATATTCCATTTTTTTTTTTATATAACTAGTTATTTCTAAAAAAAAAAAAAGGTTTTTTTTCTTTCTTTCAAAGCACCGGAATTCTTAACAACGAAGAAGGTTGTTCGTTATTAACCAGCAAAAGTAAATCGTTCACAGATATACCATATATTAATTAATTATACAAGGTACAAAGTTAATTGATTTTAGCGTTCAATTTGCTTCAACAAACGCGTTAATTAATATTGAAAGTTTCAATTTCAGTTAAGTTCTTACAAAGCATGTAGAGAGGCCATGATTTGCTTAGAAAAGGTGCTTATTTAGTACTAGCGACCCGCCCCTCTTCGCTCATATTTTACGACTTGACATCGAGATTTCTCCATTATTTTTATGTTTCATAAACATAAATTCTTCCCGGACTAAATTCTATAAATGGTAGCGAAAACCGCATCAAAATCCGTTGCGTAGTTTAGAAGAACAACGCCGTCATGCAGACGGATACGAAAAGCGAGTTTAATTTATAATATGTATATATACGATAGACAAACGAAAGACAAACGATAGACAAACGACAGACAAACGATAGGCAAACGATAGACAAACGATAGACAAACGATAGACAAACGATAGACAAACGATAGAAAAACGATAGACAAATGATAGACACACGGTTTGATGTCTCAATCCGTTTGTCAAGTGTAGTGGCAATATTTACGGCAGTACATTGCAATTCAGAGAACAATATTCTGTAGAGGAGTTTGATTGTTCTACAGTCATGTTTATTTGGTATTTCACTCATATTTCAGGCATTTAAATTACTCTCATTTTAATCTTAAAATTTAAGGCATTATGGTGGATTTCTATAGAGCATTTTCACCTTACCTACATGTAGGACAGAACAGGTCTATGTAAATTGAGACGTGTATGTTATGAGATACTCAGGTTTTGGAAATATTGGGAGTTAGTTTCCGATCCGTTACCCAATTATGAGCCTTGAAGATTGAGTGTTTCTTTACCTTCCGTAAAATATTGTTTCTAGAGATAGATTTTTATTTTGTAACGATTAATAGGCACCGTGCAAAAATACTTCCTGAATTTATTTTACTTAAAATTTTCTGATTGCAATGCCTAACCCATTAACAAAAAGTTGTTTGCGAAATATTCTCAGCTACTCTAAAGTAAATGAAATAATATTTATTTTTACTTACCGGGTTCTTTGCTATGCGCTCTATTGGGCTCAGTCAACAAGCTTCTTTAGCTCAATGTACACCGTAGCTAGCTTACTTTATTTAATACGAAACCAATAATATCTCCTGTTTACGATGAAAATTGATCATAACGACAGCATTGACACATTTTCTATAGAAAGTGGGTCATGCTGATGAAGCGTCTCTAAGAAATGTTGGAAATTCGCTTTCAATAAGTGGTAACTATTGGTAAAAGTTAAGCACAATGTCATTAACAAACCGTCAGTGCGATGGGAACACATAAACAATATAATTTACACTGGCATAAATTATTGAAAGACTTTCTTTTGTTCTTAACGTGTATGTTGATTTCTACGGTAATCATTGGAAGGAATTCAGTGGAGTTGTTGAGTTGTAACTTTGACACAAATTGAACAATAAATTGTTTGACCCAAGCTCGCTTGGAGGAGTTGATTAAGAATTTGGGACCTAAAATTAATTAACCAAGACTTTAGGGTAAATCGATCTTTCGCCTAACTTCTGTAGATTCAGGTTAATGCCCTAAAGAATTATTTGGATACTTTTTGTGATATTGGCCGTAAGACCTGCGACAGTTGTTTATCTTTTTTTAAAGCATATACTGGAAAATAATCGAGGATCGGTGAGGAACTCGTGGCTAAGCACTAACAGCCGGACGGGTCGATCCATCAGGTCTTTACACACCGAGACTCCTTCGTGCCTCGGAAAGCACGTTAAGCCGTTGGTCCCGGCTGTCATTCGTGGATCTCTGACAGTCGTTACGGGTCGTCAGAAGCCCGAAAGTCTGACAACCAGTCTTACCAAGGGGTATCGTATTACACAGTTACTGGGTTATGGTGGAGGTCCGATAGGCAGTCGCTTCATGTTAAATATTGGTATTTAGTTGCGTCTGCTTAGACTGGAAGTCGACCCCAATATAGTTGGGAAAAGGCTAGGCAGATTGGATATACTGGAAAAGAATACATTTGGTAAGGAAACCTGAACTCGATCGTCTGCAATCGCCAACATGCAGTGAGTATCTAAGCGGGGTGATCAATTTATACTATTTCCTTCTCCATTTGCCGTTTTCCTGATACAGGACAATTTCAAGCTGGCATCATTTGTGCTTATTCTTAGTTCAAAATCCCTGCTATTTTAACATGTATTTGTTATGAGTAATAGGTCAAAATGTCAAAACTATCCTCTTAAAATGTCTGCATTACAAACATTTATTAATAACAAAAGTGTATACACAATAGTTCCCACTTAGGCACATTCCACATTAATAAATAAAGATGGCCCACGGCGGCTTCTAAATACTCTAAGTAAACATTACTATAGATTACTTAATAGTAGAATGTTACAAGTTAACCGTGGCATCAATCACAGTACTTGGTTAACAAGCTGATCGGGAATCATGGCCGGTCATCGTAATTTAATTTGTAACTGACGTTACCGCTGTGACCTGATCTCCATTATACGCAACCTTTATCTAATTAAATTGTTTATAGTTGTTTGTAATAAAGTCTAGCTAGCGGAAGTTTAAATGCTTCGCGAATTAAAGCGCGAATCCAGAATGTGAGAATACAAGGTCAAGGTAAAAGAGATTGACCATTTCTGGTATCGCTATTTGTTCTGTGGTGACATAAGTTTATAATGTTGATAAATCTTGTTTTTAAATATAATAATTTTATCTAGTAATGCGATTCCTTAAATTCTCCGTTTAAAAAACTCCCTAAAAGTATCAGTTTTTATTTCGATTTCCTATTTTACCTCTAAATTGTTTTTTTCACCCACGTAATGTCACATGTCATTATTGGCTTCAAAGAGTATGTAAACAATAAAACCTTCTTGACTTACGCAAAATAATTAATTTACGCATCCAATTATTAAAATTTTAGTTGAACAATTAATAACAACAAATATTAATAACAACTAATTATTATTATTACATTGTAATAATAATCTGTTAAGATGTTAAAAGTACATAAGCAAATCTTTTGGTTATGCGAAAGGCACAAGGTTTTAGAGACCTTTGCCTGTTTCATTCATCAAAAGAAACTCTTTGAAAGTGCGAAGACAAAACAAAAAAAAAAAAAAAAAACTCTTTGAAAACAGAACAAACATGTGCTAAGATTCTATGCGCGCGCATCCTGAGCAGAATATGCTGGTGACAGAACGGCGGGCTTACTCTTTCTAGCTTATATGCACGTCCCATTCGTTTAGTTTTAAGTACAGTTTCGACCGATAGGTATTTACTTTTAAAATTGTTTATTATTATTGTATAATTAATTTAATTATTTCATTTATATGTTTTGTTTTAATCTCTACTACTAGGCCATTATTATTTTGCAATTTGGATTTAATTTAATTAGCTATGTTTATAAGTTTATGTCACATAGATTACTGAAAAATGTTCAACACTTTGATCTTATGGTTTTAACCATGGTGTAACGTATAGGTCCCATTAACGTGAACGTTTTATGATTATATAAACATTGTCGGAAATGAATGTTGGAATTGACGAGCATTGAAAATTCTTAAACGTTATTTTGACTAATTCGTATTTTGAATTTAACAGCATAAATTGTGACAAAAAATCGAGAGATTCGATTCTAAACCTAGATTTTTGAGACCTAATTACCGTGTAATGCCGAGAATTATGGTAAAATGGTAAATTACATCTGAAAGCCCTAAAATTATCCTTTTAATTAAACTATAAATCTTTGAGTCACTGCATGTTTCATACCGATACTAGGTTCCTTAGTCACTTGGTCATTGTCCTTTGCTGGCAAACTTCATAGGCTTGATGGGTAGATAGCAGAGGGTCTAGACAAGTGACAATCGCTTTCAAAGCGTCTCATATTTCTTCAACCATAAGCTGTTCGGTAGCTTATGTCAATCAAATTCATTTTTGACTTTTCCATCATCGCTGTCACTAGATAGAAGGTCACTTTGTCCAGGCGCTCGCCCTCAGTATTATCATGTCAGCCAGGTGTTAACGGGGTTAGGTCTATCATAACACACTATACGATTACAGCACGCGAAAAAGCTTCGAGATAAATAATTATATACCTTTTAATTAGGGATGTAACGGTTCCGATTCCGATCCTGCCGATTACATCGGTATCGCCGATTATACAACCGATATGAAACAGTTCGAAAAGCGCGTGATACGACGACGCGCGCGCTTCGTTGTCGCTGGGGGGAGAGCCGCGCAGCGCATGCTTAGCGACATGGCAACACGATAAACGGCAGTTTTTGCAGTTTGCTAAGCGTTGGCTGAGCGATGTATTGTTTCTCGCCTGCTTCACGGCACCGCTTTTCGTGAATTTGTTTATAAGTGAGGACTATAACGCACTGTAATGAGTTTTACCCGAAATTCAAAATACAAAAGACATACAAACGCCCGAGATGCATACTTCATTATCTATTTGATTTGTTATCTACTAAGCCATCGATATCGGCATCGGTATCGGTATCGGGAAATATATAATATAATATAATAAAAAAAAATAAAAAAAATCGTTACATCCCTACTTTTAATGCTTCGTAGAACAAATCGTGTTGAGTACTAAGCCTGTTACAAATCATTAATCAGTAACGGATTATCATAATAATCTTATTCAAGGCTCATAGGAAGTATTTACATCTAAAATTACTCATAGAATAAAATGCGGTAATGCCTAGACTCAATAATAATGCTGTAAGTACCTAAGTTTCCTAGATCAAATAACTTCTCCCGCTCTGGCCGGAGCGGGAGGGCGTGTCAGACTTTTACTGACGAAAACCCACCCGTGTTCCTTCCGTTGCCTGTGTGCCGGGGCCGCGATATCCCTTTCGGACAAACTCGCAACCCTGGCAGGCATTGGCCCTTACGGACCCCGTCAGTTGGTGCTGACATCTCTTTGAGGCGCGCGTGGAACACAACGTGCCGTCGACCCGGGCCTGGTCCTTATCGGACGGCGAGCTACCCATCGCTCACCGTCCGCAAGCCCGCGCCTACGGTGGCCAGAAGTTGGCTCGCGACTCCCATGCACTAGTCACCCTTACAATGAAACAGAAACGACTAAATTACAGCAATTAATTTCAACATACATTAGTACAACAGTATTTATTATTGCTTTAGGACGAAACGATAGGGCAAAAGTTAATCTCAGACCGAAATATACCACGTAACGATTCGCGCGGGATTGTGAGAGACGAATGATGCCTAATAACGAGCAAATTAGTTTTCTTTTTAAATAAAAGCAGCTTAGTATTCGGACGATTCGGAAAATGTTGTTATAATAAATCTTTGACTGGCTTCGTGAATTAAGGCTATTTCGCTGAATAGTCTTTTCAGAGCTTTTTTTTTTAAGAGCGTTTATTCTGAAGGTGGGCAACATCGCTAATAGATGTCAAATATTTCACTGTTTTGTTTATTTTAGCAATATTACTGTGTGGAAATAAAAAATTTGGCTAACTAGCGAACTAGAATATTGATTATGGAATGCAATAATTAATATCATAACACAGAATGTTTAGTTTTTAACCGACTTCCAAAAAGGAGGAGGTTATATGTTCGACGCGTATGTTTTTTTATGTATGTCCGTCGTTTTCTCCGTCAATTGTGGACCGATTTTGAAAATTCTTTTTTTGTTTGAAAGGGTATGCTCCCGGATTGGTCTCATATAAATTTTATTAACTTTGTTCAGATAGTTTTTGAGTAAGCTTCAATAATACGTATTTTTCCCACTTAGTATATGTGGATGATATGATGATAACTTCCTGTGACTGTTATTTACATAGCAGGTAGTGGTATTAGACTTTGTATGGGGTAGGTACCACAACTAAAAAGTGTAAAATAAAAACTTTTTACAAAAAAAAAACAACCGACTTCCGAAAAAAAAAAACTACAAAGTGAAAAATAACTTTAATTTCGGAAGTCGGTGGCAAAAAACGAAAATTCAAAACCAAAGACACCGACTTCCGAAATTAAAGTTATTTTTCACTTTGTAGTGTTTTTTTTCGGAAGTCGGTTGTTTTTTTAGATGTAAAAAAACTGTTTGGAAACTTTCCAAATGCGTGGGTACAACATCAAATTCAATGTTATAATTGCAATTCATTACTAATATTCTAGTTCGCTAGTTAGCCACATTTCTTATTTCTATTCAGTAATATTGCTATAAGAATCAAAACAGGTAAATATTTGACAGTTATTTGCGACATTGCCAACTTTTAGGATAAACCCTCTTAAGTACGAGTATATAAAACTACTTTTTGTTTAAAATATTTTAGTTCATCTAATCCTACAATGTTCCCACTGCTGGGACTCAGGAGTCCTCTCTTCGAAAGGGAGTGGGCTGTAATCTACCACGTGGGCCCAGTGCGGGTTGGTAGATGTCACATGTCTTCGGCTTCTCGGTTCTAGGACATGCCGGTTTCCTCACGATGTTTTCCTTCACCGTTTTGAGAGCAGTGGTGATGAAATTATTTACACAAAGTAAAGCGCCTGTCTGGGTTCGAACCCACGACCTACAACTCGTAAATCTGGGCCGTCACCACTGGGCCACCGCTGTTCTCATTTTAGTTAGTCATTTTAGTTTAAGTTTACCACAATTTTCTTGTCAAGTTATTTTTCATAGAACACCATAGATAGGTGGACCACAGGGCTCGGTCCTTAGGTGTCATAAAAAATATAAGTATCGAGGAAAACAAAATCCGATCAACAACTTTTCCGAAAAAAAGCCAAGTTCGAATTGCAAACGGAGATATAAAATTCACTTGAGTGAACTTATGGGTACTTACCTACTTTGTTACTTTGTTTCAATAATAATATGGTGTTGTCTCAACCAGACACGTTATTTTTTATACTTGAATTGTCTGGTATTTTCATCACTCAATTGATTAATTTCTGAAACCTGTCTAAACTAACCGTGTTTTTTTACCGAAGTAACCCTATATGTATATTTATTTAAACAGGCAACTTTATGATGTTACCATAACATGGCTATATTCAAATGAATAACGTCTGCAATGTAAATGATAATATCCTGGACCTCATCTTGGTGGATGAGAATTCCAGTCTTTCCGTTTCATCCGCACCCCCCATCAGTAAACCAGATATACATCATCCGCCACTAGAATTAGCTCTTACTAAAACTTCAATTACTAATTTAAATTATAATAATTTACAGTCTAAATATATTTTTCTTAAAACAGACTATGAGGCATGTGTTCGTGATCTATGTAAGATAAATTGGGAGAATTATTGTCATTTGAGTTGTAATGATTATGTTCTGACATTTTATAATATACTATGGGAAAATATAGATAAATACACTCCAAAGGGTAAACCTAAGAATAATTGTTATCCAGTTTGGTTCTCGGCTTCATTGATTAAACTTCTTAAAGAAAAGCATAAATACAGGACTCGGTTTAAACGGTACCAAAATCCTCGGGACTACGATACTTTTGTTTCCCTACGGATGCGTGCTGGGAGAGCTATGGATAACTGTTTTAAAGATTATATAGAAAGAATTGAGAGTGAATTAAAAACAAATGTAAAAGCTTTTTGGCGTTATACTAGGTCTAGAAAATCTTTCAGAGGTGTCCCTGACCAGGTTTCATGGGGTGATCGTTTTGGTGAGGGTGGTAGTGGAGTGGCTGATCTATTTGCAGACTATTTTGCATCTGTGCACGGTGTTAACCAACAGCCTGGTGACTTGTCTCCAGGTTACTCCTCTTCTAATTACAGTATGTTTTCCATTGGTTTTACTGAAAATGACGTTAGAAATAGCATCAAAAAGTTAGATCTTAACAAAGGAGCTGGTCCGGATGGACTTCCTCCTATTTTTATTCGTCTCTGCATTGATGCTCTTGTTATACCACTGCGGATAATATACAATAAATCCCTTAAGGAAGGTACATTTCCAGATTTATGGAAAATCTCACACATTATCCCTATACATAAATCCGGTAGTATGAATGACGTAACTAACTATAGACCAATATCGATTATATCACAATTTGCAAAGATATTTGAGGGTCTCATATACAATGTAGTTTATTCCCACCTCCGTCATATAGTTAGTTCGAAGCAACATGGTTTTGTGTCCAACCGTTCTACTATGTCTAACTTGCTTATTTACACTACTTTCATTAGTAACGCCTTTGAAGCTAGGGGTCAGGTTGATGCAGTTTACACAGATTTTGCAAAAGCCTTTGATCGCGTTGATCACTCAATTCTTTCTATGAAATTGAATTGCGCTGGTATTCATGGCTCTCTGTTGCGGTGGTTTGAGAGTTATTTAGCTAATCGTTCTCAAATAGTTGCCTTGGCGGGTTATGATTCTGTACCTTTTTCTCCTGTCTCTGGTGTTCCACAGGGCTCTAAGTTGGGTCCTTTGTTGTTTTTGGTATATCTGAATGATCTTTTAGATTTAATAAATTGCAATTGTTTAGCCTACGCTGATGATTTAAAAATATACTGTAGAATATCGGACCTGAGTGATTGTGCAATGCTTCAGAGAGATCTTGATGTGCTTCAACAATGGTGTTTGAACAACAGAATGACGCTCAATGTTAAAAAATGTCAGACTATTACATTCACGAATAAAGTGAATTACATTAAATATGATTATCATATTGATGGATCGGCACTGAATAGAGTGTCGGTCATCCGTGACCTAGGGGTACTCTTTGATACATCTCTATCTTTCCGCGATCACATAGATAGCATAGTGACTAAGGCTAAAAGAATGCTTGGCTTTATAATCCGTATGTCAAAACCTTTTCGTAGTAATAGTAGCATTATTTTACTTTACAACGCATTAGTAAGGAGCTCCTTGGAATATTGTTCCACTATTTGGTCTCCCTATTACTCAACTTATACTATGATATTTTAAATTGTTCTCCTTAGTCTATTTATACTAGATTTTTTTTCATATGTGAATGTCATGCATACCTGTCATTTGCATGGTTACTGAAATGATAATTCTAAATGTTATTTTAATTTGAATTGTAAGTGACTGTGCTGTTGGTGTGCTTATGATAAATAAATAAATAAATAAATAAATAGTAGGAAGCCGCATGACGTGAGTAGACGCACGCCCTGCTGACACGACGTTATTTGGAGACAGCCCCTCCGCTGCAAGTGACGTGTTATTTGCAATATATTATGGAGATTTTAGGGTCGACAACACAGGAATTAGTTCATTTATCTTTTAAGTTCAATTTTCCGTACTGTTAATTGATATACCTATTGTTAAAATAACAATTAAATAACCTAAAATTAAAATTTCGTAAAATAAAAAAAAAGTATAAAAAATTCGTTACCTATCATTAATATTATGACAAAACAGTTTTAAAGTTTATCTTGTCCCATGTAAGAAAGAAGAATGAAAGAAAAATATGTTTATTTATCACAGAAACACGTGCATCCAAAAAGACAAGAGTAATCACAAAACAAAATAGATCCTAAGTACTTATGAAATCACGAGCATAAAACAGAACTAGTCGGCAGCTGCACGTCAAGACTGCGACAAGGAGGACTCCACTCAGCACGATCCTGTGCTATGACCCACAGCACAGCGCTGATTTTCTGTGGTTTTGTGGCTACAAAAGGTAAAAATGGAGTTTGCGATGTTATTTCCAAGCAATAGGCCCCAAACTAAAACTTATTTATAAAACAGTCTTCAAACGTAGGGAAAAACCTACATAATTCACATACTTTAACGCATTTTTTCCTACCATAAGACACGGCTCCTAGTAAAGAGAGTACATTACTCCGAACATTCTCACTGCATCTCAAGTTTCGTGTGCCCATAAAATTCTGGAAGAAGGGACAAAATTCTCTCCCTGTGTTTTTATCAAGTAATAAAATGTTAGGCAGTGCTTCAGGCAACGCAATTTGGCTTCAACGCCGAATACCAGCCCGTTATGGACACTGTAATGGAAGCCATAAAATGGATATCTGTTTTAAATGAATGCTCACTAATATGGTGTGGGAATGAATTTGTTTGTTTACAGGGGCTTTATTTGTGAATGGGTTGTTTTAAGATAATCCTGATTTAAGCGAATATTGTGTCGATGTTTTGTTTGAGGAAAATGTGCGCCAACACAACGCAAATGTTTGCGGTGCCACATAAGCTGCAATCCCGAATTACTACATTAAAAAAAACTGGGCAGTCTTTGGGGACTACCGATAGGAGTGAAAACTAAGTAACTTGTTAATTGTATATCTATGTACATATATACACAGTACATATGTAGCTCATGAGAAGCGTGCGGTGACGATGACGCGAGTTTCACGTTTTTTGTTAACCCAAAAAGTACACATATGATATACACAGTATACATTATGCGTCATCATAACCGAACGCTTTCCATGAGGAAAGCGTTCGGTGACGTTGACGCGAGTTCCATGATTTTTGTTCACCCAAAAAGTGCTCAGCGCGCCTAAAGAAGTTTTCACTTCAAAAACAGCGTACTCTTCCCGTTACCGAGATTTTGTTGCTTTTCTCTGGAAAGTAAAAATATTTCTTTACTCAATATAAATATAAATTGTTTTTAATCTAAGAAACCATGTAACAATTTTGCCTTTTCCGGGGCATCAATCTAATGAACACAATTTTCCTTATAAAATTTAAAAATATTCGAACCCTCTTGTGTATAAAAAATCAATATTTAATTTGTGTATCAGGAGTTCCGAAGTTCGCTGGGGCAGCGAAATGAATGGGGAAGACAAAAAAATCAACAGGCAAAGGAAAAAGGGGCTTGTTTGTCGCACTCGAATTGATTTATTTATGCAATAAATCTAACATTGGATTAATCAGGCTAAGTTTTGTCGGCACAGCAATGTGTTGTCGTGAAAAATATGTTTGGTGAAAAATTGCGATCGGCGAAATAAAACGGCGTTGTGGGTATTGCCTCCCGTTGTGTAGAGCTTTTGCTAGTCGTTACAAATCTATTGTGACTCGCAATAGATTTCTTACTATTTGTAACTTTGTGTTTTAGTTTTTAGTTAGATGCATAATATATTTTTCTTTACATAGGAGTGATCTGTTTTTGATTTACGTATTATAATTATGTATTCAAAATTATTTTCTGTTTGTTTCAGGTAAGAAAATATCGAGCTCAAGTTTATAAAACGATTGTAATTTATGAAATATCAATAAAGGTTTGAATTTAAACAGTATAAAATCCACAAAAACAAGAATCACGAAATGGTAGTAAAGAAGCAGGGTATCGACCCATTTCCCTTGCAAACAAGTTCTCTATTTATTTTCTTCCCCTTCGAAGTAGTCGAAAAAGTTTCTCAAATTCACAAACCCCTTTTAGTATTTACAACACAGAAATAAAACCAACTACAGCTTTTAGTATCAGTAACTTTGCTGCAAACGGTCAACTAACAGCGCAGTTAAATTTTTCAACGTTATTTGCAGTGTTCTCAACTGTCTGTGTTATTCCTGTGTCGCAAAGCTCCAAATGGAGACTTCTATTTCATAAAAAAAGGGTTCTATTTGCGGACATTTCGATAACATTTCTATAGAGCAAGAATTATTGATAGGAAAAAAACTTTGTACGATAAACTTTATGTAAGAAACAACCTCGAGATGAAAGAAAGTTTGTAAAACCAATCGAAAAAAATTGAACGAATAAAAAATTTCCCATTCAAGAGTGCGGAACAAAACAGCTCGGGCGCCCGATGCCTGCGCGATAAGACGCAAGTTTGGCAACCCATCTTTTTAATGTCCTGGCCGTCAATTATCATTAGGATTGGGGACGGTCTCAGGGAAGCGATCGTAAGTCAATATTAGTGCCTATAAAGGTGAGCGATAACCGCATATCCGCTCCTCCCTTCCTTTATACTTACAAATTACAATGTAATAGGGAAATAACCAATCACAACTGACGAATGAAGGTTTTTGAATAACATGTTTGTTGGGCTGTGAGAAGGGAGTGAAGGTAACATTTCTGCAAGTTGAAGCTTATGTTACTTGGACATTTTTGGTTATATGAAACTATGTTTAATGTTTGTTACAATTTACAATTATATAAATTATGATGTCGATTATTGTATTTTTTAATATTAGATTATGACAAAAAAAAGTGATTTCGGGTATGTTGTAGTCTTCTCTGGTCTTATAAATAAAAAATATTTTAATTCCTTCAGTATCTTGTATTTATTGTTTGCCACAAGTACTAAAAAAGCGCTTTGATGAGTTATTGAACAAATTTACCACATTCTCAAAGATTGGACATTTTGGGAGTTGAACATTTTGAGAATTAGACATTTTGACACCGTTGGACATTTTAAGAATTGGATATTTTGACCCTGAACGTTTTTAAACACCAATGTAATGTAATGGTTTCTTTACATTATTTTCAAAGCATGTGTGCATTATCAGGAAATATAAAATGTTTATTTTACACAGTTTTCTAGTCTCCTAAACGTTTTATTCTAAATAATTTGTTTTGAGACAAGTTTTTAAATTCAGAAGCCAAAGAACAAAACAATAAAGTTACGCGTAGTCTACACAGTCATAAAAGTCAGGTAAAAGGTAACATTACATTAGCATTAGAGATGTAGGTAGTGTTATTTATTTACTAAGATATATAGTTATGTTTAGAGCTAAATATGATAAGGACAAAATGGCTGTGCGTGCAGGCTCGCCGGTTCTGGGCTATTGCAATGCAGTCCGTGCGAACTGGCTTGATGTTCAGAATTTGTGATGGCGATAACACGGTTATCTATGCTATTTTCTATTTGTTCATATTTCGAAGAATATTCAACTCTATATTCTGTTTTTAAACAGGATCGTAAAATCGGAAAAGAAGGAAAGTATTAGTTTATTTGGACACAGTTCGTAAAATATAAAATACAAATTAAAAAAAACCGGCCAAGTACGAGTCGGACCAGCTACAATGAAGAGTTCCGTAGTTGGGGTGAATTTATCCCAAGAACAAACTTAATTTGTAGTTGAAAAAATGTTCCCCCATACATCGATATACGTAACGGTCAATTCTCCAACAGCAAATTTGTACACGCAAAAAAAAAAAAAACTGATACAAATTAACGATTTTCGGCGATTTGCTTTACTTGTGCTGTGAGACGTTGCAGGTTTTGATTAATTTGCGAGAATCAAAATTTGTTGCATAAATGGCCGTACTACGTATTTGATATTAATTCTAACTTGATACCTATACGCGTTCCTGAGAAAAAGGGTCTTGACAGACTGACAGACAGACAACGAAGTGTTCCTATAAGGGTTCCATTTTTCCTTTAGAGGTACAGAACTAAAAAAAAGTGAAAATAATGTTTGAACTAGATCCTTTGATATAATGGGATACCATTTAAAACGGAGATCGTAATTTGGAAGTGATTGGAACTATTTTAGTTATTGGGCTCAAATGTACCTAAATGGTTAGTCGTACTTAATTAGGCATTGGGCATGCCCTACATAGCTTTGGATAATTGCCTAACGGCAACAAATTAGATGGCCGTTGTTGTATTTTTGGTGCTGAAACATTTTTTGCAGAAGTAGTACAAAAAGTAAAACGTGGTCAAAAGAAACAGCTATTCCTATTTTAATATTTTACGAGCTCTTCCCAAAGTTGTAGTATAGTGTTGGGGCGTAAAGTACAGGGTGTTGTGCAAGGAAAACTGTCAAGTGTCTTGACATTTTCCACGCGAATGCACTTAAAATCTTTAGTGCGTTCTTTTAGCGTGACGTCGCGCATCCTAGTCGTCGCGTCACTTATTGTAAATAGCTGAACGGGAATTTAGAACTTAACGTCATATGGAAGGACAATAAAAGAAGAAAGACTTTTATAAATAACTCAGATAAAGAAGCATTAGATATGTCTTAAGAGGGCTTATCCTAAGAGTTGGCAACGTCGTAAATAGCTGTCAAATATTTACCTGTTTTGATTAATTTGGCAATAATACCAGGTGATCTTTTAACGTGAAGGCACGTGAGCGTATTCGTAAAAAGTTGTCAGAATCATTGCAGCGCTGATTTGCTGGATTTGTTTTCTTTTCTTCCTATCGTTATTTCTCCTGACAAAGGTTATTCGGTTTATATGTATGCGTGTATGTATTAGTGTGTATACATTTTCAAGTTATCTATCCCTTATGTTGCTCCTGCCATGTTTTGTCTCTGCATCACCCTAAGGTTGACTGGTAGAAAATGCCTCAGGCATTGAGTCCGCCTTTGCACAGTTTTTTTTTTACTTTTGCATAAAGTTTTAATAAACAAAATACTGTATAGAAATACGAAATGTGGCTAACTAGCGAACTAGAATATTGATTATGAAATTCAATAATAAATATCGTAACACCGTTTAAATAGTTTTAGATGTAAAAAAAGTATTTGGAAACTTTCCAAATGCCTTAATGACACATAAAACGGCTACAACTTCAAATTCAGTGTTATAATTGCAATTCATTATTAATATTCTAGTTCACTAGCTAGCCAAATTTCATATTTCCATACAGTAATATTGCCAAATTAATCAAAACAGCGAAATATTTGACATCAATTTGCGACGTTGTCCACTTTAGAAAAGTAAGTATTTCTTTTATCAGTTTCATTAGGTCTCGCAATCAGTTTTCAAGCCAATAAATGGATTTAAAAAAAGAAAAACCGACAGGTACATATACACCCTAGAGTGGACTGCTAATGTGATTATGATGCCTGAATGCTCGCTCGCTTTTCGTTGAGTTTTCACAATATTTAGGGTGGGAGGGTACTGCCAAAAAGTTGAAAAACAACTGCAACTCTGGCGGTGATCACACTATGTGAATGGCTAGTTTTTTGTTTTTGTTTCGATGTTATAAGATTAGGTCTTTTTTTTTTGCGGTAAATTATCAAATAACTTCTCCCGTTCAGAGCGGAGCGGGAGGGCGTGTCAGACTCTTACTGACTAAAACCCACCCGTGTTCCTTCAGTTTCCTGTGTGTTGCCAGGGGCCACGGTATCCCTTTCGGACTTTCCCGCCATTAGCCCTAGCGGACCCCGTCAGTTCTGCTAACATCTCTTTGAGGCGTGCGTGGAACTCTACGCGCCGTCGACCCGGGCCTGGTCCTTATCTGACGGCGAGCTACCCATTGCCCACCGTCCGCTAAGTATTGGTCTTATGAATATAATTATGTGAGTTCACATAGTCTACAGCACACCAATTCACATCATGTGTATCCCTATAAATAAATCAATAACTCTGACGGCAATCCCCAATTCCGCTTCAATGCACTTTTTTCAAAATCCAACCACCCTCAGGATAAAGCAATGAAAAACAATGGTAGAAGGTAACAGGGTCCGTGGTACGTCTGTAGCGTAGGCCTGGCACTGGCTCGCCACGTTAACCGGCCGACTCCTAAACCGATTCCGTAGGAATTACAGTTACAAAAACAAATTACAGACTCGACGGTTTAAAGCATAGACACGCGTTGCATTCCTAATTGTTTTAATTGAATCTTTTAAATAGTTTAAGTAAGTTTACGAGCGAAGTTGGCGAGAAACTTAGAATGGCGCGGAACCCAAGTTCCAGGATTTGGACGTGTGCTGGTTTTTTGTTGCTAGTGTTTTAAATTTAAAACGTTTGTATTTACCAATTTTATGCAATTCATTCATGCTAACAGCTAATCCCAACCAAAATTAGGTTCGTTAATTGTCATAATCAAACTCAGATTTGATTGGAATCCGCTCTATCACAGACTGTGTTGTGTCAAATAAACACAGAGTTACATTCGTGACGGGATTGTGTTTAATTCAACGAACACAGTCCGTCCCGATGTGAAATGAAACCGATTTCAATTACTATTGGAGTTACATGATTAGTTTGCAGATTTGGCGCCCGCATTTCAACCGTGTTTGAACTAATTATGAAGTGCACACAAATGGGGATATGGTTAAATACTGATGTCTGGATCGGTTGGTTGCACTGGCAGTCGACCGTTACATACTAGGGTTATGATAACAAATGCAGAATTGGAATGAAGCTAAATCAGGGATAATTATTTACATTTTAGAAGGTTGCTCTTTGCTAACTCAGTGCAATAAATGCGATATATATATATCTGTCTAGGCTTTTCCCAACTATGTTGGGATCGATGTCCAGTCTAACCGGATGCAGCCCAATACCAGTATTTTACATGGTGCCTATCTATCTATCTACTGCCTATCTGACCTCCACAACCCAGTAACTGGGTAATACGATACCCCTAGGTAAGACTGGTTGTCAGTTTTCGGGCTTCTGACGACCCGTAACGACCGTCAAAGATCCACGGATGACAGCCGGGACCAACGGCTTAAGGGGGATGCGCTAAGGTAGCCCGCGAATTTCAAATTTTCTTACGTATTTTGCAATTTACAGGTCAGTGTCACGTTGTATCTTGATTAAAATATGTTCGCGACCATAACAAATATGGCTTTACAGAATTATAATCATATAAGAATCAGCAATACAACTCCTTACATTAGGATAATCCTAAAGTGTCATGATTTCATAAAATAGTCATTCAATAGGATTATATGAACTTAGAGAGTTGTATTGATGATTTTTATGATTATAAGTCTACAAATAAATATTTGATACGGCCGCGAATCATACTTGGATCAACATACAACCTGATAGTGACCTGCAATTCGCAAAAAAACGTAAGAAAATTTGAATTTCGCGGGCTACCCTGATGCTTTCGCCTTAACGTGATTTCCGAAGCACGGAGGAGTCTCGATTTGTAAAGATGGTCACCCATCCGCGGACCAACCCCGGCAGGCGTAGCTTAACCTGATGGATCGACCCATGCGGCTGTTATTACTTAGCCACGAGCTCCTCTCGTCAATAAATTTTATACGATACCTACATAAATTGAATTACTCTCTGTATTTCCAAATGTGCTTTTTAGGTTCGCTAACCTGCTTAATAATTCCCTTAAAACAAAACCCATTTATTCGTCTAACTGTATATTATCTAGATACATAGCAACATCTCCCTTATTTATTTACCAACATTTATTTGGACAGATGGCCCAAACCTTTATAAAGTACGCTAAGGCTGAGTTCTCAACATTTTTTACAATTGATTGAGTATTCTACATAAGCTTCGGACATAACAATGGTCGTGTGTACAGAGAAATGAGCTATAATAAAACATGGCTGGCTCCAATGAAATAGGTCACGTTTCCAATCTAGTACCAATGTTTTCGTTTCACAAAAAAGGGTACGTGGTACGTCGAACTTAACGTTCGATGCAATCATCTCGTAATGGGTAGCGAATCATTTGTTCAGCCGTGTGTTTGTTCGTTTGATTGAATGCAGACAAGATCGAGGGAATTGAAGCTGTTCCTTATTTGTGTCTTATAGGATTTGTAAGTCAAATTCTGCAGGGGAATTACATCATCGAAAGCTACTGAGAGAAAATGTGTAAAGTGTGAATCTGTAAATGATCAAAAGGTAGTAGGTATACAGGGTGGCATCGACACGCAACCTGGCAAATAAATAAAATTCTGTTGTTTCCTACAAAAGTGCATATTATGTCCTTTCTTTGATATTGTTCGTCGAGTTGAGCTCCACGATTACTGACTAATGCTTGCACTGACTGGACAGGTTCACTCAAATCTGTGTGGTTCTTTCCTCAAAAGACCATTTCAGACAGTAATCTACATTGTCCTCATATGGCCTGACCAAGATTATGTCTGGACTTTAAAAGAGACTGCGACCTCTGAGTTTGTCTCGGCCTTTCTTTTCAGAGTAGTCAGATAGGAATAACGCCGAACTCATCTAGCTTATTTTTAATATTAGTTAAATATGACGTGTAAAAGTGATTCCGGTATCCTATTTACAGAATAAACAATTTCATTTCATTTCATTTCAATATCTACGCGGGCAAAATGTATGGAACAACCATTTTTTTTTTATAACCGACGAATTTGTTCAACTATGGCAGGTCCAGAATCATGTACTGAATCCATAGGGACGGGTTACGCGTCGATGTCCCTACCGCCCTGTATAATATTATAGCATTAAGTTCACAGAATTTCCTAAGTGCTTAAGTGACAGGTAAATATAAATGCAAAGTGTGTACGTTTCCATATAAGCAAGCATGTGTTGTGTTTAGGTTCACAACACCTGCATTTCTCTAATATTGATAGCAGAGGTGCTGCACCAAATAACAATGAATTTAGCGAGCGGTTAAATCCAATAGCAAGTGCGGTGCCTCGTTCAACTCACTGGCTGAATGGGCAGATGACACCCGTGCTAGTTCTCAGGGCATTACACACTGCGCCAATACGTCTGCATTTAATATTGTTGCTACACTGTCTTTGTTTACTGTCTCATTTGTCTTATGTGTCATTAAGCTTTGTTTTACCCAATGTGGAAATATTATGAAATTGGAATTCGTTTTGTTAATATTTTCGTGTTATTATTTTTGAGTTTTTTTTTTTCGATTACCTATGCAATACATTTTTCAGGTAATAGGTTTTAATTTTGCTATAAAAAATTGTAGCCGTACCTACTTCCTGTATCGAACTTTATGCTAATGTTGCTAAAATGCCTATGGCATTAAGTCCGCCTCAATACAGTAGTGTGCTTGAAGTATTAATTAAATAAATAATAATGCATTATGTAATTAGCTCAACTTTGACCTCTCATCTCATACTTCTTCAACACAAGATTAATCACAGATTACAACACCTCGACCATCAATTTCAATCAGTTCCACATCCGCATTATCTTCACAATATTATCGGATAATCTCCAACACGTAGGTATAATTGTATCGTTATAATAATGTTATCTCATACAGTATTGTCTGTAATTGCATTGTGTTTAATTCCATTAACGTTTGCGCCCGATCAGCTGGCGCTGTCCTGGCGTCCAATCCGATTAGTAGCCGCTTTAAACAATCGTGCGCAGTGAGATCGGGAATAAGTGCGGTTGTGATCAACTATTTATGGGAATGGAGTGTAGGTACCATCGCGGACACTGGTGGTTGACCACTTGCCTAATTGCCTAAGCAATAAGGTCGAAAAGTGTGTAGCGTAGTGGGGTAATTAGTACATGTAGGTCGTGTTTATTTTATACAGTGTTTCAGTTTTGGTAGTGATGATTAAACGTCTTAATTTTTATATGAGTGAAAAACTTAATAGTATTGTGTTATTGTTTTACAAAATTGTGAAGTTCTTTGGTAAGTTTTAATAGATAGACTGCAGTTTTCAGCAATTGTTAAGAGTACCTACTTATATTACAAATTAATTTGAATTTTTATAAACTTAAGTACAAGTCAATGTAGGTTTTGTTAAATCTTTCATTGTATTCATTTCAGTTTGAATGTGAATATATTATTATTCCAAATATTTTCTGAGTGTAATATAATTTACATTACACTCAATTATATTACACTCAGAAAATATTTGGAATAATAATATATTCAATTATTCCAAATATTTTCTGAGTGTAATATAATTTATATTATTTACGTAGGTGAAACAGAGAGCAGTGGTGGCCCAGTGGTAACGGTCCCGACTTATGAGTTGTAGGTCGTAGGTTCAAACAGGCGCTTTGCTTTGTGTAAATTATTTCATCACCACTGCTCTCAAAACGGTGAAGGAAAACATCGTGAGGAAACTGGCATGTCCTAGGAAGGTGAGGACGCCGTGGCGCCTCTCTAGCCACTCCTTGAAGAGGGGACTTATCGCCGCAAATGTGGCGTGCCCATCCATAGTAACCTACTACGCTTTGGAATAGGCAAATAGCTTCATCTTCCTGACTGACCGACCCCTTGACAATTCAAAAGTGCCTGTAATTGGTTTATTTGAAATAGATGCTTTGAGTTTCAGTTTGAGTTTGTGAAATATTTATCAAACAAAATAGTTGGAAATTAAATCCATCGTCGACTAAGATTTGACGAGTTAATTAATTTCCAGTGGAATAAACTCAGGTGTACCGACATCACTGGTGACTATAATTTCCGCATTTTCCGCTGCTCACTAACACCGCTTGCACCGCTCAGACCGCTCACACCGTGTCGCAGTATTAATTAACCAAAATGCGTCGACAGAAGCAATGGCCATTAAAATACGTGAAGTATTTCAGTGCTGAAACTTATTTAAAAATGTATTACCATTCTGTAAATATTTAAAGAACTGAATGTTCTTTAGTCTGGAAGTTACTTAGGTATATCGGTTCATTGCGTAAACCGCTATTAGGTACCTACATGTAATGCACATTGGTATATTTTTAAATTCGTGAAGCTTTCTGTGGTTTATACATACTAGAGATAACTCTATAATATTCATAAGAAGTTGTCAGAATCATCCCAGCGCTATTTGCTGGATTCGTTTTCTCCTCTACCTATCGTTAGTTCTACTGACACTTTTTTTTTGTATGTATGTATCTATATAATAATGTATTAGTATTTATTATTTTTCGAGTTATTTATCAATTATGTTGCACCTGCCGTTTAGTCTCTGCGTCACCCTAATGTTGACTGGTAAAAAATGCCTCAAGCATTAAGTCCGCCTTTGTACAGTATTTTTTTTGACTTGTGCATAAAGTTTTAATAAATAAACTCTGTACTAGACATAAGTCTGTAGAGAGAGTGACTATTAATACATATCTCACATTTCCGTCAGCAAAAGCTCCCGTACGCCAGCCTAAAAATCACCATCATTTCAGTCGAAAGACGTCCACTGCTGGATATAGGCCTCCCCAAGCACCGCCACCTCGACCGGTTCTGTGTTCCGAGCCTAATTATATGATAATCATACCCGTTAACGAACAGTGAGACAATTGTACCTTGAAATAAGAAATCAAGAAGAAGGAAAGAAATAAAATATCACATATCTCATATTGTATGTTTATATTTAAATTTGTGAAGTGTTTTTTTTTATTTATATATGTATTTTGTTTTCTCTACTACTGTTACATACGTTGTCTACATCTCTTTTTATCTACTTTCCTATCGCAGGTATGCTGTCAGAGATTATTTTAGAAATAAGCAACCTGCCAAAGTTACCTTTGTACGTATTTTTCTGTTCCTTTCTTCTTGTCTGTTTTTATGTGTAAAAAATAAAAATAAATATTGAAACAGTATCACAGCACAGTACAGTAAAGTCTACGAGTTAATTTACCACAATGATCGATTTGTACCACAGAACTTCTCAATCGTTCAACGTTTTAAGATATGAATCAATAATGATTTTGAAAGAGACAATGACGCAAAAGGTCATGGTAAACTAACTTCACACACAGCCAAGAAAATCCTCATTAAATAAAACCAGCCTGAACTATTTGCAGAAAGCTTCGACGTATAACATGGCTAATAGACTGCTTAACGTAGGCTATTGTCAAATATGATTACAAGGGAGGCCCCCATATCCTTTAGAAATGGGGTGATTCCGAATATATAGAGCATTATAATCCTCCCGGGACAAGTAGTTTCTGATGCCGGTTATAAAAGCAACTTTTGATAATGGTTACGTTGTTTCATTAGGAATAGGGACGTTTAGTAATTTTAGCTAGGGAAATATCGTTTTAAATGAAACGATCTTCAAACTACCTAACTAAGAGCTATATTATACTGGAACACGACCCTGGTGTTTCAGTGTAACGATTCAGTTTTTTGCAAGGCGACCCCTTTAGTAGAGGATCCGATCTAGGAACGACCTTCATCTATCTGTTTAATGGATGAAAAGTATTTTAAATCAAATTTAGTATGTTAGATGATATATCGCGAGTGGGTTGGTTAAAAAAATCCTGGCTAGACTGATTAATTAAAAATTAAAAAGGTACTGTTTTTTTAAACATTGCAAGATATACACCAATTACAAGAGCTTTTCAAGGAGAACCTTTGCTATTAACTCGAATTTTGCCGATTGTTAGTCAATTCGGAGTTAATGACCTCAATTGGTGACTACTTGGCTACCTAAGCTTAGGAATGTTCTTGACATGAGATCAAATAAATCAATGAATATATAGATAGATCAATGGATAGTGCTTTTTAAGAGAAACATTTGTTACTAAAACGAATTAATCGTTAAACGAATGAGTGAAGGGTGACTGTCTTATGTAATTTTGACGCACGAAAAGTGCTGATTCTCAGCATAGTTAGAATAAATGACATTTGTTTTTTTTTTTTCAAGTGCAATTTTTGAATTTTCTTTATCATGGTCTGGCCAGGATTTTTTTAGCCAACCCACGCGCGACATATTATCTAACATAATAAATTTGATTTAAAATACTTTTCATCCATTAAACAGATGGGTGAAGGTCGTTTCTAGGTCGGATCATAGACCACATCGTCGCGCTGAAAAAAACTGTAATTATTGCTGGTTGCGCAACCAATCGGACGCCTGGTGAGATACCTGCCATAAAGCTGGCAGTGCAGCCATATTTGCTTAACCATGGTGACCTAGTATAATATTGATCTAATTTATATTTATGACAATGTTTAGTTGAAAGCGATTCTGACAAAGAATGCTTGTATAGAACACGCAAGCTAACCACACTCAAGGTCACATATATCTGCGTCTTAAGCAATATTTCGTACTGTGCAGCGTTCATTGTAAACATTACATATTACAAATAAGTAATCAAAATTTTCATTTGCTTTTGTAAGGACTGTCGTATTGTGCATATCATGTTTTAATTGCTTCGTAAAGCCTTTCCGATACCATCTTGCATTCAGCAGGTGTCCAATGCACCTTTTATTTTTTTAGGGTCGGTAGCCATTACTGACAGTGCATATTTTACGAGTGGCATTTCAAAATTTATCGTTGGCAAACCTTTTACTAATAACTTTTTATTGTTTTACAAGCCGTGTGCCCGATTGGATGTTCGTTCGACAAACTGATGAACGGAAAAACTTTCATACCCTATTAACACCCCTTTAGGGAATGAATTTACAAAAACCTTTCCTTAGTGGTTACCTTCGTTATAGAAGGAAAAATTTCATTGTCTCTTGTGCAAAATTACATGCTTCTGTAGACCCAGCCGTTTAGGTTGTATGTTGTTAGTGGCTGCATGAATGAATTTAAGATTGTTATTAGGTAGACACCTCGTCTATCAGTGTAAAAACCAGAATGAAATCACATAAGGTAGGCATAATAAAAATAAATATTAATAAAAATAAAACAAATCACCAAAAGCTGAAAACAAAAAACTCTTAATACAAAGGTTAATATTAAAATACTCTGACTCCTAAATTAGGTGTAAGTTCCTAAAACTTAGGAGTTGGTGATTCTCCGTAGCAACAAAGCCATAATATTTGCAGTAATTTGGAACATTTTAACAATAAATGGTGGCAAAGAAAAACAGAATTATAATTTATAGAGAAAAAAAAATGTTTAAGTATGTGTGTAGTGTATAAGTCTAGGCATGTATCTAGCTAATAAAATCAGGCACTACAAAATTGTACAGCCTATCGTGAAGTTCTTTAGTTTAGGGGTTATTATCCTGCCAAGTTAACATAACACGCACGTCTCGCCACGTCACAGGCATTCTCATTCCCCTCGAACTTCGACGCGTTGTCTTCAAAGTTTTATAGGAAACTTTAACTTATTCTTAGTACCCATACGTAAACGAGTAAGCAAAGTTGTTATTGTGAATCATCAAAGGAAGTATTATTAAAAACAATCTTTTCATTTATGTGCAAGTTTCTAGCTGACTTAGTTTTATATAGAAATAAAATAAACATGTACTACAAAATTTATTGGATTGATTGATTGGATATATGGATATCATCTCCTTTCCTGCCCATCAGGCTCAACCATTCCAGGATTAAAGCAAAGGCAATGATTGAGCTGTCCAGGTCGGACATTTGAGTCAAATCGACACAGAGAAGATTTTATCAAGAAAAATTAAGTTATTAAGTAAATGCATTTCAAACACGACTTTGTTGAGGTACAGTTATTTTCTACCTGTCTAGCCAATAAAATCATATATAATAACCAGCCTGTTACTGTCCCACTCCAGAGCAAAGACCTCTTCTCATACAGAGAAGGCACGAGCATTGATCACCACGCTTGCTCAAGACGGGTTGGTGATTTCAGACTTATATTAACTATAAGTCCAGGTTTCCTCACGGTGTTTTCCTTCACCGATGTCAGTAATGTCCAAGATAAACTCAGAAAGCACCTAAGAATTGAAAAAGTCACATTGGTACTTGCCCGGATTTGAATCCACAACATCAAAGTTGAAGTTTTTGAAATAAAATCATGTTTAACTTTAAAAACTTTTCATAGCAAAATGCTGTTCAATGTTTAATGTCCAGGCCAGACGTTTTCATTTTATACATTACGCGCACGATACGGCAAGACAGCGAGTTAAGCTCGTTGCAGCACTGAAATAGTAAAATATTTTTAAAATACCACCATACTACGTTCATTTCTAGTGTAAGGTTTCGGTCACACATGCGAGGAGTGAAAGCGACGGTGACTCGCGATTTTCAGACTGTCCATCAATGCAGCATTTATAAAAAAGTTGCTTCTTTTCTTGTGCAAAAGCAAACTAACAATTTAGAAAACAAATTTAGCCATTAATTCACCCACCTAAATTAATTCCTTTAAAGTATTTACTTTAAACATAAAAATCAAATCGAATTTTCAAAATATTTTGCGACAGTTTATTAAGTTTGTTTTAGGACACGTTCAGTCATTCACCTCATCATCGACATCCACCTATTGCATAAAAAATGTCTGCCGAAAACGCCTCTTGCATCCGCAATTGCAGCCAGCGAAATTCAAATTTTCTTACGTTTTTTGAAATATGCAGGTCAGTGTTAGGTTGTATCTTGATACATATGAACTTTTCCACAAAAAAATTGTTCTTAAGTAATAAATCTGACTTAGAGAGAGAGATGTATTAATGATTCCAATGATCATAATTCTGTAAATACATACCTGATATAATATATAGTCGCGAATTATATTTTCATCAAGTCATAATCTGTCGCTGACCTGCAAATTGCAAAAAACGTAAGAAATTTTGAATTTCGCGTGCTGCAACTGCGGATTCACCTTAATAGGCTTGAACAGGAGACAGGAGCGGTCGCGTCTAGACGCAGCAGAATAGCGTAGTCGCGTGAGTGTGGGCGAAGCTTTAAGCGGTTTAACTGGGCAGGTGGTGAAAGCAGACAGGTGAAGGGTTCGCGCCCTCCTGTACCTACCGGCACTGAAATATAGAAGAGCTGGATCCCACATGCATCAGGGTTTACTTGCATTTCCGTGACAAGCTTAGGTACCTACCTACTATTATTACTGCAGCAGACATATTGTTACTTTGTGAGTGTTCGTTTTTGTCTGTGCTTGTTATCCTGTATGTATCCTTTTATGACTGTATAAGAGTTTAGTTACTTGAAATAAAATTATTTTATTTATTTATTAAGATTAAGTTTCCTTTGTTTATTGTTATCGAAGTGACGATTGTTTAGTTTAATGAAAATAGATTCAACTTTCTTCTCGTTTCTAAATTGCGGTGGATAGAACCCTTTAGTGTTAAAGTCAACTTTAGGTAACTGTAAAACTATAAACATACTTAGGGGAAATCATAGTGCTGGGGAAATGGGTAGTGTTAAAAACAAAACCTGTCTGGTTATTTATGTTGTAATACGTGTTAATAACATTAATTGAATTCACATGATTGCAAATAGCGTAAGTAGATTTCATCTAGAAATCAATTCAGATCTCGTATATAATTTATTCTTACAAAATTACTTAAGTACAAGTATATAATTAACGTTGGCTCTTTTATTTGGCGAGCAATAACATAATTAGCGTTGCAATTCTTCGTTAGCAGAGTAATAAAACATTTCAACACGTGTCGAAACGGCAGTGTAACATATCCAGCGAACTTATTCAATGTTACTCTGTTTTATTTTTAAGTTGCAATTCATTACTGAATTTAAACTACGCTTTCTGCACCTAAAGACCCATACGCAATCATCTTGCGGCACTGATCACGATTTAAGTAAGGTAGTTGGTCTCGTAGTCGTAAGCGCGACTGCTGAGCGTAGGGTCCTGGGTTCGATTCCCGGGTCGGGTAAAGTGTTATTGGGTTTTTCCATTAGGCATTTCTTAGTAACACCCCGCAATTTCGAAGTTGGCCGTGTGGTACCCCCGTGCCTCAGAAAGCACGTTAAGCCGTTGGTACTGCGCCTAATCTCTCTCCGGTCGTGTCGGATTGCCGTCTCATCGGACTATGAGAGTGCGGGAAGAGCGAGTGCACCTGTGTCTGCGCACAGACTTTTGCACTATTAAAATCTCCTGCGCCGAAGGCTTGTCTCCGTTGAGTTTGACCGATATGGCCGAAATACGGTTTGGAGGACTATAAGTAACTTATAATTTAGTTACATCAAACAAATGTCTGTCTGTTTGGCAAGACAGTTAAAATACCATAAACAAGTACTTATATACTTACTGTCTCATTGGTCTTGTAGTCGCAAGCGCTACCACTGAGCAAGAGGTCCGAGGTTTCATTCCCAGGACAGGCAAAGCTTTATTGGGTTTTTCAATCAGGAATTTCTCAGTAGCAGCCCCGAGTTTGAATTTGAGCCCAGTTGATGGCAATAGGCTCGCCCCCTTTCACATGGGACTTAAATAAAACTGGCGAAATGTGGGTGCTATACCTCTGTCTATACTCCTTCAGGAAAAACAGTCGTGATGTTATGTCATATTCATAGGTACTTTAGTGGCTGGCCACTTATGAATCAACCCTAACATACCGAGTACCTGCGGATACATAATCTTGCTTTTAGTTCCAGTGTATCGTAAGGCAGTGTTGTAGCTCTCGTAACAGCACTAACGACTAAATAATATATACTCCGCCTTTAAATTTGTTGAACTTAAAGAGCAATTGCTTGTTATGCTAAAATACCTTCGCGTTTCTTTAGCTAGGCAGAGCTCGTGTAAGTTTGAAGTGTATATTACGCTGTTTTTTCGTTGCAGCTTTGCGGTTTTTATGTTAACGAAGAATTTGGTGCAGCTACATTTTTTTGTTATTTGCGATATACCTAGTGTTTACTTTGGACAAAAGACAAAGTGCGTCAATCTAGATAAAAATATGTCGTAAGTAAATAAAAAGATCTGGGACGAAGATTTTTAAATAAATTTGTTTACTTTAGTATATTCCAAAAATAGCGCCATTCATTTCTCCTGAATAGTTAAACCTCCTTTTCAATTTATAAATCGTTAAAGCAAAAAATACTCTCAAATTTTCTCTGTTAATTTGCTATTTATATTTTAAAGTCTCTAAAGTTTCAAGTAAACGAAAAATATACGGAATGGTTAATATAAAAGTAAGCTAACATTTTGGGTCGTAAAGCTTGACATAATTTAATTTAACACTGAAATGCGACCACCGAAAATTTTACGAGTTTTGAACTGCAACTCGGGTAAAACGAAAATTTCTGTTATGTGGCTGTGGTTTTTTTATATTTTACGGATGCACATAATCCATACAAGTTATTGTGACTTGTTGGTTTTGCAAACAACTGTATGCAGTAATTCATTTAATATTATAGTCCGCTGATTGAATTAAACTACAGTAAAAGTCACTCGCTTTCTCCCTTGGGTAGATACCTACCTACTAGTACCTAGTGTTTGACGGCACAGACAACTACCTAAGGAATACGATGTTCCTAAGTATAATAATTGTACGTATAACCGGTACGATCACAGACACACCTCACTCACACTCAAACACACTCACTTCATTACACTTTATGACTTGTTTTTATGAGTAGTAGTTCCTAGGGGCGTGACCCCCGAAAAAACGGTTTTTGTCGACGGAAGAATAGACAAAATTACAGATGTGATTGTTTATCTGTCATTTTGTCTATTCTTCCGTCGACAAGATCCGTTTCTACGGTGATTACTATATGTAAAGTATATTAGAAAGAACAAATTAAAGGTTAAAGTAAATTAAAAAACTCTTGAGCTGTGTTTGTACAGTAAACAAATTACCTTCAAACGACATTGTTGACTGCCATAGAGTAATAAGTACCATATTGACTTACTGAGTTACTTCCCATATTTTCTTTTCACTCACAAATGATTATGCAAATCGTATAACTTTATTCAAAATATAAAGCGAAAAGCTACTCAAAATTTACGATTCTTAAAGGTCCGTATATTTTCAGTGGCCGTGTACCGTCTAGACTTAAAAACAGCTTTATTCAGAAGAAAATAATAAAAAAACAACAGTACGTTATTAAAATCTGGGTGAAAATGAATAAGGCATTTAATTAAAATAGCTTAAAATATTCAGATGAAGCGTTTTTTTTTAAAACCTAGTGTTGTTAGCGGCTCAATTTACATTAAGGGGTGTGCACACTATAAAACGTCAAACAATCATTTGATGGATGGTGGTTTGACTTATATGTCTGTTGAAACACACTATCGACCCTACTTATTTGTCGGATCGCGTTGACGCAATAAAACAGGCCCTAAAAATACGAAACAGCGCCTTAATCCACATCAGATATGTTGAACAATAAAGTGAATGTAGAACCTACAATAAACAGTGGTTAGGGCGTGCGTGTCCAGCCTTGTTTTTTGCCCCCCGGTTATCCTCCCATGATTTATGCTGTGCCTGCCCGGAATATGATTACCAGTTACGTGTCGGAAGTACCCTTAATGGATATAAACGTTGTATTTAACTGGCCGGTAAAGACTGGCGTTTTTGTGTGCCTTTGTACTGCTCAATTGTGAACATATTACAGGTCGTTTATTGGTTTGATCGCACACAAATTTGTGGGCTGTTGATGAATGTTTATTGGTGTTGATTTCATAGATGGGCGTAGTTGTTTATGTGTTTCGTAATTGCGTCTCTTGCTGGGTTTATTTCTTCTAGGTTTTAGTGTTTTTTGTGTAGGTGTGCCCTTGTGTCATGTTGAGGAATGAAACTTCTTGCCGTATTCTGCGTTGCCTGGTAGTTTTAACCTACGGGGTATTTCCAAGTCGAGCAACTTTTTGATAGAGTGACCGCAACAAAAGAACGCCCGCGGATAATTGTGGAACAATTTTTTTTTAAATTCCATGTGATGCTTTCACATAGACACTAGCACCGCGTCAAATGTACTTCGGTGGTAAGCAAGCACCATCGTTGACCGAATATTCTTCGTTCCTATCATGTTAGAGGTCACAAAAAGCCTTTAAAAACAAAAATATATTATTATTGAACTTCGTATTGAAAGTTTCATTTTCTTTGACTGTTATTTGATTCGGGCATTATTAAACTAGGAGAACATTTATTGCTAAAAAAGCAAATCAAAAACGGGTTATTTTAGTCGCTACAATAAATTCGATTCCACTAACGGGTAGCAGATAAATTGAATATTTTTGCAACGCACATATAAATATCAGTACCAAATAAAATCTACCAAGCATAATTCGATTTTACTATAATTGAATTTATCCGTTTCATGTTGTTTCAAATGTTATTGTAGGTATTTTGAAACTGATCACACTAACGTTGTTTTGTTTTCGTAAATAAATAACTGAGTAGCTGCTCAACTATTATTATCTTGTAAATAAAACCTTCGTAATAAAGTATGGAAGACGTCTGACTTTGAAGAAAATTTATTGTTTTACTTAAAATATAGAAGCTACCAGTCTGTGCCTGTCGTGTATTATAATGCGCACACACATGCAAAATTGTATGTTAATCCTCAAACCTAACACGTTCCCACCATTTACGTTGAGTAGCAAAAAAATGAGCAACAAAAATATGTAAATACGTAACTTTATTAACGAATGAAAGTACCGACAAATAAAAAATAAACGAGACACAACTCGAAGTTCGGCTGTATTTACAAAAAAAGGGAAATAAAGTTAGTTGAAAACTGCGCGATTAGGTACTTACTTGGTTCTTGGAATTTTTGTTGTAACACTGCATCCTTCGTTAGGCGCTGTTAATACCACTGAGCTCCTAATGAGGAAAAACGTTCTTCCCAATGATACTCTTCAGTAACACGAACTTCAGCTACTTGTGAGCAAGTTTCTCGCGCAATTAACTAGCTTGATACTCTTGATTTTCCGTGATACATTTCCTTTTGTAAGCTTAGTTGGTACTTAACGGACTATATTTATTACTTCCGTTTTACACTTTTTTGTTTTATGTTGTAGTTTGTCTAGTATTCAGTATTAACTAACATTCTTAAAAATTACAATAAATAACATTGTTTTCTTTTTCTTCTAATGTTAGTAAAAACGAACATGCAACTCTTCTAAGCTAGTTCAGACGAAGGGTTGATTAAAGATCGGATCAGTGCGCAATGTTGAGCTATAAAAAGTAAGAGGCAGCCCTTACTCTGCAGCAGAGATTAATGCAATGTCCCAGCCTCTGGCGATACTCTCGTTTTAGCTATCAACTTAACGGGAAACTAGAAGTAATTGACTTAGAAATCACAGGCTGGCGATAAGGAAAGACATACGGAATTATAGACACAAATTGAGAGCTGAGACCTTATTTCTCAACAGCATGTCGTTCGGTTACGCGTAACGTGCTCAGTGCGTGCCTAACCTCACTCTGCGCGGCTTATATCATGCCCGCAGCTAAAAGCGAAGAGTTCAGACGTTCGTGTAACATGTTAACACAGGGTCAGTACACTCGTATATCGCGCTTTATATGTTTTGGGAATCCGCTGACGCGTGTGCGATACCAGCAATAAACATTCGTTACGGGAACCCAGAGAAAGATAAAGAAACATAAAAAACACTTTATTATAACAGCTATGAAGCCGGATCCAATGAAAGCCTAGGGCTGATCCGTACACGCGTTATAACCGACGTTTTCATGTTTGTGAAAAATCGTTGACAAACTTTTTTTTTAAAGAGAGGCAATTACATTAAAGCTTTTCGCTACGAGCACCCGTCGCATATATGCTCGGCTTCCACTGAATTGGGTTATGCAACTAACGTTACAAAGTTTAAAAGGTTTATTTTCATATTTTTAATTCTCAATTGAGTGTAGCGTGCGATGTTGACATTTTAGACGAACACAGCTCAATCTCCTCGATACACGAAGGTTAACAAGCATAAAATTTTGAAAGTGTTATATACACCGGCGATGTCGTCGACCGCGCCTTTAGCAAACATTACTTACTTTCATAGGGGTATAAAGATACCGTAAACGCACGCAGCTGCATCTATTGACATAAAATTTAAGAGTTCCGCAATTTTTGTCTTCGTCATAAAAACTTAGAGACCTACGAGTCATCTTTAGAAACAAGCCATGTCAGGAGGGGGAATTTTCTTGTATTTTTGGGGCGCGCTAACAAGGGGCTCCTACATGACCGGAATATTTTTGTCACCAATTTCCTCAGGCGAACGGCTTAACGCCCGGAAAAAGTTACTTAGACTTACCTGAGACTCTTCGGTCGCTGTCAAGATATCGTATATTTTATGGACCCCACCTGAATGCCTGCTATATTTCTTTTAGCCGGGGACGGCGCACAGCGTCGAAATAGCCTTTCGATTACATTACCGGTTTATTAACACGCGTGTGCTAAGTTCTTATTCAAGTGGAACATCCCGCTTTAATTTTTTGTAACTTATTCAGGAGATCGGTAGCCAAATGAGGATGTATAGAGACGGATGGAGGCAGTAAACAGTTACTTGAGATATTCTTCGGTAGATCGACGGGCCGGGCGGGTTGAGACCTATATATCACTTAAAACGACAGAGCATAAATCTATGGGGGCTGTCGGCTCGTTATTTGTAGTCGCCACGTGAACCGCCGGTTTCGGGTGAATATTAACGATATCGCCAATTTTCCGCAAGCTTAGTCGCATCGCAATTTCTCGCCAATTGAACAATCGCATCGCATCGAGGGGCGATGTGCCGTCGAACAGTATTAACCCTAGCCTCGTGTAAAAAATGTTTATACATGCTTTTCGCGATCTGCCGCTTTGGGCTCTATTGCGTATAAACGCGAAAATTCCAATTTCCAAACCGCGAATTGAATGTGAACATTTTGCCAATATATAAACCTTAAATTCAATATAGAATATCCTGAAGAATGCTCTGAGTTCTGACGCGTACGTAGCTGTATAATTCATTTGATTAATTCAGTTGGTTATCAGTAGGCCCAACCGTTTAATAACTCTTTATTTTATTTATTTACCCTAAAGAATATAAAAAATCTGCCTAGCCTTTTCCCAACTATGTTGGCGTCGTCTTCCAGTCTAACCGGATGCATCTGAATACCAGTATTTTACATGGAGCGACTGTCTATCTGATCTCCACAACCCAGTAACTGGGTAATACGATACCCCTTGATAAGACTGGTTGTCAGACTTTCGGGCTTCTGACGACCCGTAACGACTGTCAAAGATTCACGAATGACAGCCGGGACCAACGGCTTAACATGCTTTCTGAGGCACGAAGGAGTCTCGGTATGTGAAGATGGTCCATCCATCCACGGACCAACCCCGGCAAGCGTAGCTTAACCTGTTGGGTCGACACGTGCGGCTGTTATTACTTAGTAACAGCCGCACAGGGTCGACCCGAGAAAATGAGAATGGGTCGAGAATGATTCTTTTATTTAAGCGTGGCTCGTGGCTAAGTAGCCACGAGCCACGCTTAAATAAAAGAATCATTTTAAATTAATACAATACCAATATAAATATTAAAAAAACTATATCTATGTCAATACCGAACAGCAATGGGGCAAGTCGTAAAGTAGATATGTGTTTCCTGGAAGCTTCCTCAAAAATAGAGATGTATCGACTACTGGTTCCAACACAATGATATGCTTTGTTGTCACCCGAATAATAGCGCCTAAAATTTGTATAGACTAACATTCTATACAATACTACAATGGAACGCTTCATCTTGCGGAAAACATTAAATACGAAACATTGAAAACATAAAAGACTTTATCTTTTACTCTGACAAAAAGAAAATCTTTAATTATTCAGTAAACGAAAGTAGACAGACAGCGCAAACGCGAAAATTTGACTTTGTTTTTAATCACTTTTGACGTGAAATCATTGGAATTTTTATTTCTAATTTGTGCGTGTATTTCCAATTAAAGTTTGCTGTTCACTAAACCGATGATACAAACATTTTATATACGTTTGCGATCACTGACCGATACTAATCCTTGACCGTGTACGCTTAAATGTTATTTTTACGCTGTGCGGAACTTATAGATACGCTACAATGGACAGTGATGCTAATTCGTCGAAGTATTAATTGGATTTAATTAAGTAGATTTCTCGGCGGCTTGGTTCCGTAAATTCGCGATTAGACAAGAGTATTTAACGTCGTCTTCCCCTCTCTGGAGTGATTGATCCCGACCTGACTGTTGGTAGGATTTGTGTCAATCATTTTCAAATCATCTTGTCTTTGAAACTTCAACAATATTTTGAGTCGTGTTATTTATGTAATGTTCACGAACACTCAAACAGTCTTTTGTTGTTTTTTTAATCTTAAGACAAATCCCCCCGTATCATAATTAGGGTGGAAAAGATCGCACCACTTTGAAAGCCATTATTCTCAGCAAGGCAAAGATCCTGATAGAAAAGGACCAAAATGATAAAATCCATGCGCATACCACAAAATGCGGAATATAAACATTACATATTTTCAGCGTGGTCATGACGTGACGTATCCAGCACACCCCATTGCAGCTTTCAAATAACGTTTAACGTATGAAGTTTAGTTATTATACGGAAATATTATTCAATATAACGAGTTGTCAAACGCAGTCGGCCCGCGGGTGGGTAGGGCTACCGCGTACGGTGCTATTCAGCGACATACACCTAGGCAGAACATAGTACTATAGCACCGTCACTTCCAGTGTTCTAGACTTTCGCTTTATACACGAACGTGGCAATTAATAATGTATTGAATGTCGCAAAGTTCACTGATTGGTTCTGGTCTATCGGCATTCAATAACGGGAACTTTATGGTAGAAGTTCATAATTAATACCAGCCTGTGTGTGGTTTCGAATGTATTCATCATCTCATCACTATTTCAGGGTGTTTTGACAGGTGACGCTACACTTAAGTACTGGTGCTGCTTACCTTGTGAACTAGTATTCTAAACGCGACTGTTTTGCGTGGGGGGTCCTACAGCCCAGAGTGCATTTGTGCTCAGTTACAGGGAACAAGCTTGTCTCCCTACCACTATGCCTATCCCTTCGGGGAATTTGACCGTGAGGTTTTGTAACACTGATTTATTTGGTACTAATTTAATATTTTACAAAACACAGAACATTAAAATCCTTTAAGCAAGGTAGTTTTCTCAGCAAATCTTTAGTTTAGAGTTTACTTAAAACCACAAAACTCCGACGATGATTAGCACGAGTTTACTCGTCAGAACGGGCGAATCAACACTTTTTAATAATAGTATTTTTCCTTGAGGCGATTAGCACGAAGTTAATATATTAGTAGGTGAATAGAAAACTGCAGAAATCGATTCGCCTACAAATAAATTACTTCGTGTGAATCGCCTCAAGAATCCATAAATTTTTTCAAAGTTTTGATTCGCCCGTTTCGGACGAGTAAATTTGTACAAAGTCAAATTCAAATAATGTATTTCAATTAGGCACATAGGCACTTTTGGACGTCAAAATTTACAAAAAATAGAAATGATTCTAGACGCCTCTTGCAAAAGGTAGTTTTGACAAGAAACTTTCACAATATTTTGTATACATTAATTATAATTATGTGAATACGATGCACTTGGAATAAGATTACTAGACGACGATAGGTAAAAATAATGAAAAATGAAGCAATGATAATGTGAGAATCATCAATAAGCCAATTTCACAGTGTTCGTTAAACATTATGATAGTGATTGAGCAAACGACAGTATTCAGTCTCGTGGCGAAATTCACCTAAAATAACTTACCCGTTCAACTTTTACTACGGTGTAAGTTCACGAAGCACGGTGTAATAAAGTGTTAAACCGTGTATAAAGACGTATGTCGTTCTTTATGGGATATTTAACACCGGTTAAATGTTATACCATAACACGCCATAGCTTTTGATTCATGGTGAACGGATCTTATTATGATGTTATGTTATTTTTACCTGACTACCACAAGAAGTTAGTGTTATAAGTTTTAAATATATAAGTTGCTACTATATAAGTTATACGTTATTAATATACTCGTATAATAACTTATTCATGTGAATCGTTGAAGAAAAGGTTGTTTTTTTTTTCAAAAGACTATTTGGAAATGGAAATTCTGGTAAATCTTGTCCAGATATTGCAAATAACGTTATTCTCGCCACAACCACGATAGACTATCCGGACTGAGGTTAAAAAAAAAATACCGAAACCTTTTTTAGATAACCATCGTCTTCATATATAATAATATAACTAATGTTATATAATTATATATATATAATATTGTAAAACGTTTCTTGCCCATTCTTCTCCATACGAAAACATACTTTTGGAAGGGGCGACTAGAATCAATTCAATTTTATTGTAAATTTTGACATTACAAGGGCCTATTTGAAACATTTGATTTGACTTTGACTTTGACATCTTTTCAGGGTTTCGGCGAGTTAACGATATTGGTTTTTACTTTTAAAAGTTTGTACTATTAACTTTAGGTAATGAAATTCTTAACCCTTCAAGATTTTCAGAAGAATTATCCTTATATTCCTGGATACCAGTTGGCCTTTGACGACAACCAAGAAAAGTCCTAAGCGCTTACACCACAGATGACAATTTCTTCAGTATTAAATGGCAGTAGCTCGTATTGCCAATTACGAGACATGACTTATGACCTCGTCGTATGATAGTGTCACTAACAGTACCCTTTTACTGCAGAAGATGAAGTACGGTAGGAAAGTATTACCTCAATGTATGACTATAATAATGGAGCTACTCTGTATAAAATATTGTTGTTTTTTCTCGACCATAGATATTACCATTTCTTTATATAAAGCGTGTTTCGTATTTTTATAATGACTTTCAACAGCATTGACATTAGGTTTTCGGTAGCTTAATATGTTAATCCAATACATTTTTGACTATTTCATTCATCATCGTTTTCGCTGATAGAATGTCAAACTCAAACTCCAAAAACTCAAAGCATTTATTTCAATTAAACCATTTACAGGCACTTTTGAATTGTCAAATAGTCGGTCAGTTAGTCAGAAAGTTGAAACTAGCCCATTCCAAAACGTAGATCTTTATGGAGAAGAACGGGCAAGAAACTCCAAGGACACTCTTTTAAAAATAGAAAATTAGAAAATCCTGGGTTCTTGTTGCTTCTATAAGTGAGAACAATGTAACTTTGTCAGGTTCTCAAGAAAAGTATTGGAGATTCTTAAAACCGGCCAAGTGCTAGCAAAACACGCCGAAAAATATACGTTTCTTTAATTATTAATTTAATTTAATTTTTATTTATTGAGCGGCAATACACAATCTGTGAAAATTTCAACTGTCTTCATGTTTCGGTTCATGAGATACAGCCCGCTGAGAGACAGACGGACGTACAGAGGAGGCCTAGTAATAGGGTTCAGTTTGGCACCTTTCGGGTATGGAACCCTAAAAAAGTAAAACATACCTACAAAAACAAAAATCATTTATTTTTGTCATCAAATTTCCGTATTTTACACACTCATCCTCCATGTGGCTTTTAGAACGGTCAAGAAACTTTAACCCATGGTAGTGATAGATAGTGTTTTTTTTTTTATATTCTACCCCCGTCTGGTATTCTGCTGGATTATACCATGTCTTTAAGGTTTCGGTCGGCACGGGTACGTTAACAGTACGTGACCGGTTAAACGGACTTCAGCATGATTAGCGCTTAATCGTTAATGTAACCGCTTGCTTTTTTAGCTGCCAAATGCAAGTTAACTTCCGACAGATCTTAGTCATCTCTCAAGGATGCTCTAAGAGATGAGCTGTGACACAGTTGTTAACTAATTTAGCTATTTTCGTATGGAATCAGATTGTAAACTGTGTTTTTATTCCAACAAATATTGTATTTCTTATTTCAAGTAAGAGCTCTTCGTAACTAACTATACAACGTTTTAATTACAGGTATCATTGATTGCAACTTAAAGTATATTATGGATGGGCGTATTTATTGTATCTGTGAGGTATCGGAACAGTAGGTAATTATTGAACTACTAACATACGTAACTAAGAAGGATGTAACGCAAAAATAACTCGGACATCCGTTTGTCCCTTGTGCAGTTCCAAGGTTTTGAAAAATAAACTACCTATTAGATATTAATTATTGTTATTGTATGAAATAATATTCCTTGTTCACTTCTTATCGCGTAATGGGCTAACCTCTACTTCAATTGCTAATTTAGTAGCGACACGGCAAAAAAAAAAACACCCTGAATATAATTTAATTATCCTCTTAACATCGTAGACAAAGGTCGTGAATGATTGAACGAACGAATGAGTCGTGTCAGTCCAACGTCAAACGCACGGCACATTATGGGAAATTTCCCAGGAGTAAATGCGAATCTCATTACTTGGTGCACATGTGTAGTTGACAGACGAATGATTTCATACACTATCACGACACCGGACATGGATATTGCTTTTTCCGAAATTTGATGGAGTGTGAGACATGACAGGTAGGTAAGAACGATATTAATATCAGAACACTTATTCTGTACAATCAAATAATATTGTCCTAAGATTGCTCATGGCAGATAATGTGCGTCCAATCATAATAAAAAAGGTTCATTAATTTATTCATGTATTCAATTTCTACTTTGGTAGCACAACATTGTACAGGATACAGAAATACATGTATTATTCAAAGGGCCTGATAATATCTAAACGCATAATTATGAGTTTTCTTTCAACATCCTGAGAAACGTATCAGGTGTCTACACAAGAACTAAATATGTATAATCAGTGCCAAGAACAACATACCGAGACGTCTAGCTATCGTAGAAAATACTACTACCTCTCTAATTGAATTGTGATATCCCGTAGGGTAGCAAACTGTCTCAGTTCAAACATAGTTGTAATACAAGAAATTCAATGTGTCTACAAGTTCTGTAAATCCAGACAAGAATACGAACATGAATATTCAGCTGCAGCGTGCAGTTCCACATTATATTCACGATAACAAGGTTCGTCAGCAGAACGCGAGCGTCGTCGAGGCGAACCATTTGTGCTAACTCGACGGCTCCCCACCCCGCGACCTACCCACACTTGTCTTGGCACCAGAATACGTCGCAATCACATTATTCCTCCAAAGATTTCCTTTAAAACTTACAAAAAGATCAGCACTACTTACAGTTTAACCCAAAAAGTCTAACCCACCTTCGCAAATCCGAAACTCGGACCAACTTTGAGGATCTTAAATGATTTCGTACAAAGTGTTGTGTCCTTACTTACGAGGTTTCTAACTCCCAAATCCGGATACAACAAGTCCAATCCGGACTAAACAAGTTCCAACTGAAATAAGCACCCGTTGCACACATGCTCGCGTCCGCCTCAGGGATACCGGAAAAGAAAGAAAGTAGCAAGCTCGCAGTTTCCCGGTTGCATATGCAAGAGTGGCGGAGTGCGAGGGCGGGCGCAAATCTCTCTTGTTCAAAATGAAGTTACGGATCCGCTCAGAAATTGTGTTTTATATTTTCCCTCGGCATGTGACGCGAAAAAAAACTTTCACATAGTTTGAGACCTTTTTCCTTAGGAGTCGCTTGCTCGTGAAGTCACTGAATAAATTCTTTCTTTCAATGTCGCTAACATCTGTGAAATTAAAGCTTCAGCTGATTATGATTTTATCGCGATAAAGTTCGCGAGAGTTGGATTACAGTTGAATATGTACACGGAGTTTATGAAACGAGTTAAGTTGTATCCAATATTTTAAGCGTGGTATTAAAATATGACTCCAAGTTATGCAAAGGAAAATGGAGAGAAGCATGTGGGTATTATTAAATTGTCCAACGGAATTACTAATGAGGAAATTAGGAGAATAAGTAAAATATCTGACATAGCAGAGAGAATAAAAAGTCTGAAATGATTACCATTTCAGACTTTTGGCAGGGCTGGGCACATATCTGTAGAATGGAAAATGAAAGATGGACAAAGATATTCATAGAGTGGGTACCTAGAGATGGGAAAGGAAAACGAGGAAGGCTTCGGAAGCGCTGTGAAGATATATTTAAATAAAGATGTGGACCAGACTGGAGGAGACAAGCTAGAGATAGGGGAAAATGGAGAATTCTGGGGGAGGCCTACGCTGCAGAGGCGACTTCCATGAATAAATAATTTCACGTAAATGTCAATATTAATATTAATATTTTACTTTATATAATTTACTTAAATAGATTTATAAACTTTATTTTGCTTACGAGCTCCTATGAATAATAAATACAATTATGAATAGGAATTTAACTCAAATATTAAACAATAATGATAATGAAATGTCAAAATGTGTAATTAAACCATATATGTGATAAGATAAAATAATATGCTTAAATTGTTGTATGTATTTTAGGTAGAATAAGGCTTGTTTATTTTATTAATTTATTTTATTTATTAAAGTCTGAAGTGCTGGAAAATATTCATATATTTTAATATTAATATGAAGTGCTGGAAAATATTCATATTTACACAGCACTTCATATTTTGTAAACGATCATAACGTTTAAAATAATCTTAAGGATCAAAGAGGTCAGATGCAAAGCGGATGAATGGAATGTTGGTTTAAACAAACGAAAAGCAGGTTTGAACACTTGACCAACAACGATAGAGGCATGGAAGGTGGTTGGCTTGTTTTCAATAAATTTATATTTAATTACACGATCCCAAGCGACGAGACGACTCTTGCATACGATTAACGACGGAGTGCATAAGCTCTCACGTTGCGCAATTATGCTAATCATAATTATCAAAATCTTTAATTTGCTTTGACATTTTGATAACGTGCTTAATGCTATATCTGCATAAAATGCGTATAAATCTAGAAAGTAAAAGTTTGCGGCACGCCTATCGATGAAAACTGGTCTCTTTTATATGCATTTTTGAAATGGAATTGAATATTTTCGGTAGCTGTGGGCGTAATCAAAAATGAAAGTTGTCGTCTATTGTATTCGTATTATGTATGAATGAGTAATACCTGCCACGCAAATTGCATGTAGGCATTTAATTATGCTGCGCTGGCATTGAGAACATTTCATAATAGTTACTATTAACATTTTTTGTCACGAACTTCTTATCCACCTATCTACCTTCTAGGTTATTTATTTTTCGTATTACTTACGAGATCAAAGATAAATCTATAATAATTATGATTATTGCCTAGTAGACATATTATAGCTTTATCTCAATGGTAATCTCTAAATATTTATTATTTATTTTGGATCGTGACTGTATACAATTTATTTTACAACTAACTATTATATATATTATGTACAAGAATGTAAAGAAAAAAATTAAATAAAATAAAGGGAAGAGCTCATTGGGCATCAAAAAATTCGTCCGCATCGCAATCTCTAAATAGGATGTAATATGTAGGTAATATTAACACATAGATGATAAACAACATTGAAAGATCATTGAACTAAGCATTTCGAAATTACCCAACAAATGTACGTAGTTTCTAAACAAGCTGCGTTACGGTAAACACAGCGAGAGGTTTAGACATCGAGCCCATACTGATCTTACTACCAGTCCGTTTACTTCGTGTTTCTAAATATCGGCATTCGTGAGATACCTACCGGTGAAGGCGATAGGTGACTCTACTGGCGAGCCTCGAGTACGACGCACGCCTCGGCTCGACAGCTGAACTTATCTCGGACAGGTGCATAGAAAAAAAAAACACATTTTGACATTTCAACCTTTTTTTTTAAATTTGGAATGTCAATTACTTTTTTTAATAACGTGACATTAATTTGTAATTAGAATAGGTTATAAAAAGTGTTGTTGTTTTTAATAAGAACATTGAAAGTTAATTGTTGTTTTCTTTTGTTTCAGATGTGTTCGAAAGTGAGTTTGTTTGCTTGAGTGATTCGACAACCGAAAGGGAGTAGACCGTTGTGGGTGTACATTGAAATGTGAATTTTGTGTGTACAGTGTTAAAATTGAACTTTGTTCGTACGTTGTTGTTATCCCGATGAAGTTTCTCGTGTAGTCACAACTGTTCGCGGATTTGGTTTATTGAAAATCTTTCGCCATGGAGACGGAGGAGTTGACAAAACTTGTCGATGGCATCTACAAGGTAAGGAATACTCTTGTCAAATATTTACTTTAGCCATTACAAAAATAATTAAAACTACTGAAGTTTTAGAAAATTCGTTTTTTTGTAGAATATTAAATTTTTACTTTCATTAGGGAAATTACGTACTTAATATTTTTCTTTTATAATGTACAACTCAGTCCAGAAAATCGAAATCAATTTAAGAGGAAAAGTTAACCAAGTTTGTTTAACGTGTTTACCATAAACAAAATTGATTAGGTAAGTTTTCGTCAGAATTGATTTTGGTTTTGGTAACTTTTCTTTAAGATAATAATAATTTCAAATTAACTTAAAAACCCATACAATAAAATTACGCAATATTATTTAATACCATACAAACTTTAATTGAAAAGCTTCTTCATACAAATCAACGTTGTATCCTAACGACTGATTACACACTAGACGTAATTACTCTTCACGGTCGCTAACCATAGTTAAACGGCCATCGTGTTACTGAGTAAAAAAAATTAAAGGTGAAAATACCACTTAATTAAATTCATTGACTAGGGCATCTCGCACCTGCCTAAATGTCAAGGTCAAACGGTCAAGCGGAGCGAGAAGCGAGTACAACTCGATTTCTCCTTGACGTTTTATTGTATAAATATGTATATTTATCACATTCCTTAGATACATGTGTCGACTTTCGTTTCGAAGCTTTGTTGGACTTAGCTTTTATAGCACCAGTTTGGGCAAAAGTTATGGTAATGTGACAGGATTCCTATTAGAATTTTTGTTTGTTGAAAATCGTAGGCGTCGATACCGTTTCTCTAGGATCTTAGATTAATATTGTGGTGCCTGACCGGTAAATAAATAAATATTTGTGGTCCATGAAAAAAGGCTAGTAGGATCTCGTTGGTTGGGTTTTTTCGTTACCTGTTGGGCACCTACTTACAATAGATTGGTCAATTAAAAGCTTATTATTTTGTTTGTCGAATACTATTTGACTTGGGTTACAAAAACGCCTTGGGAATTTTAATTAGTACGCCGTATATATTAATAGGAACAATAAATAATCATACCGATGTCTAATTTTAGAACAATCTCGATTCTAATAGATATAGGTATGTACATATTTATGAAAGGTGAATTTATTTTACTCAGTCGATGAAAACAAATATGTAGGCATAGGTAAATTCAATAATAAAAAAAAGTTATTTCCGTATCTAATGTAGAGCTTTTAAAAGCCCAGCAGGCATATACATAATGTTAATTATCTCGACTTATCATCTGGTTGAGTTTTCTAGAAATTTACGACAGCCTGTAATAAATTAATACCTCATGAATATTTTGTAGAGCTTCGTTAAGGACTCCATTTAATTTGCAATTCTAGCAGGCTTATGTGAGGATATAAATCTTTTTTTAAACCAATAAATAACTCTGATTGACTCGAATATATCGTCGTCTATTCTAATATCTATTAACAATTATATAGAAAGTTTTACGTCTACGTGTTTATTTAGAAATCAACAGTTATTGTGAATCTGAACGTTTATGGTTATCTCAGAAGCATGACTTGAATTATATCGTATTCTTTCTCGTCGCAACAAATTTAAAAAAACATCAATGAAAAAGAAATTGAAATATTACTAAGTCCCGTCTCTTGTGTTAAAAGTACGAAACAAAATAAAAAGTACGTACCGTCAGCAAAGAAATTTGACAACGAATATTGTTAATGTTTTCAATTGATTTAATTAATGTGCGATTCAACTTTTTCGGCGAAAGCTTTGTTCACCGACAAATCTTCGATAATTACAGCCAGAATAAAAAAAAAACTTTAAACATGGAAACCAGTTTCTGTGTACGCTTTACGTTCGAGGAATTTAATAACTACTATCTCGTTTATTAAATCATATTATTATAATCTGTGTTATTATAATTATTCTTAAATAGCATAACCGGGTCAGTGCTGCAATATTTTTAAATGAACAGCAAATTAATAATGTTACATAAGTAAGTCAGATTTTGTTGCTATCCGCAATAACTTTAGGTAAAATAATTGAGATATCTTCTCATTACATAATTCGGATCCATTATGATCTATAGGTAAATCAATTTAAAATATTAATATATTGTTGCTAAAGCAAAATATCTTTTAGCTTTTATTTTATTTCCTGTAATCATAATGTTTTAAGTTTTACAATTCAATTATCGTGCTATACAGGCTGAAATTGAATTTATGGGAATTCTCTGGGTCACTGTAATCATCATTATGAGCAACTTACAGTATGGTACCAACCCTGAAATCGCGAAAAAAAATCAGCTGTCCCCACATTTATGTTTGCGTAGGACGTCAAAATGTAGGGAACAACTCATATTTTTTTCGCGATTTCAGTGTTGGTCCCATAGTGAAAGTTGTTCATAACAATGACCAAAATGACCCCTTAAGAGAATTCCTATGAATTCAATTTCACCCTGCATTACTTACGTTTTCAATGTTTTCTGTAGGAAGCAACAAACTAATTGGTAACCTTTTAAAAATATTTATAACTTTTTAACTTATTTATTCATACCTATACATGGCTAAGTTTAGTTACCTACTTACTTAACTGTTTTACTTCGTCTTTTTTAATTGTCTTTCGTCAATGCAATGAAAGTGCTATGATGGCACCATTTTGTGAACTTATTGCATATTCTCATTATAGTTCTAACTTTCTCTCATAAAATGCAGAATTCCCAGCAAATGCGAGAAGTGTCGATCTCATGCAGTTTTAAATTATTGAGTGTAAAGTGTAAAGATTGCTATCATATTTTTATACATTTCTGCAATTTTGCATTGCAATTGCGATCGCTGGGAAAGCGATTCAAGGTTTTCCGGAATGAATGTTATTGGTTGAACAAGTTTCACTTTATAGATAAATAGGTAAAACATTTACTCAGTGTACACAAAATCACAATTAAATGATAAAAAATTACATACATGAATAGAATATATAAAAACAAGATGTTCATGTCAATATACAAAAAATAAAAAGTTTTTTTTTCTTTTTTGTATGTGTTGACCTTTGTCATTTCATTTCTTTAAAGAAATGGAGTGACACTATAACAAAGGTACTCCAAACAAAATAGCGAATGTACTAAAAAATTGATAGATGTACTGTAGAACCAATTATTACCCCATAAGAGCGTGCGTTCTGAAAGTGGGCAACGTCGCAAATAGCTGTCAAATATTTCGCTGTTTTGATTAATTTATCAATATTACTTTAAGGAAATATGAAATATCGAACTAGTGAACTAAAATATTGATTATGAATTCAATAAATAATAACGTAACACCGATATTTTGTTTTAGATGTAAAAAATGTATTTGGAAACGTTCCAAATGCCTTTTTTACACCTAAAACGGTTACAACATCAAATTCAGTGTTCGTACACATTCACTATCTATATTTTAGTTCACTAGTTAGCGATATTTCATATTTCCATACAGTAATATTGCCAAATTAATCAAAACAGGTAAATATTTGACAGCTATTTGCGACGTTGCCAACTTTTAGAATAAACGCTGTTAATAGGTAGGTATATATAGTAAAATGCGTGTTTATAAAATAATTCTTTGTTATTTTATCGCCATCTTGTTTTATAACGAGCAATATCATATTACTTCTCATAACAAGGTCAATAATGATTGCATATAACTATTAATATGTATATATTTTGCATTTACCTTCATAAGTAGCTACTGATTGATGTTTTTATAAATTGCTTTTGTAAATTATATACCTAATCTTACGAACATATTTAAGAAGTCATTTTACGTAATAACTTATGTGAATATAATTCAAAGGTAAATAAAATATGTATTTGCATATAACGGTAATTTGCTTAATGTTATTTTGTAAGCATAACCTTTGCTCCCGTAACGCGTTGAATGTGTTATTGGCACGGAAGAAAAGCCTTTGAATCCAAGTTAATCTATTGAAGTCTACGATGGTATTAAGCCATCACTTGCAATAACTCTTCATACCTTTGTAAAGGGTAAATAATAAACACATTTTCACTGATTTCAAAAGCAATAGTATGTGTAAGTCTTGACCAGAGACTTGACCAAAGAGGTAGAAGCAAAGTAGGAACTCCTACTTTGCTTCTACGTCTTTTCGAGCTGCTGTTGTGAGAAGATGTATTAAAATCGCTTCAGTAGTTTTCTTAGTTCCGGTTTGTCATGCAAACAGATGCTGGCAGAACTTTGTTCCTTACAATGTGGTACAGCACAACTTAACTTTAGAAAAATGTTTAAGTACTAGAATGTACTCTAAAATAAAATAGGTTAAAAAACAGAATAATATCGGTTTATTTATTAATGAACACCAACAGCATATACTTTCATCATTGGTTTATAAAAATATTTAGGAAAGGTATTACTGCTAATGTTTACACAAATTATAGATGTATATAATATTTAAAAAAAATACGTTGGACAGAAGCTGTTTAAATTGGGAATAAAACACAAATATATATAAATATAAATAAATAAATATGCCTAAAACTAACTACCTAACGCTCAAAAACGAGACAAAAATCAAAGCCATTTTAATTAAAAAATTGTGGCAACATTATACTTACGTGACTGTTATAAATTTCCCAGTTTTTACTTCGTTGTCACCTAAATAGAATTGCGAGGGGAGAATTAGGACTTTTTGCCCCAACAGCACAATTACGTGGCTTTGAATCACTTCACTGAGTGGCATTTTGTTATAAAAACTCCACCGAAAATAGACGTAACTTAAGATATTTATGCTTCATAGAGTGGAAGGCCTCTTAAATAATTAGGATAATGACTAAGGAAAATAGGTGATTTAGGTGTGATTTTCTTGGAAATGCTTTTAGAAGTTAATTTTCTTTGCGAATTGTGTTCAACTTGAAGTTATTTAATACCTTGGGAAGTGTAGATAATTGTTAGGTATTTATTTGTTAAATGGTCTCTTGAAATGAAAATACCTGAAATACGCGTTTAATTTTTGTACAGATACAGTTGTTCTCACAAAATGAGACTGTTTTATTGCGTCAATTTTCTTTATGATATGACATCAAAAATATTGTTAAAATGAAATAAGAGAATTTGAATTATCGTGGGTCGGTAGTAAACGTAAAAGTTTGCTGATTTACCTTTGTTGAATATGAAAATAAAAGAAAATTACAACATATATCAGTGAAAGTATAATTTAAAATGATGTTCATGTTCAAACCGCTCGAAAAGTGAAATATATAATACATAATACAGAAAAGTATTTTATTCTTCAGTGCAATATTACTTACATTTTTTATTGGGCACCGCACAATAATAAAACAAACACAGTTTATGATTATGGTCAGACAAAAAGTGTCGTAAAAAAATAATAGACAATATTTAGTGTCCGCAGAAAATGGAAAAGAGTTACAAGAAAAACTTACTACTTGCACAGTTATAAGCACAGAAACCGCTTTCGAGATACGCATTTGTCTCTGTAGCGATATCGCGGGTATCATCGTAACTGATCATGGCGACCATCATTGCATGAGCCTCATCAGCTATTTTGTATAATATTTTCCGGGATCAGGGTTCAGTGGTCGAGTGTTGCCCCGTTTCCTCCCCAGAATGAGATTGCCTCGCGACATTAAACCGAGCCGATGTAAATTTTCGTCGTTACTCTATGTCTGTTTGTTCGTAGCTCTCATGTATTGCACGATTTCCCCGGTCAATGAAAGGATCTCCGTATGAAACCCTCTCCCTCCGAGGATAATATAATATGGAGCACAATGGGTGCCGTAATAGCTTCATTTGTTTTTATGAACCAAATTTATATTAATTATTACGTTTATTTCCTTAGTCTTGTTCGTGATGTGATAATAGTTTGAATTGGTTGGAAGCATGTGTAGTTATACAACTAACGGCAGTGATATTTCCTGGTAGTGTCAAAAATAACAACATTGTATAATTCTTACTCATATGGATATAACAAAGACATCGTAAAGTTTGTCTTAAAATTTGCAAGTATACGTTAATGTGACAGCAGGCTGGAAAAGTGGGTTAAAGTATTTGCATGTGCAAAACCTCTATTAGGACCTAATGTTTACTAATGGAGCAAACAATGAAATGAGAAAACATTTTCTTCTTTTATCTTTGTATGTCAGTTTGAACTTAAGCCGTGATATCCGGGTTGAGCAAAAAACTGATATTGAGCTGTCGATCAAAAATTACTATCAATTCCAACTTATATTTAGTTGACCACTGCATCCTTGGTGTATCTATTTCTTGTTTTTACCTTAATTGGATCACTAACAAGAAAATCTATTTTAAAGCCATCTCACAACCACTATTATCATATCATTACAAAGCCGGTCTATCCAGTCTTATGACTATTATTCAGCTCAAACATTTGTAGAGCGGGGTTGCGGAAACCACTACACTGTCACGGTTCCCGGGGGTAAATCGTTGCCCCCACTTATTTGAATAAGAATGGCCCGGCAGTGTCCCACGGGGCAAGCCCAGACGGTCCCACTTACCTTGCCACATGAAGTACAACGCTTGTTTCACTCAGAAACGTAATGCATTAACGTTAATGTACATAATTATGGTATTATGGTGTAAAAGCTGTCCGCAGCTGTAACCACGTAACTGGTCCTAGTTTTCCGGAACGAAAAGCGGATGTTTTATGTGTGAAATTTTATGCTAATTAGCTAGCTCTGCTTTTACAGTGTGTTTTTGTATAAAACTTACGTGCACGTCTCATAAAAGATAGTTTAAGTAATTGGGATGCACTTCATGATTATGTTATCTTCTTAACACACAGAATGTTTGCATCATAACTTTCTTGAGATATGTCTTTCCATGTTTATAGTCAAACTTGTTTGATCTTAAGTTTTTTTTTTCCTTTTTTAACGTTTCCTCGTTGAAATCTATTTTTTATACGACAAATTCAATTTCGTCTTGTATTCTTGGATATTTAATCATAAGTATCTGGTACGAGTAGACCGAGCTCGGTTCGGGTAAAAATAGATAAACAAATCGTCCAGGTATATCAACGTTGTATCATATTCCCGAGGCTGTGAAAATAGCGAAAACGAATTTTCCCCAAATATGAGACCTAGCTAGATCGATTTTTCGCCCCCGTAAACCCCTATTTTGTAACTCATCGAAATGGTTAGAGCCGTTTTCGAGAACTTGATTACAAATATATGTTTGTAATTATATACAAATATTGCTCGTTTAGTACAAAAACCTAATACATTTACGGCTTCAGTAGCCATTCAACAAGCACACGGATAAAAAATATCGAATCTATCCATGCAAAAAGGCTCGCAATATTCCGTTCCCGCAAAACTTATAGGATGATAGGCCAAACTTCGTCGTTTCACCCTTTCGATATAGGGTGACGTTTACCAAGTTTTCTTCACATTGGCTAAGAAACTAGGAAGTTAGATTGAGTAACGAGGGCGCCCTCTGTCGGAAAGAGGTCGATTTGTTAGGTTGGCGATCACGTGGAGCCGGTGATGGCCGGATACTTAACTAACTTACATCTCATGACACATCTTGTGAAGGGAACTTTATATCACTTCACATCTCGAAATTAATTTTTCGAAGGCGTGAGGAATTTTGAGGAAAATGTGTGTCAGAGTTTAAGTTATGTGGGTAGTTATGGCTGTAATTCTGTGTTAATGTTTTTACATTATCAAAGGAATCAACGTTATATAATTATATTAACATGAGTAGATGTGAATATTTTACTAACTAGTAACTACCTATCGTCTATTTGTAACCATGAATGGTCTTTCCGTCTCTGCCTGTTTTTTTTAATTTATTTTTATTCGCAACGGGGAAGCTCTTGGCCTTTTTTATGGGAAATTTTCGAATAACTTCTCCCGCTCTGGGCGAAGCTCGAGGGCGTGTCAGACTCTTAGTGACTAAAACCCACCCGTGTTCCGTCAGTTGCCTGTACGTATTCGCAAAGAGGAAGCTCTTGGCCTGCATCTCACCTAATGGTAAGTGATAATCAGGTCGAAGCGAGCTTCACCCGGAACACAGAACTACAGAGAAACTGGCTATATTTTAACTCAATGCTGTTAACATTGTTGTTATGGCGACAGACTTAGATAAGATGGCGGTAGCTAGCCAGGCGTTCTTAGAACAAGCCCTACCACCAACCAAACCGATAAAAAATTTGCCCCTACTTAGAATCGAACCCGGAACCTCTGGGTCTGATACAGATGGTCTAACCACTAGACCACAGAGGCGGTTTAACATATGACCAGAGTTTCATAGTTACTGCACATTTACTACAGTAAATTATTCTTCTCTCTGACTCATTATTAGTACACACGGGTACCTACATATAAAGCTATACATTTCCAGTATAAGCTGATCTCGTTTTGTATAGAATTTCCGTACAATGAGAGGTCAGCATAAACTGGAAATTTATAGGTTGATAAGTAACCGTGTGTACCTACAAAATATAGTCAATAAAGATATATATTATATATAATATATATTCTGGGTAGGTACTAAGTATGTAGTAGATATCAAATACGTGACTTCCCCTTCAAGAGTCGTGAATATAACATCAGATCCTATAATTTAAATGTCATTGATTACTGTTTAATAGTTCAAACTTGTTTTAAGATATTATGATTACTGTTCAGAGGAAATCGTGTACTGAATTATACTTTAATGGCGTTGCATTTTTGTGCTCATATTTTAGAATTATCCTTGAAGCAATCATTATTTATGGAGTCGTCCGGTCACTAATGACATTACCTTTAGAATCTAAGGAACGGAGCCACTAGAGGTCGCTTTTGTCGTGAATAGGTTGACGTCACAAAACGAACGCTTTATGCAATGCAGATCTGAAGTTCTAGTTTCCTCTACCTTTATGTCTGCTAACGTAAACCAGCGTTTCCATAATTTCTACGTTTTTGAAATGCAAAATATGTCAACTTATTTTCCGTACATGATGAACGATCTAGCGGTTGCATCTGGTAGAAAACTGTTAAAAGAACAAATAAAAATAAATATAAAATAAAATAAGAAATAGATAGACTATAAAACAAACCTTTGACGATATATTGCATAGTATCATTTAAGAGTCTCGGCGTTTTCGTGAGCTGCGCTCACGCAGAATATAGCAATGAAGAGCTGCAGCTCGACTGTAAACCACTAGAGCGCACCTTACTAAAACAATTGTTGACCTTGACCGACATTCACATAACGACTTTAATGATTGGTATAATATGATTTCATTTATTTCTTGGGTTAGAATTCGATAGTGTTTTGTTTTTGATATATCATGGTTTTCTGTAAACAATTAAGCCATATTAGCAGCTCTGAGAAAGGGTAAATTTATCAAGTCTTCAAGATTTATATTTTTGATAGACTTTGTCCAAAACTTTATATTCATACTGATTCCATTTTATGCGATCCAGCCTAAAACGGAAACATAAAGCCATCAATATGAAACATGTCGTAAAACATAGAAGCAGATCGCTGAACCTATGGCGCGGAGAGAAAATATAAATAAAATTTGTCTTTCGGGTCGCATATGTATTAAGTTTACGCGTATTCGTCCAAATACAATTTTAGGAAGGAAATTGCCTCCCGGTAGAACCCGTACAAAATGGAAGATGTGATATTAAATCTGGATGACAGTTATTAGGAGTGCCGAGTGGCGCTCGGTGGCTCTACACAAAAAGAATTCAAAATAAAATGAGGTGATATTTAGCGAGAAATTGTTAACCGGAGGCGAAAATGAGCTTTGTACACGAACACTTTTATTAACTCTAGCCTTATAGAATTGATATCGATATGGAGCGAAAAGTAGGTCGGCTGGCAGGCGTGTCTCTAGACAATATCAGAAGGAATGCACGTAACACCTGAATGTAATTCGCATTGGCACAGAACCAACTTAATACCCTGACTATATGGAATAACAATTTTGGCATTGTTGATGATTTTGCACGGAAAAATTACGACACACGGATTTCTTCAAACAATTTTGCGTAAAGATACTATTCTTAGCGTAACTTGGAATTTACAGAAGCAAGCGTGAGAGCTAAGCGCTTGGGCACGCCACAATTGCGGCGGTAAGGCCCCTCTTTGAGGAGTGGCTGGAGAGGCGCCACGGCGTCCTCACCTTCCGCCTGACGCAGGTCCTCACCGGACACGGCTGCTTCGGGAGGTTCCTGTTCAGGATCAAGCGGGAGGAAACGCCCGGGTGTCACCATTGTGTGGATCGCCCGGAGGACACGGTGGAGCATACGGTGGAGGTCTGCCCGGCTTGGGCGGAGCACCGCCGTGTCCTCACGGAGGCGATCGGCGGCGGCGATCTCTCGCGTCCGGCCCTGGTTCAGGCCATGGTCCGGAGCGAGAGTGCATGGGAGGCCGTCACCTCCTTCTGCGAAGCAGTTATGCTCGCGAAGGAGGAGGCGGAGCGCGCGAGGGAGATTGAAGCTGCACGCCCTCGCGCCCCTAGTCGCCGCAGGAGACGCCCCGGGCGTCGGGAGTCACAAGCTGACTTCCGGCCACCGTAGGCGCGGGCCTGCGGACGGTGAGCGATGGGCAGCTCGCCGTCCGATAAGGACCAGGCCCGGGTCGACGGCGCGTCGTGTTCCACGCGCGCCTCAAAGGGATGTCAGCAACAACTGACGGGGTCCGGAAGGACCAATGCCTGCTGGGGTTGCGGGTTTGTCTGAGAGGGATATCGCGGCCCCAGCACATAGGCAACGGAAGGAACACGGGTGGGTTTTAGTCAGTAAAAGTCTGACACTCCCTCTCGCTCTGCCCAGAGCGGGAGGAGTCATTTGATGATTTCCCACCCAAAAAAAAAAAAAAAAAAAAAAAAAAAGAGCTAAGCGCTGCTTTTTGTCATTGTTGTCAAAGGTTACAAAAAACCAGATGTTCCAGGATTAGATACGACTCTTTGGAAGATTAAACAAGAACGGATAAGAACACGCCTACCGGCAACACCCCAGTAAAAATACAATGAAAATTTATTTCATAAGCGCCTATCTAGCGCGCTCCTGCTCCCCTTTTGTTGTATAAAAATAAACGTTGCTTTTTTTCTATCCCTGAGGTGAAAACATACCTTAATGGTATAATAGGATTCCGCAAGTAAAGAGAAAAATTCAACTGCATTTTGAGTGCATATATGAAAATGTATCCATTAGCACCCTTTTAATTTATTAACGTTTTTGGGCATCTCTACTTTCTTCGTAAATATTTTGGTTGAAAAGTATATTTTGGTTTTCTTTCCTTGATATTTTTAACAACACTTCCAAACAATTCAAAATTCGTTCATCATGAAATGAAAAACAGGATACAAGATCATCTTTTTCTTCACTTGTTTTTAATATTGAAAAATTGACTTCGCTAGAGCTAATTCTGCTATAAATTTGATGCGGAATCAGCAACGGGGAGTTGTCCCGTACATGACAGATTCGTTCTTCATTTTATCAGTGGGTACCCGACCAGCCGCTTGTAAACAGACGTAAATTTTGTTTCCCAATCCGCTTAACTTTTGACTCAGGCCTTTTTAATCTTGTTAAAAATTGCGCCAACATTATAAATTCTAAATTAAAGCGATTTGTTCCGGAACGTTTCGGTGCTGTGATTGTCATTTCGAAAGCTAACTAGACATACTAATCTACACGTTACTCCGAATCCTTCTGGAGTTAAGACGTTGATTAAATGGGTTGCAAGACGGAAGGATAACAAAACATTTTTCGTTAATCCCTCTCCATTTTATCGCGAGAATATTCATTCTTTATGATATCGGTAAACAAAATAGTCTGGGAACAGATGTCGTTCAAGTACAATGTAATTATGTCTGTACGTATTAGGGAGGCTCGGCGTGAGACGATCCGCGCAACCGCCTCGCTGAACTAATAAGGCCAAACTCAGCCGTTTTCATATTTGCACAAATTACATTAATGCTTATTACCTACCGTAGACATGGCGAAATACAGAATGACGTTTCAAGCGCTCCAATAACCGTAATTGTTTTATCAGTGTTGGAATGGAAGGAAATAATTACATTACGTCGGGAAGATCGAATTAATATCAGATGGTAACTGTTAATATTTGTGTTGGAAGCACTTTAAATTATATCTTCATTTTTGGTTTCTATGGAAAACTTTTGGTGTGTAAAATGTTTTTGGGTAGCCATCTATGTACAAATATATATAAAAATCAATTGCCGTGCTTTAGTCTCGCAAAAACTCGAAAATGGCTCGAACGATGCGATTTTTTTGTTTTTGTTTTGTTCTCCTCATTTCTGGGGTGGCTGAGGAAAAAATAAAATTAGAAAAACCCAAAGGAACAGCCTAAAAAACGAAATTGAAATTTTGACAGGATAGCGTCTGACGGGTCAGCTAGTTTGTTTGTAATATGTGTCTACAGATTTACCGAAAGCTTATGGTACAAAATAGCACGTATCCCTTATGAACCGACGCGGCGACGTCGTCGGTCCGGTCGCGTTCGCGTACGCGTGGAATGACCACCGTAGAAACGCGTTTTGTCGACGGAAGAATAGACAAAATGACAGATTGTGATTGTTTAACTATAATTTTGTCTATTCTTCCGTCGACAAAACTCATTTCTACGGTGGTCATGCTCGCGTAGGTACAGCTCGACTTTTTAACTCTTACGGTTGTCGACAAACAAGAGACGTGATCTGATAAAACATGATTATGTTCACAAGATACGCACTCTCGATGTGTAGGAAGCATGTATCTTAACGGTTCGTAATGAGTTGTGATTATTCGGTTAGCCGCGCGTTTCGCCCGCGGCGCCTCACCCGTCACACTGCACAGTGCTAACTTGCCATATCTCTATAATTATATTACCCGACTTTCCCTTCCTGACGCTTTTGTGCCGTTGATTGTCGTTTATGTAATTACCTACATTCTGCAGCATCACGGCTTATGCTCGTCTCGGAGCCATCATAAATTAGTTACTCTAAATACACGAAATATTTTCGTAATTGCGCGCCAAGTAACAAAACAACATCATTTCTTATGACGTCACCTGAACGCGAGCGGAGCATTTACTTAACAGGCAGTCCAACTGAGCTATTTATTATTCCCATCTCTCCGTATAAATGCGGAAACTTTGCTAGAACTGAAATGAGAACGTAACGAAAGTGCTTGTGTAGTCCCTTCACGAGTGCGACAAGTATCGATGTCCCTCTTGTGTAACAATTAGACTTAACCCATTGTGTTGTACTTTCTAAGTGAAACAGACAGTGGTCTAGCTATTGGCGTGAAATTGGGATTTTACAAAGGTATTGCCGCCATAAGAACAGTGCGCGTTGTTTTGGCACAACGCAGAATTTATTCTATCGGTGCGGCGCGGTGTTCCCGCGACCGGCGTAACAAATACCTGAATGCCACGTCCGAATTCCGTACGACTTTTTACCACCCAAGAAAAAGTTTAATACGTTGAGCCGAGAAATACGTGATATTACAGGGGAAAAACTAAACGATCAAGTTTGCAGGTTTATTTTTTTATCGGGCACACCGACGTAGTCTCAATTTCTTTCTAATTAAATTATCCGCTTATTCCGTACTCTTTCGTTTTCTTGCAATTAAAGCAAAATTAATCTATGGCAAAACTTTTCCTTGTAAGAATATTTTTTATTAGGTTTTTTTTCCCGAGTTCCGCTTCCCTATGAATTGGCTCAATTGCCTTTTGATCTATAGGTACGTAAAGGCTGTATGGATTGCGCAGCCTCGAAACGCGGGAAGAATGAAATTCAGTTCTTTGTTGATTTTTGTTTAGACTTTGAGGTACTAGATCTATGTTTTTTTTTCCGTATTGAATATGAATAACAGGATCAAGTAAGCAATGAATTTCAAAGTTTCATACAGTACATGATCGATCATTAAATACAAGGTTTAAATGAGTCACATTGGCAGGTAGCAGTATCTCATAATTTCAACACGTAATGTATAGGAGATTAGAGCTTAACACACAGATCTGCATACGCGATGGTGTAAATAGGAATATCATTAGTCTCGGAGGCATCGGCAGCGCGTTCCCAATCAAAGCTGATTACAATTCCGGACGGTTAACACGTAAATCCGATGCGGATAAATATTTGCACGACAGGTTGTAAACGGAACGTGCCCGGGGCCCTAATGGCCCGGGCACAGTTACTCGACCGGGCTATGTGTGTTTGAAATTTCAATAAACTTTACACGATATTTAATTGTAATTCAATTATATTGATTTCATTTCATTTGATTCTGCTATTATTTTAAATTCCTTGATTATGACATAATTATACATTGTGATTCGCGTAATCAGGTTTGGTTTATCCGATTCGTTTTGATTCTGATTCGTCGATTGTTGACGTTTTAAAAGCAAATATGTCTACGTTTTCATTTGTTTTCGTTGAAAAATCAAGAAAATTTTAATTAAATTGTAACACTGTTTCTTCCATTTAATTTCACATCAAGGAATCCTTTTGTGTTGAGAACACTTGTATCACAAACAATTCGAAATTACTTTCAAACAGCCACTTGGAAACTATTTAGCTTGTAAAAAACAAACGGAGCTAAGAAAACAAACACTATGGCGCGTGGATTGCACCTTTAAATGGTTTAATCGTTACATAGCCCGATCTCACAAACGAAATGAAAAACAAAGCGCATAATCCGTTTGTTCTGTTAAAGCGCGTTCACACAATGCTGTAAGTTTCCCCTTAATATTTTTCGAAATACTTGGAATCGTATGCGGCCCGCATAGGAAACCGCACGCGCAATTACATGAATTTTAATCCTTATGGGGTGAGGGCGATATTTGAAGAATTTCATTATGGTAAAACTCTTCCTAGACGGGCGTCGGAATTCATTCCGTTTCAAACGCAGGCCAAACCCCACTTTGAATTATATTAAAGTTTTTGTAAAAGAAAACTTTCTTTATTATTTTGCGATTTGATGCTGAAATGAGAGCCGAGTCTTAATCTCAAGTTAGTTGTTCGTCAACTTTGTTTACCTTATTTGTGCCTCGAATGTTTTGCAAAAGAATGGCAGTGTCATTATTAGCTTTACGTAGAATTATAAATATTTTATTCATATTGCTGCATTTTATGAAACTAAATAGCTAGGTTCAATTACCTAGTTTACCAGCTATCAAATTAGCAATCTTAATTCTACTTTTATTATAAAATTACATGCATTAAAGTTAAGCTATTCGCTAAACATGGTTGCGTAAATAATTTAAATTTTAAAATTAGAATTATTCAGTCCACATTCTCCCGCGCTACCCTGGCTGCCTCACGCCATCTTTTTCTGCAGCCAGCCAGTCTCATTATCGTACAGTCCTGCTAATTTCACGGAGCCGAAATATTTCGACACTGAACTTTTTTCTAGTCTGTATTTATTTTGGGTACCTATTTCGTGTGTTTTTGTTTTCTATGTCGGTACACATAGCTCGTAGGTATGCTTGTGTGAGTAATGTTGCCTCTGTATGCGTGGAATGCGGCTGCGAACGTAGAATTCGTGACTGCCAAGATTAGTCTGCGTAATGCACAGCCAAGGTGTTTAGACACTAGACACTATCCGCATGTTAAATATTATACAAAATTTACAAACTCTGCGACCGAATAAAAGGTCAGTTTTAGATAAGGCAATGACTCCAAATAATGGATTGTCTTGTCTTAAAATGAATTATGATTTATTTTAAGACCTTCTCAGAATCAATTTCAATCCAAATTCTATTTTTGTACTCTCCGATAAATTCACTACAATAACCTCTCGAGTATTTTCTCAGAAATTTTATCTTATTATTTTGCATAAATAAATCTTAAATTCTATTTATAGATTAAACAAATCGGATAAGTTTTTATTATAATAAATCTTTAAAAATGTACAGTCACATACACTGTGGTTAAAGGCGTGACATGTAAATGGCAAACGACCAATACGGTCATAGCAAACATACCGAGGATATACTCTGTATAGAAGTGCCCTGAATTGTAGTTAGTATTAACGTGGATAGTAGAACAAAACAAATGACAATTCCAGCTCGTCATCAGCCACTACATCCCCGAGCATTCCCGTCAGGTCATACCAACAAGCCATCAGTTACACCAACAGCATTTTAATTCAAAGGGCGTACGTGCCCCAATCAATACGCACACGGCAGTAATCGAATCCCAATACATTGAGCATTGACTGATCAAACGTTCACACGATCCGACAATTAAATAAGATGACGTCATGTAAACTGAAGCGATTAGTTACGATTAAACGCGATGTTATGGCGAAGTGTGGATCTAATTCAAGGTCGGACCGGATTTGCATTTTACTTACACAATCGCTGCGTTCTTGCGTTGGCTAGGCTTTGAATAGACATCGCATATGAACCTATTCTCCTCCAGTTTGCATTGGATGCAATACTTTTTCACACTTATATTACATCACCCCTGCATTCCCGAAAGGTTAGGCAGAATGTGTACCTATAGTACACCCACATTTCGCCAGTCATTAAGTCCCATGTAATAAGGGGCGAGCCTAATAGCCATGTACCGGGCACAAATCCAAACTCCGGGTTACTACCGAGAAATTCCAGATGGAAAAACCCAATAACACTTTGCCCCACCCAGGAATCGAACCCACTAATAGTAGATTTTCACTCAGGATATATTGGTCATGGTGTTCGCATTATACTACTACTACCTGTGGTTTTTTACTAATATATTTTAGTAAGTTTGAGAGCCGGTACCTTCCGAGAACTTTAAACATCAGGCAGTGACCAGTGCACAGCCTTTTAATAAACATTAAGATCAGAATCATTGGATTGTTTATAATATCGTAAATTAAACTGGTAATTTTATTTAGAAATAGCTTATTTTATTAAATAGCTGGGCGAACGAGCTCTGCTCTGGTGAAAATAGAGAAAGCTCATTTAATAGTATAGGATAGTTTACACTAATTCCATGTATAGTACATACTAATTCCATGCTGCCATTCTATTTCTAAACTTTGGGCGTCTGAGCTCTGCTCGGGTGAAAATACGGAGAAAGCCTATTTTCCCAGATAAGAGACTTAAAGTCTATTTATAACATTGTTTCTAATTGATGTTATTTCCACATAAACAAACATCAACTTTATGCTAGTGTAAATAAAGTTGATTTTAGACTAAGAAGTACTGTTGAAAAAGTCATAAAAAATATGAAGTTGTAGCGCAAAATTTACCTTATATGTAGGTATTACAATTGTTTTTCCTAAAACTCGTATTTGTTTACATGTTTGGCAAATAAATTGTGAATGCAGATTAGCTAGATCGATTTTTCGCCCGTAAACCCCTATTTGCAACTTTCATCGAAATCATTAGAGCCGTTTTCAAGAACGTGATTAATAAATATACATATATGGATACAAATATTGCTCATTTAATAGTATAGGATACCGACAAAATCAACCGATTCAGATTCTCATGAACGCATTTAAATCTCTTTAAAGTCGGGCAAAACAACACCCCAACACGATTTCGGAGTTACGTGTTTAAAAGTTCCTCCTCCCGTTTGTGCGACAACCCTGACACGTGTGGTTTCAATACCAACCGGGTTATAGGTAGGTACCATGAGTTATGGGGACATCTGCCTGCCACCCATCGTGTAATTTCAGAACAAACATGTATTAATGTAAAAAAACCCATCAAATCAAATCTGTTTATTCCAAACATGTTGTACAGAGGTTGGAATAAGATTATAAATTTCAAACATGCACCCTGTAAGACCACTGCAAAACAAAATAAATTTAATAAATTACATTACTTACAATATAAATAATTTATACTTTAATTTATTAATTTATACTGGTATTCAGCTGCATCCGGTTAGACTGGAAGCCGACCCCAACATAGTTGGGAAAAGGCTAGGCAGATTGATTGACAATATAAATAATTTCATTTTTCATTATGCCATTTTCTAAACAAAAAAAAACATGGTTCAAAACAATATAATAGAATAATTGTTGTATAGTGATATAACTTAACTATCGAATTATATTATTTATTATGAGTAATAAAGAATAAGAAATAAAAATTAAATTAATTAATTCAAATAAATTAAATATGTAGGTATGTATATACGTATACAAACAATGGTCAGGTATTTATAACGTTACTTTTTTTTGTTTGTTTTTTTTTCATCAAAAAGCTCCTGCAATGTGTAGTAGCACTTCTGGTTCAAATAACTGAACCCCGTACATTCCGCTACAAAAACCACAAATTATTGGCGACCGCATTGAAATTCGCTGCGGCAGTTTCATTATATACCGCGAACGATGAATTGATCCGGAGTTGTTTGGCAAACTTATTACGTAGGCTGTGTACTTGCTGGAGGTAGGCTGTGTACTTGCTGAATGTAGGCTGTGAAGAATGCAGGGCTAATTAACACGCTTCAACAAGTACTGAGTTCTAATGAATGTACAAGATTATGGAGATAAATACACGTTTGAAACTAAGGCATATTTATGAGCCTCCTAAGTGTCGCAGTTAAAGTTGTGAACTTAAGTCATTGCGGTAAGCAGTCATTCCGTCTAGTCGTGACTTGTTCTTGTCTTGGTCAAGAGGCTAGTAGGCGAACTAGTACTTAAATGATTAATGAGAAATCGTGGATTTCTTGATCTGGCTTGATATTTTCATTTAATTAATTAATATTTTATGTTGAAACCCGATAACCTGTCTCCTTTTTTAGGGTTCCGTACCCGAAAGCTAACTCTGACATGTGGGGTGTCATTGTCTAGAACTTATCGAGTAGAGAACAAATATATATTTTTTGGTATTTTATCTTCAAAAATTATGAAATATTATGCTTTTAATGCATTTTATCTGGTAAAGTTAACTTAATATTTTACTCTTAAAATAAATGAAATATTCTTCTACATCTATATTATAACACAAAAACATTTTTTCTTTAAAAATAGTCAATTTCTTTACATATTGTTATAACGCCTCTCTTGTTTTCTTTACGAAAGTATTTAAAAAGTACATAGTGTTAAATCTTGTACGATATGGTACGCAAACCTTCGTGTGGGAGTCCGATTCGGACTTGACCGATTTTATTTGAGTAAACTAAAATTTACACTTTAATTATGAACACATACTGTCATTCATATGACGGAACTGGCATTGTCTCTGGATTTGTTTCCAATAAGCAAAACAATACCTGACAGGTGGTGAGGATAATATCTAAAAGTAAATAATATTATCGGATCAAATACAGATAGGTACATGTTTTTAATAAAGCGACACGAATTTATTATTAAGCTTAACTGTATTGTTTTTATTTGTCAAATGCTTGGACATTGGTGTCAGAACAAATATTTCATTAAGCTTTCAGGGTGTCGCGTTCTTGTTTGTTTTCAACATTTACATTAAAGCGTTCCTGTATATTTTAGTTCATGCAAGCAAAGTAATGTGTTAGTCTTGCTTATTATCAAAACTACAGATTCAAAAAAAAAGTCAATTATTCAAACTAGGCTGAGAAATATTATTATGGTAATATATGCCGATTATATTACATAAGACAGTCCCCCAAAAACGCCCGTCCTTCACCACATCCTAGTGCTTAAGCTGGGAAGAAGAAGTGGCGCAACAAACTCCCCAGCAGCACAGCTATTTGTTCAGTTGAAAAAACTTGATTCTATATATATTGCTTATACTAAAATAATGGTAATGTAAATTATTTATACAACTCGTATAATAAAAACATTTTAATGAGTAGATAATGTCAACAATAAATGAAAACAAAATTAAAACAAATTGACTTACAGTCAAATAAAATAATCCAAACAATTACATGCTCATATGTGTATCATGTAGTCTAAAATAATTGTTTGTTGCTTGGGGTACATTGGAGTAGATGAATACATTCGTTTTATTACCTATCCGTAGTATTGCAGGGCCCAGTGGTCGTAGGTTCGAACGAGACAGGCGCTTGACTTTGGGTAAATTATTTCATCACCACTGCTTTCAAAACGGTGAAGGCAAACATCGTGAGGAAATGACGTAGAACCAAAAATTCGAAGACATGTGACATCTACCAACCCGCACTGGGCACGCATGGTGGATTACAGCCCACTCTCTCTCACAGAGAGGAAACCTGTATCCCGACAGTGGAAACATTATTAGCTGATTATGGTTATGCGTGGTATTCCATAGGTACCCAAAAGTTGATCTCGAATTTAAATCAGTAACCAATAACTCTATAAACAAAATATAAAATAATTATAATTCGCGAACACACCATGTATAAAGTTACCTTCCCCATAAATTGCCAAACTACCCACGTTTATAAATTCGTTGTGTACAAGTAATAAATAATCCGCATATGTTGCTAATGTTACTGAAAACATTGCCCACCCTTACTGGGAAAAAGTGTGAGTTACCCACTCACATAAACAAAACTTTTAGTTCATACTTTGTAAAGTGAGAAAGGCTCGTATCATGGTTAACAAATGTTGCTCAACAAATGTTGCTCAACATAATACAACACAACACAACACACTATACAATACAATATACTCTGTGTTGCTGCAATGTTTATGAAGTGTTGCGAGTTGAAGTGAGTCGGAGTTTCAGCCTTTATTCCCTGAGTAATCTCATCATCTAGTTTTTAAAATATGATTGACGTGTAAAAGAGTTTCTACAAGAAATAAACTCATTTATAATTTACTAGCTGTGCCCCGCGGTTTCTCCCGCATAATTCATGATCCCGTGGAAATATCGGGATAAAAAGTATCCTATGTCCTAGCCCAGGTCATGGTCTACCCATGTGCCAATTTCATCCAAATCCGTTCAGCCGTTTTAACGAGAAAGCGTGACAAACAAAAAACTCACTTTCGCATTTTATAATATCAGTAAGGATTTATTTTATAATCAAAGAAAAAGAAAGAAAAAGTATTTATTGAGACTCGCACTAGAAATCACAAATTAAACTAAAAACACACTAAACATAAATAAAAAATACTAAACAATAAAAAAATAAAAAAAAATTATGCGTCAGTGTTGTTGTGAAAAAAATGTTCCGCAACAGTTGCTCAACTTTTGTTTACGAAGTTTCATACACATACACACATTATCCCATATTATTAAGTCATAAATTATGAAATAAGATATCATTCGTATAAGTACACAAAGATTATTTCATACGTACAATTTTGCTATTCCGTGGTTTCAACACCATACATTGCATAAACAAGCGGTTGCATTGCGAATTTCCAAAAGGAATGCGGCAGCTAGTAATCGTTCACTGGATTTATTCCTAATGACGACACGATGATGTATATCTTGATATTTAAACGATAAATCTACGATTAACTGGTACAGAAACATGCATGAATAAATATGTAGAGCTTGTCCAAGCTTGCATCAATAACATCGAACTTGCATAAAATCTGAGTGCCTCGTTGATCTTGTGGTCACAAGCACTACTGCATGCGTAGAAGGATAACCATAGACACGGGTTTTCTATGGGTTTTGTCGACGGAAGAATAGACAAAATGACAGATTGTGATTGTTTATCTGTTATTTTGTCTATTCTTCCGTCGACAAAACCCGTTTCTATTGTATCGCGTGCTTGAGGTCCTGGGTCGGATAAAATGTTATTGGGTTTTTCCATCAGGAATTTCTCAGTACCAGCCCGGAGTTTGGATTTATACCCGGTTGATGTCAATAGGCTCGCCCCTATTACATGGGACTTAAATATAACTGGCGAAATATAAAAGTACTATGGTACACCACTGCCTAACCCTTCTGGTATTACAGGCATAATGTTATTTGTGTTGTATAAAATCTAAACTAATGTAAACTTTCAGTAACTAGTTTTAATTTACACATTTATGTACTAGTAAAACATTTAAAGCCTGTTTTTCTGTTGATGTTAAGCAATTTTATTGCCTTATTAACTTATTAAAGCTCTCAGAAATATGGTTGTTAAACTCCCATTCGATTTCTTAGCTCGAAAATATGTTGTAATTTACGATCGAAGGGTTATTGCGACAGTAATTTACGTCTTCTTTATAGAGGTGACAGTCCCGCAATTTTGAATCACAGATAAATTGATGCAATAGCACTCCGCAAACTAAACGATGATATAAGCAGGTAAACGCGAGTTTGAAAAGTCATGTCGAATTTTCCGAGAAATGAGTTCTCGTAAGAAATTTTTGGAATATAAACCATTTATAATAAATCCTCCTCAATCTTACTCCAATTGAATTATAATATATAGACCCGCTAAATTCGTTTTTATGTATATTTTCAACAAAAAAACATAAAAGTAATCGTATAAATAGTAAAATCTTACAACATATGAAGAAAACCGCTTTTCATCCTTCATACCATTAATAATTCTACCGAGAGAGAGCTTGTTGTATGTGTAAATAGGTTTTGCGGGCTGGCAAGTAGGTAGTGCTCTGATAGTAGTACTAATTGCAACTCTGTTTACCTTCTCAGAAATCATAGACATGATGTAATGTTTGCGAATTCACACATGGTTGGGTATAGGATTAGTTTGTAGTGATAAGGGATCTCGCGCACTAGACGGCTACTACTCCAGCCAGTCGTGGTGAAGTGTGATTATTTTTTTCTTCAGATTGCATCACAGGGCAGTGATATTGGCCCCGACTTACGAGTTTGTAGGTCGTGAGTCCGAACCCAAGCAAGCGCTTTACTTTATGTAATTTATTTCATCACCACTGCTTTCAAAACGGTGTAGGAAAACATCATGAGGAAACCGGCATGTCCTAGAACCAAAAAAAAATCGAAGGCATGTGACATCCACCAACAGGGCCTGCTGGTGGATTATGGCCTACTCCCCTCTCAGAAAGAGGTGGCCTGTGTCACTGCAGTGGGAACTTTAAGAGCTGATTATGCTACATCACATCGTCTTTTTAAAGAAGATGAAAAAACATTAACCTAAAGGGTTTTTTTTTTCTTTTCAATTTTTTAGTACGAAAAGTTCATCATTTGGCTAACCATTCGCAACTGTTTAGGGTCAGCTTTCAGTGTACAGATAGGTACTAAAAAATACTGCAAAAAAATACTTTTCACGTCGTAGGAATAAAATGTGTTAGGAACATAAACCCTCGCTGTCTGTAGTAAATCTTCTAAAGTTGCTATAAAACTTAAGTAAAGAGGTTTACAACTTCACTGTAACCAGTTTCTACTTACTAAGTTATAATAAACTTATTAAAATTCATCTCGCTGCCACTTTGCAAAGTCACGCGTAGAACGATAAAACTAAATAAATCTTACGAAACTTTTCAACTTAATAACCTAAGACTTTCTATAATTCAAGTTCATGTCGTGACAAGCTAATGTTTTATTAACAAAACGACGGCTATGAAGCCAATTTGGCATGAACCCGACCTTGCGTTTGTTCTAATTGTCTTACTAAACGACAGTGAATGGTAACAAATAGATCTACATAGTAATGACGACAAACAATGGAGTCTAACGTACGAAGTACACACAAGAACGGTCTCCATACATAAATAACAAATATTAACTGCTAAGATGTCGACCTTGCTGTACGGCTGTATCATACTCCGTCTGTATAATGTACATAGATACAATGCACAACATCATTAATAGTTACCGTCATTATAATCAATCACCATTTTTTGTTTGATCAGAGACTTTTTCACAATGAACATTTTAACTCTTTTTTTACACACAGCCCAAAAAACTTTGCCATTAACGAATTAGACATTGAAAGATTAATGAATAGCATTTACATTAGCAGCCCTTTAGGTGAAACCATTCAGTCAGATGTTGAAGTTCGAACGAGATCTAAAAGTATTTGCAAAGTCCTGCTAGTGAAACTTCGCAAAAATTAAACTTTTCAAAAGTACGGAATCAAAGCGAGGAGCGGCGACCGCTTGCGTTCATTTGAATTACGCCGGGCTCCGCCTTTTGTAGTCGACTTCATTTAGCGAACTTAAAGGAACTCTTTTATTTTGCCCCAGCAAAGAACTTAAGAGGTGCATTGTTGAATCCGTAACAAATTGCACGGCCGTGATTACGTTAAGAACTCTACCGTCTAGGGTGGAGCTTAGATTGGAATTTAACAGTTATCAGTCCGATCGCAATCAATTTAAAACTCCTGGACAGTGTTAGCAAAGTCTGCAGGGAGGACAAGAAGACAATTAATTAATTAAACTTTATTGAAACTGTGAAGGGTGAGTATTGCTGCGGATTTATCTACTGCAGATAATTTTGTATAAACCATTGCCATCAACTTATGGGCCAGCAATTCACCATAAAATAAAATATTGTACCAACGCACTCAAACTCTCATAAAAACTTCGCCTTTCCTAAATTTGCTTTCCGTGTAGCGAATCTAGCAAGTTAACTTTTGCAGACAGCTTAGGGGTAGAATCTCTGTAAAAAAGTTTGTTTACCTTTTTTTATTTTTAAGGATAAACTTCGCTTGCAGGCATGTTGTAAACAACATAGTCATGTCCCTGTGTCGTCTAGAGTCGCAACAAGTGTTCTGTGTAAACATCCCGACGGCTGCCGTACAACTTGCATGTTTGTGTACCAAACATTTTATAAAAGATTTAAACTTTGAGATTACTGGGAACTTCGTACCTGTGTCGTTCGTCTCGACTTTATTGTCAGGTAACGCTGTCGTAGTTTGACTTTGGAGTGAATTGTAATTACTTGCTTGTAGAGCAGTGGTGGCCGCGACTTACGAGTCAGGTCGTGAGTTCGAACCCACGCAGGCACTATACTTTGTGTGTTTAATTTCATCACCTCTGCTCTCAAAACGGTGAAGGAAAACATCGTGAGGAAACCGGCATGTTCTAAAATCAAAAATTCGAAGACATGTGACATGCACCAACCCGCACTAGGCCCGCGTGGTGGATTATGGCCCGCTCCCTATCATAGATAGGAGGCTTATGTCCCAGCTGTATTATAGGCTTATTATGCTAGGGGGATTTAAAATGGAGGAGCTCTGATAGAAGAATGTGGTGTTTGATTTGAGTAGGTACAAAGTTTGTTAATACTCGTAGTGCTGAGAAAAGTCACGATGCTAACATCCAGTCATTGAAATAAACAGGCATTCTAAAGTAAATAAATCATTACAAAAACATTATCATTTTAACGTTACCCTTAAATTAAATAAGCTTAATTACAGTCGGCACGTAAAACGATTAAAAATCAGACACCAGAGAGAGGTACGTCATCAAAGTTAGTAATTAAATTCATAAAGTATTCCGCAACGTTGCTCATGTGAATTATGAAATTCAATTTAATTTATGCATGTATGACTAATGTAGATCTACGGGGGATTGTTTGTGAAGTTAATGGTTAAAATTATTTCACATTTGAAGGATCTATTCTTTTTTTTTTTGAGGTTTGGAAATTATCAAATAACTTCTCCCGCTCTGGGCGGAGCGGGAGGGCGTGTCAGACTCTTACTGACTAAAACCCACCCGTGTTCCTTCAGTTGCCTGTACGTTGCCAGGGGCCACGGTATCCCTTTCGGACTTTCCCGCGACCCCAGCAGGCATCGGTCCTAGCGGACCCGGTCTGTTGTGCTGGCATCTCTTTTTACATTTGAAGGATCTAACTCAGTTATTTCGATGAACACTTTGTCGCATTAAATACGATAATATTCGTGAAATTTATTCAATTGAGATGTTATTATTGAAATGCCTGCTACTGTTAAATGGAATTGATTGTGCAAGTTGGCATTTAATTAAAATATGTCGGATGTACTAGCAACAATGAGCTTTACAACTAGAACCAAAAACCGCACATTATATATTTGACTGACTCATCTATCGTAAAATTCCGGATGAATTTCAATGGCCAATACTCTCAGTAGATAGTAAAAAAATATCGGACGTGTGCGTGGAACATTAGGCCCGGAAAGGGTACGAAAACCGGTAACGTCACGAAGTCCACCCCAAGCAATTTTGTAGCAAATGTCGTGTGCTACGTGCTCCACAAATAAAGAGGATGGGATAAAGTCACAGTATTACATTAGAATAGCTAGCTCACGATACAATATCACATGCGCATATTACCTATGTCAAGGGATACGTCATCTTTTTCTGACGGACGTGATGTCTCAAAGAGATTTGGGCATGATAAATGAGTTCCAACTTATGTTAAGGACCTCATATTTTATAGATCTAACCCAAATCTGGGTATGATTGTGTAAGAGGAAATATTTCTCACGATTTCTGAGTTCAATTAATGTTTCACGGCCAAAATATACTGTGTACCTACTATAAATTATAGTCCCGAAATATTTTCATCGTTCCCCCTTCGGAGTTGCTTAATTTTTCTAAGTGCGAATCTATTTTTCACCCTTGGCCGTCTTCCGTATACGAATCTCCCTCAAGATTTACGCTCCCGACGCGAGCAATAAGCGTGCCTACCTACGCCAGCCTGCTCGGTATTTTAAAAAGGTACCTACGTCTGAATCCGGTGACAAATTGCTTCCCGCCCGCCCCAACCGAGAAGCCATATATTTCAGTCATCGTCGTGTATTGAACTGCCGTGAAGATGGGGACAGATAACTTATTTAAAACGTTAAGTGTTTATACTACGATAGACGCCCCTCGGCTTAAAATCGTTTTGAGGATGAAGGTACTTATAAATAGGAGCAAATCAATATTCTGTAGATTTCCATGCGGGTCGGAATTGAAGAGAAAGGGATTTTGACGGTGCTCGAAAGCGATGACCCAGCAATCTATATCCTATGTTGTACATCTACGAACTCACATGTTTTTGCAATGAAAAGCTCAAGTATCCGAGCATCGTATTAATGACTGATTGCTAACCACATGAAGCATAAACCGTAAGCGATCCATTACAAGTTATGATGACATAAAAGGTAACATTTATTCGGTAATACGTAGGAACTAAGTGCCATGATTGCCCTTATAAACAGTAAACGTAGCAATATGGAATGTTCAGAAAGGTTTTACCGTTGAAATAGCATTCAATAACAGAAGTAAGTCGAGAGTGGAGGTGAAAGTGCGAATGTGAGGATCCGTTGGATCGCGGGTAAATATTACAGCTGTTGCTTCTTGCAAACAAACATTTTATAGTTCTGATTGAAGTTTAAACAATATTATGAAGGCGTATCTCGCTTGTTTAGTGGTAGTGTTACTGCTGAGCATGAGGTCCTGGGTTCAATTCCCGGGTCGGGCAAAGTGTTATTGGGTTTTTCCATCTAGAATTTTGAGTAGCAGCCGATGCAGTTGATGGCAATAGGCTCGCCCCCTATTACATGGGACATAAACATAACTGGCGAAATGAGGGTGTACTATAAGTATACTTCTGCCTATCCCTTCGGGGATTACGGGCGTGATGTTACGTTATGCTATAATAAAAAATTGTGGTGTTGTTTAACAGCGTTTTGTACTAAAGCTTATTGCATCAGCACGATTGAGTGATCACGATCGAATGAGTCAGTCGACAGCGTTTAAATAATAATTGCATTCATAACTAAGCTGATTCTTCGGTTTGAATCGATTCAATTGAACTAGTTTTTTACTCTGCCTTGGTTTCATAGATATTCATTCAACTTTATATTTAACTATAATGTACGAGGATAAATTTATTAGCATTCCAAACAGTATCCTATTTTAAAGTGTGCTGATTTGAATGGAAACCGCCTACAACAATATTATAATGCATTTTAATTAACTAAAACAATGGCATTTCCAAAATCGTATTCAAATAAATTCTATTCATAAGCTGCACGCACACGCATGAGTATGTCGGAACATTGGTTACATAATTATACAAACGACGCCATAAAAGATTTTCTCCCAATTTGCCTAGCTTTCATATAAACGCTACAATTTGGACGCACCTCACAAAATACCACAAAATGAATTAAACATAAACACCCGTCGGGGAAAAACACGGCATAAAAAATTTGAGTCTTCCCATCGTAAAACACATTAGCACGTAGTTAGACCCACAGCCTACAGATATTGGAGGAGAAGGGAAAATGCATTGGCTTTTTGTAATGTGGCAATAACCGGGGGATTAGGACGGTCCGGAATATTCGGCCATTTTCTGTTCCACGCACATACTTCTACCCTAACATGCTTACAATGGAGAATCTTTAACGTTAGGGTCGCTGCGCTATGCGTATCTCAACGTGTGTAAAGGAACGCTTACGCTTAAATTAATATGTAATATGGGGAAGATATCTTCGTTTTAGTCTGCTGAGTAAGGAAAAGGTTTTAACAATACTATTTTCATCTATAGGTAAAGTGACAAAAATATTAATCAAAGTTACTGTTGTAACATTGGTTAATATTTTTGTAACGTTGTGTTAAAATCTCGTCAGAAAATATTAAAACTCTCTTAGACGTGCAGAAAGATATTAGCACCAATATTAGAGAAAACTAGACAAAGTCATCGATATTTTCAATTCTTTAGCACGTACTCAAAAACACCAGCAAGTAGTATTTCACACGATTTCTCTAACAGGTTTCTAAATGCTGACACTTTATGAAGCGAGGTGACATTATCCTTATTTCAAAAGCACAATACCGTAGAAACGCTGTCAAACTAATTTGGTATAACTCCAAAACCGTACGAAGATTGTATTAGCTTTCCGAAACATTCCGAGTGGAAACATTTGCTTCAGTGTGTTATACTCGTACAACTCGAGTATTCGAGAATCGAGTCACAGTTTGCACGTTGCCAGTGTTTTGTTTTCTCCTACATTACTCGATTCGGTTATCTCAGAGGATCCGTAGGACATAAAAGCTAAGGCCTGTTTCTCGCCTCGTATATCGTATCGATTTAGATAGGATACGTCGAAGAGACGCTTTGTTGCTAAATTAAACAACGAGCACAATATATTCGGAGGGATTTAGTAGAGCTCCTTTTTGGGCTTATAAGCAATTTTGCTCAGAAAAGGAGCAAATAAATAACTATCTGTCGCTATTCGTGTGTGCTAAATTCCAACATTGCTGTTGTACAAAGCTACAGTTGATTCGAATATATGAGATCCCTTGTGTTCGCGTTGTTCAGCTTTTTGGAGCTCGATTCAGAATCGAGTGTATAAAAATTAAATCAGAAGGTAAAGGAATAATATAATTAAAAAAGCATTCAAAAAACGAACACGTTTGTTTTTTTGCAAACTCTATAATATTTAGATGAGAATTATTATATTTGAAAAACAAAAAACATTTTGGATTCGCAAGCAACCAGTATTTTATTTTTAAAAATTAAGTGGCACACTGGCCGTTTTTATGTTAAAGATAGCAGCACTCTCATTCGTGCACAACATGCAAAAGTACCAGCGATTTTTATACGCGTTCAACGGTTTCGGAGAAGTGGTGTAAAGCAGTATTTGTAAAGGAATGTCGTCGTCGCCACACCTCGCCATCGAGGCCGCAAACCGCTGCAGCATCCTTGAAGGCCACATTCCAGCACTAAAGTCTATTTACGGTCTAAGAACTCATTTTCAAATGCATATGAATGGACCTTATCTATATTAGCCATCATAAATGGTGCCCTTTCGAAACTATCTGACGTTTCTAAAAAAATGCTGCACACTTTCGCTTGCATAATAATGAATTGATTGATTGATTGCTATTCTTCGGTTGTATTAGGTAATATGATAATAAAGTGCCAGTCGCCGTCAACTACGTATTGTGTTTTAATTAATTAGGTTAATGACATCTCATGAGTCTGGCGTCTGTCGCAGATACATCTGACTGATGGAGCAATTAACTATTCTAAAATAACAGGTATTCAAATGTACTTGCCCTGGTCCATTGTAGTAATGAATTAATGAATAACACCTCCAAGGTGCAGTTTAATTTTAAAAGTGCTTAAGAAAATCAACTAATCGAGACGACTTCTATACTTACCATAGATGGTTTAGAAATTATGATGCAGCAGTAGTTAAAGTCAGTATTTTCTGTCTTCAAACAAAAGGCTTCTGAACAACAATGAATCATTTACTAAAATATCACTTTGAAGTACTCCAAAGGCATGTATAGACGACGCGAGTCATACAATATCAATAATTTAAGATGCAGATATATGCCAGCGACCTTGAGTGGCTAGCTTGCGTGTTCTGTACTGAGCTCACGCACCGCGTCGTACGTCAAGCCAGTAATAATTTTAATAGGACACACCCATCCAGGATCGCTGTCCCAAATTAGACGCTTAATTTATTTATTCTACATAAAAAAGGTATTTTAACAAAACACGTATACCAAAATATCAATAATTAAATTATCTTTAAAATGGTGAAGAATTCAGAAAAATACGCTTGATAGAGTTTGCGTGCTTTTTAGTTTTTTATCCGCATTAGACATAAGTTGACAAATTAATTTCACTATGTAATAAAAACATGATCTAAAATATTCACAGTTGAAATAAATTATTTGACTTGGCTTAAGATAATGCTCTAATGTATATATATTTTTTCCAAATCATTAACACCACTCGTTTAGACGTGATCTTCAGTATAAAATCATTAAAAGTCGGTTATCGTCGCCTTAATCAGACGGTCTTAACGCTGCGCAACTCTCGAACAAAACTTTCTCCTTTCAAACATCAGTACAATATTCTCTGCAAAACATTTGAAAAATTTATTTTTTGTTGTTTCAGAACATACTGGACAAATTTAATCCAGGTGCTCGACAAATGATAACGGCCGGAAAGGCCTACTTAAAGGCTTTACATGGTAAGTACCTTTTTATCACATCACCTTTTTATTAAATTAAATACTGAGCAAAACATCATTGAATATTCGTGAGCGTGACTTTAATATATACTTGTTGAATATGTCAACGCGTAGTCAGGCAGTAAGGTAGAATTACATAGTAAATGGTGACCATCGTAAACAGGTTGCCATTGCGAGTTTCAGTCAGAGTCTGTATGCTAATCAAAGCTATATAATTTACACTTGTACGTAATTGTAGGCATCTTAGTGGTGCTAGGTACTAAGAAAAAGATATGTGATCTTCCCATGACTCGTAAGCGGTGATTTAGAGATTTTATCACATATGCAGCAGTTGTTCGCTAATTAGAACTTATTGTAAAAATCTAGTTGTGAGATTGTACGGATTGATGTGTCCGTTAGTTGAATAGGCCCTAGATAGTTCCCAAAAAGCTGAACGTAGATTAGCGAAATGTAAGTATTGCTCCCTGTCATAGAGAGAAGGCACTGCGTTCCAGCAGTGAGAACAATAGGCTGATTATGCTATGCTAAGTATTACTAAAGCCGTGCATAGATAAGTCTTTAGTGGTATGAAGAACAGAGTGTAAAGTCCACTCATCCTCAATAGAAAAGGTAGGATCCTCCGACCAGACAGGTGTCGTGTCTGGCGAGCAACTGCCCAATGGTTGAAGTCGGGAGCTTGCATATATGTCGAACGCGCGGTAAACTCTAATTGCGCGATACAGGATTTGTGTGACGTCAGGTCTTTGATGCGTAGTTCGCATGTGGCGATGTAGATGCCGCCACAAGTCTAGCTGCAGATGTAGATTAACACGTTCAGTGCCGGGAGCCCACCTGAAGGATTCACTCAAGTCACATATGGGATTTCGGGAGCCCTCGCGGAGAGCTCATTTTAAATGTAGGTTTTTCTTAGCGAATTCCGCATTATAAACTGTGAAAATAAAATCAGTTGTATATTTTAACAAGATTTCAAACCTAATGCCGGTGACACTCTTCGAGGGCTAACTTTATCGCAAACGTAATGCCGGTGAGGTTCCTGGAGTCAACTTGCAATGTATATGGCGGCATGACGTATGAGCTCTATGAAAAATCGGTGAAGTCTAAAGTGTTAACAAAAAGAAAGACACGTTTGGAAGCTTTGCATTATAATATATAGAAATTAGCATATTCTAGACCCGGCTAGACACCGCACAATTAGCTACATCAATAAGAAAGTGAAACCGTTGCAGCGTTTCGTAAATCTCTGTTGACGCGTATTCAGTGAAACGCGTACAATTAATTTATGTAGTGTAAGCCAAATGGGCGCATCTATATGCAAAACCTCGGTGTTCCCCGCTTGCTTGGCTACGGAACTGGGGCGTGGTTTGTGCCAAATTGTCTCTGTTGGCTTATCTAGAGTATTATGGCCAGAACTAGCAGCCATAAAGTTGGGCATTCCCGCGATGTATGGCTCCAGAGCCTCCATGTATGTTTCATTTAGATGTTTTGCGGTTAATTTTGTTTTATCTCGGTTTATTAGGGTAATGAGTGACCTGTTTATTTATTAGCTGAACTTTGACCCCGTTGTTCCCTTTCTCTTAACTCTCTTATATAAATCAAAGAATTCAGCATGAGGGAACAATAAAAACTGCATAATTGTAATGTACGCATTGGACTCCGTATTCAAGTGTATCATCGTTATTTACATATCAGGCTTAATGACTTAACTTCACTTTCATTAAGTAAAATGAATATTAAAATTTAATTTCGCCTAAAACCGATTGGAAATTTTCTCGAAGCACTTAACATTTTATGGCACTTTACAGATTCGTTGAATGCCATCAGCCTCTTTTAATCTGCCCTGAATATTTTTACTCGAAAGGACGAAAAAATGCTGTTGGAACTTCTCAAACAGTTTTAGGACAACAAGGTTTGGTACTTAACCGTACTTGTTGTTGACTTGTGCCAGATACAAGTACTTGTCTGTTTAAATTATTCTAATGAACTTAAAGAATGTTGTGCTTTTATGGTAAATCAACAGCTGACCCTGTAAGAGTCGGTTGTTCTAAATTCTCGTTACACTTTTTTGGTCTTAGCAGGTCGCAATAGATTATGTAAGCACTTAGAAGCCGTGCCTATGTCTAAGATATCTCGGTGAGTTACCTATTCCTATTATCGGAGTACCTTTCCACACATAATCCCTTTTCTAACAACCCACACGGGAGAAGATAAGGGAATCCAATTCTCAGGCGATGACCACAGACTGTAGACATTCTACTTTAGATAGCATCGCATAGTAATAAGTAATTATTGCTGTTACGACGATCCCCCTTAACCATTTGCGAAATTACTTATACCTACAGTTTATTACAAGAATCTTAATTACTGTTAAGAATTATTTACGTAACTATGGGTCATTAACCTACTTACACGTTCATCAATGACTGGCCATATTTACAACATTTTAAAGAAAAAAAAAGAATCATTTTTGAATTCAGAATCCGCTTTTCGCTTTACGTAAGAAAAATGAACAAAATATTATTGCATACTTATTGGCTTAATGCTATAATTTAATAATAATAGATAAGTACTTTCACTGCTTAGATAATGTGGCACAACTGTACTTACATTATATCATGTTTTATGTATCGATCTATTATGTCTGAGTGAATATTATCGTATCGACATCCGCAATCGAGTTCATCACGATTTTCTGGTTTTATTTTATTTTATCGTTTCTCGTTGTATTTAATTTCACTAATGTGGCTTAACGGGTAGATGACGGACATAAAATTTGATTGTTACCGGCGTAATGTCGGATTTATGTAAAAATTGCGAAATTAAACTAGTTTATAAAATGGTTTCGCGGTTGTTTTATCTAAATTCGTGACACTAGTTAAATTTAAATCGATTTATTGTCGTTGTTATTGTAAAAATCCTCTTCCTACACTCTCCATAGCAACACGCAAACATAATAAGTTACTAATATTAAGTTGATATCTGCAGCATAAAAAATTAAAAGAGAACCAGCCTGTCGTTCAAACCATGGTACATTCCTCACCCCTTTCCCTCAGTCAATTATAAAAAGGCCTATTCAGATATAAGCGATATCGCTGTCACGCTCGGTAGTGACACTGGTCCGCCTTCTGGTTAGTCACTTTGGACCAGTATCGCTACCGAGCGCGACAGCGATATCGCTTAAATCTGAATAGGCCTTAAAGACTGGCACAAAACAATGCGCACCTGATGCAGTCTTCATTTTTCCTTCACCCGATGTATCGTCAATCGGCACGTTTTCATTATAGCATGTTCGATTCAAATGGAGCGACGGCGGAGTACGTATGGCTTTACCTAACTATTTTTTTGTTTTTGCACAGGCGCGGCAGCGGCATCGCGGTTGTATGTGGATGCAGTGGGGAAGTTGGGCAGGCAGGCACAACAAGGCACGTGGGGAGGATGCGCAGATATAGGTTTGTTATATATTATGTATGTAATATTGGATGAATTGGCTAGTAGATAATAAAGTAACGCAAAGGGACTGGCGCCCCCATGTTTCAGTAAATGTAGCTGAAAATTTGAAGTTGCAAACAATTTATTGGTCTTGGTGGCTGGTGATATTGCTTGAGCGTATGTTACCTAACGCCCTTTGGGGCATTGTAAGTGTCGGATTACGAGTTTGTTACATCTCTTCTAAGAACGTGGCTGATTTCCCTAAAAATACAATGAAGCTCTAAGTAGGTACCTACCTACTTCCAAAATAAATACTTCCCGAAAGTACGAATATAATTAGCAATCTGAACAATAACAATAATTTTCAGGAACTGCGCTAATGAAAGTCGTCGAGGTATACCGAGAAATACAAGATCAACAAATGAATATCGTAAGTTCTATTTATAAGGAAAACTAACAGGAAGACAAAGATACTGTTTATACCTATATCTTTGTCTTTGTCCTCATATAGAAGAAACTATCTTAATGTCCCCATCCAATAATCTGCAAGTTATTTGTTTGTTACAGCTAAAGGCATTCTACGTAGATCTACTGGTACCCTTGGAAACTAATCTGGAGAAAGATACAAAAGTAGTACAGGTCAGTCAATAAGGTTTTTTCTTTCATAATCTTTTATGTGAATAGTTCCAAGTTTCAAGGGACTGTTTACCGGATAAAGGGAATAGGGTCCGGAATTCAAATAAGCTTAGTATAGCACCCGTGAGATAAGACTTTCTATTAAAAAAGTTTCGACAGTTGGTACCAACAGTTCGTGTATTTTTACAAATGGCGTAGTTTGTTTGTTCGACACGAGCTGAGACTATTTACAACATTTTGCTAATAGGTATATAAATAACATTTCATCTGAATGTACTGTGGCAATTTTTCTCCGAAAATAATATTAAAAGAGAAGTTATTACGTTTCCCTTCTTTATCGCTTCAATGGAATTCAAATCTAGTTTCCGAGAACTATTTTTATTAACTTCAGACCAGACAGTAGACGACAAAATTTCGATTGACTCTCAAAAACTCGAGCACAGTCAGAACTACTGCATTGTTGTTTTCATCACAAAATTCCGTACCAGGAATTCATAAAACTGAAAAATATGACGTACGGGAACGATGTTCACGAAACAATTGAACTTTTCGAAATTCAAATTATTGGTTTATCGTTTCAGTCGGAACAAAAGAGGTTTTTACAACAACACAAGCTGAGGTCAGAGAGCTACAGTAAGGCTGCGGCGACTATAAAAAAACAACGAAAGAAGAAGCCTAATGTCACCAAAGTGGGAACCGCGATGGATAAGGAGATGAAGGTAAAAAATACATTGCTCTTTTTGTACTGAAGATGTAAACGAAAGTCGGTGTAACTTTAATTTAAAAAATCGTTTATTTCAACATCCAAATTACATTATTGAGGTACCGTTGGTCTTAAACTAAGCAAGCCTGTATCTTGGGCACACTTATAAAATATAAAATAATACTGATTCATTCTCAAATTCAAAATAAAATTCATTTATTTGCCAGAATGTAGATTAAAAATGTATTATCTTAAAACTAACCCTTACCCCTTTACATTCTACCAATGCATAAGGTGCGGAAATATTGAATTTTCTTTTGTACAATGCTATGTGCATTTGTTTTTAAGGCGGAAGCGTCAAGGTAGCCCGCGAAATTAAAATTTTGTTACGTTTTTTGCAATTGGCAGGTCAGTATCATGTTGTAAGTTGATTTAAATATGATTCGCGGCCGTATCAAATGTATATTTATAGAATTGTAATCATAAAAATAATCAATACAACTCTCTAAGTTCATAAATAATTCCATTGAATGACTATTTCATGAAATCATGACATTTGACGTTTGTGCTTACTTATGGAGTTGTATTCCTGATTGTAAATGATTATAATTATGTAAAGCCATGTTTGTTACGGTCGCGAATATACATACAACCTGACACTGACCTGTAAATTGCAAAAAACTTAAGAAAATTTGAATTTCGCGGGCTAGCGCATCCCCCTTAACGTATACAAATTTTCCTGCAATTCGTTTTTCAATATTTATTCACCATGGGTCGCTATTTATATGTGCAGTATGTAAAGAGTGTTAGACCATCTAATTTATATTGAGAGTAATAGATTTAAATTCTATCCTCAACCTCATTCAATGGTAATGGGAAACTAGAATTGTATGTATTATTCAAAGCACAGTATTGAAACTAGAGGAATATCAGTACATATAACATTTTCACAATGACTTTACTGTGCGTCTATGACATATTTTCACGTAATAGGCATAATAATAGTTCGCATAAATAAGTTCTCGTATAAACATGAAATACGATGCAATATATCAATACGTTAATGGACTCGTCCTATTGTATGTTAGGCACTTTGATGAATAACGAAATCACTTCGATAAATAAAATAGTGGTGGCAATAGAATCTGGATAAAATTTATATATTCAACCCACATTTACCTACCTTCTGCTACATAAAGCAAATGCGGTCATAATAATCAAAACAAAGAAGCTTAGGATGTTAATAGAGGTTAAAATGCTACTCCAGCCACGGTATAATATCCAGCGTTACCAAATTCGACTCAATTCTAAGAAACTTAAATACTTATTTTAATTAAAAACAACCCCAGACCATTCAGTGTACAGACAGTAATACCCCTCGCACCTAATAAAAAAGAAAATCTATTTCAACTGCAACCGATCCGCAAACAGTTCACCAAACTTGTAATGACATCGTACTATTTTTCCAGAACATGCAGATACTAGAAGAAGAGAAAACCAAATTGGATGCGTTCTGCGAACAAAGCCTGAAGAACGTAAGTACTGTCACAACGAACGTCGAATTGTATCCCACCACAAAACCTGTACAAAGGAAAACGAACAATACTCTACTTTTATTAATCTTTGCAGAACTACATTCAGTTATTTTTATTCATTCATTCATTCATTCATTCAATAGCAGACGGGTCTGTAATTGCATACTAAGGACTTATTCAGAAAATAATGAACTAATTAAAAATATTATAACGAACATTGCTGCAGACGACTTAATTAGTAATATCGATATTGTCAACGCGCCATACTGCAGTTCATTCAATGTTTATGAATCAATGGCTTTTTCTACCGATTTCTAAAAGCCTGTTCAGGTACACAAATGCCTGAGGGCCTAGATAAAGTGACGTTCAATCAGCGATAACGTTAATGGAAGAATAAAATATGTATTGGTTTGACATAAGCTGCCAAGCTTATACCTATCAATGTGTGTCATCGTGTACGTCAACGTGTGTCAAAATATGAAACGCTTTGAAAACGATTGCCACTTGTCTAGGCCCTCTGACGTCCTACACAAAGTGACATTCTTTCAGCGAAAACGATGATGAAAACGTCAAAAATGTGTTGGATTGACGTAAGATACCGAAAAGCTTATGTCAATCCTGTTGAAAGTCGTTGTAGAAATGCGAAACGCTTCGAAAGCGATTGCCACTTATCTAGGCCCTCTGAAGTCCTACACAAAGTGACATTCTCTCAGTGATAACGATAATGTAAAAGTCAAAAATGTATTGAATTGACATAAGCTACCGAAAAGCTTATGTCAATCCTGTTGAAAGTCGTTGTAGAAATACGAAACGCTTTGAAAGCGATTGCCACTTATCTAGGCCCTCTGAAGTCCTACACAAAGTGACATTCTCTCAGTGATAACGATAATGTAAAAGTCAAAAATGTATTGAATTGACATAAGCTACCGAAAAGCTTATGTCAATCCTGTTGAAAGTCGTTGTAGAAATACGAAACGCTTTGAAAGCGATTGCTACTTGTCTAGGCCCTCTGAGGTCATACAGGAAGTGACATTCTATCAAGGATAACGATGATAGAAAGTCAAAAATATATTGAATTGACATAAGCTACCGAAAACGTTTTGTCAATCCTGTTGAAAGTAGTTGTAGAAATACGAAACGCTTTGAAAGCGATTGCTACTTGTCTGCCCTCTGATCAGATAATCTGCTTTCACATCTAAGTAAGTTGTTGTGATTGGTTGACCAAAATGACAACAGCTAATCATATCATTGACATAAGATTTGATAGTAGATTAAATTGAATGAGATTTCAAAAACCAGTTGTGAAATCCATAAGGTTGAAGCAAATCTCAATAATAAACACTGTTTCAATTAGAAGACGAGAGTTTACTAGTTATATTCAGCTAGTGCATGCCTTCTAAAAATACGATTTGCTTACATCCTCTTTTATTCTCCCCCAGGCCATGACACAGGAACGTCGTCGGTACGGTTTTGTGCTAGAACGGCAATGCTCCCTGGCAAAACATTGGCTGGCCTACCACACCGCAGGAGCAGCTGCTTACAACACAGGACTAGAGGAGTGGCTCGAAGTGTCCAGGACCCGCGAATTCCTGCCTCCCAATGTTGAAGCCATGTTCGTTAGCAGAATGAGGGTGAGTAACTGAAAAAAGATCCAATAATATCTTTAAGCTCACAGCTTTGCTAGTTCAAAATAAAGCGGTTTAAAACATTAATTTATTTGCTAACCCTCAAGAGTAAAACAGTAAAAAGCAGCAATTTATTTATTCAAAGTAGGTACTTACTCTTTTGAATCAACTTGACTTTTAATAACGTCCACAATATGACTTTAGTTTTAAAATGTGGCTTTTCTTTATAAAAACAGAGGTGACATTTCAGAGCTGTGGAAAAGTTATATTTATTAAACCAACTATGATAAACAACCATAAAACATTCATTTTCTAGTTTATTTGTATGAGAGTCAGTTCCACCAAGTAACGCAGCAGTAAATGTACCTACTACAAAAATTAACAAAATTAATTAACATTTTTAATACTTAAAACACAACCCGCTTCACCCTCAAATGCGTAAATTAGTAGCTCTATATCCAGAGAAAAAGTTGGCTTTTTAGCATCATTAGGTACTTCCCAACTCAAGTCGTATAAAAAGCAAGCGGAAAAATATTTTCACGACTCCAACAAAATGTCATGTCTCGACTTCCGAGTCCTGCCTTGTGACGTCATAAAAATCTGTCTCCACTAACGTAAAATTATTTTATGGGCTCTTACTTGCTATACAGCCCGATTAAACGGTCGTATTCCTTCCAAAATTACGAATAGAATCGGAAAAGTAAATTGTTAAATTACATAATGGTTCAATAAGAATTGTGTCTTCTACTCGAATTGTACACATCTTACAAATAAGACATTTAATGGATGTTTATCTGATCATGTTAAAGCTTTATGGCTTACCCTGAACTCATTTCTAGACTGGCTCAAGGATAAGCTTCATCTTAATTACAGATCAGAATCTACATATTACTTGAAAGTTCCCGGCAAAAAATAAATATATAACATGACTTTTGTCTACAGCAAGTGTCATTCTGGGCTGATGAGGACGTATACGCTAGTCCCCGCATCGGTGATGATGATGATCGAGCTTCCGTCGGATCTGCTTTACGTAAAACCAGATCAGTGGATGCTTCTTGTCTTGACGTCAGGTCTATTGGAGACCTAGGCTCACCTGCTCAAGGATTGTCGAGAGCCAAATCTGATTTTAATCTTCAAGCCAGCTCAAATAATGAAGATCAAGGTAAGGAATACCAAGATTTAACCTGTATGAGTTTTTATTTAGTGGATTTAATGTCAATGTGTTCTTATTAAGATAAATTTGTGCTGGTACTACATGTTTTGCAACGTCCAACGCCAAAATAAGTTTTTATTTTGTTTCTTTTTTTGCCATTGATCGAGATCCATAGCACATAATGTCCACTGCTTTATCTACGCGAGAATTAACATAAAATAAAAATAAGTATAATAATTTCCATAATCTTTATAGTGACTGACACCCGCACAGCAACCCGTCCCTCATCTCTTGCCCCACCGACCTGTACCACACGAGACCCGCCATTGGCCCGAGCTTTATACGCATACGCAGCTGCTGGAGACAATCAGCTAAGCTTCCAACAAGGAGATGTACTGGCCTTGCTTGGAGAAAGGACTAAAGGATGGCAATATGGCGAGAATTTGAGGTCTCATCATGCTGGCTGGTTCCCCCTTGCTTATACTGAACCGATTCCTCTTGATGAAACTGGGTGAGCTTTTTTATTTTGTACTGTTCTTTACTTCTTATTCAACTTCACGTATGTTTTCGAGGTGAGCGACCACACGAGCCCGACTCCTATTTGGTTAAATACACATAGGAATGTCACAGACAACATCAAAGCTGGAATTTCACATCTCAAAAACCTTCCTGCGTTTTTACGTGACAATGACATGTTCAAATGGTAAAAAAATAATACAGGGTGGCTTTGCGAGCCCGTTAATAACAAAAAACTAAAAACTCAATCAATACCTACCTCTACGAGTAAAGAGAATACCTACCACTATGACAAAAAAAAATGCAAAGTTATCCTTGGCAAATTGACTTTGTGACCATTACATAATTATGAACACAAAGCCAATTTACCACAGATAACTTTTGTAATTTTCACTATTTTCCAAAAGGCTGTACTTCAAAGGTACTAATTCTTGATAATTTCCTTAGAAGTTCGCCTGCTCGGTGGAGCGTCGTACAGACACCCTCAGAAGCGCCACCACCGGCGCCAATGGCACACGCGCAGACAACGCCTTCGGGCTCAGTGCACACGCACTCACACCCACCTGCTCGCATGTTTGGAGATACTGTCACTGCGCATCATGTTACCAAGGTAAACTAAATGTTTCCACTAAAGATAACAGTGCCTTGTCTTCGGACACACTTTCTGGCATTTACATGCAGGCCATAGATAGAAAGTACAATGAGCTAAGTTATGTTTTCTATCTACGCCCATCAATAGTAAGATTTTTTGTTAAACACCCATTAAGACACCATATTGTTTTATAGGGTCGTCTTGGAAGCGGCTCTCCAGGACTTCCACCGACTTTACCAGCGCCATCGCCTAGTGCTCTAAGCACCTCAGCAAGCGCCACATTCCACGCGTCCACCCCGGCCGCAGGTGCTACCAGTGCTATCAAGAACTCCACATCATCGGCCAGCTTCACTACTCACGCTGTCATAGAAACAAGGAGTTTCGGGCCACAGACATTACCTATGCGTTCTCAGGTATCTATTGGCAGACATCCAAATAAAACTAACGACTCCGATTCTTCCAGATTAAAAAAAATTATTTCTCTCTATTGATTTTGCAGGTGGCTCAGAATAAAGCCGGACCAGCTAAAACCGTAGTTAGTGCAGTAGGTGCTGTAGGAAATGTGTCACTGCATAGCTCCAATGATTCAGGCTTCTCCAATGAGCCACCACCACAGCCCGACGTAGACTACAGTGATGAAGAGGCTCAACGACTCCGTGTGCCCATCAGGTATTCATACAACACCAAAGTTTTTATGTTATTTTTGCATGTATTCATTTAAAACTACTGTATGCTTGACTTTTTTCGTTGCTTTTATGTAGTTAAGCTAGTACCATTCACTTTTCTTTTTATTTATTTTTGTAGTAAATCTGCTCAACACAACATCGATAATAGAGCGTACTTGCTTAAAACTCAAAGTTTGAAACGTGGTCCTAAACCCAATAATACCGCCAATGGATATATGACCGACGATCAACAATTGATGTTACGCAACATTTTGGATATGGACAAGGACTCCCAAAAAGTGAAGAGGACCAAATCATTCTGGAAATTTGGGCGCACTACTGCTGAAGAGATCATGGAAGGAATGTCGCTCTGGCAACATCGTGATATTGTTGACACCGTTCCAGAGTATAAGAAGAAGCTTTTCGAAAAGATGAAGAAGGAATTGCGCCCTGCACCAGATATTCCAAAACAATCTAGTCCAGAAAAAACGATTCCCACTGAAAACGGACAGCCACCGCGTCCAAGAGAAACTATTGACAGAAAAGACGTGAAGGCTGTTAACGGCATACGCCAAGCCAAGAGCCTGGGATCAATCCAAAGTGAAGAAAGAATAGAAAAAGGTCGCAAGGCAATGGATGGATACCAACAAACTCAAACTATGAATAAAAAAAGTATGTCTGAGAAATCGATCATTGAAGAAAAACATGAAGATTTTATACCACGGAACGAGTCAAGGCACTCGGACTTAACAAACACGAGTACAATAAAAACGAACTTTGAAAACAGTTTTTATAACGATGAGAACGGAGAAGGCTTTGTTATGAAAACTGTTAAGCGAAGAGAAATACTGCAAAAGTATGATAATGACAGCAGCTCTGACGTTAATTCTGTTGCTTCAAGCACTGATCCATATGACTGTATAATTGTAGACGATCATATGAAATCACGGAAGCAGCAAGAAATGGATAGACGTCGGCAGACTCAAATGATCGAAGAAGATGTCAAGAAACGCAAAGAAAACGCATACATGCCAGAATTTGAAGAAATAGAGGTAACTCCGATCAAGCCACACGTTCGTGCCACATTATCTTCAGAAAAAACTAAAAACTCTACCCATGAGCGAAGTCCGCCGAAAACTATGGAATTTAAAACTTTCAAAGATAGCTCGAAAGAAATAAAAACATTTTCCGCATCATCTGAAACACTCAAGTACAAAGACAATGAGCAACACACTGACCGTTATGGAATCCCCATCGAAAGAAACAACAATGACGTTCGTAACGAGGAAATTTATAATGGACACGATGAAGGAACCTTGAAATACAAAAAGCGCTCAAGTAATGAAGAAAAGAATCATCAACCACCAAACACTTTTGAAAATGGAAAGGTTCATAAAAAAGAATATCCTCAAGCCGAAACAAGAAACCAGAAAAAAGATGGCAGACCATATGAATCCAATCGTGAACCAAGAATAGATTACTCGCTAGACAGACGCCAAACAAGGAAAGAATTCACTGATACAAGGGGCAGGGATCCAAAGAAGACCAGAACGAACAGAAGTTATGACGACAGCTCTTTACCACATAATGGACGCAAAGAAGAAAGGTACTACGAGTCGAACATATCGTACTTCAGTGACCAAGAGCGAAGATCGTCTCGATATGACTACGAAACGGATTCGAAGAAAGCCGAAAAGTCAAAGATTCGTCAAGAGGAGGCGAGGCTTGAAGCGAGGCGTTTTGTCGACCGTCGGAGTGAGGGCCCTTACAGTGAATCAGATGACCAAAAGTTCAACGAAGCCTTGAAGCAACAGCGACCGCAGTTGCTTCCTCGGACCAAGTTACTGAAGAGACCGTCGGAAGGAAACGAGTTGTTACCAGAAGACGGCCATACTTTTGGACCCTGGTATGATTTATGGGGACGCGAAACAGCCGTCTACAAGTAATATGAAGGAGGTTTGTTTTTAATTACTTACTGATATTCTTTCGTTTACTTTTACTTTTGTAGGCACGAGATATCTTTTTGTTTGCTGCTTTTTACTAGTTCCTCTCTGCGTTTTGTATTTTTGTGTCACGTATTTAGAACTGTCAATACAAAATCTACAATAGGATATTAAACATGATTTCAAATAACGACACAACCATAAAAAGATTACGAGTCTTCAATTAAATAAAGCAAACAAAAATCTGTTTTATTTTTCTGAACTACATTTAAAGTCAACTTAGGTGCCTGATAAATAGAAAATATTTTAAAAGTAAGTAGTACATTTTCCTTTTCTCCCTCAGGCCCCAACAATTTGCGACGGTGAAGTTAAGGAAAGCGCTAACAAATGATCGCTCGTCGCCGGCCATCGAGTAATGTTTTATATGCGTATAATATAATATAATTATATTATTTTGTTAATTAATATTAATTGTAAATTAGAAACACCATGTATTTTGTACAGTTAAATATTCATAGTCTAACAAAGAAATATATCACAATTTTTTACAATAATCTAAATGATAGTTTCTTTTACGATCCCCAAGATTTATTAAATGAATCGAAATGCATCAACTACATACAATACATATATTTTACATAAACAAAAGCCTCGCAACTTTATTTAAAAAAATGGTACAATATTTTAGACGAGATAACGTTTTACAGACTTAAACACCTAAACAAAATCTCATGTAGTCAGCCAGAATACCGGCAGACTACGATTTAACTAGTCCCCGTCGATGTCGTAAAAATACTACCTCTATTTGACGCTTTACTCTCATTGCATCACAGAAAAATATGGCTCCAACAAAATTAAATCAAGGCACGACTCGTGCAGTTTGTCGCAAAAGAAAAATCAACGTTCAATTGGCCCCACGCGACAATGACCGATGATTTATTGCGTTTCCCGCCCCTCTGGGGATCGCCGGAAATGACGCGCCGTCGCTGTCTCGTCGAGAAATATCCCGTCGATATGTTATGTTCCTGAGACACTCCTGCCGTCAATTATACGAATAAGGTACAAGGAAGTAAAAGCCTTTTTCGTGGCGTCCACATCCGATGGTTGAGGGACTGTTTTATTATAGCTGGAAGATATAGTGGTTATAAATCTTGGGTCTACCTAGTTAAACTTATCTCAAAGGGGATATAAGGAGCTTTAATGTTTCGATAACAATCACAGTAAGGATAATTGAAAATACAGCCTATTTCGTAAAAGTTAGTATGGGCTGTGCACAAAACAAGTAGTAGTATAGTAAGTATTATAAATTGTACAAAGCATACCATTTCAGAGGCAGTAATCACCACGCTTGGCAGGCGAATTACTGATCGCAAGTTGTCGATATTAGCAGACAGGAGGACGGCTCTCTTTTGCCATTAAGGCGAAAGCGTCAAGGTGGCCCGCGAAATTCAAATTTTCTTACGTTTTTTGCAATTTGCAGGTCAGTATCATGTTGTATGTTGATCTAAATATGATTTGCGGCCGTATCAAATGTTTATTTATAGAATTATAATATTAAAAATGATCAATACAACTCTCTAAGTTCATATAATCGCATTGAATGACTATTTCATGAAATCATGACATTTGACGATTGTGCTTACTTATGGAGTTGTATTGCTGATTGTAATGATTATAATTATGTAAAGCCATATTTGTTATGGTCGCGAATCATATTTTAATCAACATAAAACCTCACACTGACCTGCAAAATGTAAAAAAGTAAAAAAAAAAAAGAATTTCGCGGGGTAACTTAGCACATGCCCCATAAGGTGACTTTAATAATCACCTATTATGGGGCAGGGACATCGACGCACAAACTGTTACCATGGATTCAGTACATGATTCTGAATCCCTGCGTCGAATTTTTTTGGCGGTGATTTAAAAAAATATGCTTTTTCCTAAAAAAAAGTGCAATACCCCGCGCGGTCAAAATGTAAGAAACACCGATTTTTTTTTAAACTGACAAAAAATTTCAGAATCATATACTGAACATGGTAACAGGTTGCGCGTCGATGTCCCACCCTGACTATTTCTAAGAATGGAAAACATATATAATCATTAAATAATGCGAACTGATAACTGGACTCTATACAGTTTTCTTGATTCTGTAGGTACACCACAACTGAATCATGACTTAACCAACACCACCTGTAGTTTGGCAAACTGTTAATTTCCTCACCCAATAGGGCTGAATGAACATCGTAAATCGATCATCTGTCAAGTCGACAGCCGACGGCGTTGATACAACAATATGTCGATAAACTTTACGCACCTACATACATACATCTGTTTATAATAAAACGATTATTTCTTGTAAAAGTAGGTACAATCAGCTAAACATTTAATTAAACTGTCTAACAACGATTTCTACCAACTCATATGCATATTCAACTATGGAAAAAGTATTTTTGGTCAATAATACTGCAATGACAAAGTCTTGGCTAGATATCAACATTAAAACTCCGTTAAAATATAGGCTCGCATAGCATACCTATAATATAAAGTACCTGTTCACTGTTGTACATGTTGGCTTGCCTTAAGAAGACAGGACTTCAGAAACCATAGAAAAAGTAATTTGCCTACGCATAAGCCGATTACAAAAAGTAAAAGAAAGAAAGAATGAAAAAGTATTTATTGAGACAGGAGATCACAAATTAAATAAAACACACTCATTGAAACATAAATAGAAGAAAAAAACAATAAAAATAAAAACATAGTAAAATTTAAATAAAAGCAGAAAGTCCTGTGCGAGGCCAAAAGGCTCCTATCTCAGCATGATGCTGTGACATTTCTTAATAAGTAGGCACCCTGCTGGTATTAAATTCTATAAGCTACAATATTATTATTTTTTTAAACCGGCCAAGTGCGTGTCAGATCATGCACAAGGAAGGGTTCCGTAGATAGGATGAATTTATCCCAAGAATAAACTTAACATTGTAGTTGAAAAACATGTTCCCATCCGGAATGTATGGGAGAACATGTTTTTTCAACTGCAAATTTACGTTGGGGCGGTTGTTACTCATTAGCTTGTAGAGATTACTTAGCTGTGATAATTTTCCTTTTAATTTTGAAAATCAAAAATAATCGAAATCAAAAGTCATTTATTCAAACTAGGCTGAGAATCAGCATTTTTCGAACGTCAAAATTACATAAGACAGTCCCCCAAAAACGCCCACCCTTCACCACTTCCTAGTGCTTAAGCTGTTGTTACGTTTGTTATCGTATATAGGTACTACTGCTGTGAATTTTAAAACCAACCATTTAGCTGTTAGAGCCCCCCCCCCCGCTACCAGCTAAATGGACACTTGACTAACAAAAATTAGCACTTTAAAGCTTAATACTTCTCAAACGGATCCCTGAATCCAAAAATGGTTTTCACAAACTCTCAATATTTTGAACGACCTTTCCAACGAACCCCACACCATGGGATAGGCGAGAAAAATAAAACACATCCACACTTTACATGTAGGGGATGAAACCCAAAGAAAATAAGTTTTATTTTACCACTTTGTCGGCGTGATTAATACCTATACCCGTGCCAAACTACAGCTTTCTAGTACTAATAGTCTCTGAGCTAAGCCGCGGACAGACAGACAGACAGACAAAAGGACATGACGAAACTATAAGGGTTCCTTGTTGACTACGGAACCCTAAAAATCATGAGTATAATAAGCTGACTGTTGCCCCAAAAATGTTCCATTCATCTAACATCCGTATTCCGCTAAATTAAACTGTACTGAAAAGAACGTAAAATATGCATACTACGGTAAAACACCTGAGCATGTAAACTCGCAGTAGATATGGAGTATAAAGAGCTATAGAGAAACGCCTACGTTTGATACTAAAGAGCACGGCTTACGTTTTTCTTTGTAAAGCAGCTGAGTAAAGCGCAAAAAGCGGCTGCGATTATGTGCCACCGGCGGAAGCTCGACCCGCTGTGGCCCTTCAAAAGGAGCGCAGCAATCCAGACTTAAAAGCGAAATCTTTGTTAACATAATGATATGGAGGTAAGCGAGTATGTGGTCCAGGTTTTTTTGCAAACGACGTATTTATCGTCGTATTACAAGCGTTTACGTTATTTTTTGTGAGTGCTTACGTTTTTACGTCACTAGTTTTTCTGAAAGTACAGAGGGAAGTACTTCAGTCCTTTAGGAAAAAATATAAAGATATGAGGAGACACAATTTGAACTAAAACATAACTGGCGAAATGTAGGTGTTCTATGATTCACCTCTTAACTCTCAGGGGATTACATGAGGGATGTTATAACAAATAAAAATAATATCAGTAAGCATTTTTTTTTATCTGCACGTAAAAAACCATTCCTATCCCCCCAACGACAAATTGCAGCAACAATAGCCAGTTGATGAATAGCGCAACATGACAAACAAACCCCATATAAAAATCAATTTGCAGTGCAAATCGAGCGAGGAGACCAATGCTTTCCAAGTCATCGGCTCCCTTAAGCTCCGTGGCCTGGAAATTTCCACAATTTTGTAAAAAATATGCAGTGACTTTATAAATGCATGGCTAGGCCACGCGTCACCGGTGCGGCGCATTCGGGATTTCCCTTTAATCCCACTGCAATAGAAAACCTTGATATCAAAATTGGAGGATCAAAATTCGCTATTGCTGATTGTTTCCGTAATTGATTGAAGTTTTGATTTTCAATGTTTGGGGTTTGGGGTTTTTTGAGTGAATATAAAAGTTAGGGCTTAGTTGGATTTAGAACCGTAGCGTAACTCGTATTTCTGCTACACGTACAGCTGTTGCAAAATTGACACGATAATGACATTTGACCCAGTTACCCACATTACATAACAACGCAATAGTGTCATCAAATATCCTCTAAGCATCTAACACAAAATGTAAGCTCACACCCAAACAGGCCTAGACAACACATTCGAGAATTAAGGCGTTCGTCTCAAAAGCTCATCTATATTCAAATTTTTTAAATGTAACTCGGCACACGTTGGTACTGGTGCGCTATACGTAAGCCAGATGATAAGCGGACAGGGCAATTTGGCAACGAAACCAGCCTCTATCACAATTCGATGCCAACCCGCACCGGCCTACGCAACATGGACCGATATTTTTGGTGGCCTAATTTATGTTTAAATGGACCCTTAGTGAACGCCATTCTGCCCCAGTTAGTTCCGTGGAAATATTGCTAATGAAATTTTATGAATCAAAAATATTTTGTCGCGTATAAACAATGGATTTTACTGTCGGTTAAATGTTTTGTACGCAAACACAAAGAGCTGGAATTATGTTACCGTTTCCCGTTTTCGAAACACAAATTCAATTTTCCTGCTTGGGAAATATTGTATCATAGGTGACACCGTGACAGCATTCAAACTGAAATCGAAAGAATAGCAAAATGAGGAAAAGTGAGTGACGTGTCAATCATTCGATTTGATCTCAATCATCCCCCGCACGGTTAGCTACATCAGCCATCGACAGCCCCGACGGTGTTATAGATTTCAATCTGTCAAATCATGTTTTGTACTCACAAAAAGTTTTACCCTCAGTTACAGTTGGAATACGCTGGAGAGAAAAGTTTTCGCAGTTGGCAAAGGTAAACGTGATATTGGTGGTGCTGATAATGTTCCTATTTTTATCCGACTTCGGGCGTATTACGTAACAATGAACAATCTAGTTTATTTCAGGAAATAAAATGAACTACAACGAAGTTGAACGTTAAAACAGGGAGTAGATTAAGTAGGATATTTACTATCAAAAACATTGTTGCAACTTTCGTACTTATCTCTTTCCAGTACAAACTGCAGTGGATTCCAGCACATTAATGTAAAAATGTTACACAATGGCTAGTTAATGTGTCTAGACTACTGAAAAAGCGCACAAGTTGGAATTGACATTACCACTTTATGGCGGCTCCGTTTGTTATTGTCCCACTTGTGCCTGAGCCAAGCGATGCTCAGGAGCCAAATACATCCAAATAGGTACGTTACGAGGCCGAATAGTCGAATAGCAATGCATACTGCTAAGTCAGCGTCTTGTTACATTACTGATAACTCAAATGTAATAGATCTGCGCCTTACTCAGTAGACGCACAGACGACGGCGTATGGATTTATGGATACGAAAAGTGTACTTACGTCTATTTTGCTTGCCGACATCCAAATGTACTTTTATATTCATATTCGAATACTCAGGGTCCCCTAATATCATGAAAGACTCAATGGGCGTAACGCCCAAACTAGTGTGTGGGATTTGTGCGGTCAAGCAAAACAAACGCGACTATTTTTCTGGAACTTTACCTGTGTATCGGGTGAATTCAATATCTCCTTCAGATAAATAAAAAGTACTTACTTCCCGAAGGATACTATGCCCTTCGGCTAGTGTTGGTCTGCACTTGAGAACTGATACATATTGCATTAGCCTCCGTCTTGAGCTAGTTTGATCCCGACACATTGTTTTAGCCCTCCATTCTGCGGAGAAATCCGACGAGGAAATCTTGGCCGTCGTTCGAATAACATGGAGGATCAACAAAAAGTTTTTTTATCAATTCAAGGAAGTTGCGAATCAGGATAGCGGCTGCTGCGGTAAGTTTTAAGTGAAGCGAAATTTTTAATTAGTTTCTTTAGACACAATCTGCGGAAAAATGGCAAAGTTTTACCGTGGAATGTATGTTTTGATAACAAAATGCATATTTATTTCTCATTTATTCTTTGCTACTTGAACTCATACCATTTTATCTAGCAAAGCAATTGTATCACCTATGGTTACCTCCGTTCTGCTCCATAAAAGAAAATTGGGAAATCCGGGAAAAGGTTCTGTTTTGAGAACTGATCCCAAAAACGCACTAAAAATCTGTAACATAATACAGTAGTAAAAATTGTAGATAAGGATAAGCAGTACACGGCAGGGTATATAAACATGCTAAACAAAACTGGAGCACTATTTAATACTGTCTTTCCCATGCGTCGAGTATGCAAAAACGCAATGTGGGTCACGTTACCCTATCGTTTATGTGCCTAAGGAATATTGGAAGAATGAATTGGTGATAAATAATATCCCGTGTCTATAAGTAGGTGGTGTGGAAGAGACGCATTATGCGGCGAGTCAAGTCGAGACAGACAGCCCTGTCGCCGTGTTTACCCTCGGAAAGTAAATGTCAATAAACTTCAAGAGTCCCCTCCGGGGAAAAGTGTCCGCGTATTGAGGAGCCGTTGTCTCAGTGGCGAGAGAGAATAATGTAAAATATATGTTCAGTTTATACAAAGGCCTTTCTTTACTGAAAAGGCTTCGCGTGACCTCTTTAGTGTTACGTATTAAGATTGGTACGGCACGTGGGAAGTCAGGGTCTATTTGACAGTGAGGAAAATGTCATTTCCTATAATGAGATTTCCATCCTCGTCTGCATAAAGAGGAATATTTAAAAGATGTCGACCACTTGTCATTCCGAATAAGTTGTGAGGGTCAATTGAATTTAGGATATTATTATGTAGATGTCGTTGAAAGCTTTCTTATCTACTAGGAAGTTATAAATTAATGGATAAGGAAAAACGTTGTTTTTGTTGAATGTTCCATTTAAATTCCCTTTTATCCTAATCCTGCATACAGATGCTAGTTTTACTGTACTAGCATCTTTACTCGAGGGTTGAGATGAGTATATTCTCATAAGAATACCATAATTCACTTAAATGAGAATATTAAAAACTAAACATAAGTCAATATTTTTGGGCGTATTACAAAAACTAGAGATTTGTACAATAAATAAGTTGTGGGTAGATAAAAAAAAAACTGTCAATTATCGGTTGATACATGCAGGCTTTAACATAAAATTAAACTATCCAGATATACAGTCATTCTGTCATCTAATAATGACATTCACAAGAAATTATGGGAACTTCTATATCGATGAAAACCATGCTGAACAAAATATTGTTAATCCATTAGACCACGAAGCTGTGGAAAAATATAGAATAGTTTACTTCTCCTGGCACATCTTGAAAACAATAAATCTTAGCAACAACAAACTAGTGAACAAGTTTTGTTTTCCAACTAAAGTCTTTATGTAAAATATAAAATTGGAGCGCCATAGCTATCATACCTTTTAGATTTATCCTGGAAACTTTGCAAGTCACTTGTTTCTATCCTCCAAGTGCCGAAATTTACATCACTCGGGTCTCAAACATGTATACTAAAAGCTTTCTCAGATTTTTGTTTCGACTACCCACAGCTTTCGAAAGCTATTACCGAGTTTTATAGCGGAATATGAAATTTATAAGCTAACTGCTAAAACCGAGAATATTTTAGCGTCTTAACTTAAATCTCGACAAGTTCGGTGTTAAATGTTTTATTTCTTGTGGCAATTTGAACCTACTCCACTTTTTATTATTTTTTAAATTTTACACTCATCTTATTCTTAATGTTTTTGTTTTATGCATGGTATAATAATATACTTCGCCAGGTATGGCATTCCAAAACACAGTGGTCACGTGGGGAACACAAGTCTACGTCATCACATCTGTGTTACCAGAAGTTTGTAATAATAACTCCCCAACCTGTGCGAATCCGTTAAAACAATGAGGTTTTAATTATCAATTACGTTGGTTTATGTATAAAATTGAATTGTTTCGTTTGATTAGACACACGAAACGACAGTTTAAAAGTTTTGGTTTCTGAAAATCTTTCCTTAATCGTGTTTTGTTGCAATAGAGTGGCAACTGGATAGTGACGTAAGCATGTGTTCGTCCCGGAATGCCAGACCTTGTTTTATTAGACTAGATAGAGGAACGTATTGATTTTTTACTGCCTGAGTAAACTAGTAGCTAATTGTTTTAGCTCCATTCTCCCCCCATGGCCCTACCCCTTTCTTCGAGTTAGAATTTCATTTGAACTCAATTTCATTTGTAATCAAATTATTGACAGTAGGCACTCATTGATGTTGAGAATCATAGATGCCTAGGGAAAACTAAATATTTGAATAGTATTTACTAAGGGGATAAAGCATTGTCTTCTTTCACGGGAGCGAGTAACTCCTGGGGGCCTACCACCAACTCTAAAGCAGTATTATTTTAATCTTACTTCAGTGGGGGAAAGAGATGGAGTTATACGTCCTGTAGAGCTTCATCTCTTTCCCACACTAAAGTAATATTAAAAGAAAGTATTATTTTAATATTACTTTAGTCTTTACTCGCTCAGGGGGCCTACGACCACCTCGACCTCGACCTACGAATTTGTGTGGGGTAGGTACCATAACTAAAAAGTGAAAAAAAAATTTTTTTACAAAAAAAAAAAACAACTGACTTCCGAAAAAAAACACTACAAAGGAAGTCGGTTGTTTTTTTTTTTGTAAAAAGTTTTTTTACTTTCGTTTTTCCGTTTCATCAACTTTCAAATCACAACGATGCTAAAGAAATTTCACTTTATAAAAACCTAACATATTCCATAAGGTTCCAAATGCAATTATATTATTTACCCGCGAGTTACAATGAAATTCAGAACAATATTATTGCTAGACCCCAGGGCTATAATGAGGTACTTACTTTAGGTAGGGTTTGCAGGACATTTAATTTGACATTATTGAACAGGTGGTGTGAACAGTTTCTTATCATAATCACGAAGCAAGCTGGTGTCTACTTAAGAGTACGTAAAATATTGGGGTCTTCCCTTATAATGTTATTTGGTTCAGAAAAATTATGACATATATTATACTAGCGACCCGCCCCTGCTTCGCACGGAGCGCCCCCTATCGGGTTCAAAACTATCCTATTTTTCAACCTGGAACCAACCATACACATTCACAAAATTTCATTAAAATCGGTTAAGTAGTTTAGGAGTCCATCGCGGACAAACAACGTTACGCGTAATTTATATATATTAAGAGCGTTTATTCTGAAAGTGGGCAACGTCGCAAATAGATGTCAAATATTTCACTGTTTTGGTTAATTTAGCAATATTTCTGTGTGGAAATAAAAAATGTGGCTAACTAGCGAACTAGAATATTGATTATGAAATGCAATAATTAATATCGTAACACCGAATGTTTAGTTTTAGATGTAAAAAATCTATTTGGAAAGTTTCCAAATGCGTTTTTTACACCTAAAATGGGTACAACATCAAATTCAATGTTATAATTGCAATTCATTATTAATATTCTAGTTCGCTGGTTAGCCACATTTCTTATTTCTATTCAGTAATATTGCTATAAGAATCAAAACAGGTTAATATTTGACAGTTATTTGCGACGTTGCCAACTTTTAGGATAAACCCTCTTAAGAAGATTATATTCTTTATTATCAGACAACAATGATCCAGCGTGTTAGTGAACAATAACATAACTTATTACTAGTGTAAGTAGTTAAAATACAACAGATAAGAAGACATAATAAATATTATTGTGAAAAGGACATCCCCAAATTAATGTTTAGTGATTGGCCTTCTCACAAAACTTTTAATAATCGGAGAGTCGGTACTCTCCGCCATAGTTTTTAGAATGCTGTTGCCACTCGTCTGCAACCTTGACAACAGCGACGCGGTTTTCTTGCGAATGACTGCGTGGAAGCCGTCAGTTCGGTTTTGCGCAACAGCAACTTATTAGACGCGCTGCACCATCGTAGTAGTCCCAATAACATCCTAAACATATTGGTGACATTCCTTTTCTGAATTCCTTAATCAGTTATGGAAATTCGTTAAAGTAGAATGTTGCAAATTGCCTTCATCTACTACAGAGTGCTTGTAACAGAACCCGATATTTGTACCCGTAGCTACTAAACGACTTGCTGAACAAACAACGAGATTTATTAGAGTGGTAATCGTCTACTTACATTGGTCACTTTGCTCTGCAAGTGCAGTATATCTGGGAAACAGAATGAGTAATGTATTCGTTAAATAAACCGCAGTTAATTCATGCATTTAAGTACATAATGTATGCCCCGAACTCTGCGATGCCCATTGCATGGCGCGAACACACAAAAATACAGACTAAACAAATATCTGTAGGGCATAACAAATATTTTACCGATGCAGCGACCGAATTACGGCCAGTCGGTTTGTCATTCATTTCACCTGTATTTCATACCAGATCGTTTTTAATATTCATTTAACAATTTGAAATGTCCGTAACAGCTGTTTACAGTCATGTCACATTAACATCCACTCTACAATACGGAAGTCCTCATGTAGTGATGCCATTTACGATTCAATAGCAATATTGCCATAATCACCACGATTGGCAAATACAATGAAGAACTTTAGAAAAAAAGAACTGTTTTTATTACTTGAGCTACAGTTTATCTATTTTCTTAATGTCCATCGGCAAACTTCGTGTTTCGTCACTCGGCAGATTTCTATCAGTTGCCCTTTGCACTTGGTAATTATGGTTGACGGCAACGCGGGTGCAGCGGTACGAGTCAATACGTACAAGCACCAAGTTGTACTGTACGTATGTACATCACGAAAGGACAACTTCATCCCACGTTCTTTAATGTAAATGTGAATGAATAAGATAAGTAGGAAGTACAATGTGTTTTTTTTTTATATCCCATAACTCTAGGGTATGATTGAGACCATATCAAAGAACCAACTGGCATATGAATTATTCTTCAATCATCTTTTTTTTTTGTTTTCATTTTTCATACAAAATAATTCGACAAAGTCACGATCATTAATGTAAAACACCCTTACGTGAAATATGAGAACGTCGCATTTTCTTAGCTTTAAATATGAATGATTGGTTTGAATAAAAATGAATTACTACACTAAATGAATTACTTTACTACACCACTGCGAAGTTTGGCAACGTCGCAAAAGTAAAGATTCGTCATACTGGTGACAATTTTTGCCCTAATTTAATTATGATTGATTATATCTTCGAAACTATGCATTTTTGGACCACCTATTCTAGGAGATTTTGTGTTCTTTTTACTTAAATAATATAACCCTAGAGTATATCAAAAACAACACGTTGTATACGTAGCTTCAAATAAAAAAAAGAACAATGAAACCGTCTGGAAATTTTTGAACTAACAACTCAACAAGTTTTCCAGTTTCTGAAAGTTTTTACAATTAAATCTGTTTTTAACACTACTTGTCGTTATGATTTTGTTCTCGTCGTTAGCTGTAATGATAATCGTCATTTATTTTCATTGCTTATATGGTTAGCATGTATTGAAGCGAAAAATGAATTTCTGCTACATCTAATTCAAATGTTGTCCCGGAATCGAACCGTGGACGACATAGGTCATATAATAAAACGAAATATCTAGGTGAAGAACACAAAGTATATTAGAATAATGATATAAAAAGGAACAAGTAAAAAAATATGCAAGGATTAAAAAATGGCCGTCAGCGTACCTATGTTTACCTATGAAAGCCTATGATATAATTTTTTTTTTTTTTTTTTTTGGTTTATGTTTTAATTTTGATTTTAAATTGTGCGTTTTTTCTTTAATCTAATTTTTTTATGGATCATGTGGTCTGCAATAAAGATTTTTATTTATTATCGAAACGTTAGATGAATATTAATTAGTGTTTATCTTTCTCGGCAAAGAACGCTAGGCCCATCGGCATACGTGAGTTATCACGGTTTTTCTTAGCACGACTCGAGCGAAAGTACGATGGCCACCGCTTCATAAAGCTCCCATCTATATCCGTGTTCAAGAACGTAATTTAAATTCGACGCGATAGACCCACGACCCTACAAGGCAAAGAAACCTAAACTTGGCTAGTAATTACGACGAAAAAACAATTTGTAGTGGTAATATAAAAGGTGACACAATAAAAGAAAAAATAAAGATATGTTGTGAAACCGCTTGTGACTTGCCTGCACCAGAGTGAGGCGACGCACTGCTGGCAGACGCTGGAAGTTGCCTGCTCTAGGTGGCAAGGCGACACGCCGCCCGCCGGTAGACGCTGAGAGGCGCTCACTGTTGTCGCCACCTCGGGATCATCAGCAGAACCACCCGCTTCACCGCAGAGGCGCCTACGTGGTGGTCGGTTCAGCACGGACAGCGATGGGGCAGACCCTGACAACGGTCACAGGCCAACGACTCAACCGTAGCCGGGAGGTAGAACCGAAATCAGCCTTTTCTGTTTAAATCCGAAATGAACACCATTGTAGACCCGACAGAAAGGCGAAATTATGTAGGAGGGCTAGGTGATAGACGGACAACTGGAATACTCACATGTTGATACGGAGAATACCTTATATGGGAAGAATATTCCGGATAGGTCCCTGGGAAGAGCCTTAGCTATTACTGCGATAACTGGAACGTGCCTGTTCACAAAAAAAAACTCACAGGAGAAATCTTAGTACATGCTCAAATGACCAAAGGTAGCTGACAACTCACTTCAAACAAACGCGAATCTCTTTTATTTCTGCTTCCACAAGAACAAATTCAAAAAATCTGTCAGTCGTGACAACATTTTACAAATAAAACATGTTTGGCCTTTTTCGCAAGTAAAGAGGCCTATTTGGCTGCGTAATGCTGCAGTATGTATTATATAGCATTTATATGTGTATCTATTATAATATATTGTACTTAGGTATATATGTCTAGAAAATCATTGTCGATTCTGAGGTTGCCTGGAAGAGATCGCAGTAAGCGATAAGGCCGCCCATTGTATATTTTGTAGCGTATTACTTTTTCTTTTTGTATTATATAATCAGGTGTATAATAAAGTATATAGGTACAACATTTAAATCTCATGTCGGGTTTGATTAGCTATTTTTATTTCGGTCTACAATCACAGCATTAACTTCAAATTTGCCGCGTGTTGGTTAATTTTTTAATGAAGACTCAAAGAAAAAAATGTCATACCAATCTACGACATAGGTACCAATTAATGTAACACAATCGGTTAATAAGATAAAAGTTTATCATTCCATATTAAGACCGTTGCATTTAAAGGGTTACTAACAGTCGCCAGGCCGGTCGTAAAATATAACGAGAGTCTCCACTCTCTACTAATGACGGGCAGAGTGTTATGACAGAATTTTGTGAAGCAAAATAACAAAGAACGTGCGCGTATTAAGACGAAGGGTAATTGCCGCGGGAAATGTGTTCATTGCGCCTTTATTACCCTCGTTTTGAGGAAATTGTCGTTGCATATGGGATTAAAAATATATGTCATTAAGTACACTGACTGGCGACTATCCCGGTGGTCCAGTGGTCGCAAGCGCTACTGCTGAGCATGAGGTCCTGGGTTCGATTTTCACACATTTTAATATTTTGTCCAACCCGGGGGGCAAAATGTTATTGAGTTTTTCCTTCTGGAATGTCTCAGTCGCAGCCCGTAGTTTGGATTTGTGGCCGGTTGATGGCAACAAGCTCGTCCTCTGTTACATAGGACTTAAACACAACTAGCGAAATGTGGGTGTTACCTACTTAGGTACACCTCTGCCTAACCCTTCGGAAATTACTGGCGTGATGTTATGTTGCGTACGTACACTGACTGTTGTTGGTCTAAGTGCGACTGCTGAACGTATGGTTCATTCCATAGTGTCGTGATTTCTTTGATTTAATTTTATTAAATGTATTATTTAAATATAGAATTACAATATCCACTGTGGCAACTGTCAAAGTACAAATTATGAATGTGAGAAACTTTTAAATGTATTTTCATTATGGCAACTGAATGTATTATTTTACCTTGGCAACACACAGAAATAACGGTTATGATATTATCGTTATTTCTGGGTGGGGCAAAAGTCATTTCAAATGGGAAAATGTAGTGCAGAGTGAGTCGATACGTAGTATCTCTATGTAGTCTGTGGTCAGTCGTCCTTTGAATATGCAATAGTAAAGCTGTATGGATTAAAATTATTAGCAAAAAAATTTGTGTTTTCTTTATACTTTGTTACCCAGAGTACACGGCTCAGGCAGCTTGTTCGTGTTTTCCATTAGGAAACTCCAGTAGCAGTCTGGAGCTTGGAATTGTAACCTGTTGATGGCAGTAGGTCCTGGCTGGTTGATGATGACGAAGAAGATGTTCTTTTTTTAACCTAAATGTTCGGTAAATGTTCTTTTTATTTATGTCCATCAATATGTTCGTCAATTGTGGACCGATTTAAAAATTCTTTTTTCATTTGTTAGAGGAAGCTTGCGCGGCGGTTTCATATAAATGTTATTAAGATTACTTAAGTAGTTTTCTAGTTAGTTTCAATAATACGTATTTTTCCTCAGTCTATTTGGATGATGATAAAATAAAAAGGGTGCTAATTAAGGCAGCTTCTTTAAAATGTCATTTTCGTCTTCAATTATATTTAGTTGTCTAATGAATTAATAGGTCAGCGACGAACTTTTAGCGTCTAATAAATGGTTTTTAAGCGACCATATATTGTAAAATAAGCTACTGTTAATATGACGCAGCATGGTGATAATTCTTAATTAAGCAACTAAATTTGTGATATGTCTACTCATTGCCAGCTTCTAATAAGTGTATCAACTTCATCTATAAAATAATATCAACGTACTCTAATTTCATAGAGTCACCTTTATTTTTATACTTTAGCATAAGTAATTGATGAGTGAATCTACTATATTTGAACATAAAATTTCCTTATTATTGTCATCAAATAATGGTCAATGAAAACTCTAATTTCATGTATTCACCTATCTATTTATAATGCTACCATAAGTAATTGATGACTTGACTATTATACCTACCCAATTGAACATACAAAAAATATTGTAATCAAAAACAAATGCGACGTAATGCACCCTTGCGCTAATTAGCCTGCCTGGCTGCGAGCAACTCGGAAGTAGCGCTCGCTCGGCTCGCGCGCGGTTGACACAGTTATTACCTAACCTAACCTAACCCATTTCATATTCCGTTATCTGTTCCATTTCGTCCAGTTCACATTTTTCGTCGCGCCCCTCTCATTGCCAAAGAGCGTCAGGTACAGTCCCGCGCTTGTGTTGCAAATTTTCACGAAAAATTAATATGATTTATTAATTTACTTGTTGAATAAAAAACTTTGATTGCTAATTTTGAGGCTGGAATTTGATTTTATTAGCAGACAGATGTTGAATCTCTAAAATATATAAAGTAGCTCACTTACAACATTAGTCGCTGAGTTATCAAATCAGAAGTAAATATATTTATCGGTAGCTCGGAGTCATATTAATTTACGCTCGTAAATTGACGCTGGTTTTTTGATATTCTGTTGGAATAGTAAAGATGATGAATTAATATAATTGAAGCTGTTCTATTAACTCGTCGCCTACATATAAAAAAAGACGCTAGGTTGCAGGTGCTAAAGAAAACTTTTGTTGCCGCACATATAATTTCCCAAATAAAAATGTTTTAATAAGTTCCTGTCACTGATATTTACATAGCAGGTATTGGTATTCGAATGTATGTGGGGTAGGTACCACAACTGAAAGAACTTTTTACAAAAAAAAAACAACCAACTCCCAAAAAAAAAACTACAAAGTGAAAAATTACTTTAATTTGTTATAAACACACATTTTGCCAATTGACTATATGGAATTCAATTATCATTGGTGGTCAAAGTAGTAGTAAGTAGTTCCTATTAAAGGTATAACTCGGCAAAAAGTCAAACTACATGCTGCAACTGAAAGTTCCCTTGCAAAAAGTTCAAATAACACTTTGCAAAACGTAAAAAAATCATATGAAACAACAAAGTAAAAACTGTTCGGACGCAACTACAAGACTAATAAAATTGTATGACGTTTATAAACGATATCATTTTCTTTTTGTTAGTCATCAAAACATTTTATGCGAAAATGTGCTTCAATCGTCTCTAATCCAGAGCGTAAATGGCCAGCTGAAATATGATAAAAAGATTAATTTGTAATTACGAGTACATTTTCGGTATTAAGGTACTTAAACAATAAAAAATATACCAAAACTAAAAGCTACGGCGAGTTCATCATACATTTTTTTCCCATTTATATTTACTATGAGAACATAGTAATATTTCCTATTCAAATAAACGTGGAGATTTCTACCCATTCAAATACATTCAAGCAGGAAGTACTCTCTGTTAAGTATTTCTAAGTGCGTACTCCTCTCTACGTGAATAGAGATACTTAAAGCACTTTGACATTGAAAGGAATGGTTTACTGACACAATTTATTAAATACCTGACACTGTACTTAATAATTAAAGTTGTTTTTTACGTAACCGTTTAGGAAATGAGGACATTAAGATATAGCATGGCTTGTCAGAGCAGTAATGTCCCAGCGGAACCGACCGCGGCTTACGAGTTGTAGGTCGTATCCCTTTTTTTTTTTGGGTGGGAAATTGTTGTATCCCTGACAGGCGCTTTACTTTGTGTTAATTATTTCATCGCCACTGCTCTCAAAACGGTGAAGGAAAACATCGTAAAGAAACCGACATGTCCGAAAACCAAACTTCGAAGACATTTGTGACATCCACCAAACTACTCCCTCTCACAGAGAGGAGGCCGGTGCCCAGCAGTGGGAACATTTTACATACAATACTTTTTTACATCTAAAACTAAATATTCGGTGTTACGATATAAATTTTTGCATTTCATAATCAATATTCTAGTTCGCTAGTTAGCCAAATTTCTTATTTCCATATAGTAATATTGCCAAATTAATCAAAACTGGTACATTTTTGACAGATATTTGTGACGTTGCCAACTTTTAGGATAAACGCTCTTAATTTTAAAATCATTACAATACCTTAAAAGGAACCACTTAAATTAATACATAGTTCCAAAAATGTTATATCGTAACTTGATAATCCAAGAAGTCCCCAACCGAATATACGTCAGAACCATTATTCCACCGACTTGATACTTTACAGATTGTATATCAAGCTCTCGGTCTACATAGTTATTTCCCAACAAGGTTGGCTTCAGCTTTCAGGCTGAATATCAATATTTCGCATACAAGTACTGTAATTTGATTTACACACCCTATTACTATACCCCTGCCGTGCTATTCTGTAAACATCTCACCGTGGAAACTTGGGTGAAGTGAGCTTGATGTGAGCTGTCATTGCATCTAAAGCTAGGGATTGACACTATGGACAGCTCACTTCATGCTCACTTCACCTCCCTCTTCACGGTGAGATGTTTACAGAATGGATGTTCAGGTACTAGGGTTGGTTCCTTTTTAGATTTTTTAACTATAAGTTTGCGTAAAACGGAACGCGCCCTTAGCTGTCAGAGAAAAGAGGAATCCCCGCGCAGTGTTTTCTGAACTTCGCATGCAATTATCATATTAAATTATGAAACCAACTAGGAATTGAAAAGGCTGAAAAACTAGTTTTTTTTTTGTTCAAGCATAATAACAATGTTAATAATTTGATTTAATTGTTTTTGTATTCAGAGCAAGTGTACTCAATAATGTGTAAGCTGTGGTTACCTGTAATTGAGTGTGCATTACAGGATAGGGGTTATTATGTTGTATGGTTTTATATTGTAATAGTACATTATGATACGAGTGTGCTGTATTGGTCATTACCCAAAAGGCGGCATTGGCGCGCGAGCCATAAGGCGAGCGCGATAATTTAGCCGAGTGGTTGCGATCAATGCACACGCGTTTCATACGACGTTTTTCAACAAACTTGCGAGGAAAAAAACAGACTTGTTGTAAGAACTTATGCTGGAATAACGTAACTATAGAGATGATAATTTAGATTTATAAAGTTCTACTGACCTTTGTTGCCAGGTACTGTTAATCGGAGCTTCTTTTAAATACTGTTTACAACAGTTTTTACGTCGGTTGGTGACAATATTTTAGATTAACGTATTTTTTATAACAACAAAACAAAAACGATGACAAATATTTACGGAAAATGGCGCGCTGGTTTTTTTTTTCTGCTAGCGATGCGCGCTCAGTTGTAAATAAAGGCATAGATAAAACCGCTAAACAGCCTATAGAAAAATATAATAAACACAAAATAATAATTTGACGCAAATTAAGATTAATATGTAGTGAAAAATATATAATTTGATGAAATATTATGTAAATGTATCATATTTTATTTATTTACACAGTAGGCATAAATAAAACAAGAAGTACCCACGCACAATGGTCCACCGGAAAGAAAGAACCAAACCCCTTAACATAGAACATAGAAGGCAAGAAGTCTCTTTGATGAGATTAAAAAAAGCACAAATCTCTGCTCGGGTTAAAATAGAGAATGCTCATTTAATAGTATAGGATAGTTCATACTAGTTCCATGTATTCAAAGTCAATTTCTTTATACAAAGTCTATGCTGCAATGATAGTACTTACTAATTCCATACTGCCCTGTCACTGCCCTGTCGCGTTTCAAAATTTGTCAAACAACAGGTAGGTATTTTTTTATATTGAGTAACTTTCACATAAAAAACAAATCCATTGAAATATGTATGTTCGAAGTTAAAACCGTGAAAACGAACAAGATAGCACGGGTACTTACGTACGTTTGGTATGTAAAAGATAAATAAATTCAGTGTTAAAGCAGTATAATATTCTAAAACTTGAGGGGTCTCTATAATACATTTAGACCTACGACATTATTTAATAAGGAAATAGGACCGCATCTTTAAACGTGGGCTAGCTCCAACAGCATCTTGAAAATCCTAGACTTAAACACGATTGTTGTCAGTATAATAATTATAAATACATTAAAATTGTGTTTTTTTCAATAAAGGATTAATAAAATACTCCTTGAACAAATAGTCGATATTTATTACGTCAATCACTAACTTTTCAATGACAAGATAAATTTAGACCAGTTAAAAAGGATGTCGGTTGCCTATAGTCGATAGTTTGACTTTTGTAAAAATTCAAAATTTATTTCAGTTTTCGCTTTTATTGTCAATAAAAATAGTTTAATTAAAAGATACGAAGCACGCATAGGATGTGGGTGTGAATACATAAAAAATATAAAATGATTTAATCGTGCTAGGTACTCGGCAATTTATTTTTTTAATGTTAGAGCTGTACCGAAAGCTTTTGTATTCCATCGCAAGCTTTTTCCGTGTTTATTATTGTCTACGGCTTCACAGACGGTAATTGGTATCGCGAGGTTGTAATTTAATAAGTTTGCACGAACGAGTCTCAATGCAAACCCGACATCGTATTATCATTTTTCACAGTAACGTAAATATATGAGAATATCTCGTTACATTATTTTATGACTCACTTTTATATTCATGTTTACGGCAGAAGATAACGAAGAAAAATAAAAAGTAATTGCAGAACTTGAGTGGATGTTGAACAAGCGGACAATTTAGAAGTAGACCATTAACCAGGGCGCAGTGTCTTGGCCCTAATACATTGTGTCCGTTCATTGTGACCTCACCTGTCCCTAGATTAATTGGTGGTGGGAAAGAAGTGTGAGGGTCAACGTATACTGGTTATGTACCCAGAATTAAATGCTCTGGAAGAAAACAATCTGAAGGATCGCTGAGTGATGTTCGAAATGCGTAAGAATGTTATTAGGTATCTTCTAGTAAATATGTATCTTTTTATTGAGCGTAGGATTATGATTATTGAGACATCCAGCTAGGATAGTTCACTCTCTGTAGTTTTCTTTTGTTTTGGTAATTAATGAGAAAATGATAAATAAACCATTCCTAATCGTGTTATGTTTTCATCTTAGAGAAGGCTCTAGGGAAGAGCCTCTAAGCTCATAAAATAAGTTTTATAGAATCTCACTTCTGAATCTGATTCAAAATGTTTTAACGTTTATAATCAATTAAGACGGTTCAGAGCTCGTGATAACTCTGAAACTGTAAAATACAATTATCGAGTGATATATGATTGATGTCAAACACTGGACGCGGAGAAAATTGAGCCGGAAGTCGGACCCCAAGCTAACTGGGATTAATCATGTCAAGGTAGAGGGAGAAAATAGAGTAAAAAATAATGATAGAACTAATGATCATCTTAGCGTCTGACATCCCGCTCCGCGCAGAGCGGGAGAAGTTATTTGATAATTTCCCACCCTCAAAAAAAAAGTGTAGCAATGCTTTTTGATTTTGTATGAATTTTTACACAAAAATAGCCGCCAAATACAAGTTTGGCTCACACACGAGGGTTTTTGTACCGTATTAAGATTGAGCATAAAATGTCGCAAAAACACGTTTCTTCTAAATAAAGTAAAAAAATGTAATTAAAACTTTATTTTATTTTTATTATTTGTTGTTATAGCGGCCCTAACAGTATCACTTGCTTCAAAACGGTGAAGGAAACCATCGTAAGGAAACCGGCATGCCTGAGAGATATTTCTCGAAGGCATGTGAAGCGACTTTAAAACTCTGACACCAGGTTAGTCACTCACCACATGTGTCTGTGAAATTTTCAAGTGTCTACCTATTACGGTTCAAAAGATCCAGGCCTGGGACATACGGACGGATAAACAACGGAGTCTTAGTAATAGGGTTACTAAGGCTCCGTTGTCCGTCTGTCCGTTGGCACCCTTAGGGTACGGAACCCTAAGCCAAGAGCGTTGGGATGAATTTATCCCAAAAACAAACTTTAAAATTGTAGTTGAAAAACATGTTCTGCCATACGTTCCAACTGCAAATGTAAGTTTGTACGCACAATATTCACAGATTTACCATGCTATTTTAAGACCATAGACTTCTTACAGGTTTTCTTATAATCTATGAGTAAATAACCATTCTTTGTAACTTTTCAAAATTGTAGGTTCAGTAGTTTCGGAGATAAGTGGAAGGGGGGAATGGTCTTATTCATATATTTTGTATTGTGATCCTCACAATTATGCTTTGATATGTCACACGGTTCAGTTAGTAAAACTTTATTTTTTAATTTACCATTTTGCCCCCGAAAAGTGACCCGCAAATTCGAAATACATTTATTTATTTTACACGTCCATGTTCGGGTCACAGAAATTCATATGTGTACCAAATTTCAACTAAATTAGTCTAGTAGATTCGGAGATAATTGGCTGTGACAGACGGACAGATAGCCAGCCAGCCAGACAGACACACGAGTGATCCTAAAAGGGATTCCATTTTTCATTTGGACGTACGGAACTCTAAAAATGAATAACTATCAAACTAGTGGAACAGCTGATACGAGAGTACTTAAGTTTTAATAGTGACAGTTAAACGCACGCCGAGAAGTTTTCAGGATACTTCGCAGCCGGGTTTTTCACCGACGTAATTAGCTATTTTAAACTCCTTCATAACGACATGCTTTTCATCTCCTTTAACACAAAAGGACGTTTTAAAAATTCCATTTTCTCTCTTAATTCGAGCCGTGAATGCAGTTCGTTTTTTACAAACTTTTTTGATTGCAGATGAGAAAAGATATGAGAGGATGGACTCGGAAACTTGTGATAAATAAGTGAATGAATAGGGATGCTGACAAAAATTTTTTTTTGTCCGTCAGATAGTTTATTAAAAATATTGGACACGTATTTTTTCTTGTTTTACTTAATCAATAGATTACGGCAATACATTGAATTAAAATGTGGCATGACGTTGCTTGCCGGTAGATTTTACATATACTGAATTGTGACGTAGCGATCCCCAACTTTAATGCGTATTATCTAAACCATTAATAATAAAGCAAAAAAATACGTGTCTAATATTTTTTTATTATCTGGCTGACGGACTATATATACAGTTTTTTTTTCCCAGTCAACATCCGTATTCAATTGGTCCGCACGAAAATGAGAGCGAGTTGAATAGAATGAATGAAGCAAAGCGTATCGCAACACGTGTGATAAGACGAGATACGCGTCACCCCCGTTTATGACACGCCGCGCCGCTCAAATCTATTTATACTTGTTACGATATTCAATCTCTTTTGTATGTTTTCATTTCGAAGATTGAATTACCTTTGTAACCAATTTACGACTCGGTCACGTTTCCTGTCGGAAGAACATTATTTTTATGGAAATCGTACAACCAAACTTGATGTTCATTTCACTGAAAACAAAATCACGACACGATTTTCCTCAAGGAAACTCTTGTAATAAAATATATCTGTCGTAATATATTAACACGTTGAAAGAAATAAATTTCACGGAATCAAGCCAAAACTCATTCAATTCTCCCATTTCAGTGAGGACATAAATCATCGTCAGTTGCACCTGACGGTGAGGACAGGATGAAAAATATCAAAACGTTCGAACCAGTATCAACAAGTTCTAACTCCTATTACTGAAGACTTTTCCTTGCGGGGAATAAAAATGTTTGTTTGTCACCATCAGCGATCAAAATAGTCGCTTTTATAGATGTGCCATCAAACTTTGATTGTTAACTATCCGATGGCGCATAAAATTTACCATAACTATAAGTTCGTGTTCTGGAAGCACGTTAAGCCTTTAGTGCTGGGCATTGCTTGTTTAGGGTCGGGGAAACATATCTGACCTTTTGTTAGGCAAAGTGGGGTATCAGGGAGCTTAGATAAATCCAGACGCCGTAATCTTACTTCCTATAAAGGCTCATTGTTCAGCGATCTTTACAGCAGGGCTGTTGGCAGCCAGTGTGTGTCAACGGAACGAGCCTTGTATTGTGTGCCTAATATTATGAAGGATTACGAGAGTGGTGTGAATGGTGGAAGGTCTAAGAAGCCGTGTTCGCGCGACAAATCCTTATAGCGAGCAGGCCTGGCGGGACTCGGAACCGTCTAGACATAGCGCTTACGCCCAGATTTATTATAAATCTTTATTACCGCACGCAGAAAGGCTTCTTCTTGATTTTGCGTTAGAGAATTACCTTTATTATATTATCGTGGGACGACAGCTTTACGTGGAAATTATTAGATGGATACATAGAAACCATAATAATGAAAAGCGATGAAAAAGATGAAAAGTCGGTATCAAAAGTGCCAAATTATTACAAAGCTTACTTACAAATTATTTTTATGTAGTCATCTTCATCATATTATGTATTATTATTTCAAAAGCATTTACTTAAATTAAGATGCCTAGAACAATTTAAAAGCTACACCATTCCAAAAATAGAATATATATTTCTTGCTAAAATATTTAGGACTCTCTCGGATAATGTTTCGCCGACGTGAAATTACGTGAAAAACTTGTGTTTCAACTTTAACTATTCACCGCTGAAACTTTTTGCGATACCAGATAGAAAAACCGGCTAAGTGCGTGTCGGATCACGCACAGTGAAGGGTTCCGCAGTTGGGATGAATTTATCCCAAGAACAAACTTAACTGTTAAGTAGTTGAAAAACATGTTCTCCTATACATCGATATACGTCACGGTCAATTCTCCAATTGCAAATGTAAGTCTGTAATCGCAAAAAAATATGTTTTGTACGTGATAAAACTATAAATTATCAATTATATCTTTCTGTGACCTTGCTTCCTGCCAAATTTCATGATTCTAGGACAACGGAAAGTACCCTGTAGGTGTAGATTTATTTGTCACATAAATGGCCGTAATTTTTTGCGTTAACATAAAAGCTTAATTTTTTTTAAACCCCAAGAGACAATAGATCTACGTATTTGATATTAATTTCAACTTGATACCTCCAACCGTTCCTGAGAAAATGGATCTTGACAGACTGACGGACGGGCAACGAGTGATCCTTTAAGGTAAAAGTTAAGTTCAGTTTTTTTCCTTTTGAGGAACGAGACCCAAAAAATACCTTCAAAGGCTTCCAAAGCAATCCCAACAGAGTTGAAGAAATAATATAAGGGAAATTAACAATATAACAACATCACGCCTGTGCAGTATTCCTCGAGGGGGTCGGTAGAGGTGTATAGTACAACTACACTTCACCAGTAATAAGACCCAGGTAACTTCGGGTGAATTCAGATGGTCTATGGGGCCGAACGTGTACCGGAAGACGTAGCGTTGGAAGGCTTCCTACAAGGTGGACCGATGATCATGTGAAGGCCGCAGGAATCAGCTGGATGCGGGAAGCACAGAACCGGTTGAAGTGGCGGTGCTTGGGGGGGGGGGGGGGGGTATGTCCAGCAGTGGACGTCTTTCGGCTGAAATGATGACGATTAATTTGGCGTGGGGGTAGGTGTATTTACCGAGTGGCGTCCAAGGAATGGAAGATGAAATGTCAGTCTTCGGGCGGTGAGATGGGCGGACGACATTGTTGCCATCGCGGGTAGAACGTGGATGAGGCTGGCATATTGCGTGGGGATTGGTATATGAAAAGAGAGGCATACGCCCAGAAATGGGTGAAGTCGGGCTGTAGATATGTTGATGATGACGTCTATTTACATAAACTTCGTGAATATCCTAATGGAAAAAACACAAAACACTTTACACCAACTCTTGAATATCCTTATGAAAAAAATGCATCACACTGCACAACCTGGGGATCGAATTCAGGATGACCACGACCGGTCAGCAGTCGCACTTACGATAAGAAGACCAACGAAACACAGTATAACAAAGAATTAAAATAAGTTCTTAGTTCCGAAAATAGACATTTCAGCGCGTATGTCCATTAGTTGCTGAATGTTGCTAATTACGCGCCATAGAGCCAAGTTGTGCGGCCTAAGTGAGCGAGCAAATTAGTTCCACAAACAGATAACAAGATTGTTTTAGACAAAACTAAACTGTGTGACACAATGCCTACATTACTGTTTACTCAAGTTTTGTTAAAGGAACAAATCTGGAAATGCAATAGTGATATACAGGGGCTGAATTTAAATTACCTATTGATGATAAAGAGGGATAGTGCTATCGATGATTTATAGCTCCGTCTCTCTCTCTCTCTCAGTGGAATCATGATGACATTAAAAGCCATGTTTCGTTTGTATTTTTTTCTCAAACACCCAAAACATTCTAAGAAAACATTGCCTCAAGGTGCCAAAGGATCGTCTTACCTATCTGGACCAACCTTTCTCATCTAGATGTGTAGTACGTCAACACCGCGACGGATTTTCCTCAAAAAATTGCGCAACGGAACTCCTGATGAGAAAAGCTGTGATTAGCAAGGAACCACGAAAAGAAAGTTCATTGCCCTATCATTTACTACGGCGTAGCGACAGTAGCTGCTACGGTTGCTACGCTTGCTACGGCTTCATTTCTATAGAGAAAAAGAATTTAAATTATCTTCTAATTAAATTCAACCACTATCACCTATGCAAAAAAAAAACAGTATAAGTAGAAATAACTACCCCAGCTAAATTCAAACCACAGCTCAACCAAACAAACATTCCTATAACCGTTACACCCGTGTATCGTAAACACGGTTCTAAAGCCCGACATAATTACACAAGCTTCTAATTAAAAAGAAACGTACACTGTCCACAAAACATCTTAGCGTCACGATGAGTGCGAGTACGTCGAGTACACACAACGTAATTACAGCGATGGCGTCAACATCGCCGCGGATCAGCTTTCAAAATGCTTCGCAAACGCTGTGCAAAGGCACTCCTGATGAGGAAAACAAACAGCGCTTCGCTCTGAAGACGTTAATTCGTTATCTAATTAAGATTTGCCCTCGGCCGGTGCAGCGTGCAAAACGTGCGAAATGCACTAATGAACCAATAGCTCAACTTGTGAATATTAATACTTATGGTAAATGGATTTGCTCTGTAGTGTACGGAGTTACGGACCGCTTGGCGAATAATTGTTTCTATAATAATGTTGTTGTTGCAATTGGGTCTTGTTGTTGTTGTTATTACTTGTGGGGTATTCGTTCCGTATTGCTGGTTATTTTTTATTTTGGCTTCTATCTTTATAACAGATTCATTTAATTTTATTGATAGATCACTTTCTTTAAAAACAAACCGTGCACCCGCTGGAATTGATCATCGGCGAAAATTACGAACTTCCATACAAGACCCGTCCAACCTATTTAACCCCTTTAGGGGAAGAATTTTCAAAAAAAACTTGCTTGCATGCTTCTACACGCAGTGGTTTAGGCTGCGCGATGTCTGTTAGTGACTGAATGAAACAATTTAAGTTTTTTATTATATAGAGAGGAAAATAACATAACATTTGCTCTCAAAACAAAACAACTAAGCCCATTCTAAAGCCATGCGAAACAATAAACACTCTAAAGGAAATCGTATAAATATAGAGGAAGCATTTAGCGAGGTACGAAAGACAATTATGTACTAAACAGATTACGGAGCTAACGTAGCTAATTTCCTGGAGCACTCACTATTTCCTGCGTTATGAGCTTGAAAAGAAATAAAATTAATGTTTAGCTACTTGTTTGTTAAGAAATATGCGAGCAAACATTAAACATTTCTCGAGCGTATATTGTATTGGCTTGATAAATTACTTCACGTGTGTAAGCACACACGTGAAGTAATTTATCAATATATATATATAGTAATTTATCAATATTTGGCTATACTTCCTGAAAGCCTGAAAGCAAAGCTGCTTTCAGGCTTTCAGGAAGTATAGCCAAATATATTTCTTAAAAAGTTAAAGTAAAATAAATATATTTCTTAAAAAGTTAAAGTAGTATAAAGTATGCAACAAACATACTGATTTATTCTACAGCCAACTTTTGATAAAAATATTTCAATTTTAGTTTCAGAAATAAATACTTGTTTCAAGTTTCAAGATTAAAACATAAAATATATAAATAACATTTTCTAAAAATTAAATATAATAATATGGTTTCGAAAGTTAATTTTAACCTGAATGTTGTCTACTATTTCACTTAATTAATTAAAATATTTACTAATTTACTATAAGATAATTCACGCAGAGTAGGCTAGAAATACCAGTCATAACAAACAAAACACCTCACAATTCAGAGTTCAGAGCCTGAAATTGCGCATCGATTGTCCTAACACGACGCGCCCTAGACAGTAAGAATTTCTTAATAGAATTCTAGATGATAGTTTAAGTGGCACAGTGTTGTGCGACATCACAGGGATTCCAAGTGAACTGCGAAATTCTAACCCTCGCGGCCCTTCGGCGGTACCATTCAACAACTCTTTGACATCGAATTTCGTACGTCTTTGATAAATTCAGAATTTAGTGAAAATTTATGCGATGCGATTTGCGTCCAAATTCCTAACTACCATGGAACAAGAGGTACATAATTTATCAAAGCAACATTTTTTTTTTCTGGTTTCGTTTGATATAGAACGCTTTTTGCGTGGCTTTTGACGTTTGTGTCAATATTCCGCCAAACCGTAAATTGATACAGATAAGTAAATGTGTGCGCTCGTCGTCCACTTTTTGCGTTGTGGGTTATGAATATACAGATTTTGAACGATGTCTTTGTGTATTGATGTCGTAAACATTTTTTTCGTAAATAGTGAAAACATTTTAGAAGCCGGCCCCGGGTTTATATTTCTAACGCAGAATTCTGTTTTTAAGTTGTACCTTTAGATTTTATTTCAACTTACACTATTACCAGGAAACGAAATAGTGTATACTTTTTCCTTTCCAAAGAATGACACAAAGAGCTTTATTAACACATTTCCCGTCGCTGCTCATCCTTTCCACTTTAAGTGTAAAAACACACTCTGATTTGAACAGTTTTTCAATAGGTTGCCACTTTACGTGAATAGAAGTTAACGATGTAGCGAATCACAGGGGAAATTATCTAGAAGCTAGTTGAATATATCCATGCACAGTGCGACGAATAAAATTATTTGAGGACAAAATACGTAATGGTTGGTCCGACGGTTTTATATTTACACCTGACCTTTTTTGTTGGCTTATGAAAAGGTTTAATATGTTTATTTATTCGTAGTTCGTTATTCATCGTTATATTTATTTTATTATACGGAATATACAAGCTTTTGGTGTTATTTAAATAATGTTAACATAGTTTGTCAGGATAATGTTTACTGCATTCTGCTGTTTTAATGCAATAATTGGATTGAGAACAGATTATTAAATATTTTTAGTATGTTTCGTTACCTATATTCATTTATTCATGATACGTTGTATCAAGACAAAAAAAAAAATGTTACGACCCCAATAAATTATGTTAAAGGCAGGAGAATTATGATGAAGTTTTATTAAAGTTTGTCGTTATAATGTCACAGGCAGAATATATAATTCGTCATTTTACAAACGCTGGCGGTTTTGCAAAATGCCCAAGGAAAATTGGCAAATCATTCGATTGTTATAATTTCGACATTCATTGTTATTGTAGGGTGACCATCATAAAACACAGGTTCGATAAATCATACTTTATTCCAGCAATGAGGTACCTGTTATGTTACCGTAAAATTGTGAGAACCGTTAGTTTATAAACTGTCGGTATTATTTCCGTTAGATTATAACTGGTACTAATTTAAAGGACCATGACCAAAGTCCTATACATGCATACCCTAACCAAATCGATCAGGTTCAAAAGCTACACATGGTGCATTTAAAAGTATATTAGTCCTAGATTTTGAAACTCCAAAATTTTGAAAGAATTCCTCTACTTTAATTTAATGTGCAATTTTTTTTTGTATATTTCATAACAAAAAATATCCTTTTCCTGCCAAAAAGCTCATTCATTATACTTCAAAAAACGATTGATTGCTAATCATTTTCTGTCAGGCGTTTTTATACACAATTAGTTCAGTATTGAATTTCGATTTAAATAACAATTGGCGTAACCTAGTAAGGCTTGACTAGATTTAGCAACTTAAATAACTAAATTTTGTGGCAAAACTTGCCACTAGATCCGGTAGCGGTAGGTGCTAGCTTAAAATGTACCAAGACTGTAGTGAGAACTATGTACAGTCGCGGTCTAAAAATGTTTATCAGTTTTCAAATTAGGTTCTTTATCACACTGTGTGCAGCAAAGTCTAAAATGCTATATCTAGGTACTTGTTACTTTTTAATAGTTGTGAAGCATCTTTTCTAACAAAAAAGTATTCATGACTTTTTGATGATGAAACTATTTCTTAATTTAAAAGTTGACTCATTGACATAATCATTTGTACAATGACATTTATCAAAAATATTAAGTGTAAATTTATACGTTTATGTGTATATGTGTGTAAAAAATAACAAATATTGATTTAAGATTGAAATAAAATGGCAAGTTTAACCCTCCAACAAAGGGCTGAAATATTATTTATCCATAAAGATGGCTTGAATATTTGTGCTTTATCGCGAGAAGTAAATATATCTCCATTCACCGTGAGATTTTGGATGCGGTGACATGGCGAAGAAGGGTAAATAACTGATCATAGAAGCAGTTCAGGACCACGGCTGATACTAACCACCGCGCAAATAACTGATACCTATGGTTCGACATTACGAAGAGCACGGCTTCACACCAACTAGACTATGTTCCGTCATATCTGCTGATGGATGTTACCTACTAGTTATTAAAATAATAAACTGTTGTTACAATTTAAATAATATATTTTCTTATAAAAAATAAAGATGTTTTGAATTTCTAAATGATAATTTCTTCCTATTTTTTAGTTTTTCGTAAGACTCATATAGACTGGCACGACTTGTTACGCGTCGTGTCGCGTGGCGTTTCTGCGATGTTATCGCCACGCAACACTTTTCACACTAGCGCGCCACAACAGTGCTAAACCAAAGGAACATTTTATATGGCGTCGCGTCGATATCAGCGCGATAACGCATCGCGCTAGCGACGCGACACAAGAGAGTATTTTCTGTGTCGTGGCACGACAGGTTGCTCCTGTGTGTAATGTCGCACGCGTTTTCATAGAAACTGTTCTACTAATATAATATCACAGAATCGCGTGGCGCGACTGTCACGCCAATCTGTACGACTCTTAATAAGTTCGACCTCGCTTGGTTTATTTTGCTTTAGTTATTACTCTGAGGTTTATTTTATGTCTATAAATGCCAGTATTTTTTTTTTGGCAAAGGCCTCTCTGCTCTATTTTTACCTCTCTCTATCCAGAGCTGCCATAGGCCAAACTTTATTAAAGGAGTCGAGCTCCAGTTAATTCCTATTTTATCATTTTTTTTACAAAAATGGTTTTCTATACTTATCTTACATAGACGACGTGTCAATACAAATAATCTATGTTCTTTATCTAACATCGACCTTGTGACATAGATGTGTGCATGCAATTATAAACCTTAAGGTGGTAAACATTTGCAGACCGCGACTGTACCTATATTTTTAAACCTGAGAAATAGACAGTCTCTCCATCAGGAATATGTGAGGTCGCTAAGCAGAGAAGCTAGACTACGAAACGATTTGTAGGTACTTCGTTTCATTTAACCCTTTTTGAGCAGAATTAAACCAAACTATGCTATTGGATACACATCCATCGCTACGCAGCTTAGCACATCTCTGGTGGAAAGGCTGCGTTAGGATAGTTACAAACATCTGGAGTGGGCCTACCAGATGCTTTAACTTATGGGAGAATTCCACATACTAATAAAGCAATCAAACTGTATAAAGGAAAATAAAATAAATATTTTATTAAATATAACTAAAAAAAATAAAAAAAATCTTTAAGCACTTATTTCAAAATCTCAATAAATATAAGCCATGGCAATGAAGAGACGGCCAGTCCCAACAACCTAGTCACAGCACTATTTATTTAGCTTAACCACTTTGAAGGGAACTGAATGCTTCAACACGTCATGTTGTTTTGTTCTTTCTCAAGATGCTTTACAGTTGCACGGAAAATTCACTGACTCCACGTCTCTTTACGTTTATACGTTGCACACGCAAAACACATTTGATGTACCGAAACATTGATGCATGATTTCAATCAACTCAGCACCGCAATATCGTATTTCACCTATAAACTGACACGTATCGTAAGTCCAGCAGGAAAACCGAAATCGACAATGAGATATCGCTTCCAAGAATATGTATATCGAGCTAAAATGTGCAAAAAAGATACGGGTATGTGTAATAAACAAACAAACAATAACACGCACAGAGCACGAGTTTGAATGTAACAGTAGTCTTCTATGGCGACGAGCACAGAACATATATACTCTACGAGGCGACGAGTCACAAGTGAGTGAATGAGAGAGTGACATCTACAATCTGTGTTTCCAAATGGTTATTTTTTTTTTTTACACAAAACCTTTTCAAGACTCGGCTTCGGAAAAAATCCAAAAGAACTTATTAATCAAAATATGTTATAATATCTTGGTAACATCATTCATATTGAAACTATACCTATGATTATGTGAGAAGAGAGACCGCATGTTAACTAAAGTCTAGAATATAAATAGTTAAAATAATCAAAGATAAAAATGTCAAACTCAAACTCAAAGCATTTATTTCAATTAAACCATTTACAGGCACTTTTGAATTGTCAAGGAATCGGTCAGTCAGAAATATGAAGCTAGTTGCCCATTCCACAGCGTAGTAGGTACCTATGGAGAAGAACTGGCAAGAAACTCCAAGGACACTCTTTTAAATAAATTGTTACAAAATATCGGTTACATCTTTCATGTTGAAATTAAACATGTGAGAACAATCTACAAAGACGTGCACTTTAGAAGAGTCCGTATTAAAACGATAAAACAAATAAGAATTCAAAAATTTTAACCAGCCAAGGCAGCTAAGGGTTGACCAGTCCCAACTGACGGCGCCCGTTCACGAACATGACGCATGGATTAGCACCATTCAGCTGAACCATTTTGAAGGGAGCTAAATAATGACATCTGAGTGAGCATGACAGACTCACAGCCGCCAGGGCACATTCAAGTCAATAAAAGACGTATTACCCGGTAAATGTTAGCTCTTTAGTACATAGTACTCACACCTGTGCTCTGAAATTATATAATACAAAGGAAATTGATTTTATACAATGCAAAGATGGTCTTAAAATCTTCAGCAGCTCCAACAGTATTTTCAAATGTTAATCAAATAGTTGTGGTTGTGGAGCAGGACCAGCATTGAGCCAAGCATTTTTATCAGCTAGGAATTTTATTGTAACACTTTAAACAGTATCCCATAAAAGATGAGTCCAGTTTAGCCAGTCTGAAACCTGGTTGAACTAATAGTTCCCTATTTATTTGTACTATAATTATGTCTATCACCTCTTTTACTAAAAAGATGTACATTTTTTCTTACGTACATGATGTTTTCATAGATATATTGACAAGGTACCGTCATTATGTTAATATCCTTAAACAATTCCCTTAGAGAGTCACGCCTGCGGAGATAATATATGGCTCTGATCGCTCTTTTCTGCAGAATAAAAATAGATTCGATGTCTGCAGCCCGTCCCCACAGTAAAATACCTTAAGACATGATACTATGAAAGTAACTAAAATAGACCAGCCTCGCGGTATCTACATCAGTAAATTGACGGATTCTTCTGACAGCATATGCTGCTGAACTTAGCAGTCTTGCAAGAGATTTTAAATGAGGACCCCATTGTAGCTTTGAGTCGAGCGTGGTCCCTAGGAAAACAGTTTTATCGACGAATTCTAGTTTCTCTTGATTCAATACTATTTCACAATCACTACTTTTGACATTTGGGAAATATTTTTTTTTGCACTTAGTTTTTTTTCCATTTAAGGGCGCGTTTGCAAATCGGACAAAATTATGCTGTTTTTCGGTAGATTTTGTGACAAAACTAAACCGAATCAAATATAACTAATAACTACCACAGGTTGGTTCTTCATCTTCAAATGATAGGAACTTTTTTGTTCAAAATTATAGTTTTTTATATTGTAAAAACGATCTTCCGTTGCCATTTTCCACAAAATTAACGTTATCGGGTTGAGTTTAGGTACTTTTTTTGTTCTATTATCAATATATTTTAAGATTTCTAAAAATACTATTAGTAGGCAGACATGTTCAATTTTAAACCTTAGGAAAAAAATGTTTCAAAATGTCACAAATAGCACCAAAAAAAAAAAAAAACGAAACTAATTTTTTCACATATTTTGCTATTACGGATGAATCGTAATCGATTGTATTAAGGGTTATTTTATTTTTGGTCTGTTTTGATTTATTTCACAAATATTTCGAAAGAAACCTCAGTCCACGCTTGGCCGCTGTCGGTGGTGGACCCTGTGTTGCCTTTTTGCAGCGGCTCGTGTGGAAAAAGATCGTTGTACAAATACAAAATATTCGATAAACCAAATTTGATATTTGCTATGGTAAGATAATTTTGCATTCACAGATTTTTATAATCATAATTATTTTTATTTCGGTAAAAGTAAGTACGGTTTATAAATGCCTATTCGACTGGGACTTGATGGAGTGACCTGTGTACTTCGGTGACTGCTACTGGAACTCCTCGACGAGTAGAACTAGGTGTACCGAGTCTGGGCTCGTTTTGTTAGTTATGATGAGACCTTACCTCCAGACTTGATGGAGTGACCTGAAGGTGTACTTCGGTGACTACTACTGGAACTCCTCGACGAGTAGAACTAGGTGTGCCGAGTCTGGGCTCGTTTTGTTAGTTATAATGAGATCTTACCTCCGGTTTGATGGAGTGACCTGAAGGTGTACTTCGGTGACTGCTACTGGAACTCCTCGACGAGTAGAACTAGGTGTGCCGAGTTTGGGCTTGCTTTGTTAGTTATGATGAGATCTTATCTCCGGACTTGATGGAGTGACCTGACGGTGTACTTCGGTGACTGCTACTGGAACTCCTCGACGAGTAGAACTAGGTGTGCCGAGTTTGAGCTCGTTTTGTTAGTTATGATGAGACCTTACCTCCGGACTAGATGGAATTATCTGAAGGTGTACTTCGGTGACTGCTACTGGAACTCCTCGACGAGTAGAACTAGCTGTGCCGAGTTTGGGCTCGTTTTGTTAGTTATGATGAGATCTTACCTCCGGACTTGATGGAGTGACCTGAGTGAGGTGCGGCGGCACACCTAGTTCTACTCGTCGAGGAGTTCCAGTAGCAGTCACCGCAGTACACCTTTAGGTCACTCCATCAAAACCGGAGGTAAGGTCTCATCATAACTAACAAAACGAGCCCAAACTCGGCACACCTAGTTCTACTCATCGAGGAGTTCCAGTAGCAGTCACCGAAGTACAGCTTTAGGTCACTCCATCAAAACCGGAGGTAAGATCTCATTATAACTAACAAAACGAGCTCAAACTCGGCACACCTAGTTCTACTCGTTAAGGAGTTCTAGTAGCAGTCACCGAAGTACACCTTCAGGTCACTCCATCAAGTCCAGAGGTAAGATCTCATGATAACTAACAAAGCAAGCCCAAACTCGGCACACCTAGTTCTACTCGTCGAGGAGTTCCAGTAGCAGTCACCGACGTACACCTTCAGGTCATTCCATCTAGTCCGGAGGTAAGGTCTCATCATAACTAACAAAACGAGCCCAAACTCGGCACACCTAGTTCTACTCATCGAGGAGTTCCAGTAGCAGTCACCGAAGTACAGCTTTAGGTCACTCCATCAAAACCGGAGGTAAGATCTCATTATAACTAACAAAACGAGCTCAAACTCGGCACACCTAGTTCTACTCGTCGAGGAGTTCTAGTAGCAGTCACCGAAGTACACCTTCAGGTCACTCCATCAAGTCCGGAGGTAAGATCTCATCATAACTAACAAAACGAGCCCAAACTCGGCACACCTAGTTCTACTCGTCGAGGAGTTCCAGTAGCAGTCACCGCAGTACACCTTCAGGTCATTCCATCTAGTCCGGAGGTAAGATTTCATCATAACTAACAAAACGAGCTCAAACTCGGCACACCTAGTTCTACTCGTCGAGGAGTTCTAGTAGCAGTCACCGAAGTACACCTTCAGGTCACTCCATCAAGTCCGGAGGTAAGATCTCATCATAACTAACAAAACGAGCCCAAACTCGGCACACCTAGTTCTACTCGTCGAGGAGTTCCAGTAGTAGTCACCGAAGTACACCTTCAGGTCACTCCATCAAGTCTGGAGGTAAGGTCTCATCATAACTAACAAAACGAGCCCAGACTCGGCACACCTAGTTCTACTCGTCGAGGAGTTCTAGTAGCAGTCACCGAAGTACACCTTCAGGTCACTCCATCAAGTCCGGAGGTAAGATCTCATCATAACTAACAAAACGAGCCCAAACTCGGCACACCTAGTTCTACTCGTCGAGGAGTTCCAGTAGCAGTCACCGCAGTACACCTTCAGGTCATTCCATCTAGTCCGGAGGTAAGATTTCATCATAACTAACAAAACGAGCTCAAACTCGGCACACCTAGTTCTACTCGTCGAGGAGTTCTAGTAGCAGTCACCGAAGTACACCTTCAGGTCACTCCATCAAGTCCGGAGGTAAGATCTCATCATAACTAACAAAACGAGCCCAAACTCGGCACACCTAGTTCTACTCGTCGAGGAGTTCCAGTAGCAGTCACCGCAGTACACCTTCAGGTCACTCCATCAAGTCCGGAGGTAAGATCTCATCATAACTAACAAAGCCAGCCCAAACTCGGCACACCTAGTTCTACTCGTCGAGGAGTTCCAGTAGCAGTCACCGACGTACACCTTCAGGTCATTCCATCTAGTCCGGAGGTAAGGTCTCATCATAACTAACAAAACGAGCCCAAACTCGGCACACCTAGTTCTACTCATCGAGGAGTTCCAGTAGCAGTCACTGAAGTACACCTTCAGGTCACTTCATCTAGTCCGGAGGTAAGATCTCATCATAACTAACAAAACGAGCCCAAACTCGGCACACCTAGTTCTACTCATCGAGGAGTTCCAGTAGCAGTCACCGAAGTACACCTTCAGGTCACTGCATCAAGTCCGGAGGTTAGTAAAAATATAAAGAACAGTACTAAATGTTTTTTGTAGGTACCAAGTAATATAAAGACATTAGATAAAAAAACAATTTTCCAAAGTATCAAAATTAGTTCACTTCGCTACTATTCCCGCAGCTAACCGAGCGTACACTTGTGTGTGTGACCCGTGTCGACGTAGTAGTTCGATTCTATACCTATCAATTTTGCAAACGTTAGCAGTGAACCAACTTTTGACCTGCAGTAGGGCGTTATTTACGTCGTCAAAATTATATTGTCTGTAAAAACTGAATAATACAGTAAAGAGATGATCAGTCCTAATAACATCCACTGCTGGACATAGGCCTAGCCACGCACCGCCAGTTCGGCCGATTCTGTGCTTCCCACATCCAGCGGATTCCTTGCGGCCTTCACAAGGTCATCGGTCCATCTTGTGGGAGGCCTTCTAACGCTACGTCTTCCGATACTCGGGCGCCACTCCAGAACCTTTCGGCCTCATATTTGTTAACATAGCAAATTTTTGCTCTATTTTGAAACTCGTAACTAATTAACGTAATGCAACGTAAAAAGTAACGTTATCTTACATCATATCCTATAATGATTATGTTCTCTGCTGTGCTGCGCACTTTTGTAAGTGACGAATTCAAAATACCTAAAACTATTGTAAAAATTTTGTTTGTGTATGTTTTAGTGAGTTAGTTGTTGAAGTGCCATATCAATAAATAATATTGTGGCCTCCATGGTTATATCCTGTACCCCAAAAATAAGGTATACTCCTACCACTCATCTGATCACAATGACCGAATGAACGGAATGAACCGGAAATGTAACCGGAACTAAATAATATTTATTTTTATTAAATCTTAAGCAAATGCCTTGATTGACTCTAGACTATTATCTTAAATCTAGTTTGAATAAATGAAGGATACTTAAAATATGAATTGGCTATACATGATAGCATGGCATAAATGGTCATCGTTATTTTTACAAATATTTAATTGAAGTCGGCGTGCGTTTAGTGGTGCCACTACCACTCAACGCATCCTACAGCAATCCTAATTTCTATCACATTAAAGCTACACCTTTATTTCCCCATACGCAAATAAAAGAAAAACAAAAGAAAAACTCGACATTTCCAATCGAATAAAACAAAACGAACCCGACAAATTGCGTTAGCCGTATTCAAATAGCGCACACTGCCACGAGACGTTAGAAGTTAAAGGGGCGACTCGAGTATTTTCCCTAAAGATTAAACTCACGGAAGTCGCGAGTCAATCTGCTCGTTTCGCCGCCTGCGCCGCGTCCGGCGCTGACTTGTAAACGATCCTCCGCTTTTGAGCAAATGCAACTGGAAATATTATCCCCCGAGACAATAAAGTTGCCACTAGCTTTAGCCGGAAAATTAACTGCTTAGCTGTAAGCTGAGCTAAATTACAGCTCGCCCCGTTAGCCTTTTGTTTATGTTGAGTTAGATCTTATTAAGGCACGACGCGTAATCCCTTATCGCAATAATGGACATTGTACGCGAGTCCGGAGTCCGTATAAAACGCTTAGCATTTTATTTTTTACGAGTTTATTGGGTGTTAATGGACGTTAATTACTGTGATGGCGTGTTAACGGAAGGAACGTTGAATATTTAAAAAATATCGCTTGGATTTAGAAAATTGAAACGGAATTTCCGCTAATATACTGTTCGGTTCCGATGATTTCTACTTTACAAAATATTGTGCTTAACCTGCGCTTACATCTAAGCTTCATAATGCAGGCAACTTAATAAATGCATAGTTGTCTCACTTCTGTGTACAAAATGAATGATGCGACAAAGTGAAGTACGGAAATGGCTTCTACTCGTAAGTGTGCTTTTTAGAAGCAGCTTTCATCCTATCTTATAACTGCGATGCAGAGCCTTTCTTTTTCATTAATGTAATATAAAACACTTATAGGGCGAAATTACACATTGTAGACAAAAAATGTAGGGCTTAGGACAGTCTGACACTAAGACATGGATCAACCTAAAGATAGATTGTAGTAATAACTCTCGCTGGTAAGTAACTAGGCACTAAATCACAATTTGTGCTTGGGACGCAAAAATGTGAAAGTATAAAATGATCATAGTGTGTTTTTATATACTACACGACCTATAAATCAAAATATATTTAGAAATGATTCAGCTTAGTACCTACCTACCCAAACTTTTTTCCGATCATGAAGAGGGTGTAATTTTCTGTTACAGACACTGTAGAAGCTAGTAGAAGGTTGGAAGATAGTCAATGATACGGCTGCGTTTTAAGGTAAAAATAAATGTATTTAACGGACCAAAGGTTATAAATATAAAGGAGCGAGGGAGCACACGCGATGACCGCTAATCGAGTACTGATTGCTCAGTGGCTATTAATTAATTAAGTTATGTAAAAATGCTTAGTCGTCGGTAGTGTATGGTTTCACCGTACAGACACTAGTGATAAATCAGTAACTACATACTACTTACACTACTACTACTCTTTAATTTATAAAACTTTCAATGACAAACACAACGGTCCCTTAACGTGTTTCCATTGCTCAATGAACTTTCCCCCTTAATTAAAACTACAACAGTCCCTAAACACTCACAAATAATAACAATTCCATTTCATCACACGTCAAATAACATACAACTAAGCACCTGCTATCTAATACCTAATGTGTTACGCTAGTTATGAGAGTAACTAGTATCGCGAGGTATGCTTGCAACTATTCAGTACCGAGTACCGCATCGTTGGTACCAAATAGTTAAGGATCTGTATGAGGTAGGTGGAGCTAACTTTGCGATTTCACACCCGCCAGCCGACGCCAACTTTGTCGTGATGGCCTGTGTAATGACGTGTCTACACTGTTGCTGGTATCACGTGTGACTTGATTAAATCTGCTTGTATTGAAGTTGTGGAACAGGCTTAATGATAGTGTCATCAGTGGAAGTTTGGTAGTGTTGCGTCTAATTTGCATTGTGATATTATATTAGTAAACTCGATTGACCATTGGTATCTACTAAGTAGATATCCATCTAGTTTTGTATGGCAATTGTATTATAGAAATGATGTCTTAAGAAAAGTGCTTTTCATCAGTACATTTTAAGCCTAATTTACTTAGTTGGGTACATGCTGGTTTTAACTATATGTTGACACTATAATTCATGATGACTTCAAACTTGCATAACTACAAACTGATTTCAACTTGTTTCATTCAGCCCAAACCTTTCAGACGGTTCACTAAAGAAGTTCACGCCACGATAATGTGAACAGAGCTTTATGTAAAAATATACAATGTAAATGTCTGTAAAATCCTCGAGAGAATTGGAAACAAATGTTCGGTGTCACGTACTCTGTGGAAACTAATGATATTTGAATGTGTATGGCTGCTGTAAATCCGGTAATATACGGAAACTATTTATGTGGAATGTATTCAGAGATGAGATTTATAACAGGAAATGTTATCAGAAAAGAACAATCGTATATATAGATAGGTTTCTTAAGTTTTGTAACATTTGTAATAAGACCGTACTATCTAACGAAAAATCAACCGCCTCTGTGGGTTAGTGGTTAGACCACCTGTCTTAGACCCAGAGGTCGATTCCCAGCGGAGGCAAAAATTTTCTGCTTAGTTTGTTTGGTGGTAGGGCTTGTTTTAAGTCCGCCTGGCTAGCTACCACCATCTTATCTAAGTCTGTCGCCATAACAACAATGTAAGATAGCCAGTTCCTCTGTGGTTGAAGATTCCGGGTGAAGCCTGCTTCCGCCTTCGGCTTGATCATCACATAAGGTGAGATTCAGGCCAAGAGCTTACCGGTTGTGGAAAAAAATTATCTTAACTTGCTATTCTTTATCGGACCATTTAAAGCCTGAAATAAAAATAAGGAAAACTTTGATACCAAATCAGTGCACTACCCACAAAAAACACGTCTCTATACTCCTTAAATTAATACCTTAAATGCTTGCAATAACTTAAACTAAGTACAGTTTGCGGCACAATCTGAGACGCATGTACCTCAAGATTTGTGCTATTCCCACTAAACATAGGTCTCCGGGGCGTTGTTTATGACCAGGGACCGAACATAAATCTTACAAGTCTTCCAGCAGCAACCCTGGATGCAAGGACCCTTAACACCTACTAAACAGTCGCGTTATACAGACAAACATGGGTCAAATGTTGACCCTAGCCTGCTGTGTTGCTCTGTTTGCGTTTAATTTAGAACATTGCTTAATTATATTTTATAAACGCCTTGGATGCTGCATGGTTAGGCCCTAGGTCCTGTAATGAGGACGTGTTTACTGTTTGCGAAGGTACTTAAGGATAGGGTCTAAGTGGGTAATAAATTCAGGTAGGGTTTATTTTAGTGTTCAAGGACTTCAGTAACCTTGGATTATATGAATGTATGCAAAGTCTGTCAGTTTACATTGTAACATTGACTGAAAGTTTTTAACAAAAGCTTGTAAAATAAAAAACACAGACTTCCGAAATTTAACTTATTTTTCACTTTGTCGTGTTTCTTTTTGGTCGGTTGTTTTTTTTTTTGTAAGTCTCGCTTTTAGTTTGTAATTTAAGTATCTAAGTTACAATAGCCTAATGTCAACTGCTCATCACCTTTTACAAAATATTGCTTTTCCCGTTGTAGGGATGTTAATGTTGTTCAGGAGTTCTCCTGGTACTTCACCATCAGCTCCGCTTCACCATACGTATTGTGACGAGCATAAATTGCTTAGCAACTATATTAAAGTAATCGATTGCAACCCGTGAAGTTAGTTCTGGTGGCTATCTGTGGTCTTCATCATCAGTTCCACTTCACCAAATGGTGCTTCCAACTGCTGCTTTGTCCAACAGCAAATGCACGAGTTACTATAAAAATACCCAAATCGCTATAGGTGTGCCTATAATATTTTAAGAGTTCCCTCGATGTCTCCAGGATGCCATCCTCAGATCTTGACTTGATGACAATAAGACCACTTGGAAAGTATACCCTTTCAAACAAAAAAAGATTTATCCAAATCGGTTGAGCCGTGTTTGAGTAATCGGGGAACATAAATAAAAATAAAAAAAGTGAAAAGAGAGTATGAAGGCCTTTGCCCTGCAGTGGGATATCACAGGCTTTTAATAATAACTAGCTTCCGTCAGCCAATTTGCCCGCGTGATTCCTTATAAATTATAGGTTACTAACTACACCCCCCCTCGGTTTCACCTGCATAAGTCTCGATCCCTTGGGAATGTCGGGATAAAAAGTTCCTATGTCCTAATTTAGGTCATGGTCTACCCATGTGCTAAATTTCATCCGAATCTGTTCAGCCGTTTTGGCGTGAAAGCGTAACAAACAAACTCACTTTCGTATTTATAATATTAGTTAGGAATGTTACTGAGTGATGATAATAGCATTCCACTGGTATTTTTTTATTTTATCGGTCTAGTAGTTTTTGAGTTTATTTATTACAAAGGAGAATACAAATCTTTTCTCTTTATAATATTAGTGTAGATAAATAAAAAATATATTGGTTTTTCTTTCTGTTACATTTAATTTCAAATTCCTTTATTAGTTGCTTTCATATTGCGTTTCAAATAAAATGTTGGAAATTCAAGTTACTTAAGCTAGGCATTCGTTTATTCCGAAGGGTTTTCTCAGAATCTTTAATTACAGCTAACATCACATAAACAAATTAAATCGTAGAATTCTTTCCAGGAATAAATAAATGAGGGATCAGACAAACGTTTAGATATGTGATCGCGCTTGCTTTTCAATTAGTTTGTATTGTTTCTCTACAGAGTTTTCTTAATTAACACAGGATTAATTATGTTTCCGGGAGTTTTGAAAATTGTTTTCTACGTCCCGTTTAGTCTTAAAAGATTCCTAATTTCAAGATTTCAGAGTTTATAATTCCAAAAGGTTGCGTCGTGAGTGAATGGTATAATTTCTCTTTTACTTATTGCATATATTTTCTTAATTATATTATTTCTTCATCCGTCCCGTAGCAGTGGAAACTTGTCAGCTGCTATTACGTTAACCGTAGTCACCCTTCCGGGCGCCATGACTTTCCTCAACTTACAATTAGGCATGTACTTTGGAATGGATCCATCCATCTCTCTAAACTTACTAGTGAAAACGTCTCTACAACAATGATGAAGAGATTCTGGATGAGCTAACTTTAAAGGCTTGTAATTCTTAAACTTCTAGAATGTTTATTTCATTAAACTTTTAACATTATTAGTCTTCATTCTACGTAATGAACTAAACACATTAAATAAAATAAAAAACAATAACAACAAACAACTTACTTGCAAAATATTTAAGCGGTGATCCGGTGATTTAAAAAAAACTTGAATAAATCGGATTTTTTTCCTCAAAAATCCGATTTATTCAAGATTTTTTTTTATTATAAAAAAAATCTGGATCACTAGCACGTACCTACATAGGTTCCTACTGACAGTTAGCTCATTCCTTTTCTGTGTTTGGTCACACAGAAAAGGAATGAGCTAAACAGACGGGACAGAAAAACACAAATTCTGATTTGAATGCACCATAAAAAAAACTATAAATAACCTTTTAATACATTTTATTACAGTAACTTAACTGAACCTTATTTACCAACAACTTAAAATACTACCAAGCCGTTCGGCTCTAAACATGAGCGTCCCTAATGGGTGCAATTAATTTTATACGAGCTTTATTAGCACGCTAGACGGGTGCCTGGAGTCTGGACACACCTTTACGCAATTGCCTTAACATCGTCAATGCATGTACCGTACACGATCGAAAAGGAAATGCCTTAATCCAATGATGTTTAATCCAGAAAATAAATACTTATAGTCTGCTCAAAAAGTATCTGATAAAAGTTAAAAAAAACTCTGATCAGGTTAACTTTTACGCAATCACTCACTAAAGGGAATTAGTAACACATTAATTCGTATTTTTCTAAATACGAATTAATGTGTTACTAATTCCCTTTTTTTTTAATGAAATATGATTTTACTTTATATCACACCACTTTTTCCAACAATGATTGTTTGAATAAATGATTAAATTGTAATTCAAAATCATTGACGAAAGAGGTTAATCAATTAACCTCAATTGTCAAATGAAAAAGATCTTTAAAGTGATTTAAAATGAGAATTTTGGGTTTAAGAATAATAATAATCAAATCAGCATCACTCAATTTGTGGAGAGAAGGAGATATGTTTTCTGATCCATTTGTTAACATTTTCATATTTAGATAGATACTGTTGAAGCAGACCATACTCTAAATATTGGACATTTTAATTAAACCATTGAACGCTGGAGACACAATAGAAAATCCGTTGTGGCCTGTTCTACCGTTGCATAAACCGTTTGACACGTTAAATTCCAATCTATTCAATTCCTACTACAATTTTCGGTAAATTGTAAACGTCATTTCTATTTAATTGCATAATTCCTATTGCTGTGTTTTTGTTATTATTCCTGGTTTAATTTCTATGTAGTTCCTATCGTCACTTCCATGTTGAAATAATGGTATTCAGCTGATTAGACCAGAAGCCGACCCCAACATGGTTGGGAAAAGGGTAGGCAGATTGATTTTTGACTTCCATGTAATATGTAGTGTTAATTTAGCATGGCTTCCATGTACCTTATTTCTATTTCTTTCCTAACGTCATTACAATTCAATTTCAAAACAAAACATTTCTATCAAATCGAACCAAAAAGTCATGTATGAATAACTCAGTAATATCATTTAATACAAGTTGTGTTTTCCAATAAATACATCGAAATAAAAACGGTGTTAATGGCTTTTATGGCGCCACGTTAACAGCATTTACGCGCTCGTAAGAGTCGAAAGTATACGATAAGCTTTTACTTATAAATGTGACTGCGATACGCTGTTATTTTTGTAATCGGTTTTTTTTTGGAATTTTCACTCTTGTTGGCGGTGCCTAAAGCAAACAGAACTGACAGATTTTTCTTTTATGTGCATTGACATTTCTATTTTGGTCTACAACATATCATGTAGTATAACATTATATTGGCGGTGGACTCTCAACACTCCCTCAAGTTTGCTCACTGAATCGGGATGTTGACTGGGGAAACAAAAACTATTTAGTTCGTCAATCAGATAATAAAAAAATATTAGACATGTATTTTTTGCTTTATCATATTAATAAAAAAATATTTAGATAAAACGCATTAAAGCTGGTGAGTAGTGACTCGCTACGTCACAAGTCGGAGTAAAATCTACCGGAGAGTGACGTCATGCTACATTTTACTTCTACATGCACTCAATGTATTGCCCTAATCTTTTGATTACTTAAAAAATAAAAAAATTGTGTCCAATATTTTTTAATAATCTATCTGACGCCAAAAAAAAACCATTTTAACCGACTTCCAAAAAGGAGGAGGTTATATGTTCGTCGCGTAGGTGTTTTTTTTTATTTTTATGTATGTCCACCGATTTCTCCGTCAATTGTGGACCGATTTTAAAAATTCTTTTTTTGTATGAAAGGGTATGCTCCCGGATTGGTCCCATTTAAATTTTATTAAATTAGCTTGGATAGTTTTTGAGTAAGCTTCAATAATACGTATTTTTCCCACTTAGTCTACATGGATGATATGATAAGTTCCTGTCACTGTTATTTCTATAGCAGGTAGTGGTATTCGAATTTGTGTGGGGTAGGTACCACAACTAAAAAGTGAAAAATAAAAACTTTTTATAAAAAAAAACAACCGACTTCAAAAAAAAAACACTACAAAGTGAAAAATAACTTTAATTTCGGAATTCGGTGGCCAGAAACGAAAATACAAAACCAGACACCGACTTCCGAAATTAAAGTAATTTTTCACTTTGTAGTGTTTTTTTTTTGAAGTCGGTTGTTTTTTTTTTTTTAGTCAACATTCCTATTACCAATGAAGCATTTTTCAACAAAAAACTGTTCAGCCTTAATCGTTCAATTCTAAATTATTGCCAAAGCGTCATTTCCATGAACTCTAAGTCAGCGTAAGCGGCAGTGCGAACGTTTTGATTGCGGTGGACCGCGCGTCTCTCGTAAACCTGCGAACTTTGTATAATGACGCCGCTGCGTAATTACTGCGTTTTCTTTAATTTAATTACATCACCCAAAGGATAAGTCTTGCATAAAATTGTAACTTGTGTTCTGTCGTCAGCGAATTTAATTTGGCATGAAAAGTTGGTGATGATGTGGTTTTGCATACTTACCTATAATTTGACCAACGCATTTTCTAAATTTGACCTACCAAATTAATATTCCCAGTTAAGTTAACTAAATTACATGGCTGAAAAGAAAAAGGAAATCTTCTTCACTTGAATGAACTGTACACTGCCTATTACTAATTCACAACATAACAAGAGCTTAAGTATACCTATGCTCAAGTAGCTACAGTATAGATTTATGTTTGTTTCAAACAATTAGCATAAATGCATATAAAAGTCATAAAATAACTAGCCTGATGACGTGGCAAAACATTAATACTAGGCTGCTAGCCACAGATAACAAAGTAAGCGCGGCTCCCCTAACTGTGCATTTAATATTAAAGATTTGCAAATATCATAGCCAGAGTACAGACCGAGTTCATTTGCTCTCCCCTTGCAGTAAAGTCCCGTACACACTAGACGCATCCGTGTATCCGAGATATCGACCTAACAAGCCGCATTGTGCGATAGCGTCTCCGAAATAACCACAGGCGTAAAGTATCTGTCACATCGTAACTCTGAGGAACATTATTGCGACACCGCTGGTGTGTTCTTGCCTTATTGCCGCGCCCCGGTGGAGTGCAGCCACAAATAACGGCGGTAGGGACGCATAATGTTTTATTATACCCATTTTATAACCGCAAGAAGAATGTAATCTCCCTTATTTACTGAAGAGAGTGCAAGTGAAACGGATTGTTGTGGCAATAAACAGAAATATCGGCGGAATTTTGGCAAGATTAAATTATTATTTTTTGGTTCAGTGCTCGTAAAACCTGCGGTATTCACAAAGACATTTAGGTACATCGGTATTCAGTTCCCTAGCCGTAAGTCAAGGTAGAGAAAATAAACGAATATTTCAGTCTTAGAATTCCTAAACAATTGTTAGACGATCTAACTGTTAATGACATAGTTAGGAAAATAGTAGGTATACCTACTTTTTTCTACATTTTATCTAACGTGAATGTAATAAAGAACTTAATAAAAACGTACTTTGACTGAGATTTCGTCGTGAACTCGTTCATTTCACGCTGTTTCCGCCAACAATATGAATACTTTTTGCAATATAAAAGCGCAGAGTTTATTCTAATGACAGAAAAATAAACGGACGGAAGGGAGAACTGCCGCTCGCTGTTCCCGCCCACTCTCTATTATTTCTTCGTCGTCTAATTTTCTGCAGCTGTAAACGAGCACTTTAAAAAGTCGCATAGTTTTAAAGTTCGCACCTGGCTGGCTCTGGCGCCAGTCAAAAGATCATTGTTATATGCCAGTCGTCAAACGCCCTCGAAACGAGAAAGCAGGGGAAAATTGTACGGAGCGACGGAGTCACGGTGAAGGAGGCCTTTCATACCCAGACGTAGCGAGTGTTTCAAAATTACGACGCCGTGCTTTATGATGTGTGAAAACGAGGTCTCGACAAAGAGATTTATTAAAAAAAATTGTCAAGTTAAAGTGGGAATTAACGTTCTATGGGATTATTAATATGAGTTAGGGGGTTGCAGTGTTGTAATGTATTTTGAAACTTTTCTGAATTTCACAAAAATGGGAGTTAATTTCGGTCACCGTTATACTTTACACACTTTTGTTACCTACTGAAAATGGACCTTTATAATCTTAATTCATTATTATTCTTATTGCATGTTTCCGAGTCATTATAAGTACTTATTAAAATTGTATTATATAACAAATTATTTGTATACAAATTGCATTGGTAGAACAACGCTAAAATGTATATTTTAAGACCTTTTATGTACCTATGTTCACAAATAAAGTTGGATTTGATTCGGATATTTTTTTAATTTTTTTTAAAACGTTGCGTTAATTTCTTCTTGTATCGTGGGTGCGTTTTACAAACATAGAAACTCACATACACTAACACCCAGACCCGAAACAACTACTTGCAGATCATACAAATATTTGTTCCGTGCGGGGATTGAACCCGCGACACGTTGCGCAGCAGTCGATCGCTCAGCCACTGCGCCAACCGTGCCGTCTAATGCCGTATTACTCTCTTTTCATTTGTGTCAACCTTCAACCTAGGTCGTAGATTACCTAATTTGTTGTTCGTTAAAAGGTCACAAGTATAAAATATGGCCTAAAAATAGCCAACCATTATTCAACCACTATCCCTGTAAACACTGGAAGTTTATGCGACAACATTTAACTTTGTCCGACAAAATACGTATTATGAAGTGAAACAGTGGGAATAAAAGTAACTTTTTGCGCAGTTTGGAGTTTTTTGCTCGTATCACATGGACGCAATATGTCGTCGACGGCCTCTACAGCTGCCGCGCTGAATTTATATTTTAAATGCGAACCATAAATATGCGCATAAAAGGATCGTATTTGATTTCATTAAAACATTCCTGTTTACAAATCAGGACACCGATTTTAGCATAATTTTGAAGTTCGATAAAATGTTTAGGTTTTATCTACTTGTTACGGCTACTGTTTAGTTTGAGGGATTGTCCACTTACATTAACTTATATGTTCTGTTACATAGATACTCATTAAAACAGCCCTTAATATTGTAAAGGAATTCAGTATAAGGAACGGAAAAATTACGAAATTATCTTAACATACTTACTACATATTTGAACATGTATTTTTCTCCGTTATCTACTTAAATCGACAGACAATTTCGATACACCAAATTAATAAAATTACTTAAGGACCCTTAAGAAGAACCAATCAATTATCACTAAACCAAAAGCCAAACACCCAAAAACTAATTTTCTCGAAAACAGTTACTTCACCGAAATTCGCGGCAACGAAGCCCCTAAACCGGCAATCACTCAAATGCGTTACAAAATAGAGTTTACCGAGGGAAATGAATATCGGCCTGTTTCCGAATTAAGATAAATCCGCTTACTGCAGTGACGGATGCGACAGACTCACAAAATACCAACAGCGAATTCGCAGTTCACCTTTATTCGCAGAGTTCACCTCAATTCGCTAAATTAAGGAGCTTAGTTTCGGGTGCTATGTGATAAGTCTGTGGGGAATTGGTCACTGCAATTTTTGGACTGGACTCGGAATTTCAAGTTACAGGTTTTTAGTCCATTTGAATTTTTTGGAAGATCATATTAATATGGGATTCAAACGGTCAAAGTATAGAGGTGGAGTTAGTTTTTGAAAGTTTTCTTATTAGTTATGAAGGTTAATCTTATTTTAATAAGTACCTGGGCAACCGAGCTCTTGTCGGGTGAAAATAGAGAAAACGAATTTTCCCAGATATGGCTAGCTCGATTTTTCGCCCCCGTAAACCCCTATATTGCAACTTTCATCGAATTTACTAGAGCCGTTTTCGAGAACGTTATTACAAATATATTTAAACAGGGTGGATTTTTGAGATGGGGCAGTAAGGGCAGCTACCTGAACCGTTGTAACTATAGGAAACCGGTCTTACGACACTGTCCTTAACTTTTTTGAGACGTTTTGATCTGTATTCACAGATTTTGAAAAAAATGTACAGACCGAAAGAAGGGCAGTTTCCACAAAAACTTTTTTTGATGTCAATCGATCCTGCTTCCTGTAAAGATTAAAAAACTCTATTAGACCAACTGAGGTTTTGAGTACTAGAAAAGACAGAATTGCAAAAAAAAGCCCTTTCGTTTCGTATGAAATAAATAATAATATATAAATATGTATACACAAATATTGCTCATTCAATAGTATAGGATATTTTCGATATAATAACTAATTACAAAACACATAATACGGTGCTAATGTAAGTACAGTCTCTCTCTATAAAATCCCAAAAATTAACTTAATAAACTACCTAAAAAGACAGTTCATTTATAGCTAACATAGTCAGTTAGTAATTACTCGCGCCTTCATAAAAATATCTCAAACTAATTATTCCAAAGTAGATAATGTTCCACGCTCCGCTGACTGTTTCAAAACCCAATGACTTTAGACACTGTGATAACCGAAAACGTAGCGTAAACCTAAGTAAAAAAAACCGCCCAAGTGCATTTTGGAACACGTCCAGTAAAAGGTTCCGTAGTCGTGATGAATATTTACGCATGCACCTGGATTTTACCGACCGCTAAATAAGTTTGTAATTTATAGTATTTCCCGAATAACTATGAAAAGCAAAGTTATTTCTGCGGTTGTAACCGAAAACATTCCATATCTCATAAACTATTGACTCAAATAGCAAAGTCACTGAGAAACATCATAATCTTTTTAATAATGGGATCTAACAATACCTCACATGCTTATGTGTATTTAATTTTTCATCCCTCGGTTATATGTATGGGCAGAGCCCCCCCAATTATTTATTTCGTAATTTTTCTGCCCCATTGCACAGAATACATCTTTCCAATTTTCATCAATATAGTGCAAATAGTGTTCGAGTAAAATGGGTATGTAACATCCGGACGGACGAACAGACGGGCGGACGGATAGATTGACATAACAAAATTATAAGATAATAATTCATAACATTTGACCACGTTTATTGCAGTCGCCTTAGGGCCGATTTTTCAATCCTCAGATAAAGAATCGAATAGCGTGTATTCCATAGATAGCGTGATTCTGAATTTTTCAACAGTCTGATAGTCAGTATCGGACGGTTAAAGCCCGTAACTGAGCAATAAAGTTAACTGTCCCTTCAAGCCTCAGTTAAGTACGTTATTCTAGGGAATAAATAATGTTTTGACGTTTGTTTTGTTTGGGGTTTTAAATGTGCTTTGCCTATGCGTGTTTTCGTGCTCTTTTGTTGATGTTTTTTATTCAATTCACGATAGCTTTTTACAATATTTTTAAATATCACTTTACTTACATTTTCTGGGCGACATTATTTTAACAATTTAAAACCAAGGTCAACTGTCAAGGGTCAACTTTTAGTACCAAGTCGAAAACACCGTAACACACAGAACATTTGTTTGTAACTGATCCTTTTTAATTAAACACATACCCACTTCTATCAAGATAGGTACAAAAAATTACAAAAAAAAAAAGGTCGCCATTATTGCTGACCATCTGTGGATCTAAACAAAAGATAAGAAATCTCGTCAAAATGTCCAACTGTATACGTTTTGTTTCTATTCTTGTCTAACACGTTGAATACTGTATCTGTGCAACTCGCTTGCACATGATAGTGTGAAGTTGGTTAAGAAAGACCACGGATAACTATTCTTCAGTTATTATACGATTGAAAAATTGAAAATATTTATTCGCCTGATAAACAGCCAGATAATTTTATACGCTAGATAACTATTCAACGATTTAACTGAGGATTGAAAAATCGGCCCTTACGTATAGTAATAATTTTTAATATATTACTTTTAATTAATTAAGTATTTGATGTATAGTTTTGTATTCTCTTACTATGGTAAAGTTTATTTATCTTCATTATAACAAAAAATAAGTAAGTCCATTTTAAACAATTTAAATTAATCTTCTTAATTGGTACCTATGTAGTTTTTATCTATAAGTGACAAATTCACCATACTAATAGATATAAAAGTTCTTTCATGTAGTATGTTATTAGTGAATAAGTCGTTGGAGTACCTATACAAAATAAAATAAAATAAAATAAATTAAATAAGAATTCCGTTTTTGCCATTTGGCTACGGAACCCTAAAAATTATGGTCTCCTTACGAAGTAAATTTTTCGGTTGGTCGCCCTCTCTCTCCGAATTTAAGTCCCTAGTCCTTCCATTTCTTAAATTTTTCCTCCCTAGGCAGATTACCCAAAGCGCCTGAAGTAATTATTTTATCTGTGCCTGGTATAAAGTTTTCTTTCATTCAGTGTCGAAGAATACAAAGGATCTCGAGATAACGGCTGCAGGAATGAAAAGATTGATATAGTTGTATAATTATACTATCTGGCCCTTTGTAAAAGGTATGCTTTGAAAAGGATGAGCAATTGTCAAAGAAACTTCATACTTCTTTTTGAAAAACTTTTTTTAATAAATTGTTTAACCTTGCTGTTACTTTTACTTTCTCGATTTTTTTTTTGTTTTTCAAAAACTTCATATGCACGTTGCTAGGTTGTGTTTACCACGTTCAAGCTTGAGGAGTAAATGTTCTTCTTACACTTAAAGTTAAGCCTCAAGCTTTTAAGAAAATATTAATATTTTATGTTTAAGACATATTTTAAGGGGGAATTTCATCAATGATCATACTCAAAGCATTTATTTCAAATAATCCAATTATAGGTACTTTTGAATTGTCAAGGGGTCGGTCAGTCAGAAATATGAAGCTAGTTGCCCATTCCAACGCGTAGTAGGTTCCTATGGAGAAGAACGGGCAAGAAACTCCACGGACACTCTTTTAAATCAGAATATTTTTACAAAATATTGGTTACGTCATCCATGTTGTAATTATACATGTGAGAACAATGTAGGAAGACGTGTACGTTAAAAGCGTCCGTAATAAAAAATAAAAACTAAAACAATTCAAAAATTAAAATAAATTCAAATAAGCCGTGGCAGCTAGGAGATGACCAGTCCCCACTGATGGCGCCCGTTCATGAACATGACGCATGATCAGCACCATTTAGCTCGGGACGTTTACCTTCTTTGATGAAATTCACCCTTAATTTCTTTCCAACTAAACCGAACCACAGTCAAACAAATAAAGGCATGCACACACTAATTAACAAACGCACGTGCCATAGAATACAACAAGAAAATCTAGTAGCGATCAGCGCATTTAAACGGTCATCAATCCGGGACTACGGTGAACGTTGTTTAACCGCAGTGATTAACGATGTACGGGTATAACTAAATTATAACCCTCTGGCCAGCGGCCAATGACATTAAATGTACGAGGTAATTTTCTGCAGAGGACTTCGGGAAAATCAGTGGAGTGTCATGCAGTATGTCAAGCCTTTTCTGGTGTTTAGATATCGGTGTTTTTACTCGGTTTTGTTCCTTTTTCTTTGACAAATAACAAAAAACCACGCCCTTTTTCCCGGAAGGGTTCGGCAGAGGTGTACCTATAGTACACCCACATTTCGCCAGTTATTTTTAAGTCCCGTGTAATAGGGGACGAGCCCATTGCCATCAACCGGGCGCAAATCCAGACTCCGGGCTCCTACTGAGAAATTCCTGATTGAAAAACCCAATAAAACTTTGCCCGACTTAAGAATTGAACCTAGGACTTCCTGCTCGCTTGCGACCACTAGACTAACCTTTGACCTTTTTTTCCATATATTGTAATACGTTTACGTATACAGGAGTTTTTAATAAGATTTTCTAAATGCACTCGTAACTAAGATATCTTTCCCCAACAACATTGCCAACATCGTTATTAGTTTAAGTAACACTGTGTCTTCAAACTACATAATAATATAAATATCAATATCAAAGAAACTATTCACGTAACGTAACGTAACAGAGTCGTGCAGGATAATAGAAAATGTTTGGCGTAGGGTGAGAACCCCAGTTTTCGTCTAAGAGCCATGATCGATGTTTCGACACGTGCAGCGGGGGTGGTGTTCGTCATTTATTAACTTTTGCTTTCCGTGTAAACGAAAATATTGCATTTCTTTTAATGCTTTATTATTTAATCTTTTGTAAAATAAGGTGGCAAAATCATCGATCAAGTACATTGAATTATGGCAGAGACGAAATAATAACATTAAGTATTTACAATGGTAGCCTCATCTACAAAGTTAAGAGAGATCGCCCTAAAGGAATTCAACATTTCTCTTAAAATCTTGTACTGAGTGACCCAAAACATTCTTAGCTCGTAATAAAATGCGCATTCACTCACTATCATCAAAACTGTCTCATACAGTTTCCATGTTTATTACTAGCTGCACTCCCCCACTTTTCCTGGCAAAAAGGGATCCTTGTCTGAAGTTTGTTTTATACAGTTTGTCCATTAGGACATGAGTGAGGACGGCGGAGTCATGTCAATCGGATTAGAGGAGTAAACAAGCTCAAAAGTTTTATATGACTTTAGAAGTATTATTTTAAGCTTGCTTTGCAAACCCAGAAGTATATTTTTTAGGCGATTACATTGCACATGACAGACGAAATTACTGTGTAGAACAGTTATTCAAGGCATTGCATGTAATCCGATTAAATTTTACGTGCCATTGCTTTAAAACTAAATACAGCTCTATAATATTTTAAGCTTGTTTCATTATGCTCAACCACACAACATAATTTTGGTTGAAAACCATGGTTACCGAAAATCTTTGCCAAATGTGTGTGTGGCAAGTCAAGCTAAAGACACACCAGCGAGTCTTTAATCATTTAATGTCTGTTCAATAACTACTTTCCAATCCACTAAACAGTCTTCAAACTTCCTATATCTATTAAATAACAAATAATAAGAAGCCGAACGAATGACACCACCACAATGTATCCTTTCAACTAACTTGACAAGCGGACGGTAAAGTTCAGAAAACCACGGTCGGAGGATCGTGAATCGCGTCACAATGGGACATAAGCAACCCTTCCGATATAACAGTAAATACGTAGGGTCCCGAGAGCCCCTCACCACATAGACCCATTACAACTAAGTGCCACTTGTCGAATTCAACGTAACCTGAAGTTAATTGAGAGAAAATTGAAACCAGATATTTGTTGAGTGCCGTCAAAGTCGCACCATCTTAGAAAAATAATTGTGGGGTGGCGAGTTGGATACAGTGAGACAATAGATATCAATACGTCAGTTATGGTGTCAGAAGTTGTTGGAACTGGGTTTGTTTGCGTCGAAAATGGTCTGACAAAGTTTTCAGTCCAACTTTACACTTTTGTTTTTCTATACAAACAAAAGATACAGGATGCCGCTTCGTTTTGTATTTCCTAATTTATTCTCCGGTGTGATGTTAGAAATATAAATGTCAGAAAAATAAATGGAGGAAAATCATTTTATCACTACAATGCGTTTAATTATCAATTAATTGAATCCTTTTCTTTTGTCATACATATTTTCTGCTTGAAACCCTAAAAATCAAAACATCGAAACCTGACAATATTTTATGTGACTGACTAAATTGTAAAGCCGAGGCAAGCTTCGTGTACAGGCGGACATGCGTGTGTCTAAAATCCATTAGGTGAATGAAAACTTGGCTTTAAAACCATACAAACTGTTTAATAGTTTGAAAGCCCTATGTCATAGAAAAAAAAAACACAGTCACCTATTGGAACCAAGTTCCTTAACGCGGCTTGCCTTAGGAGTTTTCTGGTAGAAATCGTCACGTAAGGAAAAAGCGTTATGTCCCCTCCATGCAACATTTTCTCTCTCTGTCTCTTTCTGTTATGGGTATACGACTAGCTGCGCCCCGAGGTTTCACCCGTATAAGTCTCTGGGGGTATTGGGATAAAAGTATCCTATGTCCTAATCCAGATCATGGTCTACCCATGTGCCAAATTTCATCCAAATGTGTTCAGCCGTTTTAGCGTGAAAGTGTAACAAACAAACACACTCACTTTCGCATTTATAATATTAAGTTAGGATTATGTGTGTGCGTAGGAGTATCGCGTGAGGAAATTCATTCCTGACGGGGTCCCCCGACCGCACAGGTTTTTGTTTAAATACAGAACCTGTGTTGTAATTGTTATATTTTTTTTCGCACATGATTAATTATTTCCCTTAGCATGAAACTACAGACAGAATATGTATTCTCATGAGCATTGTGTACTTTCAGTCTTTGTAGTTATTAGGTCTTTACTCAGAAACTACTTCCACTGAAGTAGCTGAGAGCCACTCAGTCTTGAACAGAAAGTTTACACCTTACGGTGATGGATTTCAGACTTGCATACCTACCCAGAGGAATAGACTACAAAAATATTATCTTAGTTTTGGGTAATTTTGGTTTATGGCTTAATGCGAATCTTCTCAAGTATGTATTGGTTAATAAATGTGATAAAATAAATTTGTTAATTGCTCTTGCTTTTGTAAATTGCTTCAAAGTTTTAATTTTCTTACAAGAAATTGTTTTACTTGAGTGAAATTAATCAATCCTTCCATATCTACAATAATTGCGATCATGCTGGAAAAAAAACGACTAACATTTCGAACACGCATCTTATACTGAACTCTACTCTATTCTAAGAAATAAATTAGAATATTCTTTATTTTACAGCTCATTCACACGGAACCCGTCATTGACGATTCGTCAAAAAAACGATACGTCATGACGGATGCACATTCACATTGCATACGGAAACGAGTATTTTCACGATTCGTCAAAATATCCGAAAAGATGATTTTTAAAAGACGATAGGTACGGTACGTGATTTAAGACATGTCCGTAATTTTTCACGATTCGTGATGCGTGTATGCGTAGGCAACGCGGGCATTTAAAAAACATGGCCGCCGTAAAAAAAAACGAATCGTGAAAAAAGACGATTCGTCAAATAACACGAATCGTCCTCGTGTGAATGAGCCCCTAGATCGACATCTACAATTACATCCTTATAAAATAGAGAATGTTTTAATTTATTTTCATTTGTACACAGTCAAGTACTACTAATTCCTTAACATTATACTCACTATCCACGTTTCGTAAATCGCAGCATAGTTTTTGGACCATTTCCAGGGTGTTTAGTGTCTACATTAAATTGGCTGCCAGCTCTGTTGTCCCTTAAAACTGAACAGCGAAGTTCTGCCGCATTTTAATATCTTAAGACTTATCCCGGATTTAGTTACCTTGGAGAGTTATAAATTACCGCTCAGCCGCAACAATTTATCTAAGTAAATGACATAATATCAAAGTTTGTTTGAAAATGGTCTGTTATGCTAATATAGTTATATGAAAACTTGTTGAAAATCTGTGCCGAAGAACTTGAATAAGGATCTTACAGACATGTTAAGATGCTTGGAGATAAATCGGTATATCTACATACTTTTATGGCTAAAAGTTATCTGACATTTAAAGTTAATTTCGAAATGAACTCTACAAATAGTGGTTTTAGTTATGAACAATATCACATTTTCCATAAACACAAATGTACCTACCTACGTATCATGTATTATTTAAGTATATACTAGCTTTAACCTGCGAATTTTCACGGATTTATAATTTTTTAATAATCTATATATATAAAATGCTTTGTCCTGAATGACTGACTGACGGATCAACGCACAGCCTAAACCGCTAATCGTAGAGACCTGAAACTTGGAGGGTGTGTTCTTTGTATGACGTAGGCATCCGATAAGAAAGGATTTTTCGAAATTCTACCCGTAGAATTTCGAAAAATCCTTTCTTATTATTATTGTAAAGTTTGTATGGGACAACGTGATTCCTTGGTCCAATCTACTTCAAATTTTGCATAAACATTCTTTAACTGAATTAATGGAAGACCTGTTTCGTATTTTATTGAAATTCATCCTCTAACGGGGTTAAATAGGGGTAGAAAGTTATTTTGGGAGTGATTTGCTTCGAAGTTGATATCAATACTCCTTAGTGCTTTTGATTTAAATTATTTTATTTTGAAACATGTTTGAAAAGTCAATCCGATTTTATTAAAAAAAAGGTTGAACTCACATACAGGCTTGGTGCTTGCAATGCAAATACTCTTTAAAATTGGAATGTCTCGAAAGTCACCGTACTCTATACATACGAGACGGACAGACTATATTTAGCGGCTATTATTTAGCGGCCGTTATGTGGCGGCCGTTATGTGGCGGCCGTTATGTGGCGGCCGTTATATGGCGGCCGCTATATGGCGGCCGTTATGTGGCGGCCGTTATGTGGCGGCCGTTATATAGCGGCCGTTATATGGTGGCCGTTATATAGCGGCCGTTATATGGCGGCCGTTATATGGCGGCCGTAAATAGCAGCCGTTATGTTGCGGCCGTTATATAACGGCCGTTATGTGGCGGCCGTTATATGACGGCTATTATTTAGCGGCCATTATATGGCGGCCGTTATGTGGCAGCCGTTATGTGGCGGCCGTTATATAGCGGCCGTTATATGGCGGCCGTTATGTGGCGGCCGTTATTTAGCGGCCGTTATGTTGCGGCCGTTATGTGGCGGCCGTTATATAACGGCCGTTATATGGCGGCCGTTATATAACGGCCGTTATATGGCGGCCGTTATGTAGCGGGCGTTAATGACGGCCATTATGAGGCGGCCGTTATGTGGCGGCCGTTATTTAGCGGCCGTTATATGGCGGCCGTTATATGGCGGCCGTTATATGGCAGCCGTTATGTGGCGGCCGTTATATGGCGGCCGTTATATAGCGGCCGTTATGTGGCGGCCGTTATATAGCGGCCGTTATATGGCGGCCGTTATGTGGCGGCCGTTATATGGCGGCCGTTATGTGGCGGCCGTTATATAGCGGCAGTTATATGGTGGCCGCCACACATCACCAACAACAATCTATTCTCGCCTTGCAAAGTAATATTGGGTATGCGACGATCGCATAGGAGTAAGGTTGCCAACTTTTATATCATATATACAATTTTTACGAAGCTATCGCCAGTAAATAAATAGTAGATGGCGAAAAAAAAATTGTGTATATGTTCCAAAAACATTATCCGTCTTATTACAAAAAACTGCATAAGTAATGGTTTAAACCAAGACTCTTCTTCTCTTCAGAGGTCTTGGATTGTTACGGTAACAAAGCTACGAGTAGTACCAGCCTCAAAATGTGTCCCGATTACAAAACGAAGACCAATCGAGGATTAGTTAGTACCTAGGTTAGTACCAAAGAAGGTTCATGGTTCAAACTCAGAGTAATAACTAAGGTTCAAATAATATCCACAGATAAGAAGAGAAACATTATTGGCATTATTTCATTCGTTCACGCAGGCTTTATTTCTGAGCTTTATTTGAAGCAACGTTCTGTTTCTCTAAATACTGATATTGTAATAAGTAATAACACTTGAAATGCATAAATAATTATTTATCAATACCAAAATATGTCCTAAATTGTTCTTTGTTCAGGTTACAATTATTTATGTTTAATGTGTTTTTAGTTGTGATTTCCTGTGCGAGTCACAATAAAAACTTTTTCTTTCTTTAATTTCTTTCTCTTAAACGGGGAATACTGTTAGTGCAATATGACGCGCTTCAACAATTTCAAGCGGAATACCGGAAAAAAAATTGTAAAGAATATTTATTGCCCAGCAATGCGGCGCAACAATATTGCGGCGTTTATTTATTTAATACTTTAAGCACACAAATTTACAGAGGCGGACTTAATGCCATAGGCATTTATCTACCAGTCAACCTTTGGGTGATGCAGAGACAGTGGCAGGTGCAATAGCGAGAATTAAGGAATAAATATTTATTTAAATATAAAGATATACCTATAAAAAACTATAAATATAATATATACACCTAATTATATTTATAAATATAAGTACAAATAAATACACATAAAAATACTTAATACGCGTTTGTTATTGTTGTAGTGTTGCGGCCGATAGTACGAGTATTAGTACCGCTTGAAGGTTTCTAAGCTTTACAGAGAGGTCTGTATTTATTCTTAGGATTCCCCTAACACCATCAAATTACCCCTTCGAATTCAAGAGAGTGCAGTTTCCCATCAAAGTATGCTTCGCAATGACTATAAACAAAGCTCAAGGTTAAACTCTTAAGGTAGCGGGAGTAGACCTAAGGGAAAGCTGCTTCTCCCACGGCCAGTTGTATGTAGCATGCTCCAGAGTAAGCGCACAGAGTAGCCTGGCGATTCTAGCACCCGAAAGAAAAACAAAAAATATTGTTCACAAAGAAATACTGCGGTAGGTGTAGGTAGTATTTCGATTTCGTTGTCATAAAATATAACTTTTTTTTTTCAGTTTTATTTAACCTTTATATCCCTACACTATAATAAAGATTGTTATATTTTATAATTATTCAAACATTTTAACATAATAATTTACATGTTATAACAAAATTAATAACGTAAAAAACCAATAAAAAATTCTATTAGAACCATTTTCGACTTCTACGCGGACGAAGTCGCGGGCAAAAGCTAGTCTATACATATAAAATGCTTTGTCCTGAATGACTGACTGACTGACGGATCAACGCACAGCCTAAACCGCTGATCGTAGAGACCTGAAACTTGGAGGGTGTATTCTTTGTATGACGTAGGCATCCGATATGAAAGGATTTTCCGAAGTCCTAACCCCTTTTTTTTGGGTGGGAAATCATCAAATGACTCCTCCCGCTTGGGCGGAGCGAGAGGGAGTGTCAGACTTTTACAGACTAAAACCCACCCGTGTTCCTTCCGTTGCCTGTGTGCCGGGGCCGCGATATCCCTTTCGGACAAACCCGGGGGGCAAAGTTTGTATGGGACATCGTGATTCCTTGCAACTTGGCACAAAAAGTACTAGGCTTGCATTAATTCAAGATAGTATAGTATTTCAATCATTAGACGTTGTGCACAATTTCTGAGCAGTAACCTAACAAAAAGTACTAGGCTTGCATGAATTCACGATAGTATTCAATCATTATGTTATGCTACTAATAGGCTTTGGATGAGGCAGACAGATAGTTTATAACCTGGATTAACATATAGGATACTTTTTATACCGGTAGTACGTTCCCGAGGGATAATTTCCGACATCCACGCGAGCGAAGCCGCGGGCAAAAGCCAGTATTCTATATAGCACTCAGGTCATGAGCTATCCGAATATCAAAAAAATATTTGGCCTACGTCTTAAGGGGTGACTTCCGGCCACCGTAGGCGCGGGCTTGCGGACCGGTGAGCAATGGGTAGCTCGCCGTCCGATAAGGACGTGGCCCGGGTCAACGGCGCGTTGTGTTCCACGCGCGCCTCAAAGAGATGTCAGCACCAACTGACGGGGTCCTGGACCAATGACTCCCGGGGTTGCGGGTTTGTCCGAAAGGGATATCGCGGCCCCGGCACAAAAGCAACGGAAGGAACACGGGTGGGTTTTAGTCAGTAAAAGTCACACACAAAGTGACACACCCTCCCGCTCCGCCCGCAGCGGGAGAAGAGTTATTGGATAATTCCCTAACCTAAAAAAAAAAAAAACAGTTCTTAAGGGGTTAGCGTCAAAAATTGATTCGCTGTTACAATGCATTATTAATACTAATGGCAGAACCCAATAACCTATCTATCACCAGTTTCGCATACTAGAGATAAAAGAACCTATTTATCTATGGTTTTAACGTCCCAATAATCTGTCAGAGAATAAGGAATCTTACGGAATTGTGGGACGACATTCAATGACAGATAGAATTATCCTGTCTACCATCAATAGCAATCTGTCTTTTACTGAAAATACAACTGAGCTCCGACACATACATGTAATGAATTATGATGCCTTGGACGGAAAGACCACTCGAATGTTTCCCACTTGAGTCACAATTTGCAAAATACTTACGTTTAGCGCTACAATTTAAAACATCACTCTGTTTCAGTCAATCCCTTGAAGATGACGGAGACACAATGATGTTTTTTTTTTGCATTTTCGTTTTAATTTATTTTGTATTTTTAATTCAACGTTTGTTAAGTATACATATATTGTAATTTTGGTCCAAATCACAGGCATCTAGCCGCGGGGGTGCCCTTGTGACCAGTAATACAGGTTTTTATGTAAACCTACTTCAGGCATCAGTCTCTCATAAAGTTAGCTCCTCGTTCGTGCACTATTGTCAAATAGGTACTAACATTAATCAAATCAAATCATTTATTATTGCAAACATGGGTAAAAAAATTAAGTACATAACTTGTGTAGAGAGTTCTGTACGTCCGAATAAAAACACGGAATTCTTATAGGATCACTTGTACGTCTGTCTGTCCGTCTGTCACAGCCAATTTGCTCCGGTTCTAATAGACCGAATAAGTTGAAATTTGGTATACTTATGAGTTTCTGTGACGCAAACACGGAGGTGTAACGTACTTAAATAAATGAATTTTGAAGGGGGTCAGTTTTGGGGGACAAATTAGACAGAAGAAAGTTTTACAAACAGTACCGTGTGACACAATAAATGTATGTGAAACTTACTGTGAGGGTTTCAGTTTTTTTTTTGTATCTTTATTACGTATAAATCGTTTTAAAGTTATTTATGAAAATAGATGAAAACTGACCACCCTTATCTCCGCAACTACTGAGCCAAAATTGTTGAAAAAATACAGAAATTAGTTCTATACTTATAGATAATAGGACAGCCTATAAGCAGTCTATTGTTTTAAATCTCTCAATATTTTTCGTACAAATTTGCATTTGGAATGTATGGGAGAAACAATTTTTTTCAACTACAATGTTAAGTTTGTTCTTGGGATAAATTCATCCCAACTAAGGAACCCTTCATTGTGCGTGGCCCGACACGTACATAACCGTTTATTATTTTTTTGAACACGCTAATTTCTTGAACTACCCTCGGATTTGTTAAATTATTTTTGCATTGGGTAGCCCAATTCTTAATGAAGGTCTATTGAAATATTCTTAATGAAGGTTGCTATTTAACATCACGCTACGTCCTTGAGGAGCCGGTCAAAAATAAAAAAGACAAATAAGTGTAAAGAAAAACACTATTTTCTTGGTAATACTTTTAATCAGCACAACTGTTCTATTTCACAATCCAAAGACGACTGACTCTGCATTACATTTTACAATTTAGCATGACTTTTGCCCCACCCGGAAATAACGATATTATCATAACCGTTATTTCTGAGTGTTGCCAAAGTAAAATAATACATTGAGTTGCAATAATGAAAATACATTTAAAACATTGTTATAATAATTTGTACTTTGACAGTGTTGCCACAGTGGATATTATAATTCAATATTTAAGTAATACATTTTTTTAAATTTAATCAAAGAAATCATGACATTCGGCCATCCTACAGCGCGCTAACTCCGAAGCACGCAATAATCACGCACACTGAGGCATTACATCAAATAGGAAAAATGAGTAACAAAAAAAAACAATTACACACTCAAGACACTGTATCATATCATTATTTATATGACAGGCAATGCACCTAATAAGTACCCGATGAAAAGAGAAAAGAGTATGCACTGCACTTCACTTCACTTCATAAATCCTCCCGACCGAATCCCGGCCATGGGGCGGCCAACCTCAACAGAGACCAGCCAAGCACGCAGGAGACATAGTGCACAAATGTGTGCGGCAAACAGGTGCCTCACTGCTCTCCTACTCCACAGTCCCGACGGGACTGCAACCTGACACGACCGGGTACAGATCAGGCGCAGAACCAACTGCTTCCCGTGATTCCGAGGCACGGGGTGTCACACTTCAAGCTTCCGATCTAGCTGCTACTGAAAAACTCGTGATAGAAAAATCAAACGACACCCTACCCGACCTGGGAATCGAACCCAGGAACCCAAGCTCAGTAGCCGCGCTTGCGACCACGAGACAAACGGGGTTAAAACTAATGTTTAATATGTTAAATGTTTCCTAAATATATGAATACAATTCGTGTTTACAGTTATTTGTCCAATTCTAAATTATAATTATTAAAGTGGGACGAATCAGATGGACCGACCCAGAGGATTTGTCAATTCCTAACGATTGGGTATATTGAACTGTTTGTTTTTCATTCCAATTATAAATATTGGCGTATTAGTTTTATCTTTTTAGCCATCACTCAATATCTTGGGATTTAATATCAGGGTTAAAATCCGGATAAAATACTACATTAGTGGTTGGAACATTCTTACTTGTGCCTGGTTGAATCGCCGAGATGATTTTCAGCAGATCATCTGCAGTCAGTCCTTCCAAAACTAACTTCAACTTCACAGGTATCTCTTCAGAATCACTAGATAAACATTTCCTGCTATACATATCTTCTAGGAGCCTCTGGAGAGAAACTTACGATCCGCTCTGGAGCGTAGATCTGGAGTGGAGTTGTCATTTCGTTGGCCTTCACAGGACACCTTACAGCTTTCCAACAGCACACCTACATGGCTTTCTAACAGCACTGCTACTTGACTTTCATTGCAGCATACCTACATGGCTTTCATAGCAGTATACCTACATGGCTTACTAACAGCGCACCTACATGGCTTTCATAGCAGCATACCTACGTGGCTTACTAACAGCACACATACATGGCTCACTAACACCATATTTACATGACTTATTAACAGCACATGTACATGGCTGCATAGGATTACTTAAGTGCCTACGCTAAATTCATGGCCCCAAAAGATCACGTAAGTGTCAACGTTAACGTTACAACGTTACTTCGACGTTATTACTTTGGTTATAATTTGCAAGTTGATTTTTAAAAAATTTGTAATTGAATTATTTTTATTTGACATTTGTAATTTAATCATTTAGGCAATTCTTGATCTAGTACTTATTTTTTTTATTTTTGACATTGGAATTTAATTATTTTGTTAAATTAAAATCATTGTTAATGTCACAAAATTTGCATGCCGAATTTAGTTGGCACTATTGTGTATTTGTTATAAAATCTGTATAATACCATATTTCAGGCAAATAAATGAATCTATCTATCTAAACTCTGAACTACAGCTCACCTTTATGGCTGCATAAGATCACATAAGTGCCTATGTTAAACTCCTGAACTAGTAGTCACCTACATAGCTCCATAATATCACATAACTGCCTACGTTAAATTCTAAACTACAGCTCACTTGCATAGCCGTATAAGATCAAATAAGTATCAACGTTAAAACAGAACTATGTACAGCTCACTCATATGGCTACGTAAAATCACATAAGTGTCTACGTTAAGCTTTGCACTACAGCTCACCTACATGGCTGCATAAGATCACATTACGTGCCTACGTGAAACTCTGAACTACAGCTCACCTACGTGGCTGCTATAAACTATACGCATATATCTCCATGAAGCTCACCTACATGGTTAAACTGGAGTGTAAGCCGCATAGAACTCTAACTATACTCGTAGGTACATGTTCATCTTTAATTTTAAACTCTGAACTACAGCTCACCTACGTGGCTGCTATAAACTATACGCATACATCTCCATATAGCTCACCTACATGGTTAAACTGGAGTGTAAGCCGCATAGAACTCTAAACTATACTTGTAGGTACATGTTCATCTTTAATTTTAAACTCTGAACTACAGCTCACCTATGTGGCTGCTATAAACTATACGCATACATCTCTTTATAGCCATCAACATGGTTGAACTAGAGTGTAAGCCGTATGGAACTCTAACCTATACTCTTACATCTTTATTTTTAAAATCTGGACTACAGCTCACCTACGTGGCTGCTATAAACTATACGCATACATCTCCATATAGCTCACCTACATGGTTAAACTGGAGTGCACGCCGCATAGGAGTCTACACTATACTCGTACATCACAGGTCGCCCACACGGCTGAACCCAAGTGCACGCTGCATAGGGGTCTATCTACACTATACCCGTACATCTCTGAACAGCTCACCTACATGGCTGAACCCGAGTGCACGCCGCATAAAATTCAAAATTCAAAAGTCATTTATTCAAACTAGGGGTCTACACTATACTCGTACATCTCTGAACAGCTCACCTACATGGCTAAACCCGAGGGCACGCCGCATAAAATTCAAAATTCAAAAGTCATTTATTCAAACTAGAGGTCTACACTATACTCGTACATCTCTGAACAGCTCACCTACATGGCTGAACCCGACTGCACGCCGCATAGGGGTCTACACTATACTCGTACATCTCTGAACAGCTCACCTACATGGCTGAACCCAAGTGCACGCCGCATAGGAATCTACACTATACTCGTACATCTCTGAACAGCTCACCTACATGGCTGAACCCGAGTGCACGCCGCATAAAATTCAAAATTCAAAAGTCACTTATTCAAACTAGGGATCTACACTATACTCGTACATCTCTGAACAGCTCACCTACATGGCTAAACCCGAGGGCACGCCGCATAAAATTCAAAATTCAAAAGTCATTTATTCAAACTAGAGGTCTACACTATACTCGTACATCTCTGAACAGCTCACCTACATGGCTGAACCCGAGTGCACGCCGCATAGGAATCTACACTATACTCGTACATCTCTGAACAGCTCACCTACATGGCTGAACCCGAGTGCACGCCGCATAGGAGTCTACACTATACTCGTACATCAAAGGTCGCCCACACGGCTAAACCACAGTGCACGCCGTATAGGATTTCACAATACACATTTTATTATATGATAGCTCGCATAGTCATTAATCATTGCAGCAAAAACAACAAAGGCTAAGCTACTGCTTAACTATCAAACTATATAGCTGCACAGAAATTTCAGTGAACGGAACAGACTGACATACTATTCAAATTATTCGAAGTAAAATCTCGTAGAGAAATTCCCAACATTCCATCTCATAATTTGTAATTTATTTATTTTCCAAGTTGTCCAATGCAATGATAACTCTATCGAGGAGTTGCCTCGACCAAGAGTACCACATGCACTGGCCCAACTATTTACTAATTGTTTATAATTAGTCCAACGCAACGATAACCCTATCGAGGAGTTGCCTCGACCAAAGATAGCACGTGCATCAGCCCAACTATTAACTTACTATATATTATTATAATTAGTCCAACGCAACGATAACCTTATCGAGGAGTTGCCTCGACCAAAGGTAGCACGTGCATCGGCCCAATTACTATTAACTATGATTTAAATATTAGCCTTATGGGAAATACGCTACAATGATTGCTACCGAATCATGAGACTACATAATAACCATACTCATCGCTCACTGAACTTATCTCGTACAAAAGCAGTGAAGTAAAGAATTCATAAGACTACTTACAATTTTACCGGCATAATATGGCTCGTGATTCCATCCCACTTCTGACTTGTAAAGAAAAACACTATTTTCTTGGTAATACTTTTAATCAGCACAACTGTTCTATTTCACAATCCAAAGACGACTGACTCTGCATTACATTTTACAATTTAGCATGACTTTTGCCCCACCCGGAAATAACGATATTATCATAACCGTTATTTCTGAGTGTTGCCAAAGTAAAATAATACATTGAGTTGCAATAATGAAAATACATTTAAAACATTGTTATAATAATTTGTACTTTGACAGTGTTGCCACAGTGGATATTATAATTCAATATTTAAGTAATACATTTTTTTAAATTTAATCAAATAAATCATGACATAAGGCTAAGCAAAAACAAAGTAACAGCGCGGGCGGGCGATGGGATGCGACGCGGGTCGGGGGAAATTTCGAAAGAAGTCGCAGACAGAAGCTAGTACGAACAGCTATACATCAAGCTATACCTACATTTCCAGTATAAGCTGACCTCGCATTGTACCGAAATCCTATACAATGCGAGCTCAGCATAAACTGGAAATGTATAGCTTGATGTGTAGCCGTGTGTACAATTATAATTTCTTCAAATGTCCTTACTCACATTTGAGGAGCTCGTGGCTAACTAATAACAGTCGCACGGCTCGATCCATCAGGTTAAGCTACGCTTGCCGGGGTTGGTCCATAGATGGGTGACCATCTTTACATACCGAGACTCCTCCGTACCTCGGAAAGCGTTAAGCCGTTGGTTCCGGCTGTCATTCGTGGTTCTTTGACAGTCGTTACGAGTCGTCAGAAGCCCGAAAGTCTGACAACCAGTCTTACCAAGGGGTATCGTATTACCCAGTTACTGGTTTGTGGAGGTCAGATAGGCAGTCGCTCCATGTAAAAAACTGGTATTCATTCGGTTAGACTGGATACCGATCCCAACATAGTTGGGAAAAGGCTAGGCAGATTGATTGTCCTTACTCACATTTCCTGTAAGTACCTCAGGTAAAGTTAAGAAAGTGGCAACATACTACCTACGCACTCTGACGTCACAGAAATCTCAATACAAGAGAAACTCCAACACCTACTCACTAGGAGTATGTAATGTCTGCCGGCACAGTCATATAATTGAAGTTTAACGAGCCCGATAAACGGCAGTTAATTGACTTGACAGAGTTATTGTTCGTCGATGTCATTATAAAAAGCCCTACCTGTTAGTTTATACGTCGATGATTATATTAGTTATACCTCCGCCTTTGTTTACTTACTCTAGTTTAATAAGCGGACGACTAACCATTGAAATATTGATATTATAAAGGAAATTAGGTTTATTTCTATTTACAATTACATAATAATCTTAAATCAAAAAACTGGCCAAGTCCGTGTCGGATCACACACAATGAAGGGTTCTGTAGTTGGGATAAATTTATACTAAGAACAAACTTAACTTTGTAGTTGAAAAACATGTTCTCCCATACGGAATGTACTGAATGTTTTTGCAACTGCAAATGTAAGTTGGTGGATTAACTCGTTAACTTGTAAAGCTTAGTTAGCTATAATAGTTTTCCTTTTAATTTCGTTATATATACTACTGCCGTGAATTTTTTCATATTTCCAAAACCATCCATTTAGCTGGCACTTGACTCTAATAAAAAATTGTAGTTAAAAGCCTAATATTTCGCTGAATCCAAAAATGGTTCTGACAAACTCACATTATTTTTCCTGATTTTGTTTTACTACTTTGTCGGCGTGATTAATATGTATATCCATGCCAAATTACATCATTCTAAGACGCGGACAGACAGACAGACGGACATGGCGAAACTATAAGAATTCCTTGTTTACTACGGAACCCTAAAAAGGGGCGGAACGACTCAAAGGGCATCAAAAAAATCGTCCGAAACAGGTGAATCGACCGTTATTTTTATTTTTTTTGTCGATTCGCTTACAAAACAGCTTTGCCACATTGTATGGCAATGCTGATTCTATTATTTCTATTATTGCCTACAATTATAATTAGATTACTAGTACCTACTAGGAATAATCTAGGACAACAGTAATTGTGGAAACTAATAAAATAATTAAATCTTATTTAGAATCATTTCATTAGAAACGTCTGGTGGGCTTAATAAAGTGAAATTAGTTCTAGAAATCCATAAAGGGACTAGATTAAAACGCACGAAACGCTCAAACGTACGAAATTACGAACAGTGTTTCGTTTGAGCCAATCCCCGCAGAAGGCAAATACTCAAACGTTTGATTTCGTATGTTAAGAGCGTGTATTTCCCTGCTAATTGAGTTTCTGTCACACGGTACGGCACGGTGCGGCCCGTTGCGGCCCGGTGCGGCCTGCTGCGGCTCGGTGTGCGTCGATTCCGTTTTCCCCAGCAGACAGTGCAGACCAATTACCACTGCTTTTCAATTCACTTTGCGCATTTCACAAATTTTGTTTGAAATGCATCTGCTTTGGAAAGTTTGCCTTCTTTTGCTTAAATTTTATGAAAATTGAATCAGTTTTACAGTCTATTATGCGTTTGTTTTCTATTAAGCTTTTTAGTATTCGTCGACACGGCTAGGCGGTAAGCGCTTTGTAAACGTCGGTAAACCGAAATCAAAAAGTGGTCCGCATTATCGAAGAAAGGATTTTAAAAATGTAATTATCCTTTGGCCAAATTTCGTCCAAATCCGTTCAGCCGTTTTAGCGTGAAAGCGTAATAAACAAGCTCACTTTCGCATTTTTAATATTATGTAGTTAGGATTATATAGGTATTTATTAGTACAGCCCAGCTTTAAAGACGTAAGTATAGCGCATAATGGTTTGTATCAACACAATGCACGTGCAGTTTCATCGTCACACCCGTCCTTGTCAAGCACGTTATTAGGCTTTCTACCCAAGCAGTTATTACTCACTGCTGCCCCTTAAATCCGTGATTCTGGATACGCTAATTGTGATTTGTGTTTGGCCACCTAATGGGGTTCTATAAGCTTGAAACACTATGAAACTACACGTGTGTTAGTCAAGAGGAAAATTTTACTACAATACGTGCCACGAAAGATGAGATTCGCCCGCGTCTCCCGCGCTCTTCCCGCCGCCGCGCGCCGCCCCGTCGCAGACCTCATAAGAGACCTATAAATCGTCTACTGCGCAAGTCAAACCACGTGGTGTGGCAAGTCTCATCTTTTGTGGCACGCACTGAGGAACAGCGCGTGCCACTAATGATAAGACTAGTAACATTTTCCTCTTCACTAACTTTTCCTAAAGAAACAAATAAAAGTATTATTTATTTCTAAGAACTTGATAATTTCATCATAATCGCAGGGTCATTGAATGTACTCAACAAAACTATTAGTCCAATCATCGATGCGACATGTAATTAGTAGTAAATACCAGATTTCCTCCATTGCCTGATAATTAGTAAAGCGTTTGAGTTCAATGCTATAATATTCTGTCAGTCATAAGACTGTGATCATGAGAAAACATTGTGTTCTGTAGACGCCAAGTGTTGAAACGTTTCTGATAATAATATAACAATGAAGAGCTATTTAGCTATCGGTTTCATCGCAATATTAATTACAACAGCAGCTTCAGAGGGTAAATTTTCTTGATCTTTTTGTTCATGATTTTATGTTTATGTATTAATGGATACACTTATTCATTTTAAAAATAATGTTTCAAAATACCTACATACCCACATCTGTGATAAATTTGCTTTAACACTAACACGGGGCAAGACCAGACAGACGATTAGGACCTACTCGTAACTATAAATAAAAAAATAAAAATTATTTAATTTTAGCAACATTTTCTTTTAGCTTGTGACAAGTGCGTAAAAACAGATCAATGTGCATCATATGGGAAATTAAACAAGCAAGAACAAGAAGCATGGCAAATAGCCCACCCTTGTGCATCACCCAGTGCCAAGGAATACAGCGAACTCTTCGGATTCTCTAACATCGCCAAAGGAGACTTTGTAAATACGCCTACTCATAATCCTCCTCCTCATTTATTATGAACTTTATGCAAACATGAACAATTTATCCCGATATTACCGATAATCACCAAATACGTCATTAAAAATACTTGGAGCGTAAATGCAACACGATAAAATGGTTTCATAAATAACCGTGTAATTATGGATCCATCGAGCTGTGTGACGTATTTACACGAAAATTTCACAATTAAAAGTTGGATGACAGCTACCAAACTATCGGAAAATAATTAAGAGCTTTCCAGTAAAAAATATGTTTTACTAATTGCAATTTGATATTGGCGAATCGTACCCTTGTTTGATATTTTTTATTTTTATAATTATTATAACATATGCTCATTAAAATTAATCTTTCAGGTATGTTGTTCAGACGAGGCCCAAGTATCTAGTGTTGGTACCCGACATTTAGATTACAATAATTACGGTAATCAAAATAATTTTGATGACCCAAACACTGACTACAATAATTACCCAAATTCGCAAAATCCAAACGGCTATGATGCTGGAAACAACAGGCCTAATAATAACGGCTGGGGATCTGATAACGGAAATAATATCGGATACCCTAATCAAGGGGGTGATTACGGGTATAACCCGGTGAAAAATACTCCAGCGCCGCCGCCTAAAAACTACTTCAACACGAATAATAATCCGTATGTTACATCGAGTCCGTTTTTCCCCGCACATGGGCATGGTAGTCGTGGTGATGGTAACATTGGTAACCAAGGGCAGTGCCCCGTAACAAGCTTCCCGCCGGAGCCAGAAACAGGATGTTGCGGACGCGAGGCGTCTGACAGCGACAGGATTATCGGTAAGTTACCGAACACTATTCACAGTTTCGCTTTTAACGTGAAAGGTAAAACAAAGCAGCCATCTTTTATTTGTAAAACGTTAGACTGATCAGATGCAGGATGCTTGGGAATTTTAATGAAAAGTTACATTTTCATTTTTAAGAATATTTTGTTTGCACTTTTTTGTCTGTAGGTACTTGTCACTTCCTTGCCTTCAAAATCTAAAGTACAGTTTTAAAGTTTTAAAATCCGTTCACTATTGCATGTTCCTTTCCACACTGTTTCCTCTTTGCACAATTTTTATTTACTTTGCACAGATAAGCCAAAACCAGCGGGGTATTATGACAATGGCCCTAGAACTAGGCCAGGGAATTCTTTCGGCAATGCAGCTTGGCCTTATAACAGCCCTCATTCAAGGTTTACGCGCTCAGTGGAAGAAACTCCGCCTGTGGCAGTGACCATCGGTGATCGTATAGCAGGTATCGTATAAATTACATAGCCTAACTAAAGTATCTGAAGCCAAAATTATATTTCAAAATTAGTAACATGAAATGTCAATGACATTATAGGGCGACTTTTCGTTGGTGACAGTCCCTTAAGAGCGTTTATTCGCAAGGTGGGCAACGTCGCAAATAGATATCAAATATTTCACTGTTTTGATTAATTTAGCAATATTACTGTGTGGAAATAAAAAATGTGGCTAACTAGCGAACTAGAATATTGATTATGAAATGCAATAATTAAAATCGTAACACCGAATGTTTAGTTTTAGATGTAAACAAACTATTTGGAAACTTTCCAAATGCGTTTTTTACACCTAAAATGGGTACAACATCAAATTTTTTTTCAACATCAATTTTTGGCGCTGATAGCCGAAATACAGGCTTTCGCCTAGTTCGGCTACAGATGTCTAATATAATTTGCAACTAGAAAATATAGCCTTTAAACATAATGTGTATTTTTGTAAACATTTATTGAAATAAATTTATCATTATTATTATATATTATTAATTCAATGTTATAATTGCAATTCATTATTCATTTTCTAGTTCGCTAGTTAGCCACATTTCTTATTTCTATTCAGTAATATTGCTAGAAGAATCAAAACATTTTACAGTTATTTGCGACGTAGCCAACCTTTAGGATAAACCCTCATATTATTGTTCACGCGGGCGAGCGACTAACGCTCCCGCAAGGCGGTCCCGCCGCCTGCACACTTGTACGAAAAACTTGTCACTTGTCTTCCTATAATAGATGATGTCTGGGTAAAAAAAAAGAAATTCTAATTAGTCCGTCAGTCAGACAATAAAAAAATATTAGACACTTGTTTTTTGCTTTAGCATATTAATAACAAAATATGTACTTAGATAAAACGCATTTTAAGTTGGGGAGTGGGGGTCGCTACGTCACAAGTAAGTATAAATTCTACATAGTCGTGACGTCATGGTACATTTTACCTCCATGTATCGCCGTAATCTTTAGATTACGTAATAAAAGAAAAATACGTGTTTTAATAATCTCCATGACGGACTAAAAAAATATTTTTTGTTGTCATCCCTCATCATCCCTATTTTATATCACTAATTTCGTAATGTAATGTTGGCTTAACTTTTAATAAATGTGCAACGAACTTTGGTGTTAATACTATTCCAAGTGCTTTTGAATCCGTCACCAATAGCATTGGAGCTGAAATCTAGACACTTATCTGTCGCAATTGGTTGTTTTGATTCTTTATTTACGAAAAAAACATATTTTTTTATTACACCCAACTTTACTGCCAAATTTTCTGCAATTACAATAATAATAAATTAGACCCAAAATTATCTAGAAAAGTAATTCTACATGGTAATCTATACTTTTTTTAAATTTTATGCAATCATCCATCCAAGGTAGGTACTTTTAATATAATAATTAAGGATATGTCATTTTCGTTTTTACGAAATAATAATTATTTTTATGAATTAAATGCGAAATTTACTAATTACTGCGAAATGTTGTGTTTTCTATACTTTGAAGAAAACATTTTATAAACGAAACAATCCCGTGACGTAGGTAACTAAAGAACCGCGTCTCGCGCGCGTTGCCACTGCCCGCGTTTGTATGACTATAGCTGTACGTCTCTGGACACGTATTTAACGCTGGATAACTTCTCCAAAATACCATTCTTCAATGAGATACCACAGGATGATTTCTTAGATGGTTACGCTCCTTTCAAGAAGCAGCTACTAAATGTAGTTCTGCAAGACACTCCTGTCGACGTCATACAGATTTTAGTAGCAGCAAAATGTAGACCCTAGATTTGCAAATGTAGATACGAGTATACAAAGACTCAACAGCCCAGTTAACAGTGAAGACGCTGAAAAATATATTAGTATCTACAATATTGTCATAAATGACCGAAGGGAAAGACAGGAAACCACAATTCAAAAAAACAATAGATAGTTACGTCTTGTATTGATTATGCAAATAAATACGTGATTTTAAATCTTGATTTCTTTTGGCGATTAAAAACGAAACTATGCATTTTGAGTTTATATTTATGCGAATATTCGATGTTTTATTTACGAAATATACGTAACCCTATATTATATAATGTAACTTCCTGGAAAAGTAACATAATATACTCCATGGCTGTTACCACAGTAATTAACTATATCGTGTTATAGACATTTTAATTCACTAGCTATTATTTTCTGTAACATTTGGAACTCTCGCAAATTGTGGTGTAGAGTTTTCAATGCTATTAACTAATTGGTGTTACTATTAATTAGTGAAGTATTTCGAAATGACGAGTTTTAATGGGTATCTTGTATTTAATGTGTTTGACAATTAAGTTATGTTTATTTTTATTTTTTTTAATTAAACATTTTAGTTTGGGTTATTTTATTAGTCATGACAGAAAGTTATGAATACCAAACTTGTAATTTGTTACTTTCCGAAAGCCTCGTTTTAAAGAGGTTTTTAAAGCTGCCGATTACCTTAGGACCACTTACCGGTTCCGAACCGCTCACCGGTAATCTGAATACAAGATCTTGTCGCATCTGATGGCCAAAATGGAAGCCATCAGTTAAGATCGTTTACTCTGAAAGTTGGCAACGTCGCAAATAGCTGTCAAAAATTTACCTGTTTTGAATAATTTGCCAATAATACTGTATGGAAATAAGAAATGTGGCTAACTAGGGAACTAGAATATTAATAATGAATTGCAATTATAACATTGAATTTGATGTTGTACCCGTTTTAGGTGTAAAAAAGGCATTTGGAAAGATTCCAAATCCTTTTTTACATCTCTTTTTTCACAGTTTGTAAAGCCGATTTCGCTAAGAAAAACCTACATTTAAAATGAGCCCTCCGCGAGGGCTCCCGGCATCCAATATTCGACTTGAGTGAACCCTCCAGGAGGGCTCTCGGCACTGAACATATTAAAAACTAAACATGTTCTTTGAGTTCTCTCCATAAATTTATCTTTCATTATCTCAGGTGGCCGAGAAACAGAATTGCAGCAGTTTCCCTGGACGGTACTCCTGGAGATTACCTTCGACTACGGAGACAAAAGGCAAGCCTTCAATTGTGGAGGGTCCCTCCTCAGCTCCCGATATGTTCTGACTGCCGGCCACTGTATCTTTGATGAAGGAGGCAAGATTATAAAGTAAGTTTTCATTATTGGCTAATGTTTGATAAGGAGCTGTGTGCCTATCAGCCCTGTCATCTTGAAGATTGAACTCCTTAAGGCTGCCTGTCCATTGAAGCGGAGCGAGGCAGCGGAGAGGAGTTACGAGTGTGTGGAGCGAGGTAGCGGGGCGGAGTTGCGGACTGTGTCTGTCCATTGATGCGGAGCGAGTCTGCGGAGCGGAGTTACGGACTAAGCATGCGAGGTAGCGGAGCGGAGTCACGGACTGTATGGAGCGAGGTAGTGGAGCGGAGTTGCGGACTGTGCACAGTGACAGTGACAAAAAGGATGACATGACATAATGCAAAAAGTAATAATTGTAGGGGAGATCGGGTACAAAAGTAACGACGGTCATTGTCACCTACTGGCCAGTTTTATGGAGAAGGAAGGCCTCTTTAAGATGAGCTCCTTCTTTAGAAAGTGAACCTGGCAGAGCCCTGATGGTGCAACTAAAAATGGACTGATGACGTCTACGCTCCGTCCAGCACCGATCCAAATCCAAAACCCCGAAATCGTTTCGAGTATCTAGGGAGCTCCGTGGGCGATTATAATGAAAACTGTTCATACAATTGGGTCTAAGATCTTTAAGACCCGTCGTACGAATCGAAACCAGAAGCTTTCCGATGCTACTTTACAGTTCATGGAGGAGAGGCCTTTTTTTATCTCTGTAATTCACAATAAACAGCAAATAATGAGATAAATTTAGATACAAAGTAGAGCATAATCGAAGTTTATAAGTGGCTATATTCATATTATCAAAAATAAGTATGATAATTAACTAGAAACCAGTGTCAAAGTACAAAGGTTTACTTTTGTACCCGGTCTCCCCTAAGTCGAAACAAAGAGGCCACATAATATACTCGCCCAGCCAACGCACGCACTGGCCGGTGGCACACTACTCCCCCTCCCCCGGGCCCCGCGGCTGCAATACTCCGCGGCTGGTTTTTTTCTGCATCCTCTCTTCGCTTCTCCGCTCCGCTTCCCCGCTCCGTTTCTCCGGTCCGCTTCCCCGCTCCGTTTCCCCGCTCCGTTTTCCCGCTCCGTTTCTCGGTTTTGTATGTATTTTTTAACTAGTTCGCAACTCCCTGTCCACTGAAGCGGAGCGGAGGTTTTATGCAATTCCATTGGTTAATATTGAAACACCGCTACTCCACTCCTCTCCTCTCCTCTTCAATGGACAGGCAGCCTAAGGGCATGCGCTAAGGTAACCCGCGAAATCCAATATTTTTTTAGTTTTATGCAATTTGCAGGTCAGAGTCAGGTTATATATTTATTAAAATATGATTCGCAACCGTAGCAAATGTGGATTTACAGAATTATATTAATTAGAATCGACAACACATCTTCTTAGGTTAGCATAATCCTCAAATGTCATGATTTCATGAAATAATCATTCAATAGGATTACATGAACTAAGAGAGTTGTATTGATGATGTTTATAATTATCTATCTATCTTCTAAACATATAAAATGCTTTGCCCTGAATGACTGACTGACGGATCAACGCAAAGCCCAAACCGCTGATTGTAGAGACCTAAAACTTGGTGGATGTGTTCTTTGTATATCGTAGGCATCCGGTAAGAAAGGATTTTCTGAAATTCTGCCCCTAAGAGGGTGAAAAATGGGGGCAAAGTTTGTATGGGACAACGTGATTCCTTGATCCAATCTACTTCAAATTTTGCATAAACATTCTTTAACAGAATTGATGGAAGACGTATTTCGTATTTTATTGAAATTCATCTCCTGACGGGGTTAAATAGGGGTACAAAGTTATTTTGAGAGTGATTTGCTTCGAAGTTGATATCAACACTCTTTAGTGCTTTTGATTTAAATTACATTTTATTTTGACACATGTTTGAAAACTCTATCCGATTTATTCAAAAAAGGTTGAACTCACATAAAAGCTTGGTGCAATGCAAATACTCTTTAAAATTGGAATGTCTCGAAATTCACCATCAATATAGTACATATTAGTACCGCATTTGAAGGAGTCCGCTAAGCTTTACAGAGGTCTGTATTTATTCCTAGGATTCCACTAACACCATCAAATTACCCCTTCGAATTCAAGAGAGTGCAGTTTCCCATCAAGGTCAAACTCTTAAGGTAGCCGGAGTAGACTTGAGGGAAAGCTGCTTCTCCCACGGCCAGTTGTATGTGGCATGCTCCAGAGTAAGCGCACAGAGCAGCCTGGAGATTCTAGCGCCCGAAGGAAAAACAAAAAATATTGTTTACAAATAAATACTGCGGTAGGTTAAGTATTTCGATTTCGTTGTAAAAAGATAATACCCCCGTGTAACTTTCACCAGATCAAAGGCCCAGCTTCGTGTTCATAAAATATAACAAAAAAATATTTTATTTTCATGTTTATTTAACCTAAATCCCTAAACTATAATAAAGATTGTTATATTTTACAAGTATTCAAACATTTTAACATAATAATTTATATAAAATAATAATATCAGCCTGTTACTGTCCCACTGCAGGGCAAAGGCCTCTTCTCATACAGAGAAGGCACGAGCATTGATCACCACGCTTGCTCAAGACGGGTTGGTGATTTCAGACTTATATTAACTATAAGTCCAGGTTTCCTCACGATGTTTTTCCTTCACCGATGTCAATAATGTCCAAGATAAACTCAGAAAGTACATATGAATTGAAAAAATCACATTGGTACTTGCCCGGATTTGACCCACAACCTCGTGCATGAGAGGCGAGGCCTTAACCACTGGGCCATCACGACACATCACACACATCACGATAATTTATATGTTATAACAAAATTTATAACGTAAAAAACCAATAAGAAATCCTATTAGAACCATTTTCGCGTCTTTCACTTCTACGCGGACGAAGTCGCGGGCAAAAGCTAGTAATTCTATAAATAAGCATTTAATATGGTCGCGAATCATATTTAGATCAACATACAATCTGATACTGACCTGCAAATAGTAAAAAACGTAAGAACATTTGAATTTCGCGGGATACCTTGACGCTTTCGTCATATAGGACGATCATTTTATCACCAATTTCTTTGTCAGGCGTTCTCTGGTTGTGGCTTGGTATAACAAAGCCAGGAGGGAAAGAAAGTCCAAGTTCAACAGTAGACTTTTTTTATTTTATTGATGGAATTAAACATAACATCACTCCTAGTTTCCCCGAAGGGTTGGACAGAGAGGTCTACCTATAGTACACCCACATTTCATGTTTAAGTCCTATGTAATAGAGGGCGAGCCTATTGCCATCATCGGGTTCAAAACCAGAGTCCGGGCTGCAACCGAGAAATTCCTTAAAGAAAATCCCAATAACACTTTGCCCAACTTGGGAATCGAACCCAGGACCTCATGCTCAGCAGTAGCGTTTGCGACCACTAGACCAAGGAATAATGATATATATATTTGTGAAATCTAAAATGATGACAAGCATAAAAATTGCGTAGATTGTCTTGGCACTTTGCAGTTTATTGTTAAAGCGACCATCCTCTTTAACAACTTACCTACAAGTTGTCACAATCACAACGGACATGCAATCACAAATTTCAATTTTTTTTAAATGATTTTCTCAAAGGTTAAACAACACTATTAAAATTGTACTACCTTTATTCCAAAGCATCGACATCTACCTAGCTGAATACGACAAGCGTACCTTCCCAAAAGACTGCAAAACGGTATTAGGCCAAGGACAGAAGTGTATAGAAAACATCGTGATGAAAGCCGAGGACGTGGTGCTGCATCCGCAGTACGACGACACGCAGCTCAACAATGACATAGCCCTGATAAGAATACAAGGCAATGCGCCATACACGGGTAAGCCACCTTCGATCCTTAAACTAGTCTACACTAGCGAACACGAAATTACGAACAGAATAGAATAGAATATTCTTTATTATGTACACCATAAAAAATACAGATATAAGTAAATGTAGACATTTTGCATAGGGTGACACAATGGGCGGTCTTATCGCTAAAAGCGATCTTTTACAGACAATCTTTGGATGGATTAAAGGGAGAAGGAGAGACAAATACTGCAGGTAGTCAGTGGTGTACCATTTACATACACAATAAATACATACATTCATAAAGCATACACTTATCTATATATATACGTATATATATACACAATAATGAACATGAAACAAGATCAAGGAACTCTATGTAATGATGATGTTTAAGGAGAGAGGAACTGTTTTTTTACCAGAATTTTAAAAGTGGACAAAAATTGAGTACGCCTTATCGACACGGGTAAGGCATTCCATAACCGTACATCTTGAACTGTAAAAGACTTGATGAACACCAAACATTCGCCAGAGAGTTTGGAACGTTTAGAATTTAAAATCGGCATCGCAAGAGATGGTAAAAGGTAATTTTAGGGAGCTTTTATATGAGAGTGAATTAATAATACGACCGAACGAACATCAGACGAGGTGCCCGTTAGCCTGTCATCTTTCCGAAAATCTTCTCAATTTCTATGAACACCCGAGTTTCGCAGAACTCACCCTTTTTCACGTGAAATAGTTCGCTCATGTGAAATTGTACTAAGTTGTACACGTATTGAACGTTCGTGGATAGAATAGACGCCAATATAGAATTTAAAAGTGGCGACCTGGCAACAAAACTACCTACGCTAAAGGCTTTGCGAAGTAAGTACCTCAATAGAAAAACAGGCCAAGTGCGAGTCGCACACGAAGGGTTCTCTACCACCGTAAAATATTTAGTAAAAAAACCCTGAAAAAAATACGTTTCTTGTATCTTACCTACCTACCTTTATTTTTTACTTTTTTTATTATTATTACCTGGTGTCATAGCGGCAATCGAACTACACAATCTATGAACATTTCAACTGTCTACCTATTATGGTTCATGAGATACAGCCTGTTGACAGACAGACGGACAGCGGAGACTTACTACAACAACTACTACAACAACTACGGCAACTTAGATACAGCATAAATTTGATAATTTTCATTTATTCATATCAATTTTACGAATGTATTTGGTTAATGACTTTACAAGTTATTGCGTTTTCGTAAAGATCATTTTCACATAAAGATGGGTGATTTTGAAGTCGCAATCAGTTCGGATGGTGATCGGTTTTACGAATTTTGCCGATGGTACATCTAAGTTGTGTCATAGTTAGGGGCTCCGTTTGGCACCCTACGGATCCCTTAAAAACCGAACAAGTCTCGATAGTAATTTATATTATTAGAGAGTAATCAAAAACTGTCTGCTAAAGTTTGATAAGAACATAATATGAGAATATGGCTTCCAAAAGTTCCAAAGTAGAATCTAAATTATAAGTTTAGTTGTTTTATGTTTATGAGAAAAATGTTGTAGAGCACATTTTATTATTCCTTATTTCATCCCACTCAAAGTCTTCATAAACTATTCTAATCCAGGTCGACTAGAACAATTGTTAATAATAGTACAAATAATTGAAACAACTAATTACAGCAATTTGGAATATAAAGCAATTGAATAACAAACTTTGTTATTGCTAGATTCAAAACAAATTCTAGACTTGTTTTGTAAACAAGCAAAGGGAAGTTTCAGAAAGACGCACACTTATCCGAGCCGAACGAAACGAATTCTAGAATTCTCCTCGTCGAATCGTCCGAATCTGGAAGACCGTTCCTAGCGTTCTCGTTGACGTCGATTGAAGGTGAACGCACATTTATCCAAGCCGAACGCGCCGAACGCGCGTTCGGCTTGGATAAATGTGCGTTCACCTTTACGAATAACTTCTCCAAATGATCAATAGGTACCTACTTTATGTTATCATTGTTAACAGAACAAAATAAACTATCCTAGAAAATAAAGAAAAGCTCACTCGCCTGGAGTAAATATACATACAAACATATATTTATAAACAGACTCACGCCGTAAATATGCTTTTATCAAAACTCAGTAACCAGTATAGAGTCGACCTAATCCTTCTTCTCTCTTGTAATCTTCTCTTCTTTCATTGGTTTGCGTTTCCAGATTACATTCGCCCCATCTGCCTGCCAACCATTGACGTCGACAACCCTGACTTCTCCAACCTTCGTCTCGCCGTCGCCGGTTGGGGTCGAAACGGCCGCTACCGATCCGACATTAAACAATCGACAATCGTCAACCTAGTACCCCAAGAAAAATGCAAGAAATTCTACTCGAACCTGTCGCGGCGACAACTGTGTGCGGCGGGTTACACCGGCGAGGACACATGTAAAGGAGACTCAGGCGGTCCACTTATGACGGTGTACGGCGGGAAGTATGAAGTAGTGGGTGTCGTAAGTGGCAAGAGGGCCGACTCGCCCTGTGGGACCTCCGTGCCCTCGCTCTACACTAGCGTGTACCATTACGGCGACTGGATACGGAGCAACATGAAGAATTAATTACTTTCATCTCGCTGTTTGAGTTTCAATGTATTCTCATTGCAATTCTGTTATAGTTTTGTCTGTACAAGTAAAATAAAGAAACACTAGTTCAATTATCAAGTGCTATCAAAATAAATGAAATCTCAAAGAAAAAGCGATTCAATTCATTTTTATACAATAGATTTAGCTAAAAGGCTCCACGAATCCCTCTTGCCAGAACCGTCGGTGTGTTAAATGTAGCATAATATTGCGGAATGATTGCCGGCTACGAAAGGTCTCAGTTTCCCAAGAGCTAGGTTTTGCATGATATCGAGCACAAATAAACTTTTATGAACTGAAAAATATAGCGGTAAAATTCGAGGTGGCAATATTTTGTAGCTATTTTGCTGTGGCGTTGGCAGGCTCGCTTTGTGGCGCGTAAATTGCCAGCGTATTCAGCGATTGCAAAATTGTGCATTGAAGTGAAAGATTAATTTTATTGAAAACCTAATAGGGTGTTAATAATAAAATTTGGCGTACAATTGTAATAGATCGGAATGATTGTGCAGTTATTAATTTTTTGGGAAAATATTATGATGTTTCAATGAGAGACGATAAAGAACCTGCCTTTTATAATCATGGTGAACTACTTTTGCCTCATGGTCTAATAAAACAAGGTCTGGCATTCCGGGACGAACACATGCTTACGTCACTATCCAGTTGCCACTTTATTGCAACAAAACACGATTAAGGAAATATTTTCAGAAACCAAAGCTTTTAAATTGTCGTTTCGTGTGTCTAATCAAATGAAACAATTCAATTTAAATATAAACCAACGTAATTGTTAATTAAAACCTCATTGTTTTAACGGATTCGCACAGGTAATAAAGGTGGTTAGGGAGTTATTATTACAAACTTCTGGTAACACAGATGCGATGACGTAGACTTGTGTTGCCCACGTGACCACTGTATTTCGGAATGCCATACCTGGCGAAGTATATTACCATGCTTTGCCTTTTTCATCCTTCTACAATGCTCTAAAAAAACATGAAAGGAACTCATAGTCTTGTTCAGTTTATAGTTCCCTTTACCTAAAGGAAAACATGTGAGCTATATTGAATAACCTGCTTGTAGTTGTGGTATACCTTTCCGTTTTCTAACATAAATATTCTTGTACACAGACTTTGCTTTAGTAAAGCCGCATTCTATTACTGGTTCCGTCACATGTTCCCCGTTAATGAGTAGGGGAGTTGCATATGAAATAATAATGAATTATGAGATTTTCCGTCACACAACTGAACTAGCAAAGGTGATTGGTGCTTATGGCAATACGGCATCACGGAAAGGGTTCGAAAAACTGCTGTGATTGGGTGAAAATCGATCTTTGAAAGCTTGTTTAGATATCCAAGTCTGATTTTTGTTATTGGATTGAACAAATAATCTATCTAAAGCTTCGTACAGACTAGCGCGACGCGATACCGGTTATTGTTATACCGTGAAGTTTTCTTAGAAATTGTATTGTTCGAGTCGCGTCGCGCCGACGCGTCGCGCTGGTCTGCACGAACCTTCATACGACTGCTGTTTTATTAGATTCATTTTAACCCTAGAAGTATGGCAACAATAGACACTTAGGCGCACTCCTGCTCACGTGAAAAGCACTTAGTGTTTCTAGCTTGCTGCCAAATGTATGTTTTTATCACCTTCTTTCCAAAATTACCTAATTCCATTAAAACTGAATGTTACATAAATTGCTCCTTAATGTTTCTGGAGTGTAACATGAAAATACTTACAGCTTAATTATTATCCAAGTGTGTGTTTAGGCGGAGTGGCGGCAAGCCGTGCCTTTGACGGATGATGACGGATTGTGGGAACTTCTCGAGGCGTGGTAGCGGCAAAAAGCAATATACGCTCACAATTTTGTTGCTAAGCTTCATCTAATCATTACACTATTCGTCATATATTACACACGAGGTCACAGAATGAGGTCATTCTTATTCTAATTGACAAACCACATCAGTATCCACATTTGAACGCTTTTGGCTCTCTAAATAACGTCATCCCTGAATTATCATCGCAACCCGTCATATTTTTCATACAAACGCTCGTACGTGATTACGGTGTAAAATTTTAAACTAATATGTATCTTGTGCACTACATCTAGGCTTCTATGAAAGCGAAAAAAAAAAAATTTTGAAACAAATTCAGTATAAGCCTCCAAAAATCTGCTTTTTTGCACAAATTTTACCCGAACTTTGGCCGGTCATAATGTACTTATAATTGGTAAAAGTTAAGAAAACATCTGCATAGAAACCTCGCACATGTAATGGTAATACAAAATATCAAAAAAAAAAACACTAACTTGTAAGGTTTTCTCAAAAACACGTATTTCCTGATACAACTTTTTACACACTGTTTATCGTACAATGTTATCGTGTTCTCGCTTGTTTGTCAGCAGTTCTCATTTGCGCTCGATGAAACAACAAGCTTTTCGACCATGTTTGCGATGACGGTGGACGGACCGGGAAGGGCCCTCTTAATTGATACTTTTCCTCCAGCGTATTGACATAACGCTCACACACCGCTTCTGGCTCGTCTACGAGGCTCTTAAAGCCATGCTCCACGTTCCCTATGCTATTAAACGTTGTGGAACACAATCCGGGAGAAGAACACTCAAATGAGCAAACACTATTATCAGGACTGTGCCGAGGGCGTACAGATTTCCCCGGAGTGCCCTTCTCCTTGAAAAGTGCCGGTCCGATGACCGCTATTCACCGCACTGCTTCGGACCGACTTCTTTTTACTTCAAAAGTGTGATGAATGAAATTTGAAAAGTGAGCGCGCTCGATTTTTGCCAGATCTTCGACATTGAAAGCGATTTTGGCTAACGAGAAAACTTTTCACAAAGGCCAGTTGTAGTTTGAAAATAACGGAGACGGAACGGACGGGAGTAACTATTTTTGAACTACTTTGGTCTAAAAACACAATGCCGATGTCGAATCGACGAGTTTTATAGGCCAAAACATTTAACCGAATCTAATGACTTTTTACAGGCTAAAACTGACTCACAAAAAACCGGCCAATAGCGCGTCGGACCACGCACTATGAAGGGTTCCGTAGTTGGGATGAATTTATCCCAAGAACTAACTTAACATTGTAGTTGAAAAACATGTTCTCCGATACGGAATGTATCGGAGATCATATTTTTAAAACCGCAAATTTAAGTTGGTCGATTATTACTCGTTAACCTGTACAGCTTAGCTCTGCTAGTTTTCCTTTTAATTTCGTTATATATACTACTGCTGTGAATTTTTTCACAAGTCCAAGTAAAACCATTTAGCTAGAAGAGGTGGGGGGACACTTGACTCTAACAAAAAAATTCAGTTAAAAGCTTAATATTTCGCAAACGGATCCCTGAATCCAAAAATAGTCTTGACAAACTCACAATATTTTTGAAAGACCTTTCTAAAGATACTCCACAACATGGGGTAGATGAGGAAAAAGGAGGACCACTTTAGGAGTAGGGGAGGTACGCTAAAAAATAAAAAATACTTGATTTTATTTTACCACTTTGTCGGCATGATTAATATGTATACATATGCCAAATTACAGCTTTCTAGTCCTAACCATCTCTGAGCTAAGCCGCGGACAGACAGACAGACGGACATGGCGAAACTATAAGGGTTCCTTGTTTATAACGGAACCCTAAAAAGGGAACACACAATTTATCAGCGATTCGTCTCTGATCCCTGAATCCCAATATCGTGGTACATCCACAATCTATGTCGGTCCTCCCGTCGGGTGGCAAATTTATGTAAAATCAATGCAACAAATAAAGAACGGTGTGGCGGTAAATATCCGCTCCACGTCACAATTAGTGCGTGTCCCGCTGGGCCGGACACATTTTGTGTATTTGCCAATCTATTCACGGCCCCGATACGCGGACCAAAAACGATTCATACAATTTTATACCCCTATTTTTTTATATCCTCTATAATTCCGGGGACGAGGTGTGCGGCAAACTGTATAAAAGTTTATTAACAAAAACATTCAGTGGGCGGTTATTCTTAATTGGAACAGTTTTTGATATTTAATTATCAAAGAATTGCATCGTATAAAAATAACGTACCTAGTATAAAATTTTAAGTTAGTTTTAAGATTTAAACATGCTGCTGAAAAGATTTAATATTATTTGTGGTGTATTTGGCGAAACACTTTTAGGCCGACAGATCCGATCCTGAATTAAGTCAAGCAGAAATACAAGATTGTTTCCGTTCAATAGGTCTAATCTCTCAGATGGGTATTCGTGCTGAAACGATCCTCTTTTATTGGCGTCTCTTTGTCGAAGTATTCGACATTTTCATCTGTTAGGTACTATACAAATTTTAGTATAGGGCGACACATCTCGGGGACTCCTAAATTTGATTTTGAAGGTTTCTAATTTCGACACAGTATTTTAGTGTAGTTAAGAGCTTAATAGCCTCGTTGATATAATAGGTTCACTTAACTTAATTATCGAAGACGTATTGTTACTATGAGTTACTGAATAGAATCACAAGATATTCTTCTAAAATACTTAACTAGTTGCAACTGCTTTTCGATCAATGGATTAAGAGCTAAGAAAGTTGCAGCGTTCTCCTAAAGATCAACTGGCAGAAATTGCACTTAATACTTTGAGACTAGCCACCGCTCCTGCACTATAGCGACCTACAAACCCGATACATTTTACTGGTGTGCAAGTTTTCAACGGGTACCGATTCAATCTTTATTAAAACTGAAAGAAAGAATTAAAATACATTTATTTAGCACAGACTAAGAGGCACACAACACAACATAATTATTGTACTACAAATAAAAACCAATTAAAAAAAGAAAGAAAACAAATAAAAAGTGTAAAATGCGTTCTAAGATATTAGCAGGAAAGCGTGCCTTGCGGCTGCGCCAAATAGGCCTAGTTCAGCAAAAATGCCAGACAACTAGTGCCTGACGCTGGTTTTCAACTAGACCTGACCACTACTTGGACTGCAAACTCAATATAAACAGAAAATTATCGTTTTGAGGACAACCCAAGGAACTAGAAGGCCAGAGTACTTACCTATAAGATTAAGAATGTATAGGGCGCATAAACTTTTAGAAGATTGCTTAAAGAATTACCTACTTCCGACAAAATAATTTAATTTATCTATTAAACTATTGGATGCATAGAGATAGGTTATGAATTATAGAAATAGTGGCGGCACCCGTGACAATAATATAAACACATTATCAACTCTGTTTACAATATCGGAACGTAACAGGAGGAAAAAACATGATATTCATTGTAAATATGCAACGAAAGCCGAAACCCGTTCCATATGCAACGAGTCGGTCGAGGATCGCGTTCATGGACGTCAGTTCCTTCCTAGCTTTGTTCTTATCTGGACTGCTATTGTTTACACCGAACACTTTAACTAAAGTGAAAGACATCTTTTTTTTTTTTTTACTGAGTTCACTAGTCAAAAAAGATGTCGATAATGCGTGTTGTAGCAATAACAGGATGTGACAGTGGCCTCGGATGGGCCATAGCAGCCAGGTCAGCTCGTGAAGGCCTTGTCACAGTCGCTGGCATGTACAATGGAGTTGATACTAAGGCTGCAGAAGAACTAAGAAAGTTGTGTGCACACCCCTATTCGCTGGATGTGACGAACCCGGAAAGTATCGCCGGATTCCGAGACTACGTCAAATGTTTGCTGAATGACAACCCTAATTACAGTAAGTGATTATTTTTTGTTTTAAGATTATTTAAATACTGGGCTCCTTTTAGTTCAAAAGGGATCTAGGGAGATAAAATGGGTCAATTAAAACCACCTCTACAGATATGCTTTGCTGAAATTAATATTCTGTGCGCATAGCAACGGTCCACCCACTGAAGTGGGACTAGAATAGAATTAAAATATTAGACTACCCAAAAACTATTTTGTTACGAGTGCCGTTACCTTAATTAAAATATATTTAAAGTTTAGTTATTACTTTGAAATTGGAGAACCGATTTAATAAAGTACCTGCAAGTTCTAAACTAATTTGCTATAAAATACAATAGACGACGTACTGGTATATTTAGTAAGCTAATCCGCTTAACTGCCACCACGCTTTACTGGTAACTGCTGCTTAGTCATAAAGCACTGCGCTTGGCGCTTGACGTAGCAACACGTCGTGTCCCGGTTCGCAAAGAGTCAATCGTCATCCTGAGGATGCCTCGTTGAGAGGTGAAACACGTGTCGATTTCTTACAGGGTTCATTATGACTCACGTTGATTGGCTGACGTTACTAAATATACGTCGTCTATTGTATTTTATAATGGATTTCCGCAAAGTCACGCTTGAGTCAATTAACTATCTTTAATTTGCTCTATGCGAGGTGACTAAAGTGTTAAAATATCATCATTTCAGAGCTTCATGCTGTCGTAAATAACGCTGGAGTAATGACAATAGGTGACTATGAGTGTCAAACACCAGCTATGATTGAAAGCTCTGTAAACGTCAACCTGCTTGGTACCATGAGGGTTACCACTGCGTTCCTGCCTGACCTTAGGAAGAGTGCTTTAGAGGTAAGTAAGTAAACCGTCTGAAAAATATTCGACTTTTTTTCACGTGTATCGGCACCAACAGAAAAAAAAAGAATATCTCATGCTATAAAGGCCCTGGCCATGCAGTAATTACTAAGGTGAGAAGGTGACTGACAATAAAAAAATACCCCCAGACCGAATTTCTTATCTTAGTTTTTTTTTGTGTAGACTAGCCATCCACCCGGGAGGTATGGTATATGTAGTGCACATGTGTATGCGCGGACACAGGTTCAATCACTTTTCTTTCACTCACATAGTCCGATGGGACGGCAATCCGACTCGATCGGAAAGAGTTCAAGCGCAGGACCAACGGCTCTTAGGCTAAGCGTATGCTGAGACGCAGGTGACGCAGCACGGCACAGTACAGATTTCACAGGATAGGGCAGGCGAGGTAGACATAGGCCGCGAGTGTATGCTGCGACGCAGCTACACAGACACATTCGCGTCCTAGTTGGTACAAACAATAGACGGCTGTGCTGCGTTACCTGCATCTCAGCAAAAAAACAAGTGAAGATCTGCACGCGTCACGCAGAAATCTGTGCCGGCTCTACAACAAGACGCAGTGAACACACTCATGTCTGCATCGCACGTGCCTACGCCGCAGCGTACGCAGCTATCAGTACGTTCATGCATTACAAAAGCAGCTCTGCCCTGCTCTGCGTGTACCTGCGACACCTGCGTCTCAGCATACGCGTGTTTGACAGCAGAGGGTGTATTAGTACCAGTACCCGAATTCAAGTAACAAACCATTCGTGGAGCCAATTTTAATACAAAAACCGAAAAGTAATACGAAATAACGTCTAAGTTTGGTCCAATTAAGGTACCATTCCGTACCCGACCGGAGGAGGCAACTGTAGCCGACGTGTCGCCGCGACACGACTGGTTTCTATGAATTACAAGACACGTCGTAGGCAGCTAAGGGCGAGCGACAGACGACACGTGTAGCCCGACCGCAGACCAGTAGTGCCACCAACGCTCGAGCGATAACACGTTTTTCTATCTTCTATCTACCGACTAGAACACGGGCTGCTGCCGCCTGCGGTCGGGTACGGAATCATGACTGCAGCGACATGACGCCGCGACACATCGCCTGCAGTCGCCACCTGCGGTCGGGTACGAAATGGTACCTTTACCCTTGCTACAATTTCAGGAAACATATATAAAATTGTCTTGTGGTTTTTATAGAGCAATTTATTTGTCGATGACACAACATGTCTGTTATATTATACGATACAAAACGAATAATAAAAACCAAGTATCTTTGTACAGAGACAAATTAAGTTAATTTTTGTACCATAAATATGAAACAGATACGTAAACAGAATATACGAGAACATAGAAACAACACAAACATAATATTATGTACTTACATAAGTATCTATAGGTATGTTTCGGGACTTCGGGTGTGCAATATTACATCCAAAGTCGTGGTCCCACCGTATACCAAATTCCCAAATACCGGTGTCCGTGGCAACAAGTTAAAATTCATATTATTACGGCTTCCCGGAAACAGGTATTGTTATAACAACGATAGATAATTTGATACCGCCCCAAATAATCGTGTGATTTCTACGCAAACAAATGAAATAGGATTCTTTCTCAAAATGAAATTGACTTCGTAAACATTATTTTCTGAAAACACGTAGGTATTATTTTCTGGGCAACCGGAATGCTGAGCATCGTAAGCCGACAAAATAATATCACCCGAAAGGGAAAACGGCAATCTCTTTTTGTTTAAAATGTTTAATTGAAAACGTAAGCCTGGATTTGTTTATTTATGATGTTCCGCGTTTTATATAAAATCATATTTTTGTTTGATTTTACTTCTTCTTTGTTTTAAAAGAAGTTGTTGTCTTGTTACTTCAACACAGTCTGTTGTTATTGATACTACCGAAGTTATTTCATGAAGACACACTGCTAGAGTAAGCGCAAGAGTCTGCGCGAGACTGGTGGCGTTTTTAATTCTGGCTTATTGGTTAATTCGCATGAATTTACTTGCCCTTAACGAGCGAATCAACACTTCTAAATAATATTATTTTATCTTGACGCGATTCGCACGAAGTAAATTTATTGTGGGCGAATCGACAACTCTAGAAATACGTGCCTATTAATATAAATCGATGGCCAATTAGGCAAATTGGAATCAGGCATTTTGAATTTTATGCAATAAAGTTAAGGAAAAAGTACAATAACTTTACTGCATACAATTCGCCCGTTTTGGGTGAGTAAACGTACGAATCAACCAATAAGCCTAAATTCTATACTGTAGGTAATATTTAAAATATAATACGAGTATTATCTATGACGGCGCGTCTAAAGGTTCTACGATGCCAAACTTACGGAATTGATTTTAGAACGATTATGACAGACGTCAACTTGACGTAACCCCGAGTCTAAGTGCTTTAGTTATTACTCTGAGCCCCGAGTACTAGGAAGGCGGCCCCCTGTCAGAAGAAAAGATCGCGAAGTTGGGTCGAAGTCGGCATTGATTAATAATGACTGCGATATGGCGACTGGGATAATGGTGATCATGGTGATTAGTACCAAGACTACCCTTGCAGTGCAGTGAGTTGATTGATGTGCGCTCGCGTCTTGCGTACTCGGGGGAATGTCGTTTACATTATTGGTCAATCCCTAATGTGATCAGAGATATGTGATTATTCAGAATATTATTGTGTTTCATTTAATTACATCTCCTAGCCCGCAAACCCACGCATAACAAACAATAAGACTTCTTCTGATAAAGACGACGACGTATTGCCTTTATATATACATATTAATAATAATAAGTAATATTATCGATAACATATATTAATAATATTTTAGGGGTATGAGGAACAGGGTGTAAAGTTCACTCATCCCCCATAGAAAAGGGAGAATCCTCCGACCAGACGTGTGTGATGTCTGGCGGGCAACTGCCCAGAGGTTTGAAGTTGGGAGATTCTATATATGTTTATCGCGCTGTAAACTCTAATTGCGCGATGCAGGATTTTGTGTAACGTCACGATGTTATGTGACGTCAGGTCTTTGATGCGTAGTTCGCATGTAGCGATGTAGATGCCGCTACATCACTCCCCTCCGGAGACCGGAGGTCGATAGTGGGCTGAGTCTTGAATCTTGCGATGCTTCACAGTGTCAGCTGTGGTTCCAGTGAGTCGGAACCTGGTGCCGCATAGTTCGCAGTGGGTCGGAACTGTCTACGGTGATTCCCCAGTGAGTCGGGGTGGCGCTGCGCCTTGATCCAGTGGGTCGGATGTGGTACAGCGATGGGTTGTGGCTGTGGATGATGACCAGGAATGCGCGTTCGCTGCATGCTGGTGGTCAGGATACCCGTTGAAGCCGTGGGTGCTGGCTGGCTGTGTGACTCGCCTCACGAAAGCTTGCGGGAGTGATGATGATGATGACGACACGCTGAAGTAGTTGCACGAAGGCTGCGTTGACGTTCATATTCGGGGTCACCAATTTAGGGGTATGAGCAACAGGGTGTAAAGTTCACTCATCCCCCATAGAAAAGGGAGGATCCTCCGACCAGACAGCTGTGATGTCTAGCGGGCAACTGCCCAGAGGTTTGAAGTTGGGAGATTCTATATATTGCAGCATGTCGCTGCCAAGCCAACCTTTTTATTTGCCAAAAAGGCTTAACATGTTTTTCTCTTAAAATGTGGTTACGCTTGACACATTTTTGATTTTTTTTTTATCGAATGAAAAAGACGGTTTTGTTTTTTTGAAGGAACGACGATTGGTGCCATTGGTGTCGTGTCATACAGAGCTAGCGGTTTGATTATATTTTTTTCCGATTTAACACATTTATTTCAGTCTTTGGCATATTTTACCGCAAAATCTTTATTGTTATAATTTCATAAAAAAGTCTCATTTGTGTTTTATATACAGGAAGATTTTTTAGTCACCGTCCAAATTTTGATATATTAATCTTTGGCAAAAATCATTGAATATATGTTTTTTCTTTTAGTATCACTCAATACAAAAATATTGAGATATCATATCACAAAGTTATCTATAAAAAGTTTATGTTTCTGGAAACTGTCGCGCCGTGCGTACGCGCTAGGTAAAGTTACGCGGGCCGGCCCGCCCCGCGCCCCGCGCGCCGCCGCAATTCATTGATAACACAATAATAATCAAAGTTGCAAATTTTCCCTTCATACTTTCACGGGCTTAGGGCCGTCAATAAGCAAAAGGTTTGTGCTATGTTCACTATGGTTAGAATGTAATCCTTAATTAATCAATTACAAATAAAAGTAAAAATAAATTAGATAAATAAGAACTTTAGGCCTTACTAAAACCGTGCCAAAACGTTTTGCTAATAGGCGTATTTAAAAAAATTGAATCAACTTATGTACAAATAATTAAAAAAAATATCAAAATCATCTTAGAACAATCACACAGTACTTTAATAAATGTTCAAAATGCATACCGTTTCTCTCTAAACAGAGTCTTGCACGTTTTTACACATTATTTTTAATTTTGTTGAGCACTACAGTGTCACTTTTCACTTGATCGAAAGCTCGTACAATTTGTCCTTTTAATTGGTCTAGGCTTTGGACTTCCTCCACATACACTCGTCGTTTTATTTCGCCCCACAAAAAAAAGTCACACGGAGTAAGATCTGGTGACCGGGGTGGCCAGGCGACGGGCCCCCCGCGACCGATCCAACGATCACCGTGTTCTATGTTTAAATAATTACGAACGGCGGCGGAGTAATGAGGCGGTGCACCGTCTTGCTGATAATAAAAATCTCCATGGGAGATTACCATGGCACTTCATCCATGAAATCAGCAATTACTGTGCGTAACATATCTAGGTATGTGCCCCCGGTCAGCCGTCCCTCAATGAAATATGGCTCCAGTATGCTGTTGCCGACAATTCCAGAGCCCACACATTTGCGCTAAACCGCACTTGGTGATACGTTTCTCGTATCATATGTGGGTTTCGAAATGACCACCAACGTTCATTATGCTGATTATACAGCCCCACTCGAGTAAACAAGGCCTCGTCAGTCCACAAAATGTTAGCATCGGGGTGTGCGATCAGCCACTCGCAGAAGGCTCGACGGGGAACGGCGCGCGGCGTCTGCGTCGTTCAAGGCCTGTGCCTTTTGAAAATGGTACGGGTGCAACCCAGCAGTATGGAGAAGTTTCCACACGGCATATTGGCTTACGCCGAAGCGTCGCGCTGCATCTCGCGTACTCGATCTAGGGCTCCGTTCAAAGAAATCGAAAATATCATCTTCGATCTCTACTGCGAATCTCGGCCTGCCACGTCCTTGAGCGTGTGTAGGAGCTATAAATTGGCCATGGTCTAATAGCCTCTGATTTGCGGCCAAAATCGTTTGGCGATTAGGTACTGAAGGATTTATTATCCCTTGATTGCGAAGGCGAGGAATACTTTCTGCTTCGTACAGTCTCTGGGCACCGTTCAAGCTTTCACCACTAAGTATGTAAGATCGCACCATTTCGTAATACTCGCGGTAGGAATACATTGTAAACAAATTCACGATAGCGCGGGGCGCCGCTGGCGCGATGCGCGGGAACACGGAAGTGAGCGATTGCGTCGCGAAAGGGTGCGCGGGGCCGGCCGACTAACGATAGATCATAGATGTGTCGCCGCGCAGGTGTAGCGGGGCGGGGGGTAAGCGGGGTGTGCGCTGCCCTTTTCATTGAATGTTTGCGCGGCAAGTGTAGTATTATTAACGTCTATCTTGTGACCACGCAGAGCGAATAATTATTTCGAGAAAATTGTTTTTTATGAAAATTTTACCTACCGTTTTTTTTTCAAAAATGGCTTTAATTAATGATACACAATGCCTAGAAAAAATTTGGACGGTGATTAAAAAATCTTCCTGTATATATCCAGGAAAAACTACCTTTAATTGTTTCGTGAGTATTCCAGTTTATAATCCACCCCCCACGTAATATTGCCTTTCTAACCGGGTCTTAAATAGTATTTGTTCTGGATCCGTACAGAAAAGGCCTCGTTGAGGCCCCTGGCTTACCCGTCTCCAGCTGTGGCTGTAGCCAGGGAGGAGCGCAGTCCGCCAAGTCCACAGCCGTGTCCATCCGCGCGTGGTTCCAATACCACGTCTCCGCGTGGTGTCGCCGGCCAACCAGAAGTCGCCGCGTCGTCGACGTTTCAGACGCTGTCGCTAAACGTTGCAGGCAACACCTTTCACCATCCTCATTTGTCAGCCTTATTAATTAAAAAAAAAAAAAAAATCGCGTTTTAATTTTTTACCGTTACTTTAAATTGTCCGTTACCCATCCTAATTAAAATAGTGTTTAAGCCTGCGTATCTTATGTAGCACAACGGTTCTTCGTTTTAGATACACGTTCGTGATTTTTTTTTTCCTTAACGCAAACGAGCTCCCAGCCTTGGCCAATGCTAGTACCCCTCGCCCAGCGTTAGTCCTAAAAATACCTTATCCGAAGAATCTGGCGTTCTATATAATACTTTTTTTATTTTTTCTAAATATCTACGACGACCACCAATTTATTATTATTTTTTATCTGAGTTTAAATTTTGTTTCCTTTTTTTCGTTATAAACCAATTGAATTATACAGTGTGACTTCAAATTTTTCTGTGTTTCATTAAACGTTCTCCATCATCCTGGGTTCGATTCCCAGTGATTTTTTATATGTAATATAGCGGAAAATCATATATATCGTTAAAGAAATGGCGCCCGAACAAAGTGAGTATATTTAAAATACTTAATAACTACTATTTTTTGTCTTTTTTCGTTATTCTGTATGTGGTGTGCTCCTTAAGAGCACAAATTTAATCTCTAAGTTATTATTCTATTTTACAGGTGTCGGGAATTACATGAAGACTTTCGTGATATGTGGAAATTATTTATCCAGATCCTGTTGATTTAATTTTTTGTGCTGTTGTTCATGTAATCCGATTTAAAGAAACCTGTAACTATATGCAAAAATCTGACTTTTATTTCCATCCTATAATTATAAACGAAACCCGTATTTTATTTATCTCCTGTAGTCTTAGTTGTAGTTAGTACCCGTAGTGCATGGTTGATGTGTGTGAATGAATAGTCATCGTGTCTAAGGTAAGCTCTTTTGTGCGGCTGTTTTGCGAAGTGTCTATTTATTTATTTTGTTTGATGCCTAGCCCAGTCGTACGGTTTGCCAAACGTCGCTATCGTCTTCTATTCTTCCATCAGCAGCATTACTAGGGATTTGCTACAGTCTATACATCGCTATAGGAAAATCTTTCTTTAAAACATCTAGACCCCAATAATTCCCATTTGCATTATCCGATTTGCTGAAATTCAATTCGAATATTAGTTTTATCCCTAAATCTATTCACAGAGACCGGAATTTGCGGAATATTTACTCAAATAAAAATTCTCAATTTCGAGTTACGTAATTATTCATTACTACAAACATCGTTCAAAATATAAAGGAGATTGTCAAGTCCTGGAAATCCTATTTATTTAAAAGGAGATCGTCCAATTTTGTAACCTTTCCTTCGTTTCTAAGCACGTAAGTTTCTCTGTTAGAAGTCAGATCTTCGACCAGATCCGTTTTATTTTTTATCGGTTGTTTGTGTCAATTTTCGGCAATATGGACGTCGAGGATTGTTCAATTACCGAGACCCCTGTTCGAGTTAGCCCCATAATTTCGAGACCTCCTCCTATTCCACCCAGAGCTTCTATGTCGTCAGGTATTCCGTCTCCTATCAAATCCGAAGATCATCTACGCTATTACCACAAGCAGATTTCTCTCTCGAAATGGAAGATTGATTTTTCGGGAAATACTTGTGTACGTGAGTTTTTCGTGGCAGTAGACGAACGAAAGGAAGCCGATGACATTTCGGACCTTTATTTAGTCAAGCATTTCCACGAAGTCCTATCCGGGGCTCCGTTGAAATACTTTAGGTCTATCCGCCATCCGGATCTTTCCTATGCTGTTCTCAAGGAATATTTCATTAAAACTTTCGGTTCCGTCGGTTTCGAGTTCAAAACCGAGCAACAGGTCAGGAACTTGAAGCAAAAGTCTGACCAATCGGTTAGGGATTTCGTCATTCAGGTTTCATATCTAAATGATCGTTTGTTCAATCCGATAACTGAACCAAATCTTCTTCAAATTATTATGCACAATATGCATCCTAAATTTTACCCTTGTTTATCTATACATAAATTTAACGATTTGGATTCACTTATCGATATGGCTTCACACTTCGAAAGTTTTTTACCAGTTGTTTCCAAACCTGTTTCTAGCATATCGAGTGACACTCAATTGTGTCCAAAATGTAAAAAGAACGGACATTCATATCGTAGCTGTCCAGATTTCCCTGGCATGCTTTGTTTTAGATGTCGAACTCCTGGAGTCATAACTCCAGATTGCCCGAACTGCAATCCAAAAAATGCATAAGCCACCGGCAGCACGCATTTCGTACAGTGTCACCGGTGATATCAAACGGCTCGTCGGATAACCGACCATTTATCGAGATTTTATTAGGCAATCGTCTGGTAAAGGCTCTTTTAGATTCAGGCGCACAAATGTCTCTTATCAGTGACATTTTAGTTCAGGAGTTAGGCATTTCTTTAAATTTCAACAATTCATGTCCCCGCGTTATTTCTGCTAATAGCTCGCCTATTGATATTGTGGGAACTTTATACCTTCCGGTTAAGTTTAATAACTCGACTTTTACGCATGAGTTTTTAGTAGCACGTTGCATGTCTTCGTCAGTTATTTTAGGTATAGAATTTTGGAACAAATTTGGTTTGACTACCCTTTTTAGCCAAGCTTTTGATAAAAATATTAAAGGAAATATGTACCTTTCATCCGTTCTCAATTCTCCTCCGCATCTGTCTTGCGTAACCGAACCCCGATACGTACACCCCCGTAACGTCCTTTTACCCGACCAAGAGCGTAGTCTACAAAATGTCATTGATGAGTTTGAAGTCATCTCGTCTGACAAGATCGGGCTAGGTAAAACTTCGTGGCTGTCACACAAAATTAATACTACGGGACAGCCGATTAGGCAGAGATTTTATCCTCTTTCACCGGTTAAATTAAAAATACTTAACGACGAAGTTGATAAAATGTTACAGCTTGGTGTTATTCGACCATCTCGCTCACCCTGGGCTAGCCCAGTAGTAATGGTTACTAAGAAGGATGGTTCTGTCCGTTTCTGCGTGGATAGCAGGAAATTGAATAGCGTGACCATCAGAGATTCGTATTCCCGCGTATTCAAGACATTCTTGACAACCTTCGTGGTGCCAGATATATAAGCTCGCTCGATTTCAGGAGTGCATTTTGGCAGATACCACTCGCGGATAACGACAGTTGCGCAAAAACCGCTTTCATAATTCCACAACGCGGCTTGTTCGAATTTGTGAGAATGCCATTCGGGCTCACCAATGCCGCTTCTGAGATGCAACTACTTACTGATATGATTGTTAATTTCGAATTCACGTCGACCAGCGATGACTGCGTTTTTGGATATGTCGATGATTTGATTTTAATCTCCAAGGATTTCCACAGTCATCTCGCGCTCCTCAGAAAGGTGTTAAACCGCCTTAAAGAAGCCGGTTTATCTATTAATTAAAAAAAATGCGAATTTTGCAAAAGCGAACTTAAATATTTAGGTTATATTGTAAACGAAAAAGGCCTACAAACAGATGCAAGCAAACTAGATGCTATTAGGGATTATCCAACCCCTACTTGCGCTAGATCCTTGCGTGGTTTCATAGGCATGTGCTCTTATTATAGGCGTTTTGTCGATGGTTTTTCCTCTATTATAGCACCCCTTACAGCTCTTATTGGTAAAGGTCGTGATCCTATTAGTTGGAATCACGCTGCTGAACATGCTTTTAATAAGTTAAAGGAGGCTTTAATCAACACTCCTGTTATGGCTTGCCCAGATTTTTCCAAGCCATTTCTTTTACAATGTGATGCATCAGCGGTTGGTCTCGGTTCGGTTCTCTCACAGAAGATTGATGGTGTAGAGCATCCCATTGCCTATTATTCCCGCCTATTTTCTAAAGCTGAGCGTAATTATAGTACTACTGAACGCGAGCTCTTATCTGTCCTCGATTCCATTAAACATTTTCGGTGTTATTTAGATGGAATGAAGTTTTCTGTTATAACAGACCACATGGCCTTGAAATGGTTACTCACCTTAAACAACCCCTCCGGACGTTTAGCCCGCTGGGCCACTGTAATTTCCCAATACACCTTCGATATACTTCATCGTAAGGGTACACAGCATGTTGTCCCAGACGCCTTATCCAGAATTTACGCAAGCCCTGTTACGTTTGACCAAGGCCCCGAACGTACTAATGACCGTTGGTATAAGAAAGTTTACCTGGGCGCTCGTGAGACGCCGCAAATGTTCCCTGATTATGCCATACAGAACGGTGTTCTCTCAAGACGTATGCCCATTACTAACCCTTTATCATCTGATCCTTGGCGCGTTGTATTGCCCGCTGAGAAGGTCCCGCTCGCTATTTGGGAAGTTCATAATAATTTCCCCTCTATTCACCCCGGTGTTATGAAAACTTACCTTAAAATCAAGGGTTTGTTTTATTGGCCAAACATGTTTCGTGATGTCACCGAAACATTAAGACAATGTGAGGTTTGCAAGGCCTATAAAATCTCTAACACTCAACCACGTGGTCAGATGTTGTATCCGAAACCCGTCTCTCTTCCCCTACAACTTATTTCCATAGACATCATAGGTCCGCTACCTATTGCCTATTATGGTTACCGTTACATACTATCTATGGTAGATGTGTTTTCCAAATATATCTGGCTAGTTCCTTTAAAAAAGGTCGACGCTACTTCCCTAATTAAAGCGTTGGAGTCCGAAATATTTTATAATTTCGGGGTTCCACGTGCAATTCCTTGTGATAACGCTACCGTTTTCCGTAGTAATCGTTTCTTAAATTTCCTCAGATCGTTTCATATCGATCCACCGATCTTTACGCCCTTTTACACGCCACAGGCCAATACCGTGGAACGGTATAACCAAAGTGTTGTCACATGTTTAAGTATTTTAGTCGGTGAAAACCAAAGGAATTGGTCTAAATTATTACCCAAGGTGAAATTATATCTCAATTCTTGCATTAACTTAGCTACCGGTTTCACACCAAACTTCCTTATGTTTGGTAGGGAAGTTGTTTTGGATCCTACTAGTGCGCATGGACAGACTCTAAGCTCCAATTTAGCCGAAAGTCGGTCTCAACACGCATCTAACCTATCTTCCCTTGCACAGATTTACACAAAAGTCGCTGACAACCTTTCTCTAGCTTTCCTCCGTAATTCTCGAACTTATAATACGAATCGTTCAAGTATCACTCTTAACGTAGGTGACACTGTATGGAGGCGTAATTTCTCTAGATCATCTGGTACCGATTATTTCTCCGGAAAACTTGCCCCTCGCTTTGTCAAGTGTCGGGTAACTAGGGTCATCTCTAGGACCACCTATGTCCTTAAGGATTGTGATTCCGTTCATTCCGGTTCATACCATATCAAGGACATTTTGAAGTGATTGCCCTTCTCATCTAACGCCATTTTTTCGTTCATCGTATTACATTTAGTTTCTTGTATAAATTTCTCGGACCGCCCCCCAAAATTCGCTGTCTCTTTCTTCATTTCCCATACAGGTGGGATAATTTATATTCCCCCTGGGCACGTAGTCACTGGATTGAGCCCCAGTGTCACGTGTTTTCGTCATATTCTTCTAGGTACGTTGACATTGGGCCGGACCCCAATGTCACGTTCCTTCATAATTTTCTTCCGGATGCGTGTTTTTTGGACTGGGTCCCCAATTGCACGTTTCCTCTTCCTTATTCTAATGGGTTAACTCTCCTTATTTTTGAGTATTTTTCTACTTTCCCCTCAAGCGATCGTGTCCCGCGTCGGTTGTAGGTTTATTTTCTCCTTTCCAAAGCCTTCTTGGTTTTTCTCCTTGTCCTGTTTCTTGCTTTGTCGCATGTGTAAACATTGGAAGCATTTTCCGATAATAATTTTGAATACTTGTATTTAGTGTTAGTCCACGCGACCTACATTAAAATACATGGTTCAAGAACCATATCACTTCCAATTTGAGTGTGATTTCTTTTTCCCTCAATCGATATTTAATTTTATCGATGATGTAATATAAGTCTTTATTCTAGGCTAATAATTTTTTTCCTTGCTTTAGCTTGAGTTTCTTTATTGCATCTAGTTGTTTCTTGCTCTCGTCATTCGATTGCAAAATCTAAGAACACTTCTTAGATTTTTTTTTATATATAGCATTAACTTAACTTTTTAACATGGGAGTTGAAGTCGTACATTCAGATTTTTTTAAACATAGGTTTGTAGGACACTTCTGTCTTCGATAGTTCGCACCGATAAGGTGTAGGTTTGATCCGGTTCTGATTTACTCTTTGTCGGCTGCACTTAGTGTTCTCTGTTCGTTTTTGCTTAGGTTATTTTCATTAGTTTTGGTTAATGTTTAATTTATAAAATAGTATTGAGGTCGATTTGTTTAATTCATTACTTTCCCTCCATAAAGTTACTTAGGCTGTCACTTTTATATCAACTTATGTCATCCATGTCAAGGGATGTCACACACATTTAGGGTTGTGAAATTTTTTATCGATAATGTCGATAAAAAAATTTTTTTTGCTGGAAAGGCGGTATTGCAGCATGTCGCTGCCAAGCCAACCTTTTTATTTGCCAAAAAGGCTTAACATGTTTTTCTCTTAAAATGTGGTTACGCTTGACACATTTTTGAATTTTTTTTTATCGAATGAAAAAGACGGTTTTGTTTTTTTGAAGGAACGACGATTGGTGCCATTGGTGTCGTGTCATACAGAGCTAGCGGTTTGATTATATTTTTTTCCGATTTAACACATTTATTTCAGTCTTTGGCATATTTTACCGCAAAATCTTTATTGTTATAATTTCATAAAAAAGTCTCATTTGTGTTTTATATATACAAAGTTGATACGACAGAGGGGCTTTCCTTTAAACTGCCTATACTAGGTACCATTTTCAAGCTCTGTACCAAAAATCAATTAAATAGGAGCAGTAGTTTAGTCGCAAATGATTTTTTAAGTTTTTGCCCCGTTTGAACACGATGTATCTTTCCTAACAGCTGATTATGTCTATACGCATAGGTCATGCACCTTAAAACGATAAATCTGAGTATAACCTATGCGTGGTTGCCGCTGTGACGCAAATCACAAGTACAACCAAATATTCTCGCTAAAAAGATGACAATGCAAACAAGGAAGCAATAAATACACACACACTTGCATTTTCATTACGAGTGTGAAAATCATAGCAAACGCCCCGTGGGTAAAAGAAATAGAAATAGGTCAGTGTGTTGCTATTGCATCCTAGCGACGAGGGGCAGGGGTTGCGATCGGTAAGTGAGTGGGGCTTCTAAAAACTGTTTTTTACAGTGCGGCGACGCAGTTCTTTCGGAACGTACTTATGTTACGTAACACGGAAGTACCTGCGCCGCCTTCGTATTGTCGAACTCGCGCGCTGACAATTGGGATTTAGTTTTATTATTGTGATAGGACACTAAACAAGTTTAAGACAGTATTTCTTTTTTTATTGTGACAGGACACGTAACTTGGGATTATTATTATTTAGTGTTAGTGTTTTTTTTTGTGATCGACTGCTTTTATTGTGATACGACACGTAATTAAACTTTGGTTTTGTGTGTGTGTGTGTGTGTGTAATTAAAGTGTTCAACAATGCCTCGTGTAACTTACACGGCGTTAGAATACACTGACATGATTTTTAATTAGAAAAATAAGTAACAATATTCTCCGTCGGTATAATTTGTGCATTCATGTGAATGAAGGACACATCGAGAATTTAAAATTTTAGTGTTTTTGTTGTTGCGCGCGTACTTCAAAACCATACCTAAAAGCCGCGAGTGAAGGCCTAAGCCGCCGCCCGCGCCACCGCCGCCGGCCGCCCGCTTTGAAATGAGATACACGCCGCGCGGCGCGGGCGCGACGTTGCCACTGTTACCTAGGTATCTTCTAAGGTCAGTTAAATTTATTTACAAAGGGTGGTTGCGTTTTACTCTGATTCATAAGCTATTTAGTTTGTTTGAAAAAAAAAAAAACTCATTTTTGATGCTTTTTATTTTTATACCGTATCGAATTAATACTAAACACGTATAGTATACGTAGTGTAATTTAATGCCCCTCTGTCATATCAACTCTGTATATCCAGGAAAAACTACCTTTAATTGTTTCGTGAGTATTCCAGTTTATAATCCACCCCCCACGTAATATTGCCTTTCTAACCGGGTCTTAAATAGTATTTGTTCTGGATCCGTACAGAAAAGGCCTCGTTGAGGCCCCTGGCTTACCCGTCTCCAGCTGTGGCTGTAGCCAGGGAGGAGCGCAGTCCGCCAAGTCCACAGCCGTGTCCATCCGCGCGTGGTTCCAATACCACGTCTCCGCGTGGTGTCGCCGGCCAACCAGAAGTCGCCGCGTCGTCGACGTTTCAGACGCTGTCGCTAAACGTTGCAGGCAACACCTTTCACCATCCTCATTTGTCAGCCTTATTAATTTAAAAAAAAAAAAAAATCGCGTTGTAATTTTTTACCGTTACTTTAAATTGTCCGTTACCCATCCTAATTAAAATAGTGTTTAAGCCTGCGTATCTTATGTAGCACAACGGTTCTTCGTGTTAGATACACGTTCGTGATTTTTTTTTTCCTTAACGCAAACGAGCTCCCAGCCTTGGCCAATGCTAGTACCCCTCGCCCAGCGTTAGTCCTAAAAATACCTTATCCGAAGAATCTGGCGTTCTATATAATACTTTTTTTATTTTTTCTAAATATCTACGACGACCACCAATTTATTATTATTTTTTATCTGAGTTTAAATTTTGTTTTCTTTTTTTCGTTATAAACCAATTGAATTATACAGTGTGACTTCAAATTTTTCTGTGTTTCATTAAACGTTCTCCATCATCCTGGGTTCGATTCCCAGTGATTTTTTATATGTAATATAGCGGAAAATCCTAAATATCGCTATAATATGTTTATCGCGCTGTAATCTCTAATTGCGCGATGCAGGATTTTGTGTGACGTCAGGATGTTATGTGACGTCAGGTCTTTGATGCGTAGTTCGCATGTAGCGATGTAGATGCCGCTACAATAATAAATAAAATATGATTAACCTTATATTAATATTAATGAATTAAATATTTCTATACTTAATTTGAGCTTACATGCGGAAGGGTGTGTTAGGCTCTTACTTACTAAAACTCACCCGTATTCCTTCAGTTGTCTGTACGTTGCTAGGGGCCACGGTATCCCTTTCGGACTTTCCCGCGACCCCGGCAGGCATCGGTCCTAGCAGACCCCTTCAGTTGTGCTGACATCTCTTTGAGGCGCGCGTGGAGCACAACGCGCCGTCGACCCGGGCCTGGTCCTTATCGGAAGGCGAGCTACTCATTGCTCTCCACCCGAAAGCCCGCGTCTACGGTGGCCGGAAATCGGCTCGGGATTCCCGTCTCCTGCGGCGGCTAGGGGCGTGAGGGCGCGAAATTTGCCTCTCCCTGACGCGCTCTGCCACCTCCTTCGTGAGCATTATTATTTTCACAGAAGGAGGTGACGGATTTCGATGCCCTCTCGCTCCGTACCATGGCCTGGACCAGGGCGGACGCGAGAGGTCACCGCCGCCGATCGCCTCCACGAGGACACGGCGGTGCTCCACCCAGACGGGGCACCGTATGCTCCACCGTGTCCTCCGGATGATCTACACATTTGTGACACCCAGGCGTTTCCTCCCGCCTTATCCGGAACAGGAATCTCCCGAAACAACCGGGTCCGGTGAGGACCTACGTCAGGCGGAAGGAGGGGACGCCGTGGCGCCTCTCTAGCCATGCCGCATGGCCCTTCAAAGTCGTTTCGAAACATTACTTTTAGCTGCGCACTACTGCTTACCCCCAGTTCCTACGAAAACAGCATAAGGCGCCTAGTATTTCCTATGAGACGCTGAGCGAGCTGATTGCGGTACTTTCAATTGGTTTTCAGTTTTCTTACAAAAATTCAATAACCATATAGGTACTGAAAACTATCGTTTCAATAAATGTAGATATACAATGTATACTCGTATGTCACTGTATAGTTATGAACTTCGTTAGTTTATAAACTATCGGTATTATTTCTGTTAGATTATATACTGTCGAAAAATGATGAACTGTAACAACCTATTTTACAAATAAACGCATTTTTATTTCGATAGTTTATCATCTATTCATGGGAAATTCAAACTTGCTTGCGACGTAACGCACCTTGCGCTAATAGGTACTCAATAACCTGTCTAGCTGCGAGCAACTTGGAAGTAGAGCTCGCCGGCCACTGCTGCGGCACCGCTCGCTTCGCTCGCTCGGCCCGCGCGCGGTTGGTCACAGTTCTAACCTAACCTAACCCATTTCACAGTTTGACATTGTGTGACATTATTATACTTAAAGATTTTTTTTTCCTAAATGTTGTATAGGTAGGTACAAGACCTTTTCAACTTTGTTTTAACTTTTTTTACGAATGAGCGACAGTAAATACAGGTCATGTTTTTTAGATGATTGCCTTACTCATTCTGATTTCAGAACACGGGACTCTCAAAACCCCGTATAATTAACGTGGCAAGCCACTGCGGCTTACAGCCGTTGCCTGGCTTCGGGGCCTACAGTGCCAGCAAGGCGGGCGTGCTGGCTTTAACTAAAGCTTTGCGGATGGAGCATCGAAGACACGGGTTGAGTGCCGTGGCTTTTGTGCCAGGTAATTGCTTGTTTAAGGACCTCATTATCATTCGTCATTCTCCCGCCCCTATCCCAATTTATTTGTGGTCGGTGTAACATATCTCTTTCTTCTATAGATCTCTATTAGTCAACACCTCGGTAGACAGTCCCTTTCTAGCCATTTCGATAAACTTTCACACAGTCCATCCATTTATTTTATTAATTTATTTTATTATTTATGTACACACAGTAAAATACAGAGACGACATAGTTATAGTTTTGAGTACAAAGGCACTGCTTATTTCTTAAAAAAATTCTTCCAGCAGTCCTGCGAAAGAAGAAGTGAAAAGAAATGGAGACAATAGTGTGTGAGAACAAGAAGAGACAATTTGAATAAGCGAAGTCTTAAAACTAACATATTAAATAATACTCACAGTTGAGAGGATAGGAAATACTCTTTTACTTGATATTTGAATACAGAAATAGTTTTAAATCACGAATTCTAGGCGAAAGTGAGTTCCACAATCTTACAGCATGAACAGAGAAGGAATAAGAATAGTAGCTAGTTTTATGAGGATGAGATTTAAGGAGGGATCTAAGGTGTGATCTACACGGTGCGTCGCTAGGGCGAGCGTAAGAAAAACACTCGCGCAGGTAGGAAGGATAGGATGGGTTGTGTAAAATTTTGAAGAGGAGACATAAAATCGTTTCTTTGGTCTTCCCGTAACTCTAGCCATCGACAATCACACAATATTTTCCTCATTCCTCCGCATCACCGGTGCCACTTTCAGAATTCCTCTTATGTACCGACTCATTTCTTATTCTACCCATTCGTGTAACACCACACATCCCTCTTAGCATTCTTATCTCAGCTGCATGCAATTGCCTTTCATTCATCCCTTTTGTGGCCCGACATTCTGATCCAAACAAGACAGCAGGTCTAACCATTGTTTTATATATAACTTCACCTTAAGTTTTTAGAGGCATTAGGAACAGGGTGTAAAGTTCACTCTTACTCTATACGTTTAAGGGGATTTAAATAAAATGGCCGTAGATGTGTCATTAATCCTTCTTGCGTGTCTAATCACCTCGAAAAATTACGAAATAATCTGAAATAACACATTCCTCGACTAAGAAAACCATACTTAGGTGCCACCAAATTGCTAAAGATTCAGATTTTTTGCTGGGATCTTAGAATTTGCCACAGAAAACTTTTCAAATGATACCAATTTCTTTTTCTTAAACAGGCGAGTTCTTTTCACCACACTTTACTTTATGTTTATTATTATTTTTATTCCAGGTGGCTTCATTAACTCCAGCAACATAATTGCAAGTCAAGGAGCACACGGACACACTATGCTCGAACATTTGAATGACGAACAGAAATCTTTTTACGGCAAAAGGATCATAACACTCTCTAATTATCTCCAGTCAGTAACAACTGAGAACGCAGGATACGACTCTTTGAAGGACGAGAACATCATAGAGGCATTCGTCAAAGCTTTGATGAATGATAATCCCAAGGATCTGTATAAAGTGGAGTCGTGGAAATATATGTTTTTCTATAATCTGTTTAAGTTACCTCTCCCAGAAGCCACTCTCGGTTGGCTTGTAAAAAAGTTCCTTAATTTTCCCGAGTGAATAAATTATTTTGTGGGAATACTTCTAAGATATGGAAATAATAGTTTTTTACATCTGTGTGGGTAGAATTTAACTATTTTTATCCATTCCTAATAAGTACCTACTTACCCAATATACGCGGACGCGCGTTTTCATTTGGGTCCACTCATCAACGTTTTGTCATATTTTTTATAATAAATATAGGTACTTAAATACCTTCTAAATTATTATTTTGTCTCACTACTCCCACAACAAAAAACATTGATGTGCCTCCGGAAAACACTGATACAGCATTGTTTATAAAGAAGAACCAGTGTAGGTATATTTAGCTTGACTTAGCCATATTTGCACGGTCAATAGTACGGATAATTTATTTTAACTTCCGAATACTAGATGGCAGAACTATCACCGACGTCGTATATACTCTGTGCCAGCCAGGACGCGGGAACCACCTCTGTTTTTATAAAAACTAATTATTCTCAAATATTTTTTTTACTTTCTCTCAAACTCTCTCTCTAATAATTCTCAAACGACAAAATTTCGGAATAATTATAGCGGGGGGTTATCATCGCGCTCGTCGTTAGTATCGCAATTATATAATATCAATTAAAATATTAACTCTATATCGATTTTATTTAACTCTCAATCTCTCTCAAACGAACCTCAAAAGATTAAAAAAGAAATTACGTTCAAGTCCATTTTTGCGCCATGTTCTCACAGAAATTAAAATCAATTTTACATTAAAACTAATTAATTAAAAAAATTAATAATGAAAATTCTCTCAAACTAGTGATTCTATAGCGATTAGTATTAACACAAGTTCAGAATAATTAAATCGGGAGGCTAACTTCACAGAGGTCAGTATTCTTCTGTTAGATTATAGTATCCGTACTATTGAATAGAACGGAATAGAATTGAATATACCTACTTATTTGGTACATGGTACATTAAGGTCTTATTATTTAGATCTTACATGTTTCGCTATGGACTGGCATACAAATATTTAAATGTATAAATTATAGACAACACATTTTATTTTATTTTATTAAAACATGTCTAATAACATTGGTTATTTATTAGGGTTTCATATATATATTTGAACACTTAACAATAATGGATACATAAAGTAATATAATTAAAACTCATTATTCTTATAACTGTTACTTTTTATCAAAAAATTATTTAAACACAATTACCATTTTACCAATAAGTAATTTGTGTAATTTGGATTTAAAAATTTTTTTTTGGGAGTTCCCTTATTTCTTTTGAAATATTGTTGAAGAATATAATTGCTGTTAAAAAGCTATTTTTATGACATAATGTCTTCGATCAATAAGTGCATTATTGATCGAAGCATAATGTGCTTTGATGTGAAGGAATTCTTAGCCGTGTTAGGTCTCGACTACTCTCGACGGGTATATTTTGAATGCAAGTCGCTATGTTATAAAAAATGTGGTGTTCAGCATCATAACATCACGCCTGTATTGCCCGAAGGATTAGGCAGAGTTGTACCTATGATACACCCACATTTCGCCAGTTATGTTTAAGTCCCATGTAATAGGGGGCGAGCCTATTGCCAGAAACCGGGCACAAATCCAGACTCCGGACTGCTACTGTGAAATTCCAGATGGGAAAACCCAATAACACTTTGCCCGACCCGGGAATTCAACCCAGGACACCATGCTCAGTAGTAGCGCTTGCGACCACGAGACCAACGAGCTAGTCAGGGAGTGTCGAGTGTTCTTTCACAAATACAGCAGCTTGAGCTTGCATTATAAGAAGATCTGTTAAGTTAAAAGTTACAAATTTTAAAGGGAATTCTGCAGGATGTTAAAAGACTGATACCGCAAATTGCTCTTAGGCATTTTTTCTGCACTAGGAAGGCATCATTTATATTCGTCGAGTTCGTGGACTCCTACTATACCGGATAAAAAGAAAACTAAACTATGTACAAAAACTATATAAGTACCTTTAATAAAGGGAAAGATAGAAATATAAGATAAGTACACAGAGAAGGCAACCCGTTCATGGGTCAATTTATTCGCTTTTGTAACAAACTTCCCATTGATATTCGAAACTTACCCAATAAAAGATTTTAAAAGCTGTATTATAACCAATCTTTGTAAAAAAGGGTACTACACACATCAACACGGTCTAGGGATATTTCATACTCAATTAAATAACTCGAAAAGTACTGGCCGCATTGGAATCTTTTATACACCGATTTGTTCGTAATTTATCTCAGACTAATTCCAAACTCAAATTTTTGAAAATTCTTTTGTTTCGGTGGCATAAAAATGTCTTGATGTGTAGGAGAGGGAATTTTCATTTGTGCGAAATTTAGAAAACAATACGAATTACGTTTAGTTACAGTTTTTTTTAATTTTTAAACGAAAGATAAAGTTAAAATTGAGGTATTGTAGCCATGCAACGCCAACATTTGACGAGGGCGGAGATGTTACGAGCTGTGGGAATGCTGGAAGCTGGGTCTGTTCAGCGTAATGTTGCTGAGGCCATAGGGACCCACCAAAATGTAATTTCAAGATTGTGGACACGCTATCGTGCCACATGCGAAGTAGCGGAGAGGCACCGGGGGCCAAGTCGCATCACTACCCCCAGACAAGACCGATTTTTGCAAATTACTGCGCGAGCTCAACCAAATGCAACGGCGACTCAATTGGTCCAAAGGCTGCGAGTGGAACACCAAGTGCTTGTGAGTGACCAAACTGTAAGAAGGCGACTGCATGAAAGCAATCTACGCTCTCATAGACCACTCCGGGTCCCACCTTTACGGAGAGGCAATCGTGGACGACGATTAGAATGGGTTCGGAACCACGTGGACTGGGGCCGTGAGCAATGGTCCAATGTGCTGTTCACGGATGAATCCAGGTTCGGCTTCCATCCAGATTCACGAAGGACGCGTGTTTGGCGAGTTCCTGGACGATGGAGCCGTCTACAGAACCCTCAGGAAGTTCACCCATACCAAGGAGGAACAATTATGGTTTGGGCAGGAATTCGTCTTGGAGGACGGACGGATCTCGTTTGGGTGCGGGGCAATATGACGGCAGAACGATACGTCCAACAGGTGCTGGGGCCCGTAATCTTGCCCCACAGAACACAAATGGGGCAAGATTTCCTGCTCATGCACGACAATGCCCGGGCACACACGGCGAGAACGGTAGCAGCTTGGTTACATACACACAATGTTAGGGCCTTAGACTGGCCTGCTCAATCGCCAGATCTAAATTCCATTGAGCATGCGTGGGATATGCTGCAAAGAAGAGCTCTGAAGGAAGTTCCTGAAAATCTGGCTACGGAAGATCAACTTTTTGCGCACCTCAGAAGGACATGGGATAATATTCCGCAGCAAGACATTGAGAACCTTGTTCTGAGCATGCCGAATCGTTGCCGATGTGTTATGAACATCATGGGCGCTTTCTCAGACTACTAATTTCAAGTTTATAAACGCAAATTAAATGATTTTTCTATTTTTTTCAGTTTTTACTCATAAATTAAAAGTTAATTCATATACGATTTCCGTCTATGCTTCATTTTTTTTCCATAAAATCCTGAAATTTTAATCGAAGTACCTTAACCATTATTAAAAAATGGTAGAATATTAAATAACGTATCTTTTAAATATATACATGTCATATAAATAATTAACACATTGATAGTAATTCGCTTTTTTTTAAATATCCCTAGACCGTGTTGATGTGTGTATAAAATTTCAGATTATTTAGAAGATAAAAAGCTTGGGATTGAGCTGCTCGCTCTGCTAAGCCTTCTGATAAAACCATAAAACTTGACATTTTAATTAACATGTAAAATCATCAAAATAAACCTGTTTTATATAGGTACATTGACGCTGTTAAAATTATATACAAAATGACATGACTACTGTATTGCGAATGTGAGGACTATGTTACCCGCGTACCCGCCGCCGCCGGTTGAACGCGTCCCAAAAGGTCATGGCCATCCGGCTGGTCCGGGGATACCGCACGGTCTCCGGTGAGGCGGCGAGCCTCCTTGCCGGATTACCGCCATGGGATCTGGAGGCGAAACGCCGGGGAGTAACTCCGCTGCCGCGAGAAATTGCGGCACATCGGATAGAGCTCCGGCGGGATCTCATGGCGTCATGGAGAGTGCGTGCGATTGTCGCAACCCAGAGCTGGACACGCCATAATTGCGGCGATAAGTCTCCTCTGACGTGTAAAAGTGATTCCGATAACCTATGTACAAAATGAACAATTTCATTTCACACATAATTACTCTATTTAATAAAAAAAGGAAGTAGGTAAAAGTCTAGAGAGTCTACTGAGGAATCCGAAGAGTCTTCAAAATAATCATTTATTGAATAATAATATTTCTGTAAAAGAAAAATTTGCAGTTATAGCCAATGAAAATCAAAAAAGAAGATTTCTGAGAAATTGCAGTTAAATGTTTAATGTTTTGCAATCGAGGTCTAAGTGGCATAAAAGCCATTATAATAAATATGTAATGAATATAAATTAAAGTTTTGTTCGGATTTCCAAAGACTGTGGACTAAAACTCAATTATCAAAGTTACAATCTTGAAAAAAAAAAACACAAACGTGACGTCTCACGTCATGGTTGACGATTGACAGTTGATATTTTCAGTTTTGACAGATTTTGTTACAAGTATTGAAGAAAAATCAATTTTTCTGTTAAAAACCAAGAAAAATAGTGCAAAAATATCAAATACAGTGTGAGAATAGAAGGATTCATTAATATTGCATACATTTTCGTGCAAAGCAGTCTCATTCCGAAGAAATGGAGGTGGTGTTTGGGCCGAATTCGGTCGACGAACCGGTACGTAAAGTATTTTGTTACAACTGTAATTTTGAATTTGAATTCTATACCATTTTATTACAATATTTTGATTACTATCTCCAATCAAAACAACAAAGTTGGATAAAAGTTTGATAAGTCATCGTTTACTATCGATTTTTCATACAAGTTATAGGTTATTATTCTTGTGGTGAAAGTAAGTAATGAACCGACTAGAAATCTAATTATTCAAAAACCTTAAGAAAACCCTAAGACGACCCACTGAGCAAACTTAGCTCTACTGACACTGTAGTAACTACATAATTATTATTAGTTACCTAATGTCTACTACACAATCACTGCAGTGCAAGATGTCTTGCAAATTTATTTTGTATCTGTTTATTTTAACTATACCTAGTAATGATTGCTAAAGTTAGAAATTTAAAACTGTTTGAATGTTCAAAAACTATTTAATTATTTATGTGTTACAGAATCTTCTATATAAATTGCAACGTAAACTAAAAGTGTTCAATACTACTGATCCACTGCCTAACCGAGGATACAACTTGGTTGCCTGCGCTAGCAAGTATGGGATAGTTTTTGTTGCTTCACCAGATGGGCATTTATCAGGTACACATGTATTTTTTATAATATTTGCACAAAATTAAGAAACATTTAATCAACAAATATTATTTCAATAGACCTGTCCTTACATTTCTCTTCCTGTTTTTTTTTTTACCATTTCGGGGAAGCTCTTGGTCTTCATATTACCTGATGGTAACTGAGGATCAGGCTGAAGGTGGAAGCGAGCTTCACCCAGAATCCTCAACAGAGGAACTGGCTAGTTTACATCCAACTGCCGAAACACAACAATGCTGTTAAAATTGTTGTTATGGCGACAGACCATAAAGCTGAGCTTTAAGCATTTTCTCATAAAGCTTTGTATATTTCATTCATTCTTAGAACTAAGCATGTTCAATTCTTTTGGAAGCCTTGTTAGTAAAGATGTAGTTAGAAACACACTTTGAATGTAAAATTGCCCCTGACCCACTTTCATTTTACCTCACTATCTATAGGTATATTATTATACAGCTTAAGTACTTACTACTATTTCTTTTAGTTTACTACTTACAACAACTGATTGATAAGGAGTGTGAACCACAGCACACAACTGTAAAACTCCAGGAGAAACCAACCCACATTGGTGCTAGTTGTGACCAGGAATTGTTGGCTGTTACGGGTGGTCAACTACTGGCAATCTATAAGATTACTGACTTCCAAAATCAGGTAAATTACTTTAGGCCCATATTACAGAACCTCGCTCAAGACTCAAGCATTACTTTAAACTAGTTTCAACCAATCAAAAAGCTTTAAATGAGTTTTAAGTAACGCTTGAGTTTTGAGCGAGGTTCTGTAATACGGGCCTTAGTATTACTGTCACACTAAATTGTAAGGCTATAGTCATCTTGACTTTTGATTAATATTATCAAAATATTGGATAATATTAATCAAATGTCAAGATCACTATAGTCTGTTCCAAAAGTATTTGATGTAAGTGTAAACAAACCTAGTTCTGGTTAAATCCTTACACAATCACTCACTAAAGGGAATAATTAACACATTCATCTGTATTAATTAAAAGGTTTACTTTAAATCTCACCAATATTGTTTAAATAATATGATTAAATTGTAATTGATAAATCAGAATTGCTTGATAATCCGGTTAGACTGGAAGCCGACCCCAACATAGTTGGGAAAAGGCTAGGCAGATAGATTTTTGTAATTGATAAATCAACGAAAATTGAGGATTATTTATTTATTTATTAGAAACACCAACTATGTTACATATTTACAATTCTTAGGTTTATACATTATTAACCTCAATTGCCAAATGAAAACTAGAATATCGGTGTAAGTATTCAAATAATCAAATCAGAACCACTTAATTTGTAAGTGGCACTATAAATTGGCATCCACAGGTACGTTTTGTGATCCATTTGTTTACATTTTCATTATATACTTTTAGAACAGACCATCAATTACAACTATAGATGATACCTTACAATTCTTTGTCAATTTGATATGTGAGATTCCCAACTAGACTATTATTTTCTTTGGCAAAAGGTATCTTTCTCTCTATCATTTGGTTTCTTTTATGGCTAATATGTTTTGGTAAATTGATGCTAGAATAAGGGGGATGCGATAAGCAATTTTTCTTATGTTTTTAGCAATTTGCAGGTCAATGTCAGATTGTATCTTGATCAAAGAATGATTCGGGGCCATAACAAAATGTGTATTTACAGAATTATAATCACTAAAATCATTCATACAGCTCTCTTGTTACAAAAACCATAAAAATACATTTTATGGTTTGGTTTGATTGAAATTATTGTATGTGAGTGATGCAAGACAAATGGTAATGTTGCCCTGGTCTGATGCAAATGCTGCCCAGCTATCTAATTACGCAACACATTTTCGATTTGCAATTGAGTCAAATTGGTTTCGTTTGACTAGAATTGCTTTCAATTTACAACTTTTGAAAGCAATTCTAGTCAAAACGAAACCAATTTGACTCAATTGCAAATCGAAAATGTGTTGCGTAATTAGATAGCAGGTCTGAAGCAACAATTTGATTAGTAAATCTGTTATTAAATCTCATGGTAGCTCTTGTTTAATAATTTTTGGTCAATTGTTTAATGTTTGTGTTTACTAATGTGAAAATGATAACATGACTCATCTGCGACGTTAATCATAATATTACAATTCTATTACAGAATGCATCTCCCTCTCTAGCCATCAGATGTGATGTGAACCCATCCACCTTTGTGTCTGCTTTACAATGGAACCCCTGCATCCCTGACACTATTGCAATAGCTTTCTATGATGGCACACTTCTGGTATCGCAAGTTAGCACTTCTCAAGTTAAGAAAGTGCCTTCTAAAGCCAGGTAAGAATATTTTGCCTATGTTTTGTTTTGGCTTAATAATAAAATAATAACACCAGCTAGTCTATGTCCCACTGCAGAGCAAAAGCCTCTTCTCATACAGAGAAGGTATGGGCATTGACCGTAACGCTTGTTCAAGGCAAATTGGCAATTTCGTCCGAAATTGCCAATTAACAACAACACATTATACAACTAAGTCCAGGTTTCCACACAATGTTTCCTTCACTAATGTCAGTGAGGTCCGATATAAACATATATAAGTGGGTTGCAGCTGAAAATCAGCGTCAGGTGGTACACTGTGTGTTGCCATCTGACATCTATGCTGAGCTGAGGCCCTATTGGCATTATAACCATTGTTTTCTGTTTTTTTTTTAGTTATAAGGTGTATTTTTCTGCTAATGTAATGCCAATAAACGCATTTTTCTTTCTTTCTTTCTTTCTAAACGAAAGCCCGATTGCACTACATTGTTTGGCTTAGCACTTGTTAAATATTTATAGAATGGAAATACACTCATGTCAGGATATAGGGCTATGAAGAATGTTGCAGAGGAGACATAATAGAAATAGGAATTGTTTGTTTAATATTGAAATGTTTTTGCGACTATGTATAGAGAGCCACGCGAAAATGATTGACTTATAATCATGGTTTCCCAGACCACAAAAGATGTCCTCTTATTAATATTTATTTTATCAGATGCCTCTGCTGGAGCCCTAAGGGAAAACAACTGGTTACTGGCAACAGCGACGGAACCCTTAGTCAATTCAAACCGGATCTAACGCCAGCGAAGACCATTCCTGCACCAAACTTGTTTGAGAGTGCCCCTGTGGAAGCGCTAGCTGTGTACTGGATATCAACTTTTCAGTTTGCTGCTGTTTATAAAAATGCTACAAATAATAGTCGCCCAGGTAACTTTATACTTTAAGCCAATACTTAGTGTAGTGAGCTATTTTGCAGCCATTACTAGTGTATAATATAATAATACCAGCCTGTTACTGTCCACTGCAGGGCAAAGGCCTCTTCTCATGCAGAGAAGGCACGAGCATTGATCACCACGCTTGCTCAAGATGGGTTGGCGATTTCAGGCTTATATTAACTATAAGTCCAGGTTTCCTCACGATGTTTTCCTTCACCGATGTCAGTAATGTCCAAGATAAACTCAGAAAACTACTAGTGTATGTTTTTGTTTTTTTAGGAACATTCAACCAGTTTTTATGTAATTTATTTTGTTTCTGGTTCACTTTACACTAAAGACTGCATAACAGACATCACTTCTCCGGAATAGCTTATTTCCTCATGATCCTTTAAAATCTTACAAAGAAAATAAATTAACCATGTCTTGCTTGCAGCTGTAACCATCATAAATACTCCGAAAGCTGGGCAACCCAGCTGTCAGAACTATGAGGATATTTGCTACAGCATGGGATCTAATAGACCCTGGTACTACTACTTGCAGGGATTGGCGCAATGGTAAGAATATAATTTCAACGGCAACTGGGTCCAAAACTTTACCGTAACCATAAACAATATTATGCAGATTAAAAAATTTGTTTGATTGTTCAAACAAAGGTTTTAATCTATGCGCTATCTATATATCTGTTTAAACGCTATGGATAATACAACATATGGTTAAACGACAACGTTTAACGATATGTTGTATTATCCATAGCGTTTCTGTCGTCTGTGAAACGTTCCTGAATATTACCTCCAATACCAACCACCTCATAATAAGGTTAGGTGTAGAGGGCGAACTATACATTAACAAAATTCAGTATGGCAGTTCTCCATCCAGCTTACAGCCTAAAAAAAAAAACGCCTTACAGTACTCGTAGTCGCATATGATGTGTAACATCTGACATCATGGCCGACAGTACCAACCTCTGGGAAAATGGGTTGAAGGCATCTGACGGCCAACTCTAGCATCGCGCGCGCTCATTGGTCAAATCAAATAGCGCGCGCTTCCCCGGCTTCCTGTTACACACTTCCGTCCCTTTTCACGAAATCACTCCCACAGATTGCAGGAAAGCGAGAGAAAAGATGTAACACATAAAAAGCCATTTATAAATTTGTTTTCTTTTAACAGGAATATCATAATGTCGGCGTCAGCAAACGGTATGGAGATAGCAACTCTTGGATCCGCTGATGGAGCCAACTGGGTTCAGTGGTGTCAGGTAATGAAAATTACTCGTTTTTACTTAATTATTTAAGTAATAGACAAAACTGTTCTACAGTACTTTCAGAGTTATTTTATGACAACCTTATAAAGCAACGAGAATAAAGATCACTGTGATGTAAAATAACTATGGAAGGAGTCAGAAGGATGATGGTTCATTACAGTGGTCCTGAGTTGGAGATCAGAAGCGACCAGTCCTAAGTTTTCCATATTAATATTGCTACAATATTAATAGTTTGTTTTGTTTGCAGACTGATGAAGCAAGACCAGAGTTGCCTCTAACTGATAAAAAACAGGAGAACTATCCTGTGGGTGTTTGTATCGATACTTGCGCTACACTTCAAATGCAGTGGGGTAGGTATCGTTTATGGTTGCCGTTAGTAAAATCTACATATTATACATATTTTACTCGTAAGAATCAAACAACTAAATCATTCAATATATTTTTTTGTTGAAAATTATTATTATGGTTCTTTTATCTCACTTATTCTCCTGACAATATAACATCTAAAATTAAAATCTTACGATGAAAATAACAATTTTGGGTATTATAATATTTCAGATGAGAACACAACGCTGCCCCACATGCCGTTACTACATGTGGTGTCACAAAGTGGCCTCCTCACCATATTCAACATCATCAACTTGAACAAGCAAGCTCCGCAAGTGTGCACTCCTCCTGAACAACTACCCTTGCCGGCCGCTGCAATGACCAGGTAAGAACTGTATTTGATAGATAATCTGCGTTCGCAATTCATTTGCCAAACATGTAAACAAACACGAGTTTTAGAAAAAACAACTGTAAGACCTACACATAAGGTTCAGTTTGCGCTACAACTTCATATTTTTTTATGACTTTGTCAACAAATCTAGTCGGTCTAAAATCAACTTTATTTACACTTGCATAAAGTTGATGTTTGTCTAAGTGGAAAACTCGTGTTTGTTTACATGTTTTGCAAATAAATTGCGCACGCGTATATACTTTGTGATATTATCATGCAAAGTTTAAAATGTATGGATTATGGGTCAATGAGCCTCAGAAAAAAAAAACTTAATCCACACGGTTACAACATAACGTAATCCACATGGTGTTTAAAATACAGAGTACTCTATTCTATTAGTTTATTTTCTTCAATCTTGAACTCGTGAAACTTGGAGTCTTTCGTCACATATTTTCTTAAGTCTACTATTTGTATCAAAGATGCTGAGGAGTTTCCGCATTTATTTATACCTCTGCATCCACATTCATCAATGCGGAGCTCATTCGGATGCAGATGTGGGTCGAAAAGGGTGAATATAAGTAAAATCCTATTTAAAAAAATGCAAATTATAGTCATTAAAATCATCAAAATCAATATCATAATCAATATAATAATTAATATTATAATCAATATCATAATAATACAACAGCTCTAAATCGTCACATTTTCAGGAAATAGTCTTATATCCATCAAAGACATCAAATTTCGAGAACTATATAGATTTTTAAATGAATATAATTTTTTAATTATTAATTATTGAGTAATGATTTTATTATAATTGCCGCGAATTGAATAATAATCAACTTACAACGAAACAGCGGTGCAATTAGCAAAAAACGTAAGGGATTTTGAATTTCGCCTTGCCGCCGGGAAGGATCCCTTAAAAAACTTGAGTTCCGCATCCGCGGATGTTAAGAAATCTGCATACGAAACCTCTGATTTGTATCTTGTAAAATATTACATTATTTTAAAACGAATGTACATTTTTTTAGTGCAATCCCGGGAGAGGCTCCTCCCCAAGCGACGCCTGCGCCTGCGCCGACGCCTGTACCCGTCCCTGTTCCACCTGTTCTTCAACCAAAGGTAATTATTATTAATTTAATTAAATACCTACACAATGTCGTAGTATAAAACTAAAACACCACGGCGCTGAATAACAACTTTTAAACCCTCAGTAAGTTGTAGTATTTACGGTTACCAAAATGAAAAACATCTAGACTAATGCTTATTCCTTTTCTGTATGAGAAAAGTCGTTTATCATACAGTGGTGATCCTAGGCTTATCTTTTTATGCATGCTGCTATAATGAATTCAACCTTATCTTCAATGGGTGTGTGTTGCTTTTCCTTCAGCCTCAAACGATGCAGCCAGTACAATTAGCTCCAACGCCACAACCGCAACCGCAAGCAGTGGCGCCATCTTCACAGTATGGCAGCATACTGAACATACCTAAACCGCCCAGCTACGCGCAGTCACAGAGTTTATTTGCTGCAGGTACACTAAACATGAATATTTTTATTTTTTATTTAGCGTTATGAAGTCTAAGGCCGTTTGTCCACTGCACCGTGAACGGGACGTCACCGAGAACGAAATGACGACGCCGAAGTAGCGACAGTACATTTACTATGGCCGCGTAATCTCGTTTCTCGTTGTCATCTCGTCTCTCGTTGTCATCTCGTCTCTCGTTGTCATCTCGTTCTCGTTGACGTCCCGTTCACGGTGCGGTGGACAAACAGTGTAAGTTGATATACGCTTGACTATTTGTAATAAAAAGGTCATAAATACATTTCGGTTGCAACGGAATTTGAACTTTGTTATGTAAGACATTGAGTTTGTGTTCCCAAAATATGATAATTATTTGAAATTCGGAATGATTCAAAAATAGATGACTTATACAAACATGATACGACGTATATTGTAAAAGCATCGAGAATGTGCGAGGTGATTTGAACGATTGTTATTGAAACGTAGTGACAACATTGACCCCAACCTCATCTACTTTTTAAAATATTGTTCACGTCTAAAAGTGTTTGTACAAACCTATTAACAGAAAATAAAATGATTGCATAAATTTTTGTGTAGTGACACTATGCATAGGGCGGGCTATGAATAGGGCAGTTGTATTATGCCATCGAAAAAGTATTAGTTAACACAAAACAAGAAACAGACGACTTTAATTAAACTGATGCTTAACACATTCGTTGTTTGTTTCAGCTCCAGTACAAATTGAACAGAAACCGGCTCCAATAGAAATAAAACCAACACCTATCGCTCAACCGACACCGCAAGCTCCTGTGGTATAAAACATGTTTCATATACTTACATAATAACACATCTTTACCTAACTATTGACAGTACACAGGCGATAATATGGTACATCGAGTTATTAAGAGCGTTTATTCTGAAGGTGGGCAACGTCGCCAATAGATGTCAAATATTTCACTGCTTTGATTAATTTGGCAATATTAATGTGTGGAAATAAAAAATGTGGCTAAGTAGCGAACTAGAATATTGATTATGAAATCCAATAATTAATATCGTAACACCGAATGTTTAGTTTTAGATGTAAAAAAACTATTTGGAAACCTTCCGAATTGCGTTTTTTTACACCTAAAATGGGTACAACATCAAATTCAATGTTATAATTACAATTCATTATTAATATTCTAGTTCGCTAGTTAGCCACATTTCTTATTTCTATTCAGTAATATTGCTATATAAATCAAAACAGGTAAATATTTGACAGTTATTTGCGACGTTGCCAACCTTTAGGATAAACCCTCTTAAGATGAGTTGAGTTCACGATAAATTGCAATAATGACAATAAATCAGGTGTTGTAACAGTTTTAGGTGTATAGAAAATATTAAAAAGGTTTCCAAGTGTTTTTTTTTTTTTACAAAATCAATCAGTCTGCCTAGCCTTTTCTCAAGTATGTTGGGGTTGGTTTCCAGTCTAACCGGATGCAGACGAATACCAGTATTTTACATGGAGTGACTGCCTATCTGATTTCCACAACGCAGTGTACCCCGGGGGTAATACGATACCCCTTGGTAACCCATACTCAATCAGTGGATTGCCACCGATGGAAATTAACACGTATTGTTATGTGAATTAAGACAGCTGCTAATAACGCGTTCATCATTTTGTTCAATGAAACCTTCAGTAATACGCCGCAAGGTTCGTAAAAAGTCTTCGGATAGATGATGCCGATATTTCTCCCATAACAGAACTCATCGGTTGTCAGACTTCCGGGCTTCTGACGACCCGTAACGACTGTCAAAGATCCACGAATGACAGCCGAAACCAACGGCTTAACGTGCTTTCCGAGGCACGGGTAGCTTTTTTTTACACGTAAAACGAAATATGCAGTTTCACGAAATTAGTTATTGCCGTTGTTAGCTAATATTTCACCTCTCTATAATATTCGTTTAGATTTAGAAGAGTTTGATTTTAAGCACAAAATAAATTACTTTGTCCCCCAACAGGCTCAACCTCGACCCGTAACTCCCAAGCCTGCGCAGGCGCAAGAAAACGCCGCGTTAAAAGCAGAACAAGAGAAGATCAACGAAATGAAAGCCAATCAGGAGCTGAAGAATATGCTCGTGAAAGAAGTGAATGACTTTCAAATGGAGCTGTACAAATTTATGGTGAAGACTAGGGAAACTCAGGCGAAGGTGAGTTGGTTTCATGTTTTTTACGTTGTACTTGAACAAATCTGAGGCTATGGTATAAACGCCGTCGGCCGATTACAGCGCCACGCCGTATCGATGGTCACGATGCTTAATATAGAAATGTACTATTGTGGTCTCAACACGTTGACGCCAAAATCTTGACTTGACGTCGTACGCGGCATTCAAACGCACGTCGCATCTCTAGTTATTTCGAACCATTGCAGCGTCAGGTCATGTCAAGTGCCATACGACCACTCGCGAGCAACGACTGAAGCGTCGTCGTCCACTGCGTCCGACGTATTGACAGCCGACGCTGTGTGGTTCAGACGTCGATCGGAACGTTGACGCTAAAGTCAGACGTCGCATATAGCTTAAATAGGAGACCAAAGCCTTAAAAGCTATACCATTTGCGTGTTAGCATCGTTTTTCATTCGTTAAAAATGTTGAGGATCACGATAGATGTCGATTCAAGACGTTAACGAGCTTTACTTCCGTTTTTTAAATAAAGAATGTCAATATTCTTAGTTGGGCAAGGCCCCTATTGCCAAGCTAAAACGCAAGTGGTAATAGTTCAACAATTGAGTCAGCTAGTCGTAACTAAACCGACATACTTTTTTTTTTTGTTATTTCTATGGGTGTCACGAATAACACAATCATCGCGATATGACGTATTAGACTTTATTTTTTATTTATTTGTTTATACCCATAACGCTTTTAATACGCATAGGCTTTTACCCATAGCGTATATCAGTCGCATCGTATCCTAAACAATTGTACTTTCACAAGACGTGGGCCATGAATTTGAACAAACCCTTGGCATCGTCGCCATTTTGGTTGGGATAGAATTGTATGGAACATACTACATCAGTTCTGTTCAAATTCAGGGTATTAGACTATTCTTAACTAGAGAGAGACATTTGAGAAGAAAAGGCAAGGCTCCTAACAAGATAACGAACATCTTATTTCATCGACAGTTACAACGTGACATCGACTCAATAAACGCAAGTTTTAACTACAACTCACAAGATGCAGAACAACTGAGGAAGGAATGTTCATCCGACGAGTTGCGTAATGCCATCGTACAACTGAAGTTAGAGCTGGTTCGCGCATGCGCGGTTGTGGCTGAGGCGCGTACGCATGCTGAGTAAGTTGCTTACTTTATTGAATCTTAACATTTAATATCAGCCTATAATGTTCCCACTGCTGGGAGGCAGGCCTCCTCTCTGTGAGAGGGAGTGGGCAGTAATCCACCACGCGGGCCCAGTGTGGGTTGGTGGATGTCACATGTCTTCGAATTTTTGGTTCTAGGACATGCCGGTTGCCTCACGATGTTTTCCTTCACCGTTTTGAGAGCAGTGGTGATGAAATAAATTTACCCAAAGTAAAACGCCTGTCCGACCTCATCTCGTAAGTCGCGGCCGTTACCACTGGGCCACCACTGCTCCACATTCAATACCATGCACATACTTTGAATGCAATAGATTTCAGTCCAATAGAGATAAATAGGGTAAAAAAAAAAAAAAAACCTGTGCAATTCACACGTGGTAGAAGTGAAACCTTCAAAAATTTCACCACGGTTGTTGTGATGCATTTTCTCAAGCTTTGTACTACGCATGCGCGCACAAACACGTATTAACAAACGTACAACGCTGAGGCCCAAGCAAACTCCCACTATGCCTTGGTAAACTCGAGTGAAGGGGGAACGAAGCAGAGCACAAAGAGAACCACGAATATAAGAAACACTGTATAATGCTTTCTATCTCATTTTCTCCCACGTTAAATCTTATGAATTTATGTGTCTGTCTCTTTTTACTGTCGCTTTTTCGTTTCATCGAATTTCAAATCACAACGATGCTAAAGAAGTTTTCACTTCAAAAACCCGAAAATTTATATTAGCATTTTTAATACCTATGCGTTGCCAACCTGTTTCATTGGAAATTAGAATATATGTAATAGGCCGCAGGCATATTTTATCCTAATGCAAGACAACGACCTCAAAACCACCCATTGTAACACCTATTGCTCTAAGTTTCTTAATGTTATTTGAAATAGTTAATTGATCCCCTTATCGCACTGATAACGATCCTAGCCGAGGTGGACGGCGCAATAATCCTATACAGGGTGTCAGGGACATCGACCCGAGAACTGATACCATGGATTCAGTACATGATTCTGAACCGAACGACCGAAAATTTCAATTTATTAATTTATGAAAATCTCGGTCGATTCTTAAAAAAAAAATTGCTGTTCCATAGGAAAGTGCAATACCTACGCGGTCAAAATGTATAGAACAACAGATTTTTTTAAATAACCTAAGAAAAATTTAAACGCAGGGGGTTCAAAATCATGTACTGTATCTATGGTATCAGTTTTCGTGTCTATGTCCCTGCCACCCTGTATAAGTGGGGTTGTCGGGCGGTGTGGCTCACACTGCGTTCGGTGCTTGACGTGGCAACACGTCGTGTCCGGGTTCAATCGTCATCCTGAGGATGTCTCGTTGAGAGTTGAAACACGTGTTAATTTATTACAGGGTTCTTTATGACTCTTTAAGAACAGTTAAGCGGATTAGGGTACTAAATATACGTTGTCTATTGTATTTTTTACTGTAATTTGGTTTACGATAAAGATTATTCTATAATATCTATCTATCCGGGAAGATATATACAGGGTGGCAGGGACATCGACGCGAAGCCGGCTACCATGGATTCAGTACATGATTCTAAACCCCACTGTGTTGAAATTTTTCGTCGGTTATTAAAAAAAAAAACAGCTGTTTCATAGAAAAGTGCAATACCTACACGGTCAAAATGTATGGAGCAGCTGTTTTTTTTTTAATAACCGACGAAAAATTTCAACGCAGGGGGTTTCAGAATCATGTACTGAATCCATGGTAACCGGCTTCGCGTCGATGTCCCTGACACCCCGTATACATAAAGCTCACGCCTTCTCTCCATGGGGGTAGGCAGAAACTACAGAACGTCACCTGCTACGATCCTTCCATACTCCTTTTGTCTCGTCTACGTCCATTCATCTGGTCATACACGCACACCAGTTGCAAGTACTACGCGCCTGACCTTTCTGAAGAACATCAGCAATAAGGTCACTATATTATGCCCTCCTAGGGCGTCCCCTCCCAGCGGTTCCCGTACAGTATCCAAGAAAAATCTACTTTCATTTATTACTCCAACACTCAAAACTACTTTCAGAGCGAAAGACAGCCACCAATGGACTCAAGCCGATCCTCTTACATCCAAACGCGTGGCGTCTGTAAAGAAACTAGCTTACTACGTACAGAATCAGCTGGAACAAGCGCAGAGATCGCTGGACTATAAATGGAACGAGGCTGTGATTAGGGACTCACAGTTCAACAAGTAAGTAAAAAAAAAAAAAAACTTGAACAAAATTGAGAATGATGTCCATCATTTTTGATTTTTCCAAGTGTTGGAATTGGCGTTCAGGATTCCGTGAACGTGATATCTGTCTAATAGTGGATGACTGTTTGAAGCTATAAACTGGACAAAGCCGCATTGAAACTTCAACTTTACAGCTAACTTGAAGTCTGCAAAGTAGATCGGCGCTAGTTCCTATAAATATGCTTTTAATATTAAAATCAATGCAGTTTTATCTTTTTTTCATTATCATTCACGTTTTTTGTTCCATAAACGGATAGATAGATAAACATTTATGTGGTGCACACAAAATAAATAGCACAACACAGAAAAGCACAATTAAAAGATAACAAATTAGGTACGTGAATATAAAGAAAAAACAAGGTGCAAAAAAGAAAACATTTTTTAAAGGAAAAAGAAACAGTCATCTAATGACACACTTTAAATCAAATAACAAACTTAAGTACAAAGTGGGATGTCTGAAAAAAGGGGTTCAGCAAAAATCTGTCATTGAAATTTTTTTCAACATATTTTTTTCTTCTGTCATAATTATTATTTCATCCCAGGCCAGGCAATCGCATGATACGCCCAATACTCGATGACGTATACCAACCTTTAGTCAAACAACAAGAGATTCTAAGTCGCCAACAAGCCGTACTTCGAACACTGAGGAATACGCTCAACGAATGTGACGTCACGCCTATGTTCAAGTCTACCTCGTTGTTGAGGAGCACGCCCTTCAGAAACAAGTAGGTTTTATTAAATTTTTCTTTACACTGCATTATGCGCCTTAAAACTATAGCAATAAGGTCAGCTGAGTCGTCAGCAAGCAGTACTCCGTACACCTATGCTCAAGTCTACGACGCTGACGGAACAAGTAGGTTTTATTTGAATGTTATACGAATATAGGCTTTATGTTTATGTCAATAATGACAACTGACTCGCCAGCAAACACAGCTTCGTTATGCTAAAGAATTCGATTAACGAGTGTGGCGTCACACGTTCTAGTTCACATCGCTATTGAGAAGCACGCCCTTTATAAACAAGTAGGTTTTATTCAACTTTGTCATACGAATACAAGCCTTATAAGCATTGAAATAAAGGCGGCTTAGCCGTCAGCGAGCAGAGATCCGTACTGAGGAATACGCTCAACGAGTGTCAGGTTACGTCATATTAACGCTGAAACTCGCAAACTCGCTTTTAATGTAATGGTATGCAGTTGAGATGACATTAAAGACTTCGGTCTACTTGCAGCTGTATTGTATTCAAGTGTCATTTCTAGGTAGGTTTATCTCTAGAACCGGATCACAAGTTGAAATCACGCAGGCGCCATCGCAGAATGTTATTTCTACTTTATCTTTTTTTTCCTTTTTAGCACTTTGAAATAAGGCGGAGCCGTCGCGGTTTGCACGGCACTTCAACTTCACTTTCCTGAGACACGCACTACACATACACGCTTGCATGATACAAATCTTAATTTCACTTCACAATAATATGTAGTTAGAATAAACACAAAACTCCACTCCACAGGGATCCCCTCTCAAAATTAACGAAGAACATCCTTAACATGAGTCTTGATACTACTGACAGTAAGAAGAAAGAGCCACTTCTGACGTCACAGAAACTCGATGCTCTAAGAGATATGTTGTCAAACCACAAGACTGTCAAAATAAAGCCTGTGAACGTTGAAATGAGACAGCATTTGGCGACTATGAGGTTGAATTATGAGAAGAGTTTGAAGGAAAAAGTGCAGCCGAGTAAGCAGGTTGTTAAAACTGAGGCTGATGTTAAACCACAAGTCAAACAAGGTGAGTTAGGAAAACTTTAGTTAGTGAAATTGTAGTTAGCATGACTTCTTTACCCTTTATGTTGAATTTTTCGACTATTTTTAACATATCATTTACAAACCGTTGTGTGCGTTAAAATTTACAGATAACGAGTTTTTTATCATCCTGTATACCATTTAAATGGTTTTTAGTTTACTTTTTAAAATAAAAGTTCGTTCATTCGCTCTGAAGTTAGGTTGCGCATGCGGGAACCGATCACTTTACGAATTGTTTTTGTTCGAATTTCATTTTACCGAAATCTATTGACCGACGTCTTTTTTGCTATTGCTCTATGCATTATTTGACATATTTTTAGATCATCGAAATATCATGTGTCTTAAGTATTATTTTACCGAACTATATTTCGCCGATTTACAAAATAACTTTTTGCTATTGGCCGAAGCCTCTTTTGGACTTTTTTTCATTTGCCAAATGATTTAGTTACCATATTTTCACCACACCGAAGTTGTGCTACAAAATTTTGTGACAGAAACGTATCGCTGCAAAACCGACTCCACGTAGTCTTGTATGCCCTACCCCTAGACTGTAATTTAAGCCCGCGTAGGCGCGGAGGGGTGGGCCGAAGCTGCGGTGGTGAGCGTTAAAACCATCTGCAACGATAAGCTCGCGTGGGGCCGCCCAAACCCCGCAGCGCCGGAGCCGTGACAGAAACAATGCTTGCTACATGTTGCACGCCTACGTGCATGTTGCATGATTGTTTGCACGCTGCATGCTTGCTTGCATGCTGGATGCATGCTTGCATGCTGCATGCCTGCTTGCACGCTGCATGCCTGCTTGCATGCTGTATGCCTGCTTGCATGCTGCATGCTTGAAGCAAGCATCCTTCCGTCACCCATTCATACCTCGTGGTATAATAAATGTTTGGAAACATAATACTTCGAACAAATGTTATTTCGGCTAAGTATAACATCGGTATAAAGTTTTTCGACCAAATGAAATGTTGGAGTAACGAAAAAAATCGAAGTGATAATAGGTGAACTGATACAGTGGCAGACGTGACTTCGATGAAGTAAAAAAAAACGAAATGATAATAGTTGAAAAGTTTTAGGTGAAATGAAATTCGGTCAAATCTTAAAAAAATCTTAAACTTATGATAGGTAACCTGCGCATGCACGCCATGCGCGCTACGGTTGTTTATGGAAGATTGACTACTTTGCAGTCATTTGTAGCCTACTTCAGAGGGGCAAAGTTATTTGTCGCGAACTGTACACATCTATTTTATTTGAACTTTAACAGTATTTCGTTAACTCAAACCCTAACCCTTTGTTATCTTAAGTCATCTAATCCATTATTTTTTAGTTCAACCACAACCATTAGTACCTAAAGTGGAGCCAAGACAAGAGTCTAAACCCGAGCCATTCAAACCGTCACCTATCAACGTGCCATCTTTCACCCCGGTCGGTGGTGTGAAGCCAAATGTACCAGGACTAAACAGTGTTGCTAGAACGCTGTTTACTGACGGTAAGTTATAATTTACCATAGCAGCTAGTAAATCACAGAGGAGCTCGTGGCTAAGTAACAACAGCCGCACTGGTCGATCCATCAGGGTAAGCTACGCTTGCCGGGGTTGGTCAGTGGATGGGTGACCATCTTTACATACCGAGAATCCTCCGTGCCTCGGAAAGCACGTTAAGCCGTTGGTTCCGGCTGTCATTCGTGGATCTTTGTCAGAAGCCCGAAAGACTGACACCAGTCTTACCAAAGGATATCGTATTACCCAGTTACTGGGTTGTGGAGGTCAGATAGGCAGTCGCTCCATGTAAAATATTGGTATTCAGCTGCATCCGGTTAGACTGGAAGCCGACCCCAACATAGTTGGGAAAAGGCTAGGCAGATTGATTGAGCTAGTAAAACATTTCTTACTAAATATAGTCAGTGAATAACTTACTGAAGTGTGATACGTTTACGCAGAGCAAACAAGTTCAATGTTTGATGTGTAACAACGTTCCTCTCACTTTTGCTGCAATCAACATCTAAATCTAAAAAATCAAATCAATTTCGTGAAAAGGGACGGAAGAGTGTCACAGGAAGCCGGGAAAGCGCGCGCTATTCGATTTGACCAATGAGCGCGAGCGGTGCTAGAGTTGGCTGTCAGAAACGACCTTGACGAGACCCCTTTAATGTTGCTTATTACCAACTCCGACCGACTACTGTTTGGCTCGCCCGTTTTTTGTTTTTTTTTTTTTGTTTTCACCACTGCATGTCAAGATGAGTAAAATTACCTACTTACTTACTAACCACAAACGACTAATATAAGATTCAACAAAAACCCACCACGGCCACCACATTTGGTTCTATATGATCTGCTTGACTAGCTACTACTCTCGTATAAAAGTCTGGTGCTTAGCACTTTATTGTGTTCCTTTGTTTGTTTATAAAAGCAAAAGATATGTAAGAGACATTAATTTGCTCCATCTCAAACCTTGTCTTTGTCTGCGTTTACCATCAAATGAGACTACTAGGATCGAACACGAACAAGTCAAAACACAAAATTACCCTGTTTTTATTATTATTTATAGAACCAAAACAAGAGCCAGCTAAGCCCCAAGCGCAAGTACCACAGCTGAAGCCCGTGGCCCCAGCCTTTAGTTTCTCTAGCACGCCAGCATCAGCCGACACAAGAAGTGTTCTCAAAGACTTACTACAGAATAAACAAGCGAAGAGCGATACTAATTCATTCATGGGACAGAATATTTGTTCGCCCTCTTCGTTTGCATGTAAGTTTGCACCTTTTGATTTTCGTTCGAAATGTAGTGGTTTCTTACTCTCAAATGTGTTCCAATTCTTATCTAAGTATGTTACATTAAACTGAACTTTCTTTTACTTGAACTTACCGAAAAATCTCTGCATGAACAGTATCATTATAAAATGTTTTGGAAAATACCAGAAAATTATATTACTTACCGTACTCAGTAATTACATGTATGCTTTTGCTATGAAGAAAAATCTCTTGTTAAAATATGTCATCGGGTGTTCCATTGATTTTAGTTACGACAACCGCAGCAACATCCACCCCGGCACCATCAGCAGTATTCACAGCCAAACCGATTGCAGACATTAACAACATGCTCAGTAAATTCCAACCACAGACGTTTGTACAAGATTCTAAACCGCAGGCTTTTGCTCCGGAACCTAAAACTCATGCATTTACATCGGAACCCAAGCTTCCCGCCTTTGCCCCAGATCCAAAACCTTTTGCTCCTGAAAGTAAACTACCATCTTCAATATTCGTCAGTCCAAAATCAAGCGAAACAGGGGAGCCTGAAGCCGACGGTAAAACAGCAGCTGTCAAACCTAAGACTGATAAACCATTAACAAATCTCTTTGCCATGAAAACCTCCACGCCCATACCTAGTCCAATTGTCCCAGATGTTCTGAAAACCAGTAAAGATGTAAAGACTGATGCTCCTAAACCTGTTGAAAAAGAGAAATCTAAGGAAAATGTACCGCAGAAAGTAGAGCCTAAAGTTGTACCAAAACCTGTGGCTGATAATAAAGAAGCGCCTAAACCTTTAGCTGTACAGACGACAAATAAAACTTCTATATTTGGCGCAACACCTCAACCTGTACCTGCAAGCAGCTCTACTCCAAGTAAAGTTTTCTATAATAATATTATTTAATTAATTACTCAATTTAATACAAATAATATGGCATTCTATTTTAATTATTACATAATCATAACTTTCCAGGTGAAGCACCAAAACCAATAGAATTAAAAACTGAAGCTAAAGTAGAACCATTTAAAGCACTAGAAAAGTCTGAATCCACGTCTAGTGTTTCGTCAATATTTAGTTCTACCAATGCAACGGCTGGTTCAGGTAATTTATTAGTAGACTTCTCTTGACTTCTTTTGAAATTGGTGCCAATTTAAAAAAATACAAATAATGTTCTCCATTTTCATTTCAGATTCCAAACCTAGTAGTCCCACATCCGAACAACCAATAGTGAAACCAGAATTTTCTACAAAAGAAGGACCCCCGTCATCAAAACCTTCACTCTTCTTAAGTATTACTACGACCAGTCCTTCTGCCGCGTCTGTGTTCGGTGCTGCCGTAGCTTCTCAACCAAAACCTACGTCACCAACATCCATATTTGCAACAGGAGCATCGCCCTCACCAACACCTTCGTCTGTATTCGGAACATCGTCCCAAGGATCTATATTTGGAAGTACATCACCGACAGCTACTACAACAGCTTCAGTATTCGGTTCCACCGCTCAATCAGTGTTCAGTAGTGCAGCGACTGCGGGCAGTCCGAAACCATCAGTGTTCAGTACACCGACCCCTTCGACTCCTGAAGCTCCACCGTCGCCTCAATCAGTATTTGGGTCAACGGTGACACCCACAACTCAAGCGGGTTCGATATTCGGCTCACCATTTGCTCAACCATCAGTTTTTGCTCCATCTACGACTACTGCCCCATCATCTCCTACTTCAGTCTTCGGTGCTTCAACTACGTCATCAGTGTTTGGATCGACACTAACTACACAAGCTTCTGTATTCGGCGCGTCAACTACTACAACACAATCTGTATTCGGAACGGCAACAGCGACTACACAATCGTCTATATTCGGCAGTGCAACTTCTAATGCTCCAAGCGCATTTACGTCTACGACGACCCCATCTTCTGGTGCACAGAGTATATTTGCTGCAGCAAGTACGACAAAATCGTCTGTATTTGGTGGGACGGGAACTTCTGTTTTTGGGTCAGCATCGCCTAATGCCCAGACTTCTGTTTTCGGAGCTCCTTCTACTCAATCTTCCGTATTCGGATCGTCGACTGCTACTACTCAATCTTCTGTATTCGGGACACCAACGCCGTCTTCTCAAGCATCGGTATTCGGCTCGGCGCCGACGACGCAAGCGTCGGTGTTCGGTGCTCAACCAACTACGACTGCCCAGAGCTCTATCTTTGGCGGTGGTGAAAGCAGTATGTTTGCGGCTGCTAGTATATCTACCACGAGCGCACCGTCACCGACTAGTGGTGGCAGTATATTTGGGGGAAGGTAAAAAACATTTAACGTGTATTCATTATTATTTTCCTTCTAGATAGTTAATCTAAAACCTCACATACATTTGCAAAGCCTAAACTATTTCACTTCTGTACTTGCCCACACATCAAACAAAAAAAAATATTCCTCACTTTTCAGCAGTTCTCCAGGCTCAGTATTCGGTGGTGCCAACGCGAATGTATTCGGTAACAAGGCAGCATTCGGACAGTCTAACTCATCAGCAGCTGCAATATTTGGTGGCGGAGGTGCTACGGCTTTTGGGCAACCCAAGCCTGCTTCTAATTTCTGGTCTGGAGGCAATGCGAATACTGAAGGTGGATTTGGATCTACTGGATTTGGTAAGTGTTTATTTTGTTTGAAATTATATTTATGCAAAAAAAACAAAGAAACTACCCCTAATATACATTTCTCAGGTCAACAACCAACAACGCAAGCGTCATCAATCTTCGGCAACACGACGGGCGGTAGCTTCAGTACCCCTTCCCCTGCCGGCCAGGCGTTCGGTAGCTCGCAGGCTCCGGCATTCGGCGGCGGAGACAACAAGCCTTCCGTGTTCGGGACCCCGCAGCAACAAGCCGGTGAGTGTATGTATATCAACGTCCTTATTTTGTTTTTTTTTTTTTATGAGCGCCTTTATTTAAATCGATTGTTTTCAATTAATATATTCAAGCACCAGCCATACTTGACATGCCAACTGTCATCGTTTTACAAAATCGTCCTGCCCAATTAAATGAAAATATCGTTTGTATAATGATCGCCATGAAAACCTTTATTTATTTTAGCCTATGTTGTCCCACTGCAGGGCAAAGGCCTCCCTTTCTTCCTTCCACTCCTCTCTGTCTTGAGCTAGTGTGGACCAATCCTGTCAAAACCTTGTGTGATTTACGTAGTATTTAGTGTATTTTTACTGCCAAAAGCGAGCTCTCTACAGAGAGGGGCTAAGTCTCAGCAGTTCAAACGTTACAGTTAGATTATGTATGCATGCATAAGCTGTATTTTAACCGTAACTTCTACCCGCAGCTCCCGCATTCGGTGGCTCGCCTGGATTTGGTTCTAAACCCGTATTCGGGCAACCGACTGGCTTTGGTTCCCCGCCTAGCGGTGGCGGCTTTGGCTCGTCCTTTGGCGGTGGCTTCAACAAGAGTCCAGTGGGAGCGTTCGGAGCACCCGCGGCGTTCGGAGGGGGGGCCACATTCGGTGGAGGCGCCGCCTTCGGGGGCGGTTCATCGCCTGGGAAGATGTTTGGAGGCGCACAACCTAGTAAGTATCCTCATAATCTTAATCAAGAGTCAAATACACATTATTTATTCCCATTAGACAGACAAATGACTGCCCATTCAGCTTCGTCTTACTTGTGCCAACTCTCTGTTACTTGCGCTAATAGCGTTAATTTTTTTCTTGTGAAAGTGTCACATCAGTCGTAAAACTTGTTCTATATACACTTAGCCCAAAAATGTATGGACGAAAAAATATCTCCTTTTACTTAAATTTAAATAACGAGCGCTTTTGAGCCACTACCATCTGGATTTTTTTTTATACTTGGTAAAACTAGGGCTCGATTAAGTACCACTAATGAAAAGTCAAGTATTAAAATAAGGTATAATTTACATCAGGTTTTGGTCAGCCAACACAATCCAACGCTACGTTCGAGAACTTAGCGACACAGAACACACTGACATTCGGTAACTTAGCGCAACAGGCGCAGGCGCCACAGCCGCAGGCACCCACCTTTAACACGTAAGTATTTTATTATTGTTGTTTATATTTGAACCCTGGGGTTGCATAATTTATTTTTTGGATGCAAGATAATGTAAAAGTCAATCAAAAGGTCGATTGATCTAAGTAATGGTTCAAATACTCGAAGCTTTTTTGAAAAATTTGTCGAAGTTTTAGGTACATTTAGAATAAACTTCTAAATGTACCTAATAGGCATCGAACACAATTCATAGAGATCGTACTACCTAGTGAATTATGTAAATCTCAAGATGCAGCGATGAATTGTTCATTTATCATTTTTTTACCGACTTCCAAAAAGGAGGAGGTTATATGTTCGTCGCGTATGTATGTTTTTTTATTTATTTATGTATGTCCACCGATTTTTCTGACAATTGTGGACCGATTTTGAAAAAAAAATAAATTGTATGATAGGGTCCTTTCAAACAAAAAAAGAATTTTGTAGATATACTTTTTAAACTTGTCTAACAGGCTTCCTGGTATAGGTAATATCCCAAGAAAATAATAATTGGCGCATACCTTTATTTTTCAACTTTTCGATTTTAACAGGTCTCCATCTTTTACTGGTTGGCGAGGCTGAGGACTAATTAACAAGAAGCGTGTTCTCAAGGCGAAGAAACATCAATTAAATATATAGTTTTAGTGCCAATAAAATATTTGTATCGTATTTAATGTTTTATAACGAAATCATTGTAATCGATTTTGTGTATTCAATGAGTGATATTGATAAAGCATGTAACCAGTTTATCTATGTATTTAATAAAAATCGTTTCATTTAAATTATCGAACGTGTTTTAATTATGTACTACCGAGGTCTCAATAGCCCATCATGGTGTTTGGCAAATTAGTACCTAGGTAGTGTAACGTAACGTTTTCCTCCGTGGAGGGAAACGTAGGTCACAAATTAAATTATAATAAAAAAGTATTAAAATTAAAAGTTAAAATTAGTAAAAGTAAAGGTAAGTTTAGGACACAGGACAGGCTCGGGTTAGGCAGGAACAGGCAGGCAGTGGAACAGGTGGGCGGGCAGGCAGGCAGGCAGGCAGGCAGGCAGGCCGCAGGCAGCGTGGAGGAGGCTGGGCTGAGGATTATCCACCCTGGAAATACACTCCAGCCTGTGGAATGGAGAGGAGGTTGTGAGAGTTTGTAGATGGAGGCGCTTTGAGGCGCCTCACCTAGCGGGAGGACCGCGCTAGCGTCACAGGTGACGGCGGAGGTCTCTCTCGGAGAGTAACGTCGTCCAGCGTCGGAGGCCTTCGTGTGCGTGTGCACGCGGCGTTTCACGCCGCGTGGTTACGAGTTCGTTAGAAGTGAGCACCTCCTACAGGGCTAGGCAGGAGTGCCGAGCGAATTAAACAGGTATTACACAGTATTAGATTGTTTATTGTTATAATACACTCAGGGTCGATAGTTCAAGTTACACAGTATGATTAGAACACCCGCGCACGCTAGTTATGCTAGTTACATGAGACTAATATTCGAGTAGCTAACAGTTCGACAAATCAGACTTAAGCGCAGAAAAACAGCGACTCTCCAGTTAAAAATACGACTCTCCGAGGGCTAAGACAAGACTAGACTCCAAAAATTTGAAGACCGTTTTTATCGTTCTGTGTCATATTTTAAACGTTTTAAAAACATATTCAAGTTAATTCTTAATTTAGATATGACCAGCACTAATAAAAACGGCTTACAGAGGAGAAATCTTAGATCTACGCTTATTGCGAAGGTTCAGTGTGTACACCCACTTTATGAGAGAAGATAGAGTGTACTTATCTATGATGTGTTCTGCCTATGGTTTAGAAAAGTAAATAACGACAGATGATAGTTTAAGATGAAAACGTCAGAATATAAATATTCTAAAGTTTTTACAAAAGGGAAAGTTAAATACTATAAAATCGATTTGGATGCTAAAACAAGAGATAATTAAAAGTATGCTTTACAGAGGTAAACAGTGCTACAGAATATAAAAGTGAGTTAAGTACATGTGTCATAGAATATCAATAGGAATATATCAAAAGGTGGTTTGTTTAATATAATAACATAAAGAAAGAGTAACGTATTTATACGTAAATAAACTAAAAGATGTGGTTCCAAATAATGGAATACCACAGTAGTTTATCCAACACAGGGACAACCTTGAGGAGTAGTTTTCGCGTCTTTTTGCTGATCGTGGCAGCATCGTCGCGTCGCAAATGCGTCTTTTTTTGCCCAAATGTTTAACCTGACTTTCAGATCATATTAACTTGCTCGCTCTCAAACTCAAAGCATTTATATCAGATAAACCAATTACAGGCATTTCTGAATTATCAAGGGGTCGGTCAGCCAGAAAGATGAAGCTAGTTGCCCATTCCAAAGCGTAGTAGGTTTTTTAAACTACGGCTCTGGTTGACATTAAGAGCGTTTATTCTGAAGGTGGGCAACGTCGCAAATAGTTAAATATTTCACTGTTTTGATTAATTTAGCAATATTACTGTGTGGAAATAAAAAATGTGGCTAACTAGCGAACTAGAATATTGATTATGAAATGCAATAATTAATATCGTAACACCGAATGTTTAGTTTTAGATGTAATAAACTATTTGGAAACTTTCCAAATGCGTTTTGTACACCTAAATGGGTACAACATCAAATTCAATGTTATAATTGCAATTCATTATTAATATTCTAGTTCTCTAGATAGCCACATTTCTTATTTCTATTCAGTAATATTGCTTATAGAATCAAAACAGGTAAATATTTGACAGTTATTTGCGACGTTGCCAAGCTTTAGGATAAACCCTCTTAAATCAATATTTTTCAATGATTTTTCAGAACTTCACTTAGTTATCAACCGACAGCAACATCACCTATTCTATTGTCACAAAACCTAAAAATATATCATTAAATATGGTTCTACTATCATTAGATGCTCTCGGTGCTACACTTCCGCCCAAATCGAGTACGTATCAGCACAGATGAATACAGATGCGACACTCCGCGTTTTAGTTTTGAAGCTACAAGTAGGTACGCCGCGGGCTCGACTTGACAAATTCAGGGTGTTTGGGCGTAACGTAGTCAGAAAATATAAGAGTTACCTACGAGATAGAAAGAGAGGCAACTTCTAGGTGAATATTATAACTGGCGGTAAATAACGCTGTGCGACCTGAATTGCACTGTATTGCGTCGTTGCAAGAGTCGCTTTTTATGTAAATGTTTTTGAAAGAAAACACATTTATTTAGCACAGACTAAGAGGCACACAACACAACTTAATTATTGTACTACAAATAAAAACCAAATTTAAAAAGATAGAAAACAAATAAAAAGTGTAAAGTGCGTTCTAAAGATATTAGCAGGAAAGTGTGCCTTGCGTCTGCGCCAAATAGGCCTAGTTCAGCAAAGATACCAGTTTTGCGTAGTGTCCCATCTGTACGGGTCTGTACCTACTAATCTGTGGTATCAGTTGGTTGCTTGAATTCGATCACGAGCTCGACCGATGAACAAGTTACCTAAAGTTGATTCGTTAGTGCAACTCCGATGTCCGGATGCAAACTGTGCCATCTCACGAATGTTGCCGACTTATCCTGAATGCATAATGAGTCCAAGCAAAGTTTAGAAGAACTTTGTCCGTTTAATAACTTTTATATGTCCTACAGTCCTACTTCCACTAATGAGACAACGATCGAATTATTGAGTGAGAACTTCGCTGGGGCGAATTTATTGGTTCATTATTACAATGCATCTGTTCATATGTAATAAAAAAAGAATTTTGCAAATCCTTTTATACAGTAACAAGTTAACACCCCGCTTTACGCGATCCCGTTAGGCGTGATTTCAGTTTTACGCGAATTTCAAATTTCGCGCTAAAATGCCTCGCTTTACGCGGATGCAATGGTTGGTCCCATAGAAATATAAATAATAGGAGAAGTGGCATGGGGGCGTGTCTGTGTCCGCGCATCTTGACCACAATGGTCATGCTTCAAGCAAATGGCCGTTTCCGCTAACTAGTGCGCTTTCGAACGCGATCGTGATAACATTTAAGAAAACCGTGTTGTTCAGTGGTTTCTTGTAAAAATCGAAGCTAAACTATAAACTTTATAAATCGTAGAACCACTTTTCATAAATCAGCACAAGTATTTTGCTATATTTGTGTTGAAAATCATGAAAAACAACAAATCGTAAAATATTTCTTGCCTTTACTACGTTATTTTTGTTTTCATATATCACAGCGACTGTACTTTTATTGTAGTAAATACATTGCTTCTTTACACTATATACTATTACAAAATGATATTTGCTTTAAGCGGTTGCATCGTTAGTACGGCCGCAGCGTCTTGCGATGGATTAGTGATGTGGTTGTGCAGATCCACTAACGTAGGCTATCGACAATAATGTCGATTGTCGTATGAATTTATATTACTATTAAAGTTTATTCTTCAATTTGTCAACAGTTATAGCCTGATTGGAAGACCGATGTGAAATCTTGTTTTATACTCATTTAGATTTTCTCATAATGTTGTTTTTTTTTTGGTTTACTTAATTTTTTTTTTTTTATTTACTTATTGTTTATTTATATCATCTTATTATATGTATATCGTTTTTTATTTATAATTTTTTCAGCAACTTCCAAAAATTTTAATACAATTATAAATGGGAGAATCGATAAGTTTCCGATTTAGTCAATCACTAGCGTATATGTAAAATAAAGGGCTTTTGCACAGCACAACGATAGCGAACGAGTTTTCGTGTGGGTGAGTTGTACGGTGCATGGTAAATGCACGCTGTGTTTGATGGGATAAGGTTTATAATTGATTGTGTAGTACGTTCTGATTTGTAAATTGCAAGTGTGAGCGGGACCTCGTATTTATTGGGTTTACTGATCGCATGTGTGATCGCAGGCTAGAGAGTAGGGATAGATTGAAAACATTGGGTTTCGATACATTTCCAACTATCTCCTTCTTTCTTATATCTATGGTTGGTCCCATAGATAAACTGTTATTTATATTTCCAGACAGTGATTATCGCATTATAAGTGTACGGCAAGTAATAAAAAACAGTGTTGTTTGCTACGAAAGACTTGCATTCAATGAACGCAAACAAAATGCTTCTCAAAAATCATTAGATAACAATTTCTCATGTAATTCTAAGAATTAAAAAAGATAAACTTTTCTGTAACAATTAGTTAATAGGCAGATTCTGTTTCACTTTTACAATTTAATTATAATAATTCATCCGAATTGATAACTTTGTCCTTTTAGAAGTCGGTTAAAAATAGGACATTTTGGGTCATATAAATTTATTTTCTTTCTGTCTATTCTTTGTCCAATTCAGTCACGGAATCTCCCACCCATAGCAAAGCATCGTAAAGTACCGCAAAGTACCTAGGAGTTGTAGTCTCTGCCATAAAAAAGTTGGAAGCAAGCAATATAATGCTGGCTTCACTTGTAGAGACTGACTTTTAATTATTCAACACAGCAAATGAAAAATTGATTTCAAAATAATTCCGTCCCCTCTGACCGAACCATAGATATATTTTAATAATACGTAGGTATACATCTATGCTCAACAGTTACCGACTAAAGTCCCCGTCACGAAAAGCTATAAATTTTGTAAATAAAGAACTTCTACTTAGTTAGGTACGTAGAAAGAAAGAAAGAAAATAAATTTATTTGACTCAGGTTAAGGCACACAATATTCACAAAAAACAAAAAAAAACAGAAAAAATAAAAATAACTTAAAATAATACTGTGTGCCTCACGGCTGCGAAAATTTAAAAAATTTTTTTTGTTTTTTTTTTGTAGGGCATCTCGTAGCTGACCACTAAGGTCATGACTACTTAACCGGTCAATCCTGTGGCTGCCCTTGAGGCCTCCAGCCAGGGGCAAAAACTATGCTAATTAAAACTAGGCGAACGCTCGCTAAGGGCACCCCCTGTGGGGTACGAACCTCGGCTTAGGGCGATAGAAAGTATATCATTATTATTAATCGGGGAATTTAAAGCTACAAGCTCAGCATCGACGCGGGCTGGCGCATCGTCGAGCAAGGGTCGGGGTTAAACAGAACAAAATGCTACTTGGGTTATATCGCTAAAATATAACCCGACCAAGTGAAATTGCTAATTAGTTTCATATTACACGTAATCTGCGTTCGTAATTCATTTGCCAAACATGTAAACAAACACGAGTTTTAGAAAAAACAACTGTAATGCTTACATATAAGGTTCAGTTTTCACTACAACTTCTTATTTTTTATGACTTTTTCAACAGTGCTAGTCGGTCTAAAATCAACTGTAATTACACTTTTATAAAGTTGATGTTCCTCTAAGTGGAAAACTTGTGTTTGTTTACGTTTGGCAAAAAAAAAAAAAAAATATTGCGTTTGCAGATTAGGTATGTTGCTTTGAGTTGATTGAATTTGTTTCGTAACGTAACTTAGTAGAAGTTCTTTGTTGACAAAATTTATAGCTTCTCGTGACGGAGACTTTAGACAACAAGTGAATATGTGTTAGGTACTATCCACTATCCAGTAGGTAGGTACCTATAGCCACGAGCATAAAAATACCTAACACTTACGCAAAATTAAAAAACGATTTTCTCCTAAAGTAGGTAGGTACTTATTGATAAATTATATGATATTATAGATATTTCATGGTGTTACGAACCCATTATTATCGAAACCATACTTACTACCACCACTACCTATAATCGTAATATGAAAAAGGTCTTTACTCAAAGTTGCAATTTTTATTAAACGAAAAAAACCCTTGGAAATTTTGCGTAACTCTAAGGTACCTATTTAAATGCTCGTGACTGTACCTACTAACATTGGTAGTACCATCATACAGCATGTAGCACTTAAGCAATTCTAATAATATCATGCGGACAAAACTACAAACAAAAGCCAGCCAACCAGCCGCATTATTCATGATATTCTAACAAAGACAAGTTATTCGCGCTGCAGGTGTTGTCGGGTAAACAAAACTTGTTCCCTGTAATGGAGCGCATTAGTCTTGGCTGCAATTACACAGGGGGCTGTTAGCACCTCAAGATTGCACTCATTACCGCCAGACGTTGCCATAGTGTCTTTTTTCTGACAATGCCTAATTGTTGAGGAAAATTGCACTGCGTCTTTTTGTAATTTGAACACATTATAAATATTAAATAATATTATGCTTTCTTTCATGAAAAATAATAGAACATTTGGAATTATTTTTAAAAAAACTTGTCGTTTGTGCACTACCTCGTATTCGATTCGTTTTCGTGTTTTTTACGAATAACATAAACACGGATAAGAGATTGATGCATGGGCGCTGTACCTGTTCGTGATTCGTTTTGGGGAATTTTGAAAACACGAAAACGAGAGTCGTATTCGTGTTTTTCACGAATACTACAAAGTGACTGCACAAAACGCCCTATATTAAGTATGACGACTACCTACTTCGATCCTTTCAGTATGTTATAATCAGTTATAATGTACCTACTCTGTGTTCGATCCGTAAAAACCACAGAACAGATAAAAGAGGTAAAACCCATAGACATATACTTGATATCTATGGTAAAAACTGACTCGATCATCGAGTCAGTTCGTGAATTTCTCACATCAAAATTCAAAATTCAAAAGTCATATAGTCAAACTAGGCTGAGAATCTGCACTTTTCGAACGTCAAAATTACATAAGACAGTCCCCCAAAACGCCCACCCTTCACCACTTCCTAGTGCATTAGCTGGGAAGAAGTGGCGCAACAAACTCCCCAGCAGCACAGCTGTCGTTTCAGTTAGAAGAACAAAAAAAAAAGATTCTATTTATTAGTACCTATTCAAAATAATTTACATTACGCAACACAAAACATAATTCAAATTATTAGCGAGTCGCATCGAGTCTCGATGTGAGAAATTCACAAATATAACATCACGAAAACGAAGCAGTAGGTACCTACCTACACAAACAACCATACATTTATTATAAAGGCTATTTCGAATCATATTTTCACGAATCACGAATACGAACCGAATACGATGTAGGTAGTGCACAAACGCCCTTAGGTAGGTTTCTTGTTTATAAGTTGCCCTTAGTTAGTCACCACTCGCGCTGCCCATTCAATAAACTGCACCATCAAATGCAATTAATTTAGGCTGAACTGAAACATTAAAGTGGCTGTTACAAAAATGTGAAGAGAATACGAGGGCTCTCTGTCAACATAAGAGCCTTAACGTCACGCGAGCACGAATCAATTTTTCCAATAAAATTCAATTTTAAAACTCATAAAGCACTCACTCTGCGAATACTTCACACGTTACGAGCAAGATACGTACAAGTGATTTTTTTTAACCAATTGTATGAGGTTTATCTGTAACTGGAATCTACATGATCGAATCCAAGTTTAAAAATACTTTTATATAGAAATGGCAATGTGCCTAATAAAATTATTCCAAATAAAATTCTGCCACCATATAATGTATGCCATTGTAAATTCGTACATATTCCTAAACATTCGGCCGAACAATAATTATATTAAATAATTTTTATGCCTTTAAATATTCTTAAGTAGAAGAATATGTCAAGTGTGTTATGTCAAATAAATTTTGGAGCATCAAGATTCTGCCAGATATAGGGAACCCCTTATAAAATAGTACCTACGATCATTTAAAATGGCCTCTAGATATTCTGAATAGTTTCTGTGGCCGTGGTTATCCCGGAAATTAAACTAGAATATGGGTCGAGTTCAGTTTAACGTAGGTACTTAGTTTAATATAACCTAAGCTGATCTAGTCGCTCGAGCTATTATTGACAATTTCGGATATTATGTTCGTACAGGAAATTACCGAAATTATTCATAGGTAGGTAGGTACAGTATTGGAAATTGGAATTTATAAATCCATTCCACATTTAGTTACGGTCTGGTCACTAGACAAGTGTGCTAATGAAATATTTTTTCTGAGATTGAGCTCATTCTAACATTTCGTTTCAATACAGTAGGCAGATTAAGCAAGCTTATACATAGGCGTCCAAATAAAATAAATATAGGGGTAAGAGGATGATGGTGTATTCAACGAAAGGGTAAGCTAAGCGTCGGGTCACACCGGAATGGCAGCGACGCGGCGAGCACTTTCAGTATGAAATAATTTTAAACTTTATCTACATACTTAAAAGACCATTATAGCTTGAAAAGCTTGAAAAGTTCGGGAGGCGTCTTCGCTGGAATTCTCATTTATTTATTTTGGCTCTACAGTAGGTATTCTGTTTAATCCTACAACCCCCTCTCATCTTAAAGAACGTTTCCAGTTTCTTCATGACACACATATTAGATTTATATCAGAGGTAATCGGAAAACTTGAGACTGATGTATGAGTGATGCATTCCACCAGTTTTTATGACAAATCTTTTACAGTTCAAGCAGTAGTTACGGTTATGGAATGCCTTGCCCGTGTCGGTAAGGCGTGCTCAATCTTTGTCCAGTTTTAAAATTCTGTTGAAAAAACACTTCCTTTCTCCATAAACATCATCATTAGGTTCCTTGCTCTTGTTTCATGTTTATTATTTTTTAGATGTCTATTTATGTTTACAGGGTGGCAGGGACATCGACGCGAAGCCGGCTACCATGGATTCAGTACCTACATGATTCTGAACTGCGTTGAAATTTATCATCGGTTTTTTTTTTTTTAAACAGCTGTTTCATAGAAAAGTGCAACACCTACGCGGTCAAAATGTATGAAACAGCTGTTTCTTTTTTAATAACCGAAGAAATAATATATGTAATGATAATATATATAAATGATAATATTATAATGCCAATAGGGCCTCAGCTCAGCATAAATGTCAGATGGCAACACAAAGTGTACCACCTGACGCTGATTTTCAGCTGCAACCCACGAGTGCCATACGCTAGAATAATAAAGACAGGGAAGTGTGTGTCCGTTTTAAATTAACAACAACAGTGAGGTATAATAAATTAAAAGGACAAGAGCTCGACGAATAATGTCGTTGATGCTGGCATGCCGTGCAATGCGACCTGCGCTCCTGTAACAGGACAGGCCATGGTGCCCGAGACTGTCTATAGCTTCACCGCAGAGACACCGATGCGGAGCAACACAAGGTGCGCCCAAGCGGAGACACGTAGCGAGCCGAAACAATGAGTCATCTATCATGGTGCCTATGGTAGATGACGGGATCGCTTGAAGCCACAAACCTGACTCCCATTCTCCCACAGCTAGCAGACCGGCACGCTCAACAGTATTAGGTGACGTGTTTACCAGGGAATTAATTTCTTGACGAACAACAATCGTATTGCAGAACGAATACCTCAGTGTCATTTCGAATGACACATTTTAAGGCCACAGGTAAAATAAAACCAAAAACCAGGTTTCTAAGCATTCATCAATTTTATCTCTTTCACACTCATTGTAAAGTCACTATGTGTGTACAACAAACAACACAATTTATCATTACGTCACAATATGACAAATTGAATAAAATATCATTGTCGTGGAATTTTAAAGTGAATCACGAAAGAACAAAATAAATATTATATCTCCCCTAATAAAATACGGGGAGTGGCGGCATTAAGAGATTAAAATGAATATGTAGCAATATTCAAAATCAAAACTTGTTTTCATTTTGAAAAGAAGCAAGTCGATACAAAATGTTACCTCGATTAAACCTCGTGCAGTTATGTGTTTTGTTCCTCTATTCAAGAGTAGGGGCTTCAGATGATTTAAAAGTGGATAAAGTGACAGTGGACTGTAGCACGCTGCGGTTAGGCCAGTACATTTGTCCACACCCGACCAAAGATCAAATCGATGCAAACACCCAACAGTTCATAGGATGCGTCAAAGGGAAAGATATCCCATCTGAAGGTGAAGCAGAAGGTACCTACGAAAATATTTTGTTAACATTTTTAACAATGAGAAATTCAAAAGTTTTTGTCATGCATCATCCCACTTATTTGAAATATATTTTGATTTACAGTGATATGTATTGCTGCCGATGGAATAACGTGCAATGAGACACAAGATAACACATTCAAAAGAAAGTTGCCTTGTAAATGGACGTAAGTGAAATTTATGATTTAAAAACAATATGACATTACCTTTAAGTTTTCTTCTACAATCCTTATATTGTTATTATTTTTGTTTCATAGGAATGAGTACTCTCTAGAGATTGCGCTGCTTCTTTCAGTCTTCCTGGGTATGTTTGGACTGGACCGGTTCTACCTAGGCTACCCAGGCATTGGGCTAGCCAAGCTTTGTACTTTGGGATTCATGTTCCTAGGACAGCTTTTGGACATAATACTCATTGCCGCTCAGGTAAATAAGACAAAAATTACACTTAGTTATTTCCTCAACAATGATTACAGGGTTTTATTAAGAAATAATTAATTATGATTGTTATGACTGGGTAAAGGCACAGATTAATACAGATGGGACACTGCAAAAGCATTTAAATTAAAAGCGACTTGCTACGTCACAATAAGGTGTAATTATTCAGGTTGCATAGCGCTGATCATCTACAGTTATATTCACCTAGAAGTTGCCTCTTGTTCTATCGCGTGTCACTTGGATCTTCTGACTAACGTACTTGTAGCTTCATACCTAGACTATGGAGTGTTCTATCTTTATTCATCTGTGTATAGGTCAGTTTCTCTTGGTAGATTAATATTTTGTTTTCCTCTGTATGAATTGAGTTTTAAAAGTCAGTCCGTATGCTTTACCCATCTCCAATCAATACACACAACATCAGTAGACTAACAGTGAGATTTTGATTTTCAAGGTGGTTGGCCCCTCTGATGGTTCAGCATATGTCATACCTTACTATGGAGCCGGTGTCACCGTAGTCCGCAGTACCAATGAGACATATCTGCTGCCCCAAGCAGACTGGCACAACATCACCTGACAGTGGGGAACCATATCATTTGAGGATGATGAGGACTATGAGTGGACATGAAGATGCTGTGTGCTTGTGTTAAATAGTGGACTGACTCTTGAAGATTTTGTAAATATGGATGAATATGATCATTATTTTGTAAGGCTGATGTGATCATGTGTAATTTTATTATTGATTTTAGTCTTTGGCCACAAATTCGGAGCATTAATGGAACTCTCATGTAACACCCGCTGCACGTTGCAAGAAACGCTGCTCCAAATTTGCGGCCTAATAATGATTATGTTATGGTCATTTGCTGTAAGCTTACTGGCCACTACAAAGACAATATCTCTCAGAAATGGGTGTAGATATTTTCTGTTTTGAAATAAGACTGTGTTGTTTTTGCATGTCAGACAGGATATTGCAGTCCCACTGCATTTACACAACCCATTATGAATTGTTTATAATTTTGTAACATAAAATTCGCAACAGTAGATCAGTAACTTAGGCTTTTGACTTACTTTCAACTTCTACATTCTGAAACTATCATGTTAAGTGTCCTGTCCACAGGCATTGTATACTACTTTTGATTTTGTACAGTTCTTTGATTTTGTTATCAAACATAAAGAAATATACCAAATAAATATATTTTTTATTTACATAATCTCAAATATGCTAAGTATTAAAAAATATCATAGTTTTGCAAGTCAGGGCTGCAAGGCTTTAATTAAGATTAATTAAAACAAAATTATTTTAAAACAGAACAATTTTACTACATAGAAACTACAATAACTATATTATTTCCACTTATTACGCTCTGATTTCTTTAATTTTACTGCTATCTTTGTCAGCTGGTTGAGTTTCAGGTATGGACATCTCATTGGGAGGGGCTGTAAGAGTGAATATGACTGGTATGCTTGATAGTAGGGGGTTACCATGTCTCTCTAGCAGCCTGATCCAAGACAGTAGGGAATCTCTTGAAGATGTACCTGAAATATACACAAAGAAAATTAGCATATAATCTCATCATTTGTGCAGGTATTAGGGATATCATGTCACATTCTACTACAGTGCTATTACTCCAAGGTTTTTTCTGGGATCCATACCCCATTGACTAAGTTTTTTATACAACAGTGAATAAAATCTTACCTGTAGCACATACTGACACTATTGTACCATCGTCTTGTTCATGTAATGTTTGTCTCACTGATGGTAGCTTTGTACTACCTACAACTCCAGGAATTCCAAGAGGTTTATTTATGTTTGAAACATCTGGAAAACACATATTATGAAAATTATTATCAGTCCAATATATAAATTATATACAATATTTTTATTATATATATATTTTTTTTTTAAACAGGCTATATTTGCTTATAAAAGGACATTACCATCAGGGTCTGTATCATCTTTGATTTCAGGCCTTATCTTCCCAACAAGTAAGAAATAGCTTACAACCTGTTCCCTCAGGTACACATTGAAGGGTCCTTTCACAGTCAGAGGTTGATCGGTTGGCTGTTCCGCTAACAAAATCTTCTGGGCGTCACTTTGGGCGGTAACTACCCAAGTCTTGTCTAAACAGGCTTCAATTTCTTCTGTCTGACAAAAATTACTTTTATGAATCAGATGCAGAACCAAAAACTGGTGACATAAGTTGCATATGTGAATTTTAAAAACAGTACTTGAAGTGAAAAGGCCTCTCATAAAGGGACAATAAAGTAAATACTTTATTAAAAACTTTTCTTGCTACAAAAAATATAAACTAAATTATCACCTGCCAGATCTCAACTTTGGTGTCTGGATCTACTGAAGTTATTCTCTCTATAGCAAGTCTGGCCAACTCAATTGTGTTGCCGGGCAGTTCTTCGGGCAAATACCAAGGACTTAGGTTCCTGAACTTTGGCATCCAGTACAACATGCGCCAGAACTTACGAAGAGGTATACCGCGGGAGCCAAATATGTTCAGAAGCATCTGTTCCATTTCTGAATCTGGCATTACTTCTGTACTTTCAGAGAAAAACATAATGCTATCAAATGGTCTATAAAAGTAGTAAAGAACAACAACAACACAAGCAACTGATTTAGAACATGAATTCTGATTCTACACAAGGTAGTTAAGGCTATGTTACAAGCGAAGCAACATGTAAACGACAAGTACTGTTATCTTCCATTTGCTCCAACAAGTCCACAGCACACTGCTGCTGCTTAGGATAATGCATAAATTCTGCTTGGAATATATTTTTAGGAATAAATTTTCCTTTAGGTAGCACTTCAATTAGGGCTTTGTAAACTTCAATGTCTTTTTGGACACCGAATTCCTGCATTTTTGCTAAAGCTGCGTAAATAAACTCAACATGACCCCGTCTTCTCGTGTCCCGGCCTTCAAACATTTTCACAACTTCTAAGTAGGTTTGTTTGTTCTTCTGCGGCTGGGAATAAAATGGATCATGGACTGTCACACGTTTTTCTGAATTTGAACCTTCCCATCGTTTAAATAACATGAGGGATGGTCTAGTTCTCAAAATATTTCCTAAAATTTTATTTGCCATTATAGGTTATGTTTATAATTTAAGGTCCACTGTTTGTCAGGCGAAATAACTACTGAACAAGATAGCTTTATTTGTGTAATAACTTCACTTTAAATGTTATGCTTCCACATAAAAAATCCTAGAACTACAATTTATTATTCATTCAGAAATAAAATAATAGAATAGCTCGCGAATACTCGCGATCAACACCAGCTAGAATTACAATAAATTGACAGTTGATGACACTTGATGACTTGACAATGACAATAGCCGGACAATAGTAGACGTCATCCGTATCTGTTTGTCAATAGGATCGATGAATAGCCATTTTAGTTCATTTTTCCACAGACTAACTGGACGAGTTTGTTTGTTTTGCTTCAAAACCATTATTTTACTATTTCTATTAATTTAAATAAATATTTGACATTTTATCATCTTAGTTTCTGATGATGAAAGCTTCAATGGCTCGGTACCGAACCCTCTGTGATTACACCATTCATAAATGTTCCTTCATTCAAAGTTCATTCGTCTATCCCGTCGTGCAGCAGCCAGCGCTGTGTCTATTTCCCGCTTCCCGCCCGCGGTATGAATCATTCATTCTTCAATCTAACCAGTTGAAATTGATGCGTAGGTGGAGTTAGACGTGTCGTTCTCTAAAACTTGTAAATTACGTATTGAAATACGACAACCTTATTGTAACTTTTTGTTACGAGCGCACGAGTTAAAGTGTAATATTCTGGATGGTTACAAACTTATAATTTGCATTACTTACTAACAAAAGTGAAAAAACGGGTATTTAAAAAGTAATTTATGATTGACTGAATAATAAATTTAAAAAATACCTAGTTTAGAAGAAAGTGTTGATTATCTTCAAGATGTCTAGAGACATTCATTTATGCTGTTTATTATTTATCATCACGCTGAGTGTTACCGGTAAGATTATTTTTGACATAATTTGCTATATTTTTAATTGCCTACTTTTGGGGAACTGTAAAAGATATTATCATAAGTAAGTTTAAGATAAAACGACTTACTAAGACTGTAAACTAGTGTGGAAAATGTGAATAAGTAAGTAACAACTTAACAAGGCTTGCAAGCAACTTTCATTAATAAATAATGAGTTGATAAGGTTGTGTTTGCTTCGTTTCAAGGTCAAGTGAATTGTAAGACGTTTCGATAAGTGGACACTGACTATGAGTAACACCATATTTAATTTAATTTATTTATCTATCGATTCAGAATAAGCTATTAACCTTGCTATGCTACATAACACCCGAAGTCATGATCAGCTGTTTTATGTGATCCTATGTTTAAACAATAGCCGAAATCGTGTGAAAATCCTGTTAGGGACATGACATACGAATAAAAAAGTTAGCACTTAGTAAGAAGTTTTTTAAATGGTGCTAAATGAAAATTTTTGTTTTTTATTTTAAATTTCGATTTATAGATAAAGAACAGAATGATATTATATAGGTACGTATAGAAATTAATAAAAACTAACAATTAGTCTAAGTTAATCTAACCAAATACTACACCTACTAGAATTAAGATATTACTGTAAACGCAAGAAATAAAAGGCTTTTATTTTATTTTATATTTTAGTTATGTGTAATTTATATGTATAATATAAATTACACATAACTAAACATAACATAACTAGATACTTTACAAACATGAAAATCCATTAAGACTGAACCTACTTAAAATGTCACTGATATAAATGTAATGATATAGTGTTTGTCTTGCAATAGGTACCTATAACCTACCTACCTAAACGGATACAGATGGCAGATAAATGTGCTGAACGATGATAATAATCATTATGAGAAAAGGTTAATTTTGATATACACAACTACGAGTTAATTCAACTTCACGTAGATACAAATAGCGAGATCGATAACAGGTGTGAACTGTAAATTCCAAGGTGTCGTAGGTATCGTCTGCTTTACTTTAAACGTTCCCGCAGACAAGCGGGACGCGACTATAGTAGAAATTTGTATGAAAACTTCATGGAAATTGATAACAATTTCCATGAAGTTTTCATACAAATTTTTTATCAAATTTTGATTTTGATAACACTACGACTAGTATAAACTAGTCGTAGTGTTATCAAAATCAAAATCTAAATCCGTTAAGTAGTTAAGAAGAACAACGCGGTCACACAGAAAGACACGTTATGTGATATTAATCCATCATCATCATTATTATAAATGTGAACGTTTGTATGTTTAGATGTTTGTTACTCAATCACGCAAAAACGGCTTATCAGATTTGGATGAAATTTGGCACACAGATAGTTTATAACCTGGATTTACACATAGGGTTAAGCTTTTTAGAGATGCCGCGAATGGTTGTTATAGCGAATAGTCGAATACCGATTAATCGCCATTCCCTATGGCGAATAGTGGAATACTCGCCATTATTACTTTACATAAAAAAAGGAATATAAAAAAAGTTTATTTATTCTCAAATAATAATAAAAGTAGTTTATTTATTTTCTGAGGCAGGTTTGATTTATGAAAAAAAGCGCAACCGACTTGATCCCAATCGTGCAGAAAAACTAGTTTTTCTGCACCACAATCTGCCCCTTTTAGACTTTTATTAAATAATTAATTAAAGTCTAACTTTAACATGACTCGTTTTTGGCAAACTATATTAACTATATTATTATCATTAATATAAAAAGTTTGCCAAAAACGAGTCATGTGTGTTTTGTTTTAAAAGAATAATAAAAACTAAATTATTTTTAAGTCTATAGTTTTTCTGTTCATTAAAAGTTTTTTTTAATTTAGACAACTATTCGCCGAATTTCGAATAATAGACACTATTATTCGGTAATCGACGAATAACAAAAAAATGTCGAGTAATGCCGAATACCGAATAATAGCGAGTATTCGCGGCATTTCTACTTTCCATCCCGGTAGTAGTAGTAGTAGTAGTAGTAATTATTCCTCCACGCGGGCGAAGCCGCGGGCAAAAGCTAGTTTATAATATTTAGGAATAGTTAGATGATACCCATTTATACACATCCAGCTAAATGTACTAAGGCTTTATGATATTGCAGAAATTAACACTTCATTCCAACAGTTACAATAAACGATTTTCAGCCTCGTGTAGAGGTGTAGATTATTTAGAATTCATTCCGACTCCGTTTCAGTGTGTTCGGAAAATTTAATATAATTTTGTGTGACTACGTTGAAACAAGAGGGCGTTTCTGGATTTGATCCAAGAAACAGTATTCTGTGCAATAACATCAAAAAATATAGGTAGGTACCGTAAGTGGGTAGATGTATTTATAAAATACTTCAACTGTCCTTAGCGTAGATTTGGGTTAAAAATAGTGTCTGAAAAAAACATGTAAACAAATTTTCTATATTTACGTAGGTATGTTAAGGCTTCTGCAAACAGGCGCGACGCGACACCGATAGAAGAATTTGTGATAAGTTTTCATAGAAATTGTTCCACCAGACTCGCGGAGCCTTTAATGGTTTGAAAGAGAAACAGGCTGTTTTGAATTATAATTAATATAAAAGAAAGAAGAAAGAAAATACATTTATTTAACACAGACTAAAACACACACACACACACACATACACAGCAGATTATAAAAATAAAATAATAAATTAAAAAAACAAATCAAATAAAAAGTATAAAGTGCGATGTAAGCAGAAATTTGATTAAGTGCCTGACGCTGGTTTTCAACTGGACCTGCATTATAGCCTGCCTTATAGGAATCATATTGATTGTTGTATCCAGCAGAAAGAAAAAACACTTAGTGTAAAAAAACATGCGGGGCAGTCTTTGGGGACTACCGATAAAAGTATAAACTAAGTAACTTGTGAATTGTATATCTATGTACATATACACAGTATACATATTAGTTCAATGTTAGTGAAGCTCGTGACTAAGTAATAACAGCCGCATGCGTCGATCCAACAGGTTAAACTACGTTTGCCGGGGTTGGTCAGTGGATGGGTGACCATCTTTACATACCGAGAATCCTCCGTGCCTCAGAAAGCACGTTCAGCCGTTGGTTCCGGCTGTCATTCGTGGATCTTTGACAGTCGTTACGAGTTGTCAGAAGCCCGAAAGTCTGACACCAGTCTTACCAAAGGGTATCGTATTACCCAGTTACTGGGTTGTGGAGGTCAGATAGGCAGTCGCTCCATGTAAAATACTGGTATTCAGCTGCATCCGGTTAGACTGGAAGCCGACCCCAACATAGTTGGGAAAAGGCTAGGCAGATTGATTGATATACACAGTATACATATAGCTCATGGGAAGCGTGCGGTGACGATGACGCGAGTTTCACGCTTTTTGTTCACCCAAAAAGTACACAAATATACACAGTATACATATAGCTCATGGAAAGCGTTCGGTGACGATGACGCGAGTTCCATGATTTTTGTTCACCCAAAAAGTGGTCAACGCGCCTAAAGAAGTTTTCACAATAAAAATAAAAAAACGAATGTAATTATTGCGATGAGAAACTAGGTACAAAAGGGCAGCCTTTAAAAAAGATAGAAAAAAACAACATTTGATTACGTAGGTAAATAAAAAAAATGGTAATGTGCTCACTAGGCAAACGAGACTATAAATAAGACTTAAAAGAGAACAAGCACGTGGAACACTAAAATATAAATCATACCTAGGTCCTAGGTACTTTACGATACCTCTGACGTCACTTAAAATTACCATTACGGCGATAAAATTATGCATAACAAACAACAATGCTCTGTTTGCAAGGTTTCTAAGGCAACGATTATGGCGCCCGCGGTACAGTCGCGCTAAGAACATTAGCGCCACTTCACAAGTTCATTGGAACCGCAGAGCATAGACGATACGCGCAATTTTTTTTCATGGATGTGTTTATAACTCGAGGCGTGGCACTGTCTTCGGGCTCTCGTCCAAACGCCTACGTGCTGTGACGCGCTTACCGTTCTCATTGATACGCTTGACTAGATCATATTATTTAATATTCTGCCTGTTGAGTAAATAATGTTTGTACACGTTTGAATACAAGGCCATGTTCAATAAAACCATCAGGCTTGCTTTTCTAACATGTTAAGTGGAGTTAATTAGAAACGAATATCTAGGTATAATATCCCACGATCATAGGCTTTCTAGAGAAACTTTTCCTTTAAAGGGATTTTATGACTTCAGTAAATCTTTCCGCTACATAATGTAGATATAAAATTGTACCTACATTGAAAACTGTCATATTATTTAGTTAAGTACCTACTTTATAAACGCTCATAGCATTCGTAGCGATCTATTTGTAGTGCACTATCGGCTATCGACGAATGTATTCATGAGGATAGTCCCATAAATTGATTTGAATTGATTTGTGCGTGACACAATGTGCAGCAATTATATCTTGTTTAGCCTACACTTGTGCAATGCACTCGTTGATAACTAAACCGTTGTTAATTTGTGTGAAAACAACAAAGTGTTGTTAAAACATAAAAAATTACGGTTAAATATCCAATTAAATAATTAAAAGTTGAAAACGCAAACTGGATATTTTTTCTGTTAACATTGCGACGTCTTCCGTATTTACAAAAACCATTATGTTGTCAGCTGTACGTATCGTAAAATCCGATTTTTAAATAAAGAACGCTATAATGTTTTTCCTGCCAGTACTACGCTAGTGGCGTGCAATTATGCCCTATTCGATTCAATAGCCCCGTGATGAATATCGATGATGACCCATTTGAAAAGTGCTGCTTTATTTGCTCGTGTAAATACGCTTATAATTTTATTGTGAACTGAAATGAACGTCAACTAATTTGACTTTTAATCAACTACAGTACAGATGTTACCAAAAATTACCTCAGTTTTATCCTGTTTACCTGGAAGTACTTGTAACCCTTTTTGGCAATGGATTTAGGTAGGTACTCTATTAAACAAGTTTCTTTTAAGTAACAATTGTTTATTTATCAAGAGATAATGTCGTCTGGATTTTAGAAAAAAAGAAGTATTATTTCGGTCGCATTTGTTTAAAGATTCACATCACTCCAAAGTGCTAAGCACTGTTTTCAGATTTGAAAAGTTACTCTGTTCATTTTTCTACTGCATAACACACAATATGCTTTGTCGTATTAGCAAAAATCTCTCCAGTAATAAAAAAGTGGATTAAATTACAAACACTTTATCTGAACAAGTAACAACATTTTCATAATTCAGTATCTTTATGCCCGGAATAAAAATTCCTCCGTACAATTGGATAGCACGCTGTGTGTTGAATTGTTAAAATAGGTTAGGTATACACGTTAGGTATCATCAATACGCGATTCAGGCTCGAGCAAAAGGAAAATTACACCCAGCCCGCGGCATGAATTCGGTCAATTTGGCGCCCCTAAAGCCTTTACGTAATCAAACAAAATTTTGAAACGATATAGATTGAATATTCGATTTCAACTGTAGGCACGTAAAACGAGTAGCAATTTTCAATGGCAGTTGAATTGTTACCAGATTTTGAAGTGATCAGATTGAACGTCGCTTTCAGAGTTTTTTTCGTTATTCCGTAACATACAATCCGCAAAAATGTGGGAAGGTACGTGAGCTACATAACATATTCAAATTATTTGAAAGCAAAACCGAATTTGAGGCAAGATAATGTTATAATCGTATCCGAAACACTTGTGCAAACAATATTAATAAAGGCATTGTATGCTCCATCGTAAATTACGACGACTAAAGTCAAAAACCTTTTGAAGTTAATATTTTTAAACGAAGGACTTTCGACTTAATACTCGTTTTGTTTTAGGCGGAGAGTTATTCGAGTTACGACCTATTTCATTTGTCTCTTCAGGGTTTTCAGCCACTGTCCGGCTGCTGGTACAGACCTCATTAGCACACCAGTTTTTCACTCGAGCAGCGCTCAACAGATTCATAATTTAATTAAATCCCTTCATTAAGTTTTGAATGATGGACCGTCGCGTTATATTGCCTGTAAATTCTGTAATTCATAATTAATTTAAATGTAGAACTAGAAAGGTATGATAATGCAAACGGCTTTTAACGTAAAATTAGTATTAACAGGTACCCTCGTTTTAAGATTAGGATGTGGAATTTAAAATATACCGTTTTCGTAGGATGATAATTATGGAAATAATATTATCTCCTCGACACTGGAGGTTTCTATCTCGAGCATCCACCAGCTTTGTTGCCATCGCTGTTTAGATCCTTAATTACTTAAGTTACCATTATCTCTTCTTCTTTTCGTGAGGTTAGTGACTAACCTGGTGTCAGAGATTTTTTAATGCCGCCCATGGGCCTCTGACTTGGCTTCACATGCCGCCGAGAAATATCTCTCAGGCATGTCAGTTTCCGCACGATATTTTCCTTCACCGTTTTTGAAGCAAGTGATAATTATACAATACGCAACTTGAATCCGAAAGTCGTGAGGTGAGGTGCGTGCCTTGGGTTCGAACTCGAGACCTTATGACTTGGCAGTCTGACGGTCACACCACTAGGCTATCACTGCTATACCAACCAATACCTATTAAAATTATATTAATTTTATGTATCATGCAAATAATAAAATAACTTTTATTTCCAATGCGAAATGGTTATACATTTTCATAGGTACTTATTATAAACTAGCTACTGCCCGCGGCTTCGCCTGCAGGGACCCTTATTATTTTTCCAAAATAAAAGTAGCTTTAGTTACTCTTTATAATATAACATCAGCTATCTGCCAGTGAAAGTCCCGTCAAAATCGGTCCAGCCGTTTCGGAGAGTAGCTGAAACCAACAGACAGTGTTAAAAGTACTTACCGTATAAACTTTCATATGCATTTAGTAAAAAACTGTTATTACACGACTGCTCAAAATGGAGTGTAATGTTTTCAGGGTTCATATAATATGTAAGTGAGTTTCTTTGTTCCACCATAACTTTTAAATGTCTGAACCACAGAACAGAAAAAACAAAAACTGTTTTTTCTGTTCTGTGGTCTGAACAGATTTGGATGTATGGGGTATTGTTAGAATCCTTACATCATCCCGAGTGACATAGGCTATATAATAAAATTGTCTTTGTAGTCGGGGGACCTCTTAGATTAAAATGTTTTCCACACAACGAAATAAAGGTCCCCCGACAGCAATGACAATTTTATTTATCTGTTTAGTCAGTGAGTAATTGAGTGACCTTTCGCTTTGTAAATGTATAAATATAGGTAGATTTATTTAAAAAAAATTATAATATTTTTTTATTATTATTATTTATTTATTTAACAGTTTATGTACACACATATAAATAGACAAGAAGAAAGGAACAGAAAAATACGTACAAAGGTGATGCTTATTTCTAAAGAAATCTCTTCCAGCATACCTGCGATAGGAAAGTAGTTAAAGAGATCTAGACAACGTGTGTAAGATTAGAAGAGAAAATAATATACTTACATAAAATAAAAACACTTAATTATTCACTAATTTAACCATAAACATACAATATGAGAATAAACTTACATAAATACTTCTAAACTAAATATCACTAAAATAAATATACTTAAATATAATGTAGCATAAAATAATAAATACAAAATATGCAACTATGACGAAGTGGACAGATAGTGTTCTTTCACTCTTCTTTTAAAAATTGCAACAGTTAGGCAGTCCCTAATGTCAGGCGGAAGTGAATTCCCCAACCGAACCGCGTGCACGCTGAAGGAGTAGGAGTAGAAGTCGGTTGAGTGGGGAGGAGATTTAAGGAGATTTCTAAGATGCGACCTGCAAGGAGCATCAGAAGGACGGGCGTAGGAAAAGCGTTCCGGCAGATAGGATGGTGTTTTAGGGTTGTGAAGGATATTAAATAGCAGACACAATATCCGAGAGTTCCTGCGAAGTCGAATAGGGAGCCACTTGAGTATTTTGCGAAAGTTAGAAACGTGGTCATACTTTTAACGTGGTCTTTTTTTTTTTTTGGTTTTTTTATTAGGCAGGGCAGTTGTTTTTTTTTTACATTACAAGTATACACTTCAATTTAATTTTTTTGTATGTTGTTTCTTTGTTTGTTGCGTAACTTAGATTCCAAGTAGATATTTCACGAAATCCAAAACTGAAATCGTATCAATCTTGTAAGTATATTAATTCCCTTTAGATAAGACATCACTTAACTACTGTTGTGTGATCGAGTGGAAATCAATAAGTCTAAGTAGTTCTTAGAGAAAGTCTGCTGAGGCAATAAACCTGGTTTAAGTTTATGAATTATATTGTCAGCTCAGCCATTATTATTGATCTAATAAATTATTCACTTGCGCCTTTACCAACATTATTCTAAACTAGGTGTTGATCGGGCCTTCGTCTGCGATCCAGGATGAAAAGTAGCCTATGTCCTTCTCCAGTTCATGGTCTACCCATATGCCAAATTTCATCCAAATCTGTTCCGCCATTTTAGCGTGAAAGCGTAACAAACAGACAAACAAACTCACTTTCGCATTTACTATGGATGGATTCAGTATATGATTCTAAACCCTTGCATATAAATTTTTCCTCGGTTATTAAAAATAAAATCTGCTGTTTCATAGAAAAGTGACCTACGCGGTCAAAATTTATGGAAGTGCTGATAAAAAAAAAAATATGACAAAAAATTGAAGATGTCCCTGCCACCCTGTATAGTTAGGAAGTAGGGATTAATTTTAAGTTATAAGTACCTACGTGTTGATAGAGTAATTATTGTAGGTTATCTGAACTTATAGGCTGAGATAACTGTAAAGAAATTGTCATTAAACATTCTTATATTATTATTTATTACACACTTTTAACCAAAATAACTCCTTTAAAATGTTCCCCAGTAATTGTCTTTATGACGGAGATGCTTGAACTCATCTCAATTGAATGAATTTGCCAGTTTTCCAAGCACTTGATTCAAATAGTTTTTCTTCAAAGACTTCTAATTGTTTCAACTTCACTTAGAAGTTCGGGAACAAAGGAACACTATCTGTTTAAATAAAATGAACACTTAGCTATTAATTGAATGAAATAGTTTGAAATAACTCGCAATCCAGTAAAACAGATACATGTGTTATTTGTTGAACAAATATTATTGCAGGATAATCTATTGATTCATTCTTTCACCCGAAGGCTAATCGGGATTTATGAGGTAAGCCGCATAGTTTGGGGTGCGATTCCAGTCAGATGAAATCAGTTTTATCCAAATTTATGACCCACAGGAGGCTGGCTTAAACATTTTCCGCGCAAATCTGATAAATGAAAACAGTAATTTGTCTAGATGTGAACTGTATGTTTGTAGGTAAAGTCAAATCATATAGTGAACTATACGATTTGACTTTGAATTAATAGGCACGTTGCATGGCACTTTTGAACGTCACGTCAAAAATTACAAAAAAATTAATTGATTCTAGTCGCCCCTTCCAAAAGGTAGTTTTCGTATGGAGAAGAATGGGCAAGAAACTCCACCGTTACTTTTTTTTTATGTTTTTCAATATTTTGTATATGCAGTTGTAGGTACATTAGTTATATAAAATATATGTGAAGACAACGCACCTAAATAAAAAATACTATAAGTACCACAATAGGTAAAAAAAAAAAAAAAGACGCAGTTCAGTTACAAATCACGACAGCAAACAATGATATAGCATGTCCCTGTCATGTCATAGAAAGATGATGATTCAGCCGTAATTGCAATTTTGCGAATTTATTCTTCGCAAATGAGACGATTAGCGGTAAGAATGGGACGCATTAACGTCGGGGTGTGATAATAAGGCTCGTTTTCCTTTCAAAACTTGGGATGAAGTCAGCGGTCTGAACAAAAAGTTACCCCATCTGAGCTCGATGACAAATGGCCGGTGCGGGCGCCGAGACATCAGTGCGACGGACGATTTGCTTCGCGATCGTTCGGCCCTTTATATACTCTGACATTGATATGTTTCCATAATAACGTTTTGTGTGAATTTCTTCAACTCGCTTATAGTTCGCTAGTACATATCTTTATATCTCGCTGTAATTTGGTGCAGGTAATAATTTATGAGCGCGATGAAACTTTTAATGAGTGTGCATATGACGATTGCAGTTTCACATTTGTCATTTACATATAAAATGAACGTTAATTAAGTGCGGATGTTGTAAAAATACTATTTTAACCGGTAGTTCAACGTTCTACCCAGAAAACACGAAGTACTTAGCGGTTAGTAAATAGGAAAGATGCTGCCATTAGGCTTTTTCATTCCTATGTTTTCATAAGAGATACTGGAACAAACTAGATCTACTCAAATTATCCATCAAATGACCATCATAACTGATATAATCAGTCACACGTTATCTAACACACCGTAACTGATAACTTCGATAACGTATCGATAAGGCTGTCGTACGTCTACATAAAAAAAAACATTGTTTGCGAATTTTTATCTCTGATAGTATCGTTCGGGAATTTTCCTCCGCAAATCCACGTAATGCGCATAATACTAGGGCCAATTAATAACGATTGGTCGATCAGCTTCTGTGATATCTATCGATATAATCTGTTTACCGGCCCAAGCTTTGAAATAATAACAAATGAATCACTGTCATTTGATAATCTTCCGGTTTATTCCGTAAAAATCTCACCGTGAAAACTTAGGTGAAGTGAGATTGAAGTGATCTGTCATGACACGCTAGGAATTGACATTATTGACAGCTAGCTTCACTTAAGTTTCTACGGCGAGTTTTTTTTACAAAAAGACCAGCTGTGCTGAAGTTTGCGGAGGTAGATAATGTATTCAAAATTCAAAATGAGTTTCTTTAAATGCATTAGTTTTAAAAAGTAGGGAAATTTTATGCTTTGCGGACTTCAGAATAGAATATTAATTAGTCACTTTGTCTTTCCGCTCACTAAGAAATAGTGGGCTTCGGTTACTTAGGAATTTCATGAATTGGAACTATGGAAGACCCTTAACTTAATTTTTCATCCTTGCCTGTTTTTCTCTGTGCTCTTATATCAGTAATATCTTATATATACACAACTTATAACAACAAACACAAATAAGTTGCAAACTGTTCGTGAACAGTCCGCCGCGCTCGGCTGCTTGCAGTTGCAGCGTATTAAGTGTATTATCTACTACTATTTATGTACTTACATATTCTTTATTTTTTTATGTGACACAAATTTATTTAATTTAAGTATGCATATACGTTACATTATAAAACTGATTAACATCCGTCACATCACACTCTCAGGTCCAGTTGAAAACCAGCGTCAAGCACTTATAGTTGTCTGGCATTTTTGCTGAACTGATATGATATATGTAACTTTGAAGCTCGAAGACCAGAGATTAGGATAATATGGTCAGTATTTTTCTGGCACATACTGGACCCATTTTTTTGCAGTAGGTATATAGATAGATACGGAGTGCTCTTCGTTCAAATCGGCCTTGACCAATATTATCTTTAGAGTTATCTTTACCGATATACGTATAAATGAAAGATTTGCGAGACAAATTATTTGTAATCAATATCAGTGTCAATAACGATTAAAATATCACTTTTAACTGCAGAATTATACAGTGACACCTTTGTTTATGAGCTTCATGATCTTTTCCCGAAAAATTTTTACGAAGCTGAAATTTATTTAAGTTCAGTTAAAAGTATAGGTCAGTCAGCCCTGCTAACATCTTAAAAATACCTAACTAACAATTTTTACGATGACATAAAGCTAGTCGTAGGTTATAGGCATGGCTCGGCTTATACGGGGCTGGCGGTCTAACCCCTAAGCACGAAGTCCATAGATTGATGTATTTACTCGACGTTGAAGTTACGGGCGTATACTACTCCGTATCACTTACATAAGATTAGTTCGGTTTCCGAACTAAGAATGAATGACAACACGATTTGACAGTTGTCCCTACGCTCGATGTCTTTATTATGCCCGTCGATTGAATTTGACACTTGTTTTGGCGGATCCACTACTTTCGGACGCGACCGTATCTTCGTTGACGGACATACACAAACAGGCGTGACGCGACTCTCTTATATGAATTTCTAAGAAAACTTCATGGAAATTGTTCTACCAGAATCGCGTCGCACCGTCGCGTCGGCCCTGTCTGCTCCCAGTCTTTTGAGATAAGAATACTATGACGCGAGCTAACCAAATTTGGAAGAATTAATTAAGCTTAGCAACAATATTAGAAGTATCTAACTCATATTTTCCTTAATTGTCAATACATTACAAATTGAGACCGTCATCGCGGATTGTTTCCTATTGGAAAACAGCTAACCGATCACGCCACTCATTACAGATAACATTGTAGGTTGTTAAAAAAAGTTCAATGACTAATAAAAGTAGATAACCCTCTGTACAATACGATTATGGCGCCAAAAAATGAGAAGACAAGGTGTTAAATCGATAAAAAAATATTGTGATTGGAATAAAGTTATATCTTAATATTATAAATATTTTCGAGATTTAGGGCCTATGCACACCACGTTTTTTAAACGCGCCGTCGACGCGCGTTTGTAGCGATACAGACGCGATACGCACGCAAGTCAGGACCTTTGCACACCTGTCTGTAGGATAAAAGTGCGCGTTTAAAAAACGTGGTGTGCACAGGCCCTTAAGTCAAAAGATACAGATTATATGTATACTTACCTACCATAATCTGTATCTTTTCATGAAATTCATGAAATCTGCTTTCGGTGTTTCATTGTTTTGTAAATAATCGTTTGAATCGTTGAATCCTTACCCATTTCTTAAGACAACTGGCAATCTTTTATTTTTTTGTATCGTATATTCTGTCCACTGTTGGTCATTGGCCTCCCTCTTTTTGTTTTCGGCGATTTCTGCCCATGTTGGCCTAGCAAACATGATTAGATCGTCATACGACCTTCGCTGCGGTCTACCTCGGCGGCGAAGTCCAGGCATCCAGTGAGTGACGATCTTTGCCCATCTCTCTTTGTTTATTCCTATAAAATATTTGAAAGATATAGGTACGTAATGCTTTCCGTAGATATCAACTTTATTCACTGAAAGAATTCCATATGCTGCTGCCCTTTCCATGAACGTCTTTAAAGCGTATCTAATAGCTACTGAAATACTAATTATACCTTGGTGGTAAATAGATGTGGACGAACCTAATGGGACCTATATTTAAACGTCCGGAAAGTTTCCAGCCAGCTTAATTGAATACTATCACGTATGCATCACACTAACTGCACATTATAAGAATGATTTCAAGAAACATCTACATATAAAAATATAGGCCAGTCATTTAGGTAAATAACTTTTATACGTCTAACCTACTGTAGACTTAAATATTATTTACTTATGTTATCAATGTCATTATCACTCACTAGATAGCGAGTTCGTGTAATAAACGCTGCCATTAATGCCATCCTTCAGAAATATAACCCTTTAAAATAGATAAGAGCGTAAATTGTCATTATAACCCCGAAAATATAGCCCGTTCGCAGCCAATTCTTACTCTTAAATAAGTTTTCGTCTGAAATAACGTTAATGACCTTTAAATCTTAGAAGGAAAGTTGAAAAGACTTTTACAAGGATTCTTATACAGGTACACTCAAATACTTCTTATTGTCTTGTAACTGAAATTACTTTTTCGATATAATTATAGCATTGGACAGGGGGAATAATATAATTATATAATTATAGCATTTTTTCTATATAATTATAAAATTGGACAGATGAAATTATTTTTTCGATATAATTATAACTTTGGACAGGTTTACTGTTCTGAATTTTACCTTAATTTAGGTTTTGATATCACGTTTTTTTTAAATAGTTAAACAAATCTAAAGAATCTAAACTGAAATCGTACTGTTGGGATTCATTTAGTCGGAGAATTTAATCTATTTTAGTTGTCCTTTTTTTATATTTTTATTTTTTTCTGTCACAAGATAAATGTGATTAATTTAACAGACCCAGAGACAAACCGCATTCGAAATTAAAACTGCAGTTTCTTGACTTTTTTTATCTCAAAACTTATCTCAACGGGTGCCTGTGGAATATTGTCTCTAATCTCGGTGCAAAATATAAGGAGATCCAATAAGGCTCTTGAATATATGCGGGATGAAGTCATCAATGTCTTATAAGGAATCTTTGTTAAGAAAATATAATTGACTCTACCTATATCACAGTATCACTCATTACAATATCTAATGAAGTATTGAGAAAGTTCTAGAAGTATCGTAAGATCAAGACGTTGACAAATGAGAACCATAAGACGGTTAACGTCCCTCATTTACTATAAGAAAATGTTACGTTTATAGCAGCTACCGTGAGTAACACACAGGTAGTGAAGATAACAAAACTTATACAGTCGTGTGAAATACCTACATAAAACAATGTTATCTGACTAAGCTAAATAAAAACAACATAAACGCTAACTACTACGGTACTCTATAATATGAGGGTAATGATGAATCAAAACAAATAGAGCAGCTACGTCATCGTGTCAAGGCAAGAATGACTTCCTATGGCATCGGAGCAATTCAATCAGGCTGGTGTTATACTATACTTCTTAAATTGCCCGACGATTTATGCTTCGATTGAGTGAGAGCGTATGGTATAATATGTACACGACACGCACACATACAAAAACATCGTACGATATGAGCCAGCCAATGGCAGCGAGCGGCGTGGTGGGCTCGGCTCCCCACTACACCATTGGAATGCATAGTGCTAAGAACGGCACTGTTAAAAATAACCACCTGTTTGACAGGATACACGATGTCAGATGACGTTCGAGGCCATTGCCAATTTGTGAAGGGACTAATATCCTTATGTTTTGCTCAGGAGACAGTAAATAATTCGAAAATATATGACGGTCTATCTGATTCAATAGATTGCTGTAGTAGAACAAGAAATGAGGTTACATTCATTGATAGATTTAGGAATGAAGTCTTAACAATAAGGGCAATACCGTTCCACAAAGTATAGGTTCTTTAAAATTTTCCGATCCAATCACATGTGAGTAAACAGCTGATTGCGTGGACGCCACGTGAAACACGATCGGGCGGCGGTGACGCGAGCATGCGCACAAATAGGACTAGATAACAACACTTTCTAACGCAACAGGACAGATAAATAGGGAAAACATATCAGTATTGGAACAAACTCATAAAAAACTAACCAAGACTGTAGAGTTGGCAGAATTCTTAATTTACCAAAAATCGTTCCGCAGCAAGGTCTGCCAATATGTGCATATATTATATATATAGCTTCTTCCGTGTGTCATTTAGTAATTGATTTGCTTGCCGTTTTCAAGTAAATAGCAAATCTAACTGTTAAATTAAATACACAATCAAAAGTAAAAACACTATCCACCTTGAAATACAACACAAAAATCATGGAAGCACCATTCGACAGAGATAGATGAGATTTTGAAGACGATTTGGCCATTCGTTTTAGTATTCAGCAGCTGCCTCTCACTATGTAATAGAACCATCGTTCATCACTGGTTTCCAATAGGTGGGCTATCATTTGTCAGTAGATCGACAAAGTAATGCGGAACAGCTGTTCCAGAATAGAACGGATAAATTAAATTTCAATTTATCTTGTGTAAGTGAATCTGAGGATACTGTGAATACAAATAATTCACTGGAGAGTTGAGTCAATATTACGCACTGTAATGACGTAATTATGGAGTCATGTGATTGATTTATTACGTTAATAACGCAATTAATAAGTTGTGTACGTCTATTAATGCCAGAACAGAAGTCAAAAGTCAAGAAAGCGGTAGTAAAACTATGCAAATGGCTAAATGTTTACTCATTGTAGGCGCCCCGCATTATATTTGATAAGGTCATATTGTAATGTATAATTCGAATTCTAAATTCTCTGAAAATATACGTGAGACATACTATGACAAGGATGTAGTTTACGCCTCATTTTCGCCCTTCTACTGCTACATTTAAAGCCCAACAGGTGGTCTATATAGCAAAGAATCATGTAAGAAAGAGTTTGAATGGTTGGCAGTAACAATAGATTTTCCTTAATTAACCAGGCAATTAGGTTCTTCTTATCCAAGTCTTCTAATTTTACTACCTTGGGTCCCTTTTACAAGATATCTACCAACCCTATTAGGAACCCCGGTGTAGGCTCCGAATTATAAGTTTCTAGACTCCAAAGAGACTTTAAGGAAAGTTAATTTAAACTTTTCACCTAACTAAATATAAGCTACACTGAAATATTCTGTAAAAGATGTTATTTTACTTGTTCTCTGCCACTTTAGTGCGGGGTCAGAAAGATTAATACTTCGGGCTGAGATACATTAACGAAAGCGGTTTATGTTAGCTTTAAAATAAAAGTTTTTTAAATAGCTTTCGAGATTTGAAAAAATTCCATCATCCATTCAAAATTAATGTTAAAAGACAGCTTAAAATTTATGTATAAACCAGAGTAGCGAAATGTGTGAAAGTATCATTTATTTTAAATGTTGGCGGACGATATTTCGCTCCACCATCTGAACAAACACTTGAATATTTATGTACGACTTCGTATTGGAATGAACGTGAAAATATTTGTTTGTTTCTTTTTTAGCTGGTGCGCTCAAAGGCCACTGCAATCGTGAAGAGGACCTACTGCAAAGATGTTCGATGGCACTACCGGTATTGAGCTCTCCAGAGATATCGTTCGCGCTCACACGAGAGGAACTTGACAAGAGTTGCGTGTAAGTTAATTAATTGACTTTTCTAGAAACTACAATTAGTGTGCATTTAAGTATGTGTGGATATATCGATGCTGTTAAATTGGTGTAAATGATGAAAACAGAGGTCATGGTGGATATCGCATAATTGAAAAGGTAATTCATTATAATTATGAACAAATTATGCTGTCCGTAATAAATAATAGGCATGCAATAAATAAGAGATATAAATGAAGAGGAAATTATGTTTTTTCTTGATCAAAATGTTGACTGTGAGTTACAGTTAATTAAATATTCATAGATTAATTTATTAACACGAGACTTTAGCTATTGTTCTCGCCGTAGAAAAGCCATCAGGAAAATCAATTATATTTCAACGGAAACAAGAGCCAAGACCAATCAAACATTCACGAAATGAATACCTAATACGCCAACTAAAGATAAACAATGAAAAGTCAAGAACAACAGAAATATCAAATTACTAGCGGCCCTTTAATTTCCCATTACAAAACGCTCGGGTCGCTCTTTTTCACTTCAACGATATCATGGTGCAGCGATCTCACTCATTTACGCTCAACCAAGAACTTAGCGAAAGTAAGTTTTGCTAAAGAGTTGGCTACGTCAGAGACGAGTAACTTCAAGCGCTGGAATGGCGCGGTCGGCACGCAGTTAGCTCATCTTAATTTAGTGCTCTTGTTTGCGGTAAATAGCAATTTGAAACTAGTTGTCGGACTTCACTCAGCGCTTCAGCGGCTTCATAGAGCTGAATAGCCAATGAAGCACTTTAGTGCGGTCGGGTCGGCAAACATTGAAATTACGAGAGATTAGCATGCCTAATACGGACGGTAATTTTTACGAACGCCTCGATGTTTGTTTTTTTGGCTATGGTCCAAGAGTATTCTGGGGCCTACAATAAGTTGTTTGCTGTAATGTATTTGTAGCAATAAATTATGTGTACGATATATGCTCGTTTTGTCCCGTATTGCGTACGTAAATTCAGTTTAATAGTATCATCAAATCTATTTAATGAATTTGTTAGGATCCCGGAGGATAATCAAAGTACGTATATAAAATAACTATTTGAACAAATAACATTATTTAGGTATTTGCATAGTTCGTTTTTCTAGTGGTCGCAAATGATATTGCTGAGCAGGAGGTACTGGGTTATTGGGTTTATCCATCAGGAATTTCTCAGAGCAGCCCGGAGTCTGAATTAGTGTCCGGGCTATTGCAATAGGCTCGCTCTCTTTTATATGAGACTTAAACATAAAACTGGGTGTGTTATAGGTACACCTCGACCTGCCTAACCCTTCGAGGAAAACAGGTGTGATGTTTTATCTCTTGAACATTCCCATATGCCACGATGACTCGTTAAGCGGATTGATGATAGCAGCATGATCTGCATGATGTTACCTATCATATTGCTTGTGTTGATAGTCCTGTACGGATCCCTACGGATAATAAAATGCAATGCATATATGTCTATTTTCCTACAATTCATCTGCAGCTAAACGGTTTTTAATGGGACTAGGAGGTTCAGTAGTTTCTAGAAATACAAGTATTTATAAAAGGAACTATGCGAAGTGAAATGTTCGCCCCTTGTTAAAATGGGACTTTAAGTTTCCCGTAGATAGTCACGAAGCGATGGTGCGCGCGATTCTGGTAGAAAAAATTTCCATGAAATTGTTCTACTAGAGTCGCGTCGCGCCTGTCGCCGGGAGCCTTAAACATAGCTAGCGAAAGGTGTCTAACTTCTTCTGTGAAATGTGAGTGAACCCATTTTTTTTAGCCTTGGGAAATTATCAAATAACTTCGAGGGCGTGTCAGACTCTTACTGACTAAAACCCACCCGTGTTCCTTCAGTTGCCTGTATATTGCCAGGGGCCACGGTATCCCTTTCGGATTTTCCCGCGACCCCGGCAGGCACTGGCAGGCAGGACTGACGGGGTCCGCTAGGACCCCGTCAGTTGTGCTGACATCTCTTTGAGGCGCGCGTGGAACACAACGCGCCGTCCGTCGGCCCAGGCCTGGACCTTATCGTCCGGCGAGCTACCCATTGCTCACCGTCCGTAAGCCCGCTCCTACGATGGCCGGGTAGCCTGCGATTCCCGATGCCCAGGGCGTCTCCTGCGGCGGTTAGGGGCGTGAGGGCGCGATATTCGCCACTCCCTCATGCGTTCCGCCTCCTCCTTCGCGAGTATTACTGCTTCGCAGAAGGAGGTGACGACTTCCCACGCCCTCTCGCTCCGTACCATGGCCTGGACCCGGGCCGGACGCGAGAGATCACTGCCGCCGATCGCCTCCACAAGGACACGGCGGTGCTGGGCAGACCTCCACCGTATGCTCCACCGTGTCCTTCGGGCGATCCACACTATGTTCATTATTATGAGTAGCTCGTGGCTAAGTAATAAAAGCCGCACGGGTTGATCCATCAGGTTATGCTAAGCTTGCCGGGGTTGGCCCCTGGTGACCATCTTTACATACCGAGACTCCTCCGTGCCTCGAAAAGCACGTTAAGCCGTTGGTCCCGGCTGTCATTCGTGAATCTTTGACGGTCGTATTACCCAGTTACTGGTTGTGGAGGTCACATAGGCAGTCGCTTCGTAGACTCGTGGTTAGACTGGTAGCCGACCCCAACATAGTTGGGAAAAGGCTAGCCAGATTGATTGTGTTCCTGAACTATGTTAAATACTTGTATTGTAGCAAAGCTGGTAAAAAACTTCGTTTCCGAATAAGGATAGATCTCATTTCTGAAACACGTAGAACTCTATACATAATACATAAGCGAAGTATATTTGGATCTAAAAAGGAAGGAATTCCCACTAGTCTTACTTGAATTATAATCGTGGATCGCGAATGATAAATGTGTAAACTCACGATCTTTTCCCTTTTTAAGGGATTAACCCTCATAACACTAACATGACCAGGAACAAAATATCATTGGAAATGATTGGTTACTTACTGATTTCCGACAAGCTAGTAGGTAGAGGGGATTTCCTTAGAAGAATGTCTGCAATTTCCACGTATTAATCATGCTACATTCCATAAATCCGAACAAATTCCGTATCATGCCCGGAGTCAAGTAAAATAATGATCATCTATCCGAACTAGGTAATATTATATAGAGTAAAGATTTGTATTTTGGTTTCTAATAATTAAACTCAAAAACTACTGGACCGATTTAAAAAAATCGTTCATAGTAATATGCTATATTGTCAATGAGTAAAATAGGCTATCCTAATCTTAACTGATATTATAAATGCGAAAGTGAGTTTTTTTGTTTGTTACTTTCACCGTTAAAACGGCTGAATGTTTGGATGAAATTTGGCACATGGGTAGACCATGATCTGGACAAGGAGATAGGATCCGTTATTTATCCCGATATTCCCACGGGATCGAGACTTATGCGGGTGAAACCGTGGGACGTAGCTAGTAATTTATAAAGACATCACGTAGGCGAAGCTGCTGGCAGGAGCTAGTACTTTATAGAAGTGTTCGTTTCTTTGTAAGAGGCAATCTCTGGAAGTACTGAACCGATTGCAAAAAATATTTTACTGATAGATAGGAGCTATAGTTTACCGAGTGCCATAGGAATGTTTTATGGTATACTTGAATTCCACGCGGATGTATAGTCGTGTTTTCGATGGCAACTCATGGTAGAGGCTGCTGAATAAATTGATAATCGCGCTGTCCTACTACTAGCGAACAAAAGGGTTGCTACCGAAATTCTTCCCATAGTCATGTCAAGAAAAGGGTTGCCTATTTCTGCGGAGTCCCACAAGGCATTATACTCGGCTCAGAACATTGATTAATCGAAAATTTTCTTACAGTGAGCTGCGAATGGGAATCATATGCATAGACAACTACACAAACGTCTGTATGGAGAAGCATGAACAGGTAGTGTTCCGTCGGATCTACGCTGGTATCACCGACGTAGTCCAAGAGCTATGCACCAGAGGAAAGTACCAGGACGAGTACTTGAAACACGCTGATTGTGTGAAGATGGTCAGATCAGACTATGAAACATGTAGCAAGAACTATGAAGTGACGCTGATGACTTTGGGAAACCATCAGCAAGGAGATCAGTACCAGACTGATCAGACAGGACTGGCCACCAGCCATGAGGATCATCTCAGAACTGTTTGTTGGTAAGTGAAGAATATTTCATGATTGCATGGTAGATAAAACCTCCTTTAAGGCTGTGTTCCTACAAGAGATGTGCAAAGATGCGTAGCTAGAGATGTGTGAAAACCTAACCAATAATATCACTTCGTTCTGGCGGACGTTGTTATTGGTGAGTTTTAGGCTGGCTTTCCACCAGAGATGTGCGAGGTCGCTAAGCGTTGAAGCTAAGTTACGAAACTAGGTGTATATGTATCTCCACCAGGGTTAAGTTGTGTAGCAAAGCGGATAAGATGTGCTATGAAGATGCGCTTTGCACGTGTGTAAAAACTGAGCGTGGTTGAATCGTTTTCCATCAGACGTAAGCCAAGCAACACTATGAAAATCATGATCGTATTGGTTGATATCATATACATCCATAGCTATGCATACTCGCAAATCTGCAGTGGAAACGCAGCCTTAAACTTCTACCTTCCATCTTGTAAAATGCCAGATGTATATTGTATGTTTTCACTTTGAGCATGGATCTTTTTTATAGTCCGTAATAAAAATCCCATTCACGTAATTACTAGGTACGTTTGGCGCCGAAATTGGTGATCGTAGTGTGGTGTTGCTGCCAAAACTGCCCAATATTATCTTTATTGATTCTTAGAACTATTGCGGGAAGTGGTGGGACAATTAAGATTTCATTTAATATAAGTATTATTTATCTTTCCACTGTTTGTCATAGGCTTCTTCCATATTGGTGCCCAGAGTTTTACTATATCCAATCCTTACTATTCTCAATGTAGATAACAGTAACTATGAGATAACTCCATCCAATCTTTTGTTATTGTTTTATCTCACCTCTACTGAATTCTGCGAACTTATATTTATAAGAATGAACGTCGTTCGATATTACTATATGCAAAATAAAATAAAACTGATTTTGGGAGCCGTGTAGCTCATGTTGCATCAGAAATTCAGAATATATAGAATTTAAAATCACGAACAAAACAAATTCCTTTACTCAGTATTTTGTGGTCCGTTTTGTTATGAGTTCAGTAAAGTAAATCACATTACACATAGTCGGGTAGAGAGCAAAATTTTTCAGCCGATCTTAAAATTTGAGTAATTTCCCTAGTCACTTCGGATACATAGTCACAATGCAGGCATAATTCGCTGTAACAAACCCTACAGCGACCACTGTTTTCACAGCACTTCTCTAGAAGTTCCCAACAAGTCCCGCTTTTATTTGAGTTGAAGCACTCACAGTAAAATCCATACTGATAAATGCAGGCTTCTCGCTAAATGCTCAAAGTGCGCCATTCGCCGACTTACAAGAGAAAACAGTCTGCAAAATGTTTTGCTCAAAAACTTTCTTAGGTTTTACGGAAGATTTAAATGTTGTTGGCATATTCGAGTAATGCATCATGAGTGCGGATAAAATCACGCCAGAGAAGATAACGTAGTTACGTCATCGTATGATTTTTTGATGGTATTAGTATATTTGTCTTTGATACTACGATAGTAATATTTACCATTTTCGCTGGCTTTTATGCAATTTATCTGTCTGTATCTCACTGTTGTTGTTGACTCTGTAATTTTACTCGTTCACTAAAATAGTCAGAAACATGGCACACGCTTTCGAGATTTAAGACCATAAAGATATAAATATTCTAGTGGAACAACATTAATATGTATTAAAAATCTCGTGTAGATCCATCCACTTTGATACGGAACGCGTAGGACAAACTCGTTTATGAGCGCCGCACGCCCGTCGCTTCAGCGATTAGCTATTTTGTTTTTTGGCAACCGACAAGGCCGATATCTATTGAGAATCAACACTGTTTCATACATAAATACATTGTTATTTTTATAATCACGAACCAAGCATGAATTGTACTAAAACTTAAGTCTTTTGGGATATCTTTTAAGACGAGCGGCGTCACTCATTTTCAAGTTCTGCAAATTAAACTGTCATGGAAGTTATCAAGAGTAGTCCTAGAGAGTCGGTACTTCAAAGAGTCGGGAGGAGTCCTGAATATTGAATAGTCCTCGTTAGTAAAATATTCAACAAATCGAACTGCTCCCCCAGCCTCACGAACTAATTACTTGTCTGAGGCGTGATTTCCACTGATAATAATACTTATCTGTACCAATTTACATGTAAATTAACAACGCCCGCCCGAGGTTCGGGGCCTGACGACTTTGTAAAATAATTTTTCTGGTTTAGGTTTTGACTGAGTCTTTATACAAGATCGCAGTGAATGAAACTCAAATATTCCGTTAAATTAAGCTTGATGTTTACGAGCCACGACAGTATTTGTGGAGGCTGGAAAATTTCAACTTTTTTCCTCATAGTATTCATCTAAATGAGTTTGCGATCATTAATTTTATCGGATTTACGTAAATTCGAAGAATTTCCTGGATAAGCTGATGTTAGGAGGCTGTTCGGAAGACATTGTGCTCCCCTCTCCTCACCATTAAACCCTGATTAAGATTCAGTTTGGATTAAGTGGCGTACTTAAGAGTTTTTCGGTGTGTTAATGATTCCGTTATCCCTGCCATTCCATACAATTGAATCTACAATTTGTCGGGCATTTGTTGATTTTAGAAAAAGGAAAACGGTGTTCTTTTCTTTCTTGGTTTATTTCTCTCTAATTCTGATGCTAACGACGGGTTTTGTTCGCATAATGTTAGTCATTTTCAGCTAAGTTTGCTGTAGTAATATTTTCGGGTGCAAAATAACATTTGCATTGGAATGTTGTGCGTTTGGTCAGTTTTTTCTAGTTAAAATATTCGTGCTATCAGAGGATTTATACATCGCTGGCCATGCACTGACACAATGGAAAGATGAACAAAAACAGTGCTATTTCCACACTGAAAAAAAAAGCAACTGCGCGTACTGTGCCGAATGTGTCTCTGGCTGAATTAAACCATGCATTTTATTTCAAAGCTAATGTTTACATTATTTTAACGGAACACTGAAAGAATTTCGATAGAGACACACATTTAAAACTTATTCTAGATAAACACATAATTTACAAACACGTTTGCTCAAACTTGTAGTACCAAAATATGTAAAAGATAAATACCAAGACAATTACACCGGGTTATTTAAACATTGCAAGATATTACCTGTTCTAGCGCGCGCTGAGTATTTGTTCCTCATGGAACATTTTGATAACAGTGATATCCTAATTCCAGTTAAATATGACGTGAATACACGACAAGCCAAATCAAAATCATTTCAAGTGCCACGCAAAAATAACTTTTATGGCAGGCGTACCGCTTCTTTCACAATACCCAATTTACTAAACCAAATACCTGTAGACATTAGAGACTCAATGAATAGTAAGAACATAAAGCGTAAGCTGAAGGAACATTACATCAACTCGATAACAACTTAACTGTTAATAGCGCGTTGACTTAAGGCCATGGCATGCTAAGATAGACCCCAGAGATCTGATTGTGTGCTTTGTTTAAATATAAGAAAAATGTAATTTATAAAAAATAAAAAAATAAAAAAAAAACATTTTTACCAGATCAATGTAAAAGCGATTTTTATTTGGTTTTTGATACGTTTGCATTTAAAGTAGTATGGAATATTTCGAATGTTACATAGACTTGAATGTCCATTTCCTCACGGACTTGGCTCTAGTACATTGGCACTGCAACGTAAGGTCAGTTCTGCCTGCTATTATTATGCATGAACTGGCTTATTTAACTCTGCTTTGCTGGTGCGCTGTTAAGTTTCAAAAGGCATACAAAATTAGATCGATGTTAAACATTAATTTTAGAGATTTCTTTGTGTGCATTATGTTCATGCTTGACTAACATTATGAACGTATGTTCAAGGGTTGTTGCCTAAAGATTTCATGAGTGGTGAAGAATTGCTGACAGAAGTCCTAAAATGTTCGATTCGTTGTTTTTAGTTATAAAAAAATACGCTTATGACACCATTGACAACATGTTACATTGATTAGTTACTAAAAATTCTGTAAAACCTGATTCTTCTTTGGATTAGCAGTCAGCATGATATTATAATTTAACTGTTCAGTCATTTTTGGATAATTCTACTACTCTTATTAGCCTACGTAGTACCTGGTCAACTGAGCTCTGCTCGGGTGAAAATAGAGAATGCTCATTTAATAGTATGGGATAGTTCATAGTAATCATGGCAGCATGGAATTAGTATGTACAATTCATGGAAGTACATACTAATTCAGTATGTTGCCATGATAGTAGGTACTTACTAATTCCATGCTGCCATGTCGTTAATCTAAGGTAGCCATCTTGTTCTAAAGCTGAAGCCGAGAAAACGAATTTTCCCAGATATGAGACTTAGATAGATCGACTTTTCGCCCCCGTAAACCCCTATATAGCAACTTCCATCGAAATCGTTAGAGCCGTTTTCGAGAACGTGATTACAAATATATACATATATACAAATACTGCTCGTTTAATAGTATAGGATAACGCGACATTGGATCTAAATATTAAAGTTACAACTGCCGACCAACACTGGTCATTAGATATACCACATCATACGTAATAGGCCCTCATGATCGGCCGGTAATTGGCCATCGTTTACAAGCCTACGTGAGGGTTAACACAGGTTACCGGTTGTTCGCAAACTGTCTACGAACTACAACTTGTACTGGCTAGAGTTTGATACTCTATTTGACTTGTTTTCTGCCTCGTTTAGTAGAAAGTATCTAAGTTAGACACAATTTGAGAAAAGTTATAGATCCTTGAGGGTCTTATTCAGCAATATTAATAGATAGATATGTAGAATACTCTTTATTATGTACACCATAAATATTGCAGATTATATAAACGTAGATATTTTACTGGTGATACAATGGGCGATATGATATGATTTTACCTTAAGTAAAATTTCTACATTTATGTCTTGAATCCATATAGTGAATAGAATAAAGAGTATTCTTTTTTATTTTAAGAAGATATTTTCCCAGAAAACGGGTCAATCAGTTGAGGTCAATGTACATTGATATTTTCTTTTTGGTGCCATGTGGGTATGTAATGAGTTCAACTGTCACTGACGAGACACAATAGAATTTCTACTGTTAGGGCCTTCTAAAAGTAAGTCGACAGTTGAGCGGAGAAAAACTGGATATATTCTATCATCTAGATTACAGGTAGGTATGTAGCTTCCCCTTTTTTGAGTCGGGTTAATTTGAATGGTATGTAAAGGCATTTAAGAGTGTATACTGAAAGTGGGTTATGGTGTCAAATATTTCGTTGTTTTGATTAATTTGGCAAAATTACTGTATGGAAATAAGAAATATGGCTAACTAGTGAACTAAAATATTGATTATGAAATGCAATAATTAATATCGTAACACCGAATATTTAGTTATAGATGTAAAAAGTATTAGGAAACTTTCCAAATGCCTTTTTTACACCTAAAACGGTTACAACATCAAATACAGTGTTATATTTGCAATTCATTATTATGATTCTAGTTCACTAGTTAGCCATATATCTTATTTCCATACTAGTAATATTGCCAAATTAATCGAAACAGCGAAGCCAGCCTTTTGGATGAACGCTCTTAAAGAAAAAAATAAAAACTTACCCGACAAGAAAACGTGAAACTGTCAAAGCGTTTTTACAGCCTAATAATTGAAGAAGTCAATTGACTCCAATAGCGATGATTGACATGGACAATTATGTGCACATCTGCAATTAATAAGGAGCAAGTCAAATCAATCTGCCTTGCTTTTTCCCAACTATGTTGGGGTCGGCTTCCAGTTCGACCAACTGCCTATCTGACCTCCACAACCCAGTAACTGGGTAATAAGAGACTGGTTGTCAGACTTTCGGACGTCGGACGACCCGTAACGACTGTCAAAGATCCACAAACGACAGCCGGGACGTGCTTTCCGAGGCACGGAGGAGTCTCTGTATGTAAAGTTGGTTACTCATCTACGGACCAACAGCGACAAGCATACCTTAACCTGATCGACCCGTGCGTATGTTATTATTTAGCCACAAGCTCTCTCAGTAAATATAGCAAGTAATGAATGATAATGAAGTCCTATAGGTTTTTTTTCAATAATGTTCTGAAATAATGGGTTTCATACTCATATCTTTTGTGTAATTCTTCTTCTTTGTTGCACTCTTGACAGAGCGGTCGTGGTCTTCATGTAGTTTGTTGTCCATGGGCTGATGTGATTCGCCTCACGATGTCTCGCTATCTACTCCGATTTTTTTGTGTTTTAGTGCACTCATACACACATTATGTTTGTGTACGTAGTAGGTACTTACGAGAAGAGGTCGCACACCATAGTTACACCTCTGCCTAACCCTTCACAGATTACAGACGTGATGTTATGTTGTATTTGTGAGAAGAAGCCTCTGCTTGGCAGTGAAGAATTTCGGACTGGTCTTCTAGTCTTGCCCGTTCTTCTCCATAGGTACCTACTACGCTTTGGAATGGGCATCTAGCTTCATCTTTCTGACTGACCGACCGCTTGACAATTCAAAAGTGCCTGTAATTGGTTTATTTGAAATAAATGCTTTGAGTTTGAGTTTAGTAAAGTAACCATATGAACCCAATTAATTCATTAGTCATAGTTATTAGTCATAGGTCTCGAATTCATGTGCGTAGGTATTGTATAATTATTATTATCACTTGTTCAAAAAACGGTGAAGGAAAATATCGTGAGGATGCCTGAGAGATATTTCTCGACGGAATGTGAAGCCAAGTCAGAGGCCCATGGGCGGCTTTTAAAACTCTGAAACCAGGTTAGTTACTACCACACGAAAGGAAGAAGAACAAAATTAATGAGGATAGGTAACAAAGTCAAAGTCAAATAGTTTATTTCAATTAGTCAAATAAAAGGCGAACGTCGAACGTCAAAATTTTAGAGAAATCGAATTTTCTCAGGTATGAGACCTAGCTAGCGACTTTTCGCCCCCGTAAACCCCTATATTGCAACTTCCATTTAAATCGTTAGGGCCGTTTTCGAGAACGTGATTACATATATATATATATATATATATATGTATATACCTGTATACAGGGTTGGGCAGTATTTGAATTGCTTGTAATTAAAATACGTAATTGAAATACAAATACATATTTGGTATTTGTATTTCAATTACTTCCCTGTAATGTAATTTGTAATTCGTATTTCAAATACCTGACGACGAATTATTTTGTAATTAGTATTTCAAATACTTGAGGCTTCAAAATACATTTTAACAAAAATACATTTAACTTTCATTTAGCGATCGTGAGTTTGAGTGCGAGGCGAGAGTGCAATGATGGTAAAGCAGCTATTAGATTTGGCAACACTGCACCTGTTATGTACACTGTACGTTAGGACTGTACGTTAAAATTGGCCAACAAAACGCAAAAAAAATTACGTTGAATTGTCAATCTCTACTTTTCAGCCCATGCTGGTCTAGACTATTTATTTTGTAATAAGTAATTTGTATTTTGTATTTCAATTAAATATAGCTAAAATACTGTATTTTGTATTTTATATTTCAAATACCTTACTTAAAGATATTTTGTATTTTAATTACTTGCGATACTGTATTTTGTAATTTGTATTTCAATTAAAGCAAAGCAAGTATTTTGCCCAGCCCTGCCTATATACAAATATTGCTCATTTAGTATAGGATTAGTAATATCCTCTATAGCATCAGTTGATTTTGTTAATTGAAACAAAAACTTGTTGTGCATCTTTGATTTTAGAATATACTCAGCTGTTGTCATTCATAATATCTCCTGTGTCCCGTCAGTTCAAAATACAATATTATTCCGATGTCGAAAAACGACAAAAAATCTTTCCAACCCTTGCTGGCCAACTGGTAACTGTTTTGACCTGCTAATTATGCTCCATTCCGAGTGTGCCCTTTAACCTTATATGATTGGTTTATTTGGCTGGAAGTACCTTCAGAACATCAGCTGTCGTTCTTGATGTAAGTGATCAATTTGCCCTACAATTGGGTACTGGGTATGTCGTGTGACCTCGCCTGTTCCCTATGATCACGTAATAAACAGTTCGTTTGGACTGACGCCCTTTGTACTCACATGTTTTTCTTGCCGTGAAAAACTACAGTTTATACGCCGTGTGTAGGGCAGGCACGGTTGTCGGTGTTGTATGGATCACTATGAAAGCTTGTTGACGGACACATTTTTTCTACGGCGCGGTTTATACGCCGCAAGGAACCAAATCAACGAATCAGTCCCTTCTCAATTGTTCAACTCATCCTGTCCTACTTGTTTACTAGGACGGCTTATTGTGAGTTATGCTAAAATTGTCGGATTTTGGTTTTTCAGCAGTCTTTTTTAGTCTTCCGTTTCAAGTGCAAAAATTCTACATTGGTCGACCAAAGGCATCCTGAGTGAATGAAAATACATTATTATTTGATTCTTTTCTATCGTATCGAGAAAGCACGTTAAAATAATAGGTATCATCCTTTTCCCTCTTATACCCGTCCTTCAAAAAGGTATATAATTATATTTAACGGGATCTCTGCTTTGTATTTTAACTTTTAAAGAGTGAAACTTTAATATCCATAGCAAGTTCTGATCTGAAAATTCATTAGGCTCCTTCTATGCAAATTGAGGCGTATTAAAATTAAAAGCGATCAGCAATTTTGGACCTTATGTTTTGTAGTTTAAAGGTTAGTTTAATTTTGTGGTGTGTTTAATAAAGTTGTGTTCATTTCAGTTCATTCCAAGAGTACCTGATGTGCTCTGAACAGACAGTGCAGAGGTCCTGTGGCGATGAAGCGGCGCTATTCACAAGCGCTTTCCTGAAAAGGATGGCGTCAAACATAATTAAGGTTGGTAAATAATTGTACCTTTTACGGAATGAAAATTTCAGCACAAACAATCTTTGGAGTGATTTACAACCAAGTCTGTACCTAAAACAAACTGAAAAGACCCAAGCCACTTAGCCTTGACCAAGACTGTTTGCAGACACTAACTAGACTAATTACAACTTAGAGCTTTCTTTCTTGGTTTTCTTGAAAACTAAAAATCGAGTAACGAAAAATAAATTCGTGTAGTGGTTTGAAGAAAACTCTTGTACCTCTACCTTCGCAATTTCTTTCAGTCTGCCTCATACTAACGCGTATGAACTGCGGTTCACAAACGTATAACATTTGTACGCTTCCAAAAGAACCGAGCTTTCCAAACTCGCAAAACTTTATTATTTCTTTCACAAAATTACGAGTTTTCTGAAGCCAAACCGAAGAGACAATGTCGTCACGGGAAACTCTTCCGATTTCGTTCGTGACTCCGAAACTGTGGGTTGTGCTGTAAATTTTATATTTAATGGTTTATGTTGGTTCATTTTGTAAGCGAATAGTGATTTTGCGGTCAACCACCTATCGAATAGAAATATAAACCTTCAATAATAATGATATTTTACCCAATGTAGTCCTTAATTACTTATCCTCTTTCCAGTTTAATTTTAAAAGCAAGAACCAAACTGTTATTGTCTGAAAAGCTGTATCGTTAAGAAAGTTTTAACATTTATATTTGTTTTACAGAATTTCTGCTTTGAATACAACAGGCAGGAGTGCGGGCTACCAGATAAGGGTTCACATCTCTCCCATAGTGTTATTTTAATCAGTGTTACAAGCCTCACGCACTTAGCATTTTATGCATCTGTCAACTTAGTTCCCACGTAAATTTTTCGTGGCAAGGAACAATGCAGAATTTGAATTTAGAACGCTGTGCGGTGTGCAATATTGCCAGTACGAGTTTGTCAATGACTGATGCAATGTGTAATGAACTGTAAGAAATGAATGCGGGTGAATGTTGCAGTTCCTCGGTTAAAAACCTGATAGATACTATTTATTGTATGTAGTTATAGATTATAATCTCATTGTTTTACGCCTCTTTCGTCGTCCATTGTAAATTGTGTATGTAGTAAATTTTATGAGCACTGAGTGTTTTATGTAAATAATTCCACTTCGTTGTTGCCAAATATTGTACTCATTGATATGTGTAGATTAGGTACATTTTAAAAGGTGTTTTAAAATTAACTTTAGAACCTTATATTACATTATTACCCGACTTGGTATTGCATATGAAGAGGTTATGACTTCGACAGTCACTGTATATGCAAGAACATTTAGTTGTACTTATGAATGTCTAATTTACTGGAGTGATTTATCTATAAAAAATCAGGATTAGTTATATAAATTAATAAAATGTTAGTGTTTTCCGTAGTCGGGTGACAGTTAAGAAAGATGTAAGTACCATTCTTTTTATCGTTTCGTTGATATTAATGTTGCAAAAAAAAAAAAATAAAAAAAAAATTGCTCAATAAAAAATAATGCATTCTTTTGAAATGATCACATTGAAATGATGGTTAATAATGCTTAATGAATTTATGAAACGTTAATTGGTTATTAGTATCTAAAATAATCATTGTATTTTTATTGTGTAGGTAAGTATACTTGTCTTATAATTTAGCTTTTAGAGAAAATATTTTATAAGGATGTCGGTCTTTATATTAAGCTCAGAACATCCTGTGATAGATTTTAAGTAGCAGCATTGTCAACATTTAGAGTAAAAACATAATCCTTCTTCGCAGTCGGGTAAAAATTCTGATTCTGTGTGTTCAACCAACGGCAACGGTGAAAAACATTTTTATTTCTTTAAAATAAAAAGCGTACTTATTACTTTAAGCTCCCTAAGTGACTGAATAGGAATAATTACGGATAACGAAGCAAGAACTGCCGTCAAAATATATTTTTCACTTTTGTCGTTGACTGTACAATGTTAGAGAGTGTAAAAATAATGTTTAATTGTTATGAGAATTTAATCAATTTGTTATTATTTTTGTAGTATAATTATTATTTTAGTCATTCCTTGTATACTTTTATAGCTTTTTTATTCACGTGGAAAGATTGATATTGGAGAAAGTTTAGTATGATAAAATAAATAATAATATCAATAAAAAACCTATTTATGTAATGCTGTTATAATATAGAGGTTGTGTTCGGTCGTGAAAATTGGATTGGGAAAGGTGGATTAACCATTGAAGCAAAATACATACACGTACCTATGTTTTGGTTAAACCCTTAAGCTGTTTTTTTACTACTGACACACAAATTTCTTGGTGATGTCACAGATAAGTCAATACATGGAGTGCTAAGTATAGCATACTATTCCCTAGAATCCGACTTGTGTCGTGACACAGTGGTGATAGCAGAGTTTCACAGTCACCGAATTGCTGACACGTCATTTGGTATATTATGTCGATATGTTAATGTTGCTAATTTAGTGACGACTGTGCCGTTGACGATTGCAATGTTTCTGTGACGTCAGTTGTTGGACCGCACGTACTCCATTATTTACTTTGCTGTCGTCACCTGTGAAACTAACGTAGTAAAAGACGCTATTCATAATTATATTTGTTGATAAAATGCAATTTCTTCAAGAGGTTGTGAATACCTTTGCTTGTCAGTTACCCATCACTACTAAATAGAATACCTATCTACTATGCCAAAACAATCCTATTTTCATAAACTCAGATGCACCGTTGTAGCTATTTCGCGTCAGAAATAAGCTGCTATAAATCATGCATATGCTATGTTATTGTAGGTAATATCTGAGGTCGGCAAAATATAAAAAAAGATGGTTAAAGAGAGAACTGAGTACCGAATTAAGTAAAAAAAGTTGTCTTTTTATTTCAATTAAGTATTTATACAATGCATGTCACAATATGTTTCTTATGTTCTGTGTAAAAGACAACACTTAGATTTTTACTATTGTTGGCAATTTAGCTCTTATAATGTGTTATAATTATGAACTGTTAAAGGAAAAAAAAATGTTTAAAGGAAGATAAAATCAGTTGTAAATTTTCATAATTGTAAGTATAAATATATTATTAAAATATAAAAAAAATGTAGTCGACTACCTTCTCCCAATTTTTCTCCGATTTGTAAAACAGGTATACCCGAATAGATATAAAATATCTACATATCATTACCTCTATGATTTTTGTAGATCTGTCTAACTATAAGGACTGTACCTAAGTGCGTTGTATGAGGGTATATGGTTAGGTCTCCATTTGTTAGAGCATCCATGACAGTGCAAGTCGAAAGTTTTTTTTTTTTTACTTTTCAAGATTATGCATTATTTTCGCATACTTTTTGGTATAAGCTGCCATTTTGTCTATATCTGCATGTGAATATATTATGTTAAAATATTACTTTCTAATGAGAAACTTTCGCCTAGGCATTAGCTAGCAGACGTAAAAAATACAGAGGTAGTTAAAATGAATGACTGTAGTATACCAACATATTTAAAATAACTTTAAATTATTAGACAAATGAAAACGATTTCACCTATTAAATATAAAGTTTAAAATTTTAGAATATTTCATAATAATTCTTCTGAAAAAAGCGATTGGTAAAAGAAATGTCGCCCCACTTTTTTCACAACGCACTTTCTTTTCGGAAGCGGTAATTACTTCGTTCTTTTCGCGAAAAGCTGACGCACATCGGCTTGCACTGTGTCGTGATCTGAAATCAATGGATACCTCCTATACATCCTAACAATTAATTATATAATTAACGATTATGAGTATTTTACTGTGTACTAATGTACTCGTATGCACTAATTAGGCAATGAATGTAAAAGACATAGTCTTTTAGAGATTATTCATATATGAAAATAAATGAGTTGAGAAATTGGAGTTCTGGCTTTTATTTTTTGTTTCGGCTAATGCCAGATTCGGTTCGCTAGTTAGGCTACCGGATAATTGGACCTCATAGTTAGGCTGCTGGCTTTAATTGGCTTAAGAGCGATGATCCAAAAAGTTGGCAACGTCGCAAATAGCTGTCAAATATTTAGGTACCTGTTTTGAGTAATTTGGCAATATTACTGTATGGAAACAAGAAATATGGCTAACTAGTGAACTAGAATATTAATAATGAATTGCAATTATAACACTGAATTTGATGTTGTAACCGTTTAAAGTAGAAAAACGTCATTTGGGAAGTATCCAAATACTTTTTTTAGGTACATCTAAAACTTAACATTCGGTGTTACGATATTAATTATTGCATTTCATAATCAATATTTTAGTTCACTAGTTAGCCATATTTCTTATTTCCATACAGTAATATCACCAAATTAATCAAAACAGCGAAATATTTAACAACAATTTGCGACGTTGCACACTTTCTGTATAAACGCTCTTAATTACTTCGAAATATTTATTATAAGAGTGAAACTCAATCAATCTGCCTAGCCTTTTCCCAACTATATTGGGGTCGGCTTCCAGTCTAACCGGATGCAGCTGAATACCCGTATTTTACATGGAGCGACTGCCTATCTGACCTCCACAATCCAGTAGCTGCGTAATACGATACCCCTTGGTAAGACTGGTTGTCACACTTTCGGGCTTCTGACGACCCGTAACGACTGTCAAAGATCCACGAATGACAGTCAGGGCCAACGGCTTAACGTGATTTCCGAGACACGGAGGAGTCTCGGTATGTAAAAATGGTCACCCATCCGCAGACCAACCCCGGCAAGCGTAGCTTAACCTGATGGATCGACCCGTGCGGCAGTTTTTACTTAGACACGAGCTCCTCAATAAAAGAGTGAAACTGCCGAAGGTAAAATGTTAATACATTGGCAAAAAACAATATTTTCTACAACAATGCTTCCATTCTCTAACTTTCACACTAGCTAAACACTTAACAGATTCCAAATTCTAAGTGCATTTTGATGTAAAAACTGTAAAAGACTGAATAAAAGATTTCCGAATAATACTTAATGAAAGGTTCTCAACTAAGAGCGATGCTCGACAGTACAGCAGCGCAATATTCCGTGAGGAAAATGAGAAAAACAACACTGACGACAAAATGTGCATCGGATGCTGGTGAAAACGAAAAAGTCGGCCAGATCTCACCAAAAAGTTTCTACTTTAGAGTCTATTTACAAATAAAAAAATAGAGAGCTCGTGGTTTCTATTTTTGTGTCTTTGTCCGTTGACCTTTTGTGGATCAAAGTTTGATACAGAACAAAGTTCCATTAGGGAAAGCGTTCGGGAGTCTTTGGCTGTAGGAACATGCGAGACGGATATCTACAAAGATCTTTTGAAGTCAAAGAAAGCGATTTAATGCTATCAAAAACCTGATTTGGGAGCAAGGTACCTTTTTGTACAAGGATTTTTAAAGTAACTTGCCATTTATTATGTAACACGTTACGACGGTAATGGATTACTGGAGAGACGAATATGTGATTTTTGAAATCGAAATCGTTTATGTAGTTAGTCGAATTTGCTATTATTTTCTTGTAGGCGTTTTTTCGACGCAATACCGACTGACGTCTGTAAATGCCTTGTATTTAGAACATTTAGAACATCCATAATATGTTGCTTATAAAAATCCCGTCGAGTAATTGATGTACTTTGTAACTTTTTGTTACCTGTGTGCAGAACGGCTCATTTCCTGGCGATGGCCATTATTTTGACTTCTTTTTGGTAAAGGACGACGGTAGTGAATCATTCTGATGGAAAACAGCGGAGATTGGCGAACAGTTGACGGAAAATTAAGTTTATGTGCAACGTTGTGCAGCCACAGGGTAGGTAATATTTTGCTAGGATATAGAAGGTGGATGTAAGTATTGGGTATATTCTGTAGGTACCTATATAGATGTAGATATGTTGAGCAACGCAATAGGCTTACGGTTTTACAAAGGCTTAGTGGTATTTAACTAAGGATAAATATGGTAATTCACTTATACGGATAATAATTCAAGTCTACTGATACTCCCATAACTAGTTATCATAACTAATCCTAACTTATATTATAAATGCGAAAGTGTGTTTTTTTGTTTGTTACGCTTTAACGCTAAAACAGCTGAACGGATTTGTATGAAATTTGGCACATGGGTAGACCATGACCTAGGTTATGACTACGGGATCGAGGCTTATGCGTGTGAAACCACGGGGCGCAGCTAGTAATAATATTATAAATGCGAAAGTGGGTTTGTTTGTTTGTACGCTTTTACGCAAAAACGATTTTGCTTTTTGATTATTACTATTTTGATTTTGCACAAATTTTGATGAAATTTGGCACATGGGTAAACCATGACCTAAGATAGGGCATAGGATAATTTGTATCCCGATATTCCCACGGGATAGAGACTTATGCGGGTGAAACCGCGGGTCGCAGCTAATTTTTAATAAGTTGATCTGTTGGGGTTTCCACGAAAACGACGACCTACCTACTAGATCAACACGAAATTTAAAAAAACCATACCAAGGGCGAGTTGGCTCCCGTGGTGAGGGTTCCGTACGATAAATATGTTATCTAACATGTTTTAATACCAAGAACAAACTAATATTGTAGTAAAAAAAAAACAACTGCAAATCTAAGTTTGTACGCACAATATTGAGAGATATATATTCTTTAGGTTTTCCTGTAATCTATAAGTAAACAGCCATTTTCTATATTTTTTTCAAAATTTTTGGCACAGTAGTTTCGGAGATAAGGGCTGGAATGGTCCATTTACATTTATTTTCTTTAATAACTTTATAAAAAAGAAATATCTGAGACCCTCAAAGAAACCCTTTCATTTGGTATATTTTGAAAAACTTTTTTTATAATTTTCCAATTTGCCCCCCAAAAGTGACCCCATATTCAAAATTTATTTGTTTACGTTACACGTCAGTGTTTGGGTCACAACAATTCGTATGTGTACCAAATTTGAACTTCAAGTAGATTCGGAGCAAATTGGCTGTGACAATCGGTCAGACAGACAGATACACGAGTCATCCAAGTTTTGTTGTAATTATTTTATTTTAATGTTGATTATATTTCCTTTTTTTTAACAATAATTGTTAATTAAGTGATAGAGTGTACACCTTTAAGGTACTAGTCGTTTTATGAGGAACGAATTATTTATTATTAAGATCTCATCTAAAAATGTACCAAAAAGCACACCAATAAATGAATTTGAATTTGATCCTTTAGAGGTTCCGTTTTTTAATTCGGACGTACGGAACCCTAAAAATGGTAAATAGACCTATCTATTTACTTATTTTTATTTTTGTATGTAGGTATGATGTCAGCTAGGTCAGCAATGAATGAGAATATACTCGTACTAACACAAGATTAATTAGACGTACGGAAGATTATGCATTTTAAAGTTTGCAATAAGAATGAAGACTCCACATGAATCGTTTTAAAAACCAAGAAAAGGTAAAAACTTTGATTGCACTAACAGTTCAAAGTAAAAACAAAGTTTCCAACACTTGGTATACTTATGACAAAAAAAACTGCTCATTCAACGTCGCTTACGAAGCAGAAAGTAGAGGAAACCGCGTTTTAAATCTTCTTCGATCCCGTAAGCCGTGAGTTGATCACTTCCTCAGAGAAATCAGTAGCGACTTCTAATGAAAGCCGATTATTCTTTATTTGATCGCAAGCGGGAGCCGGGAGCCAGGAGCCGGGATGCAGTGCATTGAGAGACTGAACTTGTCGGGGCGAGAAATCGTTTGAAACTTTACGAAGGAACGTTTTATTTTGTGTTATATTTTCTATCAGATACTTTGGAAGGGGTGTTTTTGTGATCTTGGTTTTGAAAGGAATGTAGGATAATAGAGTTTTTCTTGTAGTCTAAGCTATGTATAGTGTATTTCTCTAGCATAGTTTTGTTTATTTATTACTAGCTTCTGCCCATGACTTTGTCCGTGTACCTATAATGTGCCTCAAGAATTAGGCTATCCAATTCAAAAATATTTTTTCAAATCCGACTGGTAGTTCCGGAGATTACCCCTTACATACAAACTTACAAACAAAAACGACGTGGTGAAGGCACAGCTGTTTACCAGTTACTGCACAAGTGTATACACAGTCGAGTTGTGGACAAACTACACCAAGGCGGCGCTGAGTGACATGCGAGTGCAATACAACGACGCGTGGCGAGCTATGTTTCGACTGCCTCGGTGGTGCAGCGCGAGCGCCATGTTCTGCGCGGGCCGCGCGCCCAGCTGGCAAGCGCTACTGAGGAGCCGGTCGGCCGCCGCACGCACCGCCATACATCGCTCGGCCAATTGTCTGGTGGCCGCGGTAAGACATTGGAACCAAAGTCCCTTACATAAAAGGTGGCAGTCCTACCACACACCGATTACATAAAAAACAATGAGCGTGTGTAGTATGAATCTTATATTTATGTTATTGTATATTTATTATGTTATTTATGTATTATTGTAACTTGTAGTTAGTTACTTAAGTGGATTTTATTTATCTGGTAATAAAAGATTTCATTTAATTTCAAAAAACTAATTTTACCTCTTTATAATATTAATCTTATACATAATATGGTCCCAAAAAAAAAACACTGATTAAAGTGATTTTATATTGATCTAAAATAATAAATGGCATTGGTTACCAACATTTTTTGTGTATTTTCGTTAGCTGATTTATTTTTCTTGTAAGTATCAAATGCGTTTTTCTTATTTTTTTTATTACCATTGTCCTTATTTTGGTGGTCTTAATGATTTATAAAAGTTTGTCTATGTATTTTAATGGGATCTAATATATAGATATAGATAGTATTCCGCTGATAGTATCTGCTACCTGGGTCTTCGCCCGCGTGGACTCTCATTCTTTATCTAAAAATAAAGAGCTTGTTAGTCCTTATAACATCAGCTATCTGCCAGTGAAAGTTCCGTTAAAATCCGTCCAGCGGTTTCGGTGATTAGCCGGAACAAACAGACAGATAGAAGGACAGACAAAAAATTAAAAAATTGCAAAAAGCTGTTATTTTGAAATTATAAACAGACACTTCCGTTTTATTTATTTGCAATAATAGTGTATATGTCACAGGCAGATTGTATGATTCGTCATTTTACAATCGGCGCCGTCCGTTTACAAACGCTGGCGGTTTTGCAAAAGGCCTAAGGCAAATTGGCAGTTCTTTCAATTGTTATTATTTTGACATTGATTGTTATTGTAGGCTCCATTACAGGGACCATCATAAATCACAGGTTGGACAAATCATACTTTATTCCAGCAATCAGGTACCTATTATGTTACCGTAAAATTGTGAGAACCTTAAGTTTATAATTTATCGTTATTATTTCCGTTAGATTTTAAACAATCGAAAAATTGTGAACTCGGTGAAATAGGTTAGGTTAGAACTGTGATCAACCGCGCGAGCCGAGCGAGCGCTACTTCCAAGTTGCTCGCAGCTAGGCAGGCTATTTAGTATTAGCGCAAGGTGCGTAATGTCGCACGCAATTTTGATATCAATTCACAAATTATCGGTATTATTTCCGTTAGATTCTAAACTATCAAAAATAATGCGTTAAATTGTAAATTATTTGTTGCAGTTAAAAAAAATCGTAAATTTTGTACCAATAATATTCCGCAGGAGTCCTCCGTGCACCAGATTCCATGGACACCTTACGTTTTTACGTGCCGGATAACTAAAACTAAACTAAAATTTGACTGTATTTACTACTAGACTATCCAACATCAATCGTTGGGCAGTTGCCCGCCCTTTTCTATATAGGATGAGTGAACTTTACACCCTGTGCCTCATGGCTCTAAAGTGTCATAGACCAACTCTTTGTAGTGATAACAAACTGTTGGGTTGTTATAAGTACCCACGATTAAACCACTCCCCAATCCAACTTCCTAACATAGTAAACAACATGATACACCATATCCAATATCCTTAACTACGGGGAACTAAAGTGACGCTTAAAACCGCCACCCAATACTACTTACCTGCACCGTGACACAGAATATATATGGGTCCAGAAGGTCGGCTTCATAAAACGAGCGAAAACGCATGGACGCATAGACACGTTTCTCGTATTGGTATTCCTTTGAAATCTCCGTACAGACAGATGTATACGTACGTTCGGAGGCGTCTCTATTTATATTCAACTAGCTGACCCATCAGTCGTTGTCCTTTCAAAATGTCGATTTTGAATAAGCGGCGCTTTGGTTTTTTTTAAATTTTCTTTTTGCCACAACCCCTGGATTCAGGAGAACCAAAAAAAAAATGGTTTCGGTCGAGACATTATCGAGTTTTTGCGAGCGCTTGCAGCCGCTACACCAACGAGGCAGCAAATTTTTTTTTTTTTTTTTTTTACTTATTTATACCAATTGACTACGTGTGCGTGTGTCTGCTTTAGCTTGCTGTATGGAGCTGTTCTTCTGTATCTATATATTCTGTGCTACTTACCTGCACCGTGAGGTGGGCTATTAATAGCGCCGATCGCTCTCCAAAGTGGCTCGCAATTAATGGGCTAGGTTGCACCGAGGTCTCTCCAGCTAATCAATTGCGAACCTGGACATTTTCTGTCTTTATACGGAAGATTGGGGGAATGTGCAACATTTATTGTGGGTTTTAGTTGTGTTGGTGATATCCTATATTATTAAACCAGCAATATTTGTATGTATCCAGATATATATTTGTAATCGCGTTCTCGAAAACGGCTCTTACGATTTCGATGAAAGTTGCATTATACGGGGCCAAAAATTCGATCTAGCTAGGTCTCATATCTGGAAGAATTCGTTTGCTCCGTATTTTTATCCGAGGAGAGCTCGATCGCTCAAAGTTTAGAACAAGATCAGGCAAGATTAGACAACCTTAGAATAACATGACATGGCAGCATGGAATTACTATGAACTATCCTGTACTATGATGAGCATTCTCTATTTTCACCTGAGCAGAGCTCGGTCGCCCAGGTACTGTTTTATCTAACTTGCATGTTCTTTAAGTCAATGATGTTTCTTTGTCTTAGATTTATTATTATTATCTAAACTTCTAAACTAATATTATAAAGAGAAATGTTTGTTTGTTACGTTTTCACGTTAAAACGGCTGAACGGATTGGATGAAATTTGGCACATGGGTAGACCATGACCTGAGTTAAGACATAGGGTACGTTTTATCCCGATATTCTCTCGGGATCGAGACTTATGCGGGTGAAACTGCGGGGCGCAGCTAGTTTATTATAAGCCTGTATTGGTCCACTGCAGGGCTAAGAACTGGGATTCCGTCTTTCAACTTTTCCCGGTCTACTGGGATTGCGGGTCAATTTGCTTCGCTGTCTTAGATTTATATAACATAACATCAAGCCTGTGTTCCCTGTAAGTTTAGGCAGAGGTGCACCTATTCCTACATCCACATTTAGGGGCGAGTCTATTGCCATCAAGCGGGCACTAATCCAGACTCCGGTCTGCTTCAGAGAAGTTCCTAATAACACTTTTCGCGACCTGGGAATTTAACCCAGGGCCTCATGCTCAGCAGTAGCGCTTGCAACCACTTGACCAACTCAAAAAATCATTTTGGTTATTGGGAGGTCCGATTGAAACTACAACCTCGTGAATACTCGTCATCCAGAGAGTAGTTCTCTTAATTTGGGCTATCACGACGTTGTTCAGGTATGTACCATCCAAGAAGTTCATATCTAACCAGTTTGAAAACCAAATCCCGTGAACACGATGACCACTTCTGTTACGGGCCCGGTCCTATAGCCGAATATATAGCTATAAGCAAGAATAGTCCTTAAGGTAGTTAGTTATGAACATCTTTGATAGTACCTACTAGTAATAATATCTGTTTACATTTTCTTTTGTTAGTTTTGATGAATTCATGAAGAAAATGTTGATCGGTATTACTTTTATTAAAGAAAGTATTCATACAAAATTCATTCCTATTATATGAAGTGAATAAAACACTTTTGATGTAACAGACAAATCCTTTTGTGATAGGAATCGTTATACTTTGACTAAGGACAAACATTCTGTATAAAATGACTTCTCAGTGAAAAAGGTTCTTGGAATACGTCTCATGAATTTTAAAACTAGGTAGTGTGTCCAATGATTCCTGGACTGGCAGCAGTTTGCGTCTGCACTATGTTCACTATTTTGTTCCATTTAGTTTTGCGCTTCGCCTTTTTCAAATTCGGTGCTCCTCTCTAGAATCTTAACTTTATAATATTATAAACTAGCTTTTGCCCGCGGCTTTGCCCGCGTGAATATCGGAAAATATTCCGCGGGAACGTACTACCGGGATTACATACCTAATAGCCGAAGAAAAGGTCATTGACTCCTACCGCTGCGCCCGCGTTGCCGTCAACCATAATTATTTTGTTACGCGTAATTTTGAATCTGTAATATTTTTTCATTTAAATGATATCATTTCAAGGCAAATATTTATCTAAATTAAATGCCTAATTTAAATAACATATTTTATTGGATAAAGATTAATATAATATCGGTCAAAATTGCTTCGGAATCAACAATTACATTTTTATCAAATTCTGAAAGTTAATAATGGTTACTGTGTGTCATCCTTAGAAGATAGACATATGCCATCGCGGACTTTTTGTAGAACTTTTTAAGATATGCAATTCTGTAGAACATAAATTTTAAGTATCTCTTACGGTATACGCGGCGCACGCCAGAAAAGCTCCCAGTCGCCATGATTTATTCCGACATCTTTAACAATAATCGTCATATTTACCCAAACCTTTAATGAATTATACACCAAAACAACATGAATCACTCCGTCTATTGGTGAAAACCGTTTGAAAATCCGTTCGGTACTTTTTGAGCTTATCGCGTTCAGACAGACAGACGGACGTGGCGGGGGGATTTTGTTATAATACGTAAGGATAGGAAAGTGGGTTTTTCTGTTTGTTTGTTTGTTACGATTTCACGCTAAAACGGCTGAACAGATTTGGATGAAATTTGGCAAACGGGTAGACCATGACCTGAATTAGGCCATAGGACATTTCCGTCAACATTCAACAAAAGCACACCTGTTATGCTTCTAGTTAACAGGTGTGCTGATGTTGACGGAAATCACATGAACTGGACAATTGGATATGTGATGGTAAATAAAAATACAACTGGTTATTTTTTGTGTCCGAAATTCAGGTATTCATTATGAGCACGAGAGGTTTTTTTTTCTAAACAAAAACTAACCTTTCAAACTAAGATAGTTAATTGATTCAGGCGTGACTTTGCGGAAATCCATTATAAAATACAATAGACGACGTATATTTACTAACCTAATCCGCTTAACTTTCAAACTAAAATAAATAAAAACCCATCGCCTATTTGCAAACTGTTTTTATGTCACTGCATGGACATGAATATATTTTTACTGTCGAGTTTGCGAACAGATAAAAGTAAAATCAATTTCAGCTCGTGTGCAGAACTTTATTCAAATGACATAAATAACAATATTATGGGTGTTTTTTTGTTAATTGACTCATACCTAGAATAAACATAAAATAATATCACACCGATAATCCCCGAAGGGTTAGGCAGAGGTGTGCTAATAAAACACTCACATTTCGCCAGTTATGTTTAAGTCCCATGTAGTTGGGGGCGAGTCACTAATCCAGACTCCGGTCTGCTTCAGAGAAGTTCCTAGTAACACAAATTCTAATTCAAAATTCAAACTAGGCTGAGAATCAGCACTTTTCGAACGTCAAAATTACATAAGACAGTCCCCCAAAAACGCCCACCCTTCACCACTTCCTAGTGTTTAAGCTGGGAAGAAGAAGTGGCGCAACAAACTCCCCAGCAGCACAGCTGTCTGTTCAGTTGAAAAAACTTGATTCTATATAATAGTGCATAAGCTAAAATAACTTACATTAGCACAAATTGCAATACAACTCATAAAATATAAATAAATTAATGAGTAGATTATGTCAACAATAAATGACTTACAGTCAAATAAAATAATCCAAACAATTATATGCTCACATAGTATCATGTGCTCTAAAATAGTCTAAAATAATTGTTGGTTGCTTAGGGGGGGGGGGGGGGGTAACACTATTCCCGACCTCGGAATTGAACCCAGGACCTCATGCTCAGCAGTAGCGCTAGCGACTACTGTACCAACGAGGTAGACCTAGTATAAAAAGATGATATTTCGGTTTCAATTATTTTAGCAAAACTTTTTACAAACTAAAGACAATATGATTTCGCAAAACTTAAGGCCAGAATTTATTGTTCCAATAATAATTTCAGCTGATTCTTGTTATTTTGTTCGCTCCAATATGATTTCAGTAAGTAATTTATTTACTTACAATATTGCCTACAGCTTTTATTGAATAAACGTGAAACAAGTTTGAAGAAAGGATTGGATATTTTTGGAGCTTTTGTAACAGATATTGTGTTTATTATAGTGTCTATTCGTAGTAAGATGTCGAAGAATGCCTTTAGGCTTTGCCAATTTGAAAAGGGCAACATGGTGGTCTGATAAAATAACGACGGTATTTTGTTTCATTTAAATCTAGGCGAGCCAGGAATGTTTTTCACTGGAGTATCGGTTGAAATATGAGTGTGTTGTGTGCTTACAAATAAAAACAAATTAAATAAAACTACCAAGCACTAACACCTACACTGAAACCGCTATTTGAAGGTCTTTTAAATATTGATTTTATGCGGGATTTGAACATGCGTGACGTGAAGCGCAAAAATCGAATCACTTAGCTAGTCTTTACCAAACGAACCGCAAATATTTCGGCACCATCCATCCATCGTCGCTCCGTTCTTACTCAAAAAGTTTATTGAATATGTCCAGCAAAGCACATGAAAAATAAAATCCGTCCAGAAACCTCCATTGTTAAAAAAAAAACTTCCTTCACAGAGCAAAAATATAAAATACGTCAGCGCCAAGTCGACAACTCACTTTCAACAAAGTCCAACGCTCACATAATACGAGATATTTTGAAAAATGAGGCGAACAAAGTTGGGGCCTCTTTGTACTTCCGCGGGATAACATGACGAAGCGCCTAATATAGCTGAAAAAGTAAAAATTGCCACAGTAAGGCGTTGAATTAGCCCACTGGCTTGCGAAAGTTAACTCATTTCCTTGAAAAACTCCTTTTGTTGCGTGCACTCTGTCCGCACGTAGCGCGTTATCCGGAAACTTTCAGAATATTACCCACATTTCCTCAGTGTAATTAGGTTTGCAAATATTTTTGTTTGCCTCCACCTTAATATATCTTTCATGCCTGTCTTGTTGACCCACGTTACGTGTGTCGTTTCTTCTTATTTATCGGTAAACTTAAGGAATTACTTGAGTGCAATTAAGATTAGGGTAAGAAAAAGCAAGAAAAACGTAGTAGAAAATGAGAGTCTATTTGTTTAAGAGCAGTGTGTTTTTGTGAAAGGGAAATGTTTTCTATGAGTGAACAAAACATTTCGGTACGTGATGCAATATCACACGAGAAAACTGGTTGAAGTCTGCGGTGACAACGGAGTCTTAACGACTCCCGGGACACTCTTCATTAACATATTTATGTTACAACAGAACTTTGGCCCACAATTAATATTAAACCCGCTTTTTTAGCTAAAAAAGTTTGATGATAGTGCAACACTATCATCAAACTTTTTGTAATATGCACTCTAAACTTTGGCACTTGAGGCTAAGTTAATTTTAAAGATGTTTTCCCTCTAGTAACATTCGAGTGGCATCACTTTGTTTTTAATATAAATTCCTTTTTTGCTTTCGTCCACAAATTCAAGTTAACCAGAATTCATAGAATATTTATGAAAACGTAGGTATTAATGTTAAAGATAATACAGCTTTATTCTCCCATCACTTACATTTCAATTCATTAGCTCCGATACAAATTGTACCCATAATTTTCATTAATCGACCGAAATTCGACCATTATTTGTACCAGTCATGTCTTCAAATCGGCCATCGAACAATGTCCAGATTACAAATACGGTGTAATGACGTGAAAAATCTACGTCTGCGACAATGCCATAAACACGACGTAAGAAAAAAGAACAAATAGTCGTCACTTAGAGCGACCGATCTTTTTGGAGCAAACTTTTTTGGGATTAAATCGTATCTCTTTGCATTTCGGTGCAGAATTGGAGCACGGCGTAATAATTGATTGGATTATACCTTTCATCGGGCCAGTCGTACGTGAGCCCTGTACATGATTGGTGTATGCGAGAGAATTTATTTACTAACTGTGACAATAAAACGCGTTATCTACGTCATACAAATTCATTGGTTTCGAACAGTGGACGCTGTGACATGAATAAAATATTATTTAGCTTAAAGTTCATAGTATAAAAACTGTGCTGTTACAGCAAAAATATCATGATTCTTTCTACATAATATTGTCATTCTTTGAGGAATTCGCATTTATATCTTAGTAGGCGTTTTTCGGGTTTCGGTTACGGGAGACATTGTGATTTTGCATTCAGAGCGTGACAAACAATAAATAATATTTTCGGATAAAAATATTCCAATATAAATGCCTCGAATGTGTTTTTCCTTATCCTTCTCTGAGCAATAAGAACTACTTATATTGTAACTTTCATAAGGGTATAAGCACAGCTACAAGAATGATATAAATAGGTCTTTAGCATAATCAGCCCATATGCTTAGCTCGATACTGGTCTTGCTCCACAACCATAACTAATTAATGAACATTTGAAAATATTGTTGGAGCTACTGAAGATTGTAAGACCATCTTTGCATTGTATAAACTCAATCTCCTTGGTATTACATAATTGCATAGCACAGGTGTGAGGAATATGTACTAACATTTACCGGGTAATATATCTTTCATTGACTTAAAAGTGCCTTGGCGGTTGTGAGTATTTCATGCTCACTCAGATGTCTCGCTGATGTTGGCGTGTGTTGGATCATTTAGCTCTCTTCAAAATGGTTGAGCTGAATGGTGCTGATCCATGCGTCATGTTCGTGAACGGGCGCCGTCAGTTGTGACTGGTCAACTCTTAGCTGCCATGGCTTATTTTAATTTTTGAATTAGTCTTTGTTTTATCTTTTTATTACGGACGCTTCTAACGTGCACGTCTTTCTACATTGTTCTCACATGTATAATTTAATCAAGAATGATGTAACCAATATTTTGTGACAATTATTTTATTTAAAAGAGTGTCCGTATATTTTCTTGCCCATTCTTCTCCATAGGTACCTACTAGATAGATAGATAAAACATTTATTCAGTGCAAACAAAAGTCACACAAAAGCACAATTAAATGATAACAAATTACATGGATATATATAAAAACAAGATGCCAATATACAAAATAGAAAAACATAAGTACTTAAACGCTACACGCTACTGCGCACGTAACGTACTACGCTTTGGAATGGGCAAGTAGCTTCATATTTCTGACTGACCAACTCCTTGACAATTCAAAAGTGCCTGTAAGTGGTTTAATTGAAACAAATGCTTTGAGTTTGAGTTTATAATGTTGCCACTGCTGGGACAGAGGCCTCTTCTCGGTGAAACCCGTCTATTATATGATTGAAGGAAATGTTGTTTGTTTGGCTATAATTCTTGCTTTTTTTGTTGTTAGTTGCGTTTTTCCAGTTTGAACTTTAAACAAAGCTTTAGTAGAGACAAAGAGGTCTACATTTAACAAAATAATAAAGATGTATCTTCACACAAAGAATTCCAATACAAAAGCAAAGTAAACAATTTATATCCTCGACTAAGACGCTCAGTGAAAAATGTACTACGTATATCAATGTCGACCGAAGTCAATTCGTGCTAAGTTCCCGAGCTCGTCCTATTTGGAGAAGGGTTTGAACCTAAGTGTAGTGGCTAATGTTGGCAAGGTATTGCTGGTAAACAGGGTGTGATGTGGGTAGACGTTTGTGGACGGTACGTAGGTAATAGGTAGGTACAGATTTACGCGTAAATGGAATTTGTATGGACGATAGTAAGGTGTGAAATAGTGATTGAAGGACGGCTGAAATTGGGATATATTTTTAGATTGTGGTGAGCAAATAATGTGGGATTAGCTTCACGGACAGTTAATGTGTTAAGAGCCCTCTTACATTTCGGCGCTGCGCTAAAGCATTCTTGCGATACTGAGCGCACATTGCCGGTGCAGTGAAATATATAGTACTTTTATTTTATTCATAAAAAAATAGAAATAGCAATAAAAGAAAATAAAAAAATTGTTTATTATTAAGCAAATGTTGGAGATTATTTTAGTATAAATACTACGTACGAAAATGATGTAGACCTTCGGTTATTCAGACTTGTTTCCAAACCTTTCTAGTAGAAAATTGAATTTGGTCCAGTAATTTTTTCTTTAAATAAAAGTTATATAACAAAAATGTATTCTATTATTATAAAAATATGGGATATGTTTAATATGAGAAAAATTGTTTTGATAAATTATATTCAACAGAATCCGCAAATTAGAGCTCTCAAATGAGCTCTACATGAGTTTTTGCCAAAACATGCATCAGGAGAACGATTATTGCTAGATAAATAAATAAATAATGAAAAAATTGCTTTATTATTATTGTAGAAGAGAAAACGAACTATTTTTACCAAGTAATTGTTATTGTAATTGTGTCGTGATGGCCCAGTGGTTAAGGCCTCGCCTCTCATGCACGAGGTTGTGGGTTCAAATCCGGGCAAGTACCAATGTGATTTTTTCAATTCATATGTACTTTCTGAGTTTATCTTGGACATTATTGACATCGGTGAAGGAAAAACATCGTGAGGAAACCTGGACTTATAGTTAATATAAGTCTGAAATCACCAACCCGTCTTGAGCAAGCGTGGTGATCAATGCTCGTGCCTTCTCTGTATGAGAAGAGGCCTTTGCCCTGCAGTGGGACAGTAACAGGCTGATATTATTATTAATTGTTATTTATACTAACCAACGAATAGTATTCAATTTCAACGAGGAAATCATGCATCTACGCGCATTTTTGTAATAGGCATCTTAATATCATCAAAATATATAAAAACATTACCCTCCTTCTGGGGCAGTCGGGTAAAAATAAAAGTCCTGACTCACTCACTGACTGACTCATCAACGCCCAGTTCAAAGCCTTGGATCTAGTGAGCTGAAATACACAGAGGTTCCTTTTATGATATAGACAAGAACGGATTTTTAGAAATTCCCACAGGATAAAGAATTCACGATTGGACGAAGTCATTGGCAAAGTGATAGTAATTCATCATATCCTTGGTTAATATCCTGTACTCCGGTGGGTATGTCTGCAACATACCCACCGGAGCACCGGAGTACAGGATTAAATGGGCTTTACTGAGAAAAACAATGGTTGTAGCCAAGCGACATCGACCAGCAGCCAACATACTGACTAAAGCTCCCTACATTTCGGCAAAACCTCTCTGAAATCAGAAGCCTTTTTAAAATCACCCCATGTCAACAGTTTTTACGTGGTACACGGAAAACATCGTACAGAAATCTCGTGTTTTTCCTGAAAGAAGTACATGAAACGAAACTGGTCGTTCGCAAGCTAATAAAAATATTTTATGATGAATACCACTGGGATTTGGATTTGGGAAGGTATACAGTAGACCAAGCGCATATGTGAAAATGCGGTATTTTCTAAACATTTTAATGTTAAACGGCTTTTTAAAGAGAGAAAGGAGAAATTGGGGAGTAATGTACGGAAACAGGTTTAAAAAATATTTTATGCGACGCAGGACAAAATTAAAGTATAGTTTTGTTCAGAGTAGAGAATGCAATGATTTTAAAATAAAAACGTTTTTACATTAAAAAAAACAACCGACATAAAAAAAAAAAAACTCTACAAAGTGAAAAATAACTTGTTTCGGAAGTCGGTGTTTTTGGTTTTGTATAATTTTAATTTTTTGCTACCGACTTAGTTATTTTTCACTTTGAAGAGTTTTTTTTCGGATGCTTTTTTTATTTAAAAAGATTTTATTTTGCACTTTTTAGTCGTGTTAAAGACACACATTCGTAAACCACTACTTGCTATGTTAATTATATATTAAAATACTCGTAACAGTGAGAGGAACTTATTATAAAATTATCAACAAGTGGAAAAAATACGTATTATTGAAGCTTACTCATAAACCGCTCTTCAGAACTTGACCAAATTTATATGTGACTGACACGGAAGTAATAACTTACAAAAAAAAAAAACGGTTTATAAAGTTTTATAGGTAAAAAAAAATAAAAATACAAGCGTTTTTATTGGAAAAAAATCAATTTGAGAACCTCCTTTTTTAAAATCGTTTAAAAATACGTAATAAGCATATGGATTTTTATCTTTTTCATGTAGATGTACTACAGTTTAGGTGGTACTGAGTAATTTTTTGCATAGCAAGTCTTTAATAGTCTGGTATAAATGACTTCTACCATTCGCCATTCTTCTTTTTTACTTTGTAAAACTTTTAAACTCTATTATAGTTTTTTTTAAATACTGGTAATAAACTGTAAAATACTTGCATATAGAATGAAAATAAAACAAAGAAAATAAGTTTATTTGCGGTAAACATGACGCAAAGAGACATCACAAACACAAAAAGAACCAGCTGGGGGAATTATGCGTCACATCCACGCAATACGACCGTCGCTCAGCATAATGCTGCGTCCCTATGCGAGACAGAGCCCCAACGCTGTTTTCAGCGTCAGCCGCAATATATGTAGGTATGACTTGACCACTCTGAAATGACGCGCCCGACTACCGCATTACCCATAGAAATCCGCATTACCGTGTGTGTAAATGCCGTAGTGGGGCGCGTCATTTCGGAGTGGACAAGCTATACCTACAGTCTCGAGCACTAACAATGTAGCAACTTATAAAAGTGATTTTCTCCTACTGTATTGATTTTAATTTTATGTTGTTATGAACATAGTATTTTGGATCTTATCTGTCTCTATTATACCCACTAATATGAAATACTCAATACTTTATTTGCATTCCAAAATGTGTACTTAGATGTGTGATCATTATGGAACCTGTCGGGCACAGCAAAATAGTAGGATAGAGGAAGATTTGAAAAAAGGTAGCTTGTTAGTCTTCTGAAATAAATCTAATTTTAAATTTGTTTATTTTTTACATAAATTGTTTAATGTATTCATACTTATTAGAGTATGTTAACAATTATATTTTATCGCATCTTATCTCAAAGTTGCATTCGTTATTCCACGAAAACTAAACTTTTGTATTTTACTAAGTCATCAATCATTATCTACCTAAACTTTTCGAACTATATTGAGGTCAACTTTCAGTCTAACCGGATGCAGCTGAATACCAGTATTTTACATGAAGTGACTGCCTATCTAACCTCCACAACAGAGTTACGGGATAACAAAATACCCCTTAGTAAGACTGGTTGTCAAAATTTCGGGCTTCTGACGAACCGTAACGACTGCCAAAGATCTACGAATGACAGCCGGGACCACCAGCTTAACATGCTTTTCTGAGGCACGGAGGAGTCTCGATATGTAATGAATGGTCATCCACGAACCGACCGCGGCCACCGTAGCTTAACCTTCGATCGACCCATGCGTCTGTTATTACCTATTTAGCTCGAGCCCCTCATTAGTGCTTGTGGCTTTACATCGTAAATACAAAGGTACCTTCGTATATTATGTCTGCACTAGCTTTCACCCGCGGCTTCACCCGGGTGTAGGTCGGGAATTATCGCACAGGAACGTACTTCCGGGGTAAACAGTATCCTATATGTTAATCCAGGTTATAAACTATCTGTGTGCCAAATTTAATCCAAATCCATTAAGCCGTTTTTGCGTGATTCAGTAACAAACATCCAAATATACAAACTTTTACATTTATTCTATTACTAGGATATTAGTTTCCAAGGCATTACCTCTATTTATTAATGTCCCTCAGGCATTATTAAGTTTTGGAAACTGTGATTCCTCTTGGGCTTGATACAATGGATCATGGGCATGTTAGTAATGTGACTTGTTTAACTATAATACCAGCTATATGTTAATAACATTGATAACGTTGGCCAAAAACCTGTTGGGTAATCCAACAGGTTCTCGGCCAACTTTTTGAAATTATTTTTAATACAGGAAAAAATATACCACCTTATTACTCGTTTTTATTTTAATAATAAAATGAAGTTGATGGTTCAAAAATTGCGCAATATATTCATAGGTACACACGTTTGACGGTTTCACGGTTGACGACACGGTTGGCGCAGTGGCTGAGCGATCGACTGCTGCGCAACGTGTCGCGGGTTCGATCCCCGCACGGAACAAATATTTGTATGATCTGCAAGTAGTTGTTTCGGGTCTGGGTGTTAGTGTATGTGAGTTTCTATGTGTGTAAACGCACCCACGATACACGTGTGGGGCAACGTTTAAAAAAAAAAAAAAAAAAAAAAAAAAAAAAATAATAATAGGTACCAATATTATATATGCGAAAGTACTAATATTCCAAAGACTCTGTCTGTCTGTTATATTTCCACGCCTTAACGGCTGAACGAATTCCAATGAAATTTGGCACACATGACCTGAGTTAGGAGTTTTAGGCTACTTTTTGTCCCGCTTTAAATAATAATAAAAAAACTAAACGCCCAAAACATGGACATGCACATTGTTAAAATGCATTTAGGTGAAGCAAAGGCGGATCGACTACGGCGTAGCAGGCGTCTACGTAAGCATAGCCGTAGCACAAGCGTCGTAGCTCGTAGTAAATAAATAGACGTGTAATTACGCAGATTAATAGTGCTTTCAAGGATACTAAAGTGATTTTTATCAGATTATGCGATGTTAAATAGTAAATTAAAAGTGAGGTAGGCCAGTTTTGCAGTTCCACTAATTGATCAAATTAGGTACTTCTATCGGAATCATATGTAGCTTGCGTATAATTCCGCAATTCCTAATTTATTTGGGGTCGATTTTCCATTTGAGTTTATTCAAAATTGGTTCACTACAAAAACTTATTCATTCTAACCTAAGTTACATATTCCTTAAATTGAAACATCACATTGGACAGAAGCTCAACAACCTCAAGTAATATTTTCTAAAATGAAATCTTGTGTGCAGTACATAATATAAAAGATATAAGTAATATGTCTGCGGCCACACTTTATTTACAGTGAACGAATATGTGGGATACCTCGCTCAGATTTAGAGGTGGGATTCTGTAACTGTGGTGTGGAAAAGTATGTACGTAGGTAGGTATGTATCTACCTACATGAGTTCTATTTTTAACATTATTGGAACATGAGTTCGTTTCAGTGTGAATGTAGGTACAAAGATAAATAGCTTATAAAGAAGGCAAGAAAATAAATTGATTCTTCTTCTTTTCGTGTGGTTAGTGGTACCAGGTGTCCGAGTTTTAAAGCCGCCCATGGGCCTCTGACTTGGCTTCACACGCCGTCGAAAAAAAAAACAAATCAAATCGATTTATAGTGCAGGTTTAATAACCATAATGGAATGGCAACCATAATGGGAATTATAACATAACATCACGCCATGTTTCCCCGAGGGGGTGGGCAGAGGCGTACCTATGGTACACCCACATGTTGCCTAATAGGGGGCGAGCCTATTACCATCAAGGTGGTGTGGAGGTGTAGGCTTACTTCATAAACCACATGCAAATAGTGACTCTAATACAGGTATAGTGCGATTATAGTAACAAGGCTCTTTTTTATTGCTTCTAAATAAAAACCTGTTCTAAATATATTTAGAACATGCTTTTATGGGGAATAACAACCCAGAACAGAGCGTCCTGGCGCTGCTGCACAAGAAGACCCGATCCCAGATAGACCCTGACCCTGACCCTGGGTTACAGGGATGGATGAAGAAGAAGAAGATGCTTTTATGGGCATAAAATATGTATGATCAATTATCGGTATACCTAGCAATACAAAACAATATAGTACTTCCGTAGTAAAGTAAGTGGTTGATTCCCTAGTCAAAATCCACAACAATAAAGGTTTTAATTCGTACTAAACAATGGGTACTAAGAATAAATCCACATCACGTATTGGAATTTAAATCAAAGGCACATTTAATTTAAATCGATGTGAATGAGCCCTTTCTATTTAAATCTCCTAATGATTACAAATTGAACTCACTGATAAATGAGTAGAGTCCATGTAATATATTTTAGACTTGTTATTAATCTAGTAACTTAAGCTCTGTCGGTAAGTTGGCCTAAGTTATAAATGATGGCATTTTATTAAGCCCGACTTAGGTGTAAAATACTGCGCTTTGGAGAATTATTTGCTCCCTTTATGAGCTCATTTATAAAGATCAATCGAGAATTCTAATTAAATACTAATATCAATCACCTTAATATGTTTTTGAGATAAACTCAAAGTCAAGTGCGAGTTTTGAAAGTAGGGTTAGAATCCAAAGTCCTTTTTAAAAACAGCCGGATTGTTCTGTAAGGCTTACATCTTCCTAAAAACTCCCTTCCTCTTTTAAAATATAAACCACTGTGCAAGGAGTGGTTAAAAAGGGTAATGCCACAATCGCAACCTTTTTTTTTTTTTGTTTTGGATGGTAAATCATCGAATGACTTCTCCCGCTCTGGGCGGAGCGAAAGAGTGGTTCAGACTTTTACTGACTAAAACCCACCCGTGTTCCTTCCGTTGCCTGTGTGCCGGGGTCGCGATATCCCTTTCGGACAAACCCGCAACCCCAGGCGTTGGTCCTTAAGGACCCCGTCAGTTGGTGCTGACATCCCTTTGAGGCGCGCGTGAAACACGACGCGCCGTCGACCCGGGCTTGGTCTTTATTGGACGGCGAGCTACTACCCATTGCTCACCGTCTGCAAGCCCGCGTCTACAGTGGCCGGAAGTCGGCTCGCGACTCCCGACGCCCGGGGCGTCTCCTGCGGCGACTAGGGGCGCCAGGGCGCGCATCTTGCCTCTCCCTCGCGCGCTCCGCCTCCTCCTTCGCGAGCATTACTGCTTCGCAGAAGGAAGTGACGGCCTCCCATGCACTCTCGCTCCGGACCATGGCCTGAAACAGGGACGGACGCGAGAAATCGCCGCCGCCGATCGCCTCCATGAGGACACGGCGGTGCTCCGCCCAAGCCGGGCAGACCTCCACCGTATGCTCCACCGTGTCCTCCGGGCGATCCACACAATGGTGACACCCGGGCGTTTTCTTCCGCTTTATCCTGAACAGGAACCTCCCGAAACAACCGTGTCCGCTGAGGACCTGCGTCAGGCGGAAGGTGAGTACGCCGTGGCGCCTCTCTATCCACTCCTCAAAGAGGGGACTTATCGCCACAATTGTGGCGTGCCCAACAATCGCAACCCTTGGCTATGTTTAGGTTTTCCCAACTGAATCGAATATCGGAGAACAGAAATATCGAAGTGGCGTAAGCTTTTTATACTTACTGAAGTCATTCATCATGATTGTAATTCAACCGTCGTCGCCTGTGACACTTATAAATAAGCAAGCCGATAACATCTATATGAGTAAAACTGTACCCACATACGGACCTCTTTTACATCATAATTCATCATGATTTGGGTCATCTCCTACATAACATCGCGCCTGTGTCCCTTAAGGGGTAGTCAGGCAAGAAACCTAAGACTCCGGGTTGCTAATAATAATTTTTTTATTGGTTTGCCCGACCCAAACATCGAACCCGGGACTTAGTGCTCAGTATTCGCACTTACAACAGTACCTACTAGACTAACGTTATACAGTCGCCTAATAATTATGCCAAAATAATTTACCCAGTCTTTCTAAAACCGATTAAACATCAGTTTCATAACGAACATACCTAATCTAACAAAGCTAATTCAAAGTGCAAACTTGAGAAAACGATATTAACGGCTTGTAATAATACTGCCCGCTCAGTTTATATTGAGAGAACGTATTATACTTAGCTCAACCAGCTCAACCGACCAGGTATAATAGTTCAATATCCAATGAAGTTTGACTGCAGCTAAGTGGAAAGGCGCTGCTAGTAAAACCGGGATGTCGTTTCTAAATTAAGTTAATAAATAAATAAAGTGTTCCCTATATTGTAGAGAAGCTTTTAGTTTAGGTTAAAATACGAGTAGGTTATGAATTTGGAAATTGGCTCTGACGAAGTAACAAAATTCCAACGAAGATTTTCTTTGAATTTGCAATTAAATTGATTAAAATTCTGTTTTTTGGGTTTGACAACCCACCTACCGAATAGGTAGTGATTTTCTATCACACATCTCAGAAGTCCATCATCAGTTATCTTACAAAGAAGATAAAAAACGGACCCAAAAAACTAGTCTTATGACATGCCATTTACAGCATTGTAATAATGAAGTTAAAAAACCGGCGGGTGACCTTATGACCTGAAAATACTCATGCCACTGACGCTTTTGGGCCTACAATTACATTCAATATTCGTTACCATCCGAAATTATATTAAAACAAAGAGACTTTAAAAACCCTCTTAAGAACAAACATTCCGCGACAAAAAACGAACTACAATACTTCGGAACCAGCGTAAACTTCGGTAAACTTCGGTAATACAAACGCAATCTTACTTGTAATCTTCTTTGAAATCGCAATTCCATTTTCGAAAGCTTTATTAAATATTAGGGTACGGGGCGGCAAGTCCGTGATAGCGTATATTGTAACAATGTTTCTGAACGATCTCACGTGTTGAATTCAAGTGGAGTCTCTTATTGCACGACATTGTAAGAGTTAAGGAAACTCGTAATCGGCTTCAACAGAATGAAAGTGCTGGTTGCAACTATTACCTACTTCTGAGGTGGTGCAAGTGTAGTGCTGGTGTTACTTGCCTTGCGAGATGTGTTACAATGTAGTATTGCCTTGATAAAGAAATGTTTGTATGAAGGGATTAATCTCTTTGTAGGCATCACTAGAAGTGTTTAAGAGATTAAATCACGTGGAGTAAAAGTCATGATATTATGCCCAGAAATATGTTTATCATTTCATTATTCAGCCAATATGGTTCCTCAATATGTAGAAAGGTACTATAGCAGTACTTTTAGGAATAAGGCTGTCTAAATACAGCTGGGATTACGTAAATCGTTGTAGTTGAAATAGTGGAATCGTAAATACCAATATTTGGGATTCGACGTATGAGATCTTCTAAAAGGAAAAATCCCAGGGAAAACTCTATCGTAAACTCAAACTCAAAAACTCAAACTCAAACTCAAAGCATTTATTTCAAATAAACCAATTACAGGCACTTTTGAATTGTCAAGGGGTCGGTCAGTCAGAAAGATGAAGCTAGATGCCCATTCCAAAGCGTAGTAGGTACCTATGGAGAAGAACGGGCAAGAAACTCCACGGACACTCTTTTAAATCATAAAAATTGTACCTAAAATATACAGTTTCATAGAAAGTACTTCTGCTGAGGAGTGGTTTTATATCACTGATGAGATAGACGAACACACTACGAGGTCTAAAAATAGTGATAAGAAAATTGTGATACTGCAGAAAATTAACTTATTTTGATGACAAAGTCTATCCTAAATAAACACATCACCAAAAAATTATAGGAAAATTTCAATGGAAGATATTTGACCATCACACAGATCCGAGCCAGGATACGGCTTTTCATAGTGTGGCGTGGGGTTCCACCATTATGCCAATGATGCGAGCAGCGAATTATGTTATAACTCTGTTTTCTTTATTCAGATATCTCCGTTTTACCGTTGTTTATGGTAATCGACTTCAAGATTTGTGTTCTTCCTAACGGCCATTCCATAATGTACGGTATAAGTGTTGCCTGGATCACTGAGACGGATTTGGAAGAAACTCGCCCACAAATCAGGATGTATCAGGTTCTTGGTAGTATATTATATTTTATTTGTGTTGGCACACATATATTTTTGTTATGTGCTTGTTTTATGTTTTACTTGGGATGTTGGTTTGAATTTAGGAATGTTTTCTGTGTATTTTTATTTTAAATTGTTCAGGTATTGCTTTCGTCGCTTTTAAACCTCACTTATAAAAATACACCTATTGTAGAATGCTTTGGAAAGTGATCGTTCCTGGTAAGTATCATTCACTCTCTCTCTTTCCGTGATCGTCAGGATATTATGAGATCATTCACTTGTCTCATTTTATAATCCTTGATGACCATCTTTGTTCACAACCTCTCATTCAACCCAGATTAATCAATGATCAATTCTGGCCAGTCCTGATTGAAAAATATTCAAAACTGAATTGCTGCAACTACTTGTTGCTGCTTCGTTTAAATTCATGAAAAGAGAATCGAACGAGCAACGTAGGAAGATGAAAAATTGGCCGGTTGGGAGCCGAAGTCAATTTTAATGGTAATTGTATCCTATCGCTTATGGCTTGATCCCGCTATAGAGCGGCTTAGCAATACTCGTATTGTCTGAAAATGACTTCAATAATAAACGAATATACGTTTGTCTGGTAGTTAATAAAACGAACGCAATAGATATAGGATTTAAAAGAACAAAATAACTATTCTTCCTATATTAAAATTCTCTGGAAAACGGGCTTGGCTAAGGAAAAGTGTTGTGATATTTGTGTATGGTTCGAATTAATAGAAAACCTGACTGCATCAAGGAAATCCGCGACGGAAGGGGTCCAATAGAACATCAAATAAAAATGCTTGTTTCGCTCCCTCCTCCAACACACGTTTATTTTATTTTATTTTTCTTTATTGGGACATAAATCAGTTACAGAGAGAAGCTCGTGGCTTAGTACCAACAGCCGCACTGGTTGATCCATCAGGTTAAGCTACGCTTGCCGGGGTTGGTCAGTGGATGGGTGACCATCTGTACATACCGAGAATCCTCCGTACCTCGGAAAGCACGTTAAGCCGTTGGTCCCGGCTGTCATTCGTAGATCTTTGACAGTTGTTACGAGTCGTCAGAAGCCCGAAAGTCTGACACCAGTCTTACCAAGGGGTATCGTATTACCCAGTTACTGGATTGTGGAGGTCAGATAGGCAGTCGCTCCATGTAAAATACTGGTATTCAGCTGCATCAGGTTAGACTGGAAACCGACCCCAACGTAGTTCGGAAAAGGCTAGGCAGGTTTTGATTCTGATTCCATTTATTTGAAGAGGAATCTAGTTAAATGGATACCTTTAGATTTATTAAAGGGGTATCACAATAATTATAAGGGTTGCGTAATGTCTGTCGCCAGCTGAGCGTCGATTCTAATTAAATTAGCGGCTCCAAACCCTAATGACGACGGTAAAATATTTGTGATTCCGCTTTTCGCTTAATAACGTTGTTTACATTAATAATTTTCATGTTTAATTCACATTTCACATTAATTTGATTTAGTTTTAACCGCTAAACATTTCAATTTCAACTGCCTGAATAATTTTTGGAAAAGGAATGGATATATTTTATGTTTGTTTTACCTCAAAGTTAGAGTTAGTTATAGTTATTTAAACATCTATAACATATTTCTAAAATTATTTTAGTTATTTTCATTGTGAAGGCATTCAATGGAATTTAGAATTGATTGCTTTGCTGAAATCAGTCAATAGCATTTATATTTAGATGTTCAATGACACAATACATATCCACTTCAATTCTCTATTCATTGATGGCCAATTAAGGAATAAAATAGGCATTATTTTTGAGGCTAAACAAAGTTGTATTAAGCATTCTACCTTTTATGTTCAGTCACACTGCCTATTGTATTATTTTTAGAAGACTTTTCTGTATTTAGATTGCGTCACTTAAACCCTTTTTCATCTAAATATACATTAAGTCTGAGTGGGTTCATTATTAATCAAATTGACGACCAATACGACCTTATAGTTTTACTTAGATGTAGGCAAGTTATAAATTGTATTTATAAAATTCAGAATCTCTTGTCTCTTCCCTAGTTTCTACAAGGTGGAGAATAAATGAAACCACTTAATTCATATTTATCTAATGACGTTCCTAGTCTGCATCCAAAAATTCAATCAAATATATTCAATAGTTTAGTCACTATAGACAAAATATATAATATAACAAAGATAGACTAAATCCATAGTCAGCAATTAAGTTTGTAAAAAAAAAAACACTTTTTTATTTCAATGTTTACGATTTATTTGATAGTTACTAAATACTCCTATGCATTTGCATTGCCAGTGTTTTCATTTATTGTCTTATCATCTCCACATTGTATAAAACTTTTACCAGCAACTCTCAAGTTTCATTTTCAGATGAAAACAAGGATGTTGCTGCCATTTACTTATTAAAGAATATCTTTTAACTCTTGACTACAGTAAAAGAGAAGAACTATTAATATCGCAATATACATGACCAATACAATGCCCACTCTTTACATATACAACCTCACACACGCACCCACGACATCTTTTTCACACTAGAATTAAACATATAATTGTACCCCTAAAAAATAAGTACTACTTACTTACCTACCCGTAATTTTGTATAATGGACGGATGGATGAACCCTGTAACACAGGTTCCAACTATCAAATTTCGGTGCACTTGTAAGTCCTACGCTGTAAATGCGGCGCTACTTTGTGCATAACTTTTCGAAATAAATTATGTTATTATTATTTTGAAAAGCACATTAAACAATCCCTGCTATCTAAACAAATATTGAACATTAAATCAGAATTAGTACATTTGTGAAGCTTTAGTTTATTAGAGCTTTTGTCAAATCCGGATAATTGATCGAAATGTGTATCTATTGTATTTTGTATTTGTTCATTTTAAAGCTTTTGTGATAATTATGTTGTGTAATTAGTTAACAGATTGTATTGTGTAAAATTTTGGGTTTTCCGCTTTGATTCAAAGTATTCGGTAATTTTTACGCCGTTTGGTAAAGGGATGAGCTTCAAAGTTTTTCCAAGAATGTAACATGGTTTCGATTTGCCCAGGGTAAAATGGAAAATCAATTTGATAAACACTGTAAAGACAATTTTTTCATTATAATTACGTTTTTTTTATGCGGTCATCTTTACACTAAATATGATTCAGCTAATATGTGTCACCATGTTAAGAATATTGTAGAAATTTCTTATGATCTGCTGGGAAATGAATAGCTTTGAGAGGAATTGCTCAACGTGGCCATTATAGCCCCGCAGTACACATACAGTTTGCTACATTTCAGGTTCAACTTGAACAAATATTTAGAAAAGGCCTTCCGTAGGTACAGTCAGCATCAAAAGTTGATGACCACATTTAGATTTTCAAAATCGCTGTACACCGTATTCACTATTAGCACTTCACTATACAGCGATTTTGAAAATCTAAATGTGGTCAACAACTTTTGATGCCGACTGTACCTAGTTGGTTGTTCAGTTCAGCTTAGGGAGTTTTTTTCCGACATATTTAACCATGGTCAAATACTAGTGGCTAAAAAACTGTAGGTACAGCAATTTTAACTTTTAACTTCTATTTTGTGACAATTTTACTTGAAAAAAATGCTGCAGTTTCTGCATACTGATGTAGTACCGCATGTTACAAATTCACTGAAACAAAAAACGGCAAGCTGAAACCGGCAGTCCAGTTTAAATGTTCATGAAAATCAGGAGAGCTTTCCTACGAAATATAATATATTTTCCTTACTATAACTTAATCTCTCCTTAAGTTTAATTCTAAGTGAAATGTAATATCATGCTTGCTATGAAGGCTAGGATACAATTCCTGCTTTTAGTACTTACTCACTTGAGTACTTTGAGTTGGTGGGTGTTTTTCCGTTTTGGCCAAAAACAATGTTGATAATGTTATAATGATATATTAAAGAAAATGTATATTTTTTTATCGACTTCCAAAAGGAGGAGGTTATCAATTCGGATGTTTATAATTTTTTTTTTTTTTTTAATTTATGTTCGGGGATATAACTCCGTCATTTATAGACGGATTTGCAAAATTCTTTTTTTTTGTTTGAAAGGGTATTCTTTCAAGGTAGTTTCCATTTTCATCAGGTGAGGATCTGGTGATGGGATCCTGGGGAAATCTAGGGAACTCTTCAAATGTTATTTATAGGCACACATATAGCGATTTTGGTATTTTTTATAGTAACTTGTGCAGTTGCTCTGGGAAAGGACCATTTGGTGAAGTGGGGCTGATGATAAAGACCAGAGATGGCCACCGGAACTACTTAATAATAAGTATTAAAGCAATATTTTGTAAAAGGGCGATGAACAGTTGACATAAGGCTTTTACACTTAGATACATTACAAACTGACTCACTAAAAAGCGAGAAATAAAAACTTTTTTACAAAAAAAAAAACAACCAACTTCCAAAAAAACACTACAAAGTGAAAAATTACTTAAATTACGGAAGTCGGTGTCTTTGGTTTTATATTTTAGTTATTTGCCACCTACTTCCGAAATTTAAGTTATTTGTGTTGTTAATTTTTATTCTTTTACAATAAAGGGGATTTTGAAAAAATATTCTATTTTTCACTCGGTGCAACATAGCGTCATTAAAATCACCGAAATCATCACTAAGTGACACTAAAAGAAATTATCCTCAATAAGTCGTCAATCTTAGTATTTCCAAAAATGTAGGGATTTTTGTGTGCCGTTGACATTATTTTAATAAGAAAAATGCGTACAATTTACCTAGCTGAAAAATAAAACATTTCTCGGGGTTTTTTAAAAACACGAAAGACGTCAAAGTAACATTAATTCAAGAATTATCCCTATACTTGAAGCATGTTGAAACTTGAAAAGATACTCGTTGATTGTTACCTGGCGCGCGTCTATGATATCAAACATAATATCACGCCTCTATCCTCCAATGGAGTTGGCAGAGCTGAATAATAGGTACATGAACTTTTCTCCGAGGCGTAGATAACAATATTAAATTTACTTGAAAATATATTTTGTTTAGGTAGTTAGGTAGGTATCTTAAAATATTGATAAGACCACTTATTGGTGTAGATTTTCATTAAATATCTAGTCTAGAGATAACAGTCTGTTCCAAAAAATACACTGATCTCATACACATCTTCATAATTCATCTCATTTATAGAAATCTCTATTTGCCATTATGGAGATTCATTCTGAATTAGAAGGCACGTCAGACAATCAGATTTATTTGCATCAAATAAGCCTCTACGCACTTGTGTCGAGTTAAGGCCTCGAGACACATGCATTGTAACTTTTCCAGAGATACTATAGATACCTACATTTTCTTCTCCTCCTGTAGGTAGGTAATAGGTCAATGTGTCCGAAGTTTCGTGTCAGTACATTGATGTATTGTTTAAGAAATCACTTCCAGGGGGATACGTTACGACCAACAAACCTGCATTCTTCATTTTAGTCTAGATATCCTTTTGCACAATATCTTATTTAGATAAGTAGTTCTTGATTCATGAACACCTAGGTGCCTACTCTATTTATGCGGCGGTTTTTTAAGCGTGAGTTTTTGTATGTGTTAGGTACTCCATTGTCGTTCTTTTTAACATAATGTAGTGCAAAATATGTAGATATACAAACATAGCCTTCCTTTATAATGTTCCCCCTTGAAACCTCGTGGCTAGCACGTGTCCTACTTTGGTAGCAGGACAAACAGTGACCGAGTGCTTTTTAACGTCATTCCTAGAGCAACCAAACTTTTCTGCATGAGTATGGAATATACCTATCTACCCACTATGAATATGCAGTGAAACACGGAAAATCACACTATATTTTGGTAGCCGTTAGGTGCAATAAAATAAACATCACTTTTCAGCATTAAACAAATCATGGAATGCAACTCATAGATGCTGCGTTAGCAAATATTTGACTAATTTGGACCCACATTTTGTGACTGACAACAAATGTGTATAGTAATCACTCACATGTGTGTGACTTTGTTGGCTCAACCTGTTCGCTGAGGTTCGCTGTATTAAATGAGCTTTGGTCTAGTTGGCGTCGAATGTCACACATACGTTGTGGTTGCGAACAAGGATAGTCCCGTGTGACTGGCACCGATGGTCGTTCTGTTGAGCGGACAGTTGAGAACCGTCTGATGAATGGGTTGTATAGCGTTCGAGATCCAGTCTCACGCTATTGTTCAAATTATAGGGATTTGGTCTTCAATCTATAATCTGTACTAATATTATAAAGAGAAAATATTCGTATTTTTTATTGTAATTAATAAACTTAAAAGCTACTGGACCTATTTAAAAAAATATTTTACCAGTAGAATGCTATATTATCACTAAGTAACATAGGCTATAAATTATAAAGATATCACGCGGGCCAAGCCGCTGGCGGAAGCTAGTTACAATATAATAAAGAGGTAACATTTGTGAGTTTGTATGTAGGGGATAATCTTCAGAACTACTTATCTGATTTCGAAAATAATTTCACTGATAGAAAGGTCCGCTTTTGCCGAGTGCCATAAGATAGCTGTTATGTTAAAACACGCGGACGAAGTCGTGGCCAGAAGCTATACTCTATTTGAAATAAATAATTAGACATTTAACTAAACCTTTTTTACAGTCCATTCAACCGATTTTGACTTCTATTGCGTTGGTGGCATGTCAAATGGCAGCTGCAGTAAACAGTTGGTATTGCAACCACTTTTTTGCCATCCTTATGCGTAGACGGTATAGAAGTCAGAATCGGTTGAAGGGACTGTAAAAAATAATTGTTTAAATGTCTAATCTTATTTCAAATGGAGTTTAGTCGTAGTTCTGAATAATATGATAACTTTAAAAAATACGGAAAAACAATCTGAAACTTTGCCATAGTAGAGAAGTTAGAGTGCACATGAATGTAGTCATTATAACTGTATGGATATCATTTCAAAAGTTTCTATAAAGCATAATAATAAACTCAATAACAAAACTAAATAAAAATCGCATTAAAGCCCTCAACGTGCCGTGAATACAAAAATGTTTTATCCCCTTCCAAACTCAATTGTGAAAAGATTTTATTTACAAATCGTCAAAATTCAGATTATGTTGCTCATCAGCGCTATCCTTTAAATGGGGAGAGGTGGGGGGGCGCGAAACTGGCTAATGAAGTATTTGAAGCCTCCCTCTGAAGCGACGTGATTGGTGATGGAATACTAAGCATGGTCCGATGAATAGCTTCACGTAATTCCTTCTGATTGTATGCCGAAAAATGTGAATATTTTTTCCCCTATTAAATTTTCGTTGCGGAATTTTTCAGGGTAATTTGTTCTGTTATGTTTTTGAGCGAGTTTCGAGTATGATTATAAGCTTTTATTTTTAAGAAGCTTTTGGTCATTTGCGTTAAATAAATTGGTGGCGATTTTGAAACTTTAGTCATTGAGCTTTAATCATTATGGATTAGATTGATTAAACCCATCGTTGCAATTTGATTATTTATTTTATTCTATTCGAGAAACTTACATAGTGTTTTTAAACTATATCAAATTGAAGGCCATTATAAGTTTCCACTGATAAACACTGAAAATAAAAACAACAAAAAAAAGGTCGGTACAAAATACCTATTAAACATGAATTAGGATATAAATAGTACACGATAAATAACTATCTAAGAATCATAATTTGCTAACAATTACATTTCCGTCAAAAAGCTTTTTCACCAAAAAATACTTAAGCCGAGAAACACTGGTATTGAATATATACAAATCATGTTCACTAGACAGTATTTTAAAACTTCTGCTAAATGAATTATGTTGTTAAAACTCTTTTGTAGAGTGCAAAAAAGTGTGATAGTATAGGTACCTAGTATTCTAATGACCAAATGTTTTCGCTAAAAACCCAACTCAAATACTACATTTTCATCTCCTATTTCCAGCTATCCTCAAAAATTTAGACGAGCCACAACATCCACGAGAAATATTTTATATTCCTGAATTTTTTACTTCACTGAAATCTATCCGAGGATTTGAAGTAAGTAGCGAATAAATGCGAACTCAGCAGCTGCCATATCTAGTGCATAACATAGTTTGAAATTCTTATATGGAGAAGTTACCGTTCATGATTTCCAACAGCTGGGGAAGTTTGTGCCTTCCGGTAAGTTGAGCAGTAAATCAATTCTTTGTACTTAAAAATTACCATGCGTGTTACACGCGGACACTTGTTTTAAATGTAGGAGGGGAAAATACTTAGGTATTGTAAGCATAAAATAGCCCTTTTTTAGTCGAAATAGAATATTAGAAAACAAATATTCTTGGCTTTTATGTAAATACTTTTTAGATGTATGAGGAACAGGGTGTAAAGTGGGTGTCGTGTCTGACGGGCAACTGCCCGAAAGTTGATGTTGGATAGTCTTATATATGTCGTTCGCGCGGTAAACTATAATTGCGCGATGCAGGATTTGTGTGACGTCATGTCTTTGATGCGCAGTTCTTATGAGGTGGTGTAACCGCTACGACTTAACTAAGTTCTGGTGCCTTGTTGAGTAGATACGAGTAGGTTATAATAAAAAAAGAGTTAAGTAGGTTTGATAAGTTCAGTGAAAATGCTCATAATATCCTGTTAAAAAATATGACACCAAACTGCTTGTTATGTTTTGTGTATGAGCACTTATAAACGGTTTTATGTAGATTTTGAAACATGTTTACGCACGAGTTAGTAGGTAGATTGAGTTCTAAAACATTTCAATTATTTATGTAGGTACGTTGTTTTGGTTATTCACCATTTTTTTGATAATGGCAAGACATGGAGAATTATTAAACTGTAGCCAAATTAATTACTACAAAATAATGTTTCGAATTTACATAACTCCATTGTAAATCAACTCTTTCTCATCCTGGCTATGTATCCCACATGGTGGTGGGGTCAGCCTTCCTGGCCTTTCTCTTCCACTTCGCTCTATCCTTGACATCGTCTTCGGATACCTGACACTCTTTCATGTCCTTTAGCACTACAGCTTTCCACTTTAGGGGTATGAGGAACAGGGTGTAAAGTTCACTCATCCCCCATAGAAAAGGGAGGATCCTCCAACCAGACGGGTGTCGTGTCTGGCGGGCAACTGCCCAGAGGTTTGAAGTTGGGAGATTCTATATATGTTTATCGCGCGGTAAACTCTAATTGCGCGATGCAGGATTTGTGTGACGTCAGGTCTTTGATGCGTAGTTCGCATGTAGCGATGTAGATGCCGCTACACCACCTTGTTTTAGGTCTACCTCTGGGCCTTGGACTGGAAATGGAAAGTAAAAAAACCGCATTCAAATCGCTTCACCCGTTTAAGAGGTACGGTGCCACAGACAGACACACATAGCGGTCAAACTTATAACACCCATCTTTTTGCATTGCGGGTTAACAACTTTTCTTGAAAATTTATAACTTTTAAGTTTGTGATATTATTTAAAAAAAATACCTTAACGTTAGTGTGAAGAGAAATAAACGTTTTCTTTCTCTCTTTTTCACAAGCGCCACACTAATATCGGGAAATACTTAGAGGCTTTTAGTAAAATCACTTGTTGTATCCGCGCAGACAATATACCCTGTATTTAACACCTGGCCACTAGAGACTTTCTCGTAAAGATACCGTTGAGAAATCACAGTAAATGTGATTACACGAGATAAGTTAATAACTACCGTTCTATAATAGATGTTTGTTTTTTTTTTATCTGCTAGTGATGTGTACTTGTTACCCGACTGCGGCGAGGCCAATAAAGGAGAGTTATGTGTTTGACCTGTATTTATATAAGTGTTTATGTCCGTCTCTATGTTCCCTCGTAACTATAACTAAACGGCTGAACCGATTTTAATGAATTAAATATTTAGTGTTCTGTGCACAAATTTGGCATATTTAATTATTTATTTATTTTATATTTTTTCTTCAGAAAGCTAACATTCTAATATGTATAGATATAACAAATGAAAATTACATACAAACATCCACAAATTAAAAACGTAGTAAAAAAAAACACAAATATAATAAATAAAATTTAATCTTCTTATACAAACAAAACATATTCTTCTTTAAAACAAATTATTCATAACATCAAGCCTGTTTTCACAGAAAAGTTGTGTGTACATGTACACCCACTTTTCGAACTTGAAAAATGGTTGAGGTGTATCAGACTTTTACTGACTAAAACCCACCCATGTTCCTTCCGTTGCCTGTGTGCCGGGGTCACGATATCCCTTTCGGACAAACCCGCAACCCCAGCAGGCATTGGTCCTTACGGACCCCGACAGTTAGTGCTGACATCTCTTTGAGGCGCGCGTGGAACACAACGCGCCGTCGACCCGGGCCTGGTCTTTATCGGACGGTGAGCTACCTATTGCTCACCGTCCGCAAGCCCGCGCCTACGGTGGCCAGAAGTCGGCTCGTGACTTCTGACGCCTGCGGCGGCTAGGGGCGCGAGGGCGTGAATCCTGCCTCTTTCTCGCGCGCTCCACCTCCTCCTTCGCGAGCATTACTGCTTCGCGGCCTCCCATGCATTCTCGCTCCGAACCATGGCCTGAACCAGGGCTGGACGCGAGAGATCGCCGCCGCCGATCGCCTCCGTGAGGACACGGCGGTGCTCCGCCCAAGCCGGGCAGACCTCCACCGTATGCTCCATCGTGTCCTCCGGGCGATCCACACAGTGGTGACACCATAAGGTTCCTGTTCCGCATAAGGCGGGAGGATACGCCCGTTCCTCCCGCCTTATGTGGAACAGGAACCTCCCGAAACAACCGTGTCCGGTGAGGACCTATGTCAGGCGGAAGGTGAGGACGCCATGGCGCCTCTCATGCCACTCCTCAAAGAGGGGACTTATCGCCGCAATTGTGGCGTGCCCAGCGCTGGGTTGCGACAATCGCACTCTCCATGCCGCCATGAGATCCCGCCGGAGCTCTGTCCGCTGTGCCGTGATTTCTCGCGGCAGCGGAGTTACGCCCCGGCGTTTCGCCTCCTCGCGACACTCCCATATGTGCGCAAGGACTTTTGCCTCCAGATCCCATGGCGGTTGTCCGGCAAGGAGGCTCGCGGCATGACGAGAGACCGTGCGGTATCCTCGGACCAGCCTAATGGCCATGACCCTTTGGGACGCGTTCAATCGGCGGGCTGGTCGCAGCCTTATAGAACGCGCCCACACCAATGCCCCGTAAAGGGCCATGGACCGCACGACCCCCGCGTAGAACCTCCGGCAGGAGGCGTTTGGACCCCCTAGATTGGGCAGAAGCCTCTTCAAAGCAGCCCCAGCCCTCTCCAGTTTGGGAGCCAAACGTCGGAAGTGCTCCACGAAGTTCCACCGGCTGTTGAGGACGAGTCCCAGGTACTTTATCGTCGACTCGACACCGATGTGAACCCCTCCTGCCGTTACCTGGGAACCCGACAGTGGCGCGTTTCGAGGACCATAGAAACACATGGCCTCAGACTTGTGCAAGGCCACCTCGAGTCCCAGTTGCCGGATCCTATCAACCATTGTCGCAACCCAACGTGTCGCTAGTTCGGCCGCCGCCTCATATGACCTCCCCTGCACCAGGACCACCGTGTCGTCAGCATAGCAGACTACGCTGACGCCGCTAGGGAGGTCGGCACGCAGCACCCAGTCGTAGCCGATGTCTCGCAGATGCGGCCCCAGGACCGATCCCTGTGGGACACCGCACGACATCTCTCGCCGGTTCCACTCTCCGTGGTGACCGGGGTAGATGACGGCCCTGTCCGTCAAATAGACCTCGACCACTCGACAGAGGTAGGTCGGCATCTGGTGATACCGGAGTGCCTCCCTAATGCAACTCCAGGGCAGGGTATTGAAGGCATTGGCGATGTCAAGAGACACCGCCAAGACGACCCCACCCCGAGCATTACAGCATCCCCCGTCGTAAGGGCTCGAACGCTTATGATGGCATCCACCGTAGAGCGCCCCTTGAAACCAAACTGGCTCTCCGCCAAATCCAGCCCCACTCGCACTAGCCGCCCGACAAGGCGGTCTGCAATTACTCTTTCAAAGAGCTTGCCCACCTCGTCAAGTAGCACGATGGGCCGGAAATCAATTACAATACTCACTATGCTCAGTTACTTTATCAGATCATTAACTCTTTATTACCTACTTAATTATCTGATCATTAGCTTTTGTTTTTACATCACAGTATACTTACCCACCGCAGTGTATATTTCTCAGGAGCTGAGACCTGAATATATTACAATCACAAAGATAACCCGAGCGATTACCCGGACGCGCAGCAGTTCGTAAGTAATAAAACTTCAAACAATCGCAGTGCGAGCTGCACTAATTTCCTTAATTAAAGTCGTGAGAAGTTAAAAACGAACTGACACTATAACGTGTAATTGAAAATACGCGGATATTTGTTCAGAATTTATTATGGTTGCTGCAAACATACGAACGTGTTAAGCTTCACAACTAGGCTATAAATATCGGCGAGCTCTGAGTTATAGCTTTAGTTCAACACACAGATTTGTTCCGTGTGTTTCGACCACAATACACCTATTTACTCTGGTCCCAACCATTATCGATCAATCGGCAGTCGCCACTAGTTTGTTTGCTGTTCTTTGCCGGTTTTCAGGAGGAGCTGTTACAGGTTGTTCCAAAGTACTTTTCTGCTTAGGTTTCCCAATACAGAATGCCTTACAGAAAGTTGGGCATGCGGAAAATTCATGAGGATATTTTACAGTTATTCTTATTGCCGTCGAGTGTTGCTTGTTATTAATAAACAAATAAAAACGAAAAAAATAACGTTTTTTTTTTTTTTAATTATTTATGTGCACACAGTAAAATACATATAGATTACAACATAGTTATAGTTTTGAGTACAAAGGTACTGCTTATTTCTTAAGAAATTTCTTCCAGCAGTCCTGCGAAAGAAGAAATGAAAAAGAAATGTAGACAAAGTGTGTGAGAACAAGAAGAGAAAATATGAATAAGCGAAGTCTTAAAACTAACATATTAAATATACCTACACGTATAAAGCTTAAATATATATAAACATACTTACAGTTGAGAGGAAAGGTAATGCTCTTTTACTCGATATTTGAATACAGAAATAGTTTTTAAATCACGAATGCTAGGCGGAAGTGAGTTCCACAGTCTTACAGCATGAATAGAGAAGGAATAAGAATAGTAGCTAGTTTTATGTCGATGGGGATTTAAGGAGGCATCTAAGGTGTAAGTACAATTTATATTATATTTTTTATCGAAGTATAATAAATCAATTGTAAATACAAATATTAAAAATCAAATGATACCAGGCTTTCCTGATTTCGAACGTAAATGAAATGAAATCCGTTGCTAAATTAAATCAATAGCTGCCCTGTTGGAATTCAATTTGAAACAAAGATTGAGTGCAAACAGGCTGATGAACGCCAGTGATCAAAATACACTTTTATAAAATAAATAAAAAGTCAAATAAAAACACGGATCCATCTAGTAAAGCGATCGAAAAATTGATTGGTGTTTTTACGAAACAAAAGTTTTTGAGCAAGCTATTATAAAGTTACTGCGATATCAATGAAAAATTCAGATTTTGAATAGTGAGAGAAATCTCACTCTGAATATTTTTAATTGACTTGCAACACCTCACATATTCAATGATGTGCAACACCCCTAGAAATCCGTAGTTAAGTGTTATTTCCATAATTTCTTCGATACGACTCGTTAATAAGCAAATATGCAGTTCTAAGTGCGAGCTAACTCGCTCAATGACATGCAAAGGATTACGGAGATAGCGGAGCGGGTCCATCTAAACGTAGCATAATGACATCATTTGCAGAAAGCCGTTTCGCGCAAAATTATTTTGCATATTATTTTGCTATTGCGCTCGTTCCATAATTGTTTGAATTGTACTTTATAATGTCTATGGCTACGCTCGTCCCAACCTACGATATTCATAACATAAATAGGTACTCGGTATAAATGAAATAGCAGCTGCTTCACCCCGATACGCATTAACATAATGAACACTTGGCCCATAATTTTCGGGGATTCTGTAAAAAAATCATCCCGCTATGCGAAAAGTTGGGAGGGCAAGTTTCCTAAGAAATTTCTCTCACCCCAAAAGTTAACACGTAAAGCTGTTCATCAATGACTGGAATCGTTTTATTCATTTACGGCGTATTTCATTTTTAAAGATAAAAAGCGGCCTTCAAAATGCCAGATGATAACAAGGCGGAAGTTCTTTTAGATATTGTGTAAGATGGTGCTTATAATTTCCTGTGCGGCGTTTCCCGGCCTTTTCAGCTAATAGTCTATTCACTTTTTCCTCTTTGTGCATCCCTTGATTATAAGGATCTTACAATTAGTTTAAAATATATTCAGCGAGGGCCGGGTTCTCATAAAATTCAGCTAATAAAGAGAGGTGGAACAAGTGAACTTTACAAAGAAAACTTAGTTGGTCAAGATTCTACTTAAAATTTTTCTTTGGATGGATAAAGGAAAACTTCTCATTTGTTTGTTCTTCGTCTACTGTCAGAGGCCAGTCTTGAGGAAATTAAAAAAGTTACATGTTTTTTTTAACATGGATTTTGAACTAATTTAGAGATTCATGCTATCTTGTGGTATGTTCAAAATATTACGTGTTGTAAGTAGTTTTATATTTTCATAAGGTCCATTTTCGAGAAGTTCGTTTCAGCGAAATGGGTACAACTCACATTGGGATTAAAAACTTAATATTTCTATCTGCATATCTATGTAAGTATATATTTCAGGCAACCAATTACTGTTACTTACTCGTAGTATTTAAATGGACACTGCCAATTTTACTCTCCACCAACATTACGACTCGGAAGGGAATGTCGTATTTGAGCGAAAATAGCACTTTAAAAAATTTATGGTTTTCTGTCTACCGGCCGTTAACAGCGACTCTTTTTAATAAAATTACAGGAATTTTATAATTGAGTCATTACATTAACATTAAAGAATTTCATGATTAATGTTGAGAAAAGGTTTTTTGTCTTTTGACTACTGAATCAAATATTGACCTCGTAATTGCTTTACCACTTTTGACAACAAATCCCAGTAAATTGAAACTTCACCAGGTTGAAACTCACTTAGGGCGGATTTCACCAATGAAACTGAACGCGAACACATCTAAACCGCGTTTAAGAGTTGTCAGTGCCATAATTGTTTCGGAATATTGTCAATGACGGCTTCTTAACGTAGTTTAGATGTGCTGATCGCGTTCAGTTTAATTGGTGAAATTACACTGAGACAAATAAAAGAAATAAATAAATAAAAATATTTTATTTGGGACACGCACAAGAAATACAAACAGTAAGTAATAATAAAAAAATAACAAAAACAAACAAAATAATAACAACAGAAACAAGAACAAACAGAAGCATTTAAAAACTAACAGAATAATAACGACCTGTGCAAGACCAAAAAGGCTGCTATCTCATCATAATGCAGCGAAAAAAAAAAAAATTGAACTTGTCGTTTTATGACTTGCAAGTGACATTCAACCAGGGTGATAAACCAATTGCAAGGTAGACTAAATATGACTTAAAATCTTGCCAAAAAGGTTGCATTGGTAACACTATTGGTACACAGTTACTTTATAAACTTTCTATACAATTTACTAAAATTATACATACACGTTACATACATAAACACACGCCTCCTCCCCACGGGGGCAGGTATGCTTTTTTTTTCGAAATCCCCTTGTTATGTTATGGACTTACATTTGTGTAACTTAAATAAATCCTGCTTTTTAAAAAAAAAAAAAAACCCCTCCGTTTTTTTTTCATAGTCGACAAACTTTAATAAAACATACCTTTTGTTAGTCGCCTTTAATTCATCCTCTTAACATGACCAAACCATAGAATAATCGTTTCAATTTCTGTCCCTACATGTTCTTTTAAACCGCACCGTTGCCTTAGCACATCATTTCTCAGCCTATCATTCATAGTCACACCACACATGCACGCAAGGAACGCATTTCCTCATTATTCTACTTTCATGCTTCTTTTGCCACACCCAACATTCACTTCTATACATAAGCGTAGGCACCAGCACACCATTGTGAACAGCCAGTCGAGCCTTTTTGGGCATCAACTGGTTGGTCACAATCGCATGTACATATCAAAGAACTGAGCCTCAATAAATTTAAATCATTTATTAAACAGAAACTGTGTCAAAAAGGTTTCTATAAAGTTAAAGATTACTTAGACGACAAAAAGGCTTGGGACTAATTAAGCTACTCCAATGTACCCCAAGGAACAATCAATTATTTTAGACTATTTTAGACTACACGATACTATATGAGCATATAATTGTTGGATTATTTTATTTGACTGTAAGTCAATTTATTTTAATTTTGTTTTCATTTATTGTTGACATAATCTACTCTTTAAAATGTTTTTATTTTATGAGTTGTATTGCAATTTGTGGTGATGTAAATTATTTTAGCATAATAATATGCACTATTATATAGAATCAAGTTTTTTCAACTGAACAGACAGCTGTGCTGCTGGGGAGTTTGTTGCGCCACTTCTTCTTCCCAGCTTATGCACTAGGAAGTGGTGAAGGGTGGGCATTTTTGGGGGACTGTCTTATGTAATTTTGACGTTCGAAAAGTGCTGATTTCTCAGCCTAGTTTGATAAATGACTTTTGAATTTGAATTTAAACGATATAACCATTCACTTTATTTCCCTCATTTACTCTCCACATTGAACACATACCTACACAATTAATGTCCTCTCTATACACTTAGCTTAACTCAAAATCACCTCACAATGCCCAGCCAGATTAAGGTAAACATCCAGATTATCCCATCTACTCCACATATATAGCAATTAACCGAACAGTAAATTGAATTACCGTACGTAAACACAGAATTACGTCGTTTCAACTAATTATATAATATAATCAGCTCGTGAGCTGCCCTTCCACACATCTTGTGCACTCGAAGCCGCAATTTAGCCGTGGTTTACCTCTGACACGCGCTGTTTACGTCATAATTTCAAAACTAAATTTAGAGCTAATTAGAAATTATGTTTGGTAGAGAATTTGTAATTGTTTTTTGTTTTGTTCAGTGATATTAAGAGAAACATTTAGAACACCTGCTACTTAGTGTTTTAGGTGATATGATAAAAGGATGGGTGGCTTTGCAATGTCCTATTTCTTTCTTAGCTTTTTTTCTGTGTTTTCACACTCTTGGTCAAATACCTTTCATTATTCAAGTTCTTTCCATGTTACCAGCATTTTGTAATAATTTTAGTGATTAACGACGAACAAGTTGACTTTGCAAAGACAATGTGGTAGTTCATGCAAGTGAAACTATTCCGTTCCCTGTAGCTCTTCGCAGCAGAATCAATATAGAACGGGAAGCAGTTTCTGACTATTAAGTGTTTGCAGTAACTTGCTCCAACAATTGTTTTGATTGACTATTTGGAAGCGATCGGGAATAGATCTTTGTGTGTTCTGTGATGAACGTCCGTCTTGTTTACAGTCATTACAACGGTTAGTGCATTTGACTTTGGCTGATATGATAGCACTGTTATGTTTGATCGCTCCGTAAAGGCTCATTTACAAAGGCGTGACCCGATTTCTGGATACGCCCCCAGTTAGTCTTAGACATTGTCTTTCCGTAAACGTCCATTAAATGGACCACTCATAAACTAAAATAAACAGCGGTTGGTGATTCAATTAATGTTACTATTGCACTTTTTTATTATTATTATTATCAAACATGATTCAGAGCTGATACTCTTGGCGCCATCCCTTAGATGCTATCCCTGGGAATGAAATAGTCCTGGTCTTTTGTTTACTGTAATACCTATGTAATTCATTTTAAGAGCACTCAACTTTTCAGCGCCTGAACAGGCAAGTTCATTGCACTATTTATGACAGTGTACGATCGCGCATAACTCTACAAACAATCCCAAAGTTTCATATCCTGAAACTGAATACCAAAAACGGAGAGGTTTATTTCCGCCCGGGGACCGCGCCACCAATATTCATGTTTTAAATAATTACATAAATTCTAAAACACCTCTTTAGAGGATTCTGTTCGGGGCGCTAATGAATTATGCGATCAAGATAAATTAGTTTTGATGTAATACGAATCTTAGTAGATATAGCAAGAAGAGGGTTTAATTAAATATGATAATAGGTTGAATACCCGCTCGTTGTGCACGATTCAAGAAATTCCTATGCGTACGAAATTCAATGAACATTTTAAAAGGAAATTTAGTTTTCATGGACCTATTGCGAATGTTGTCTCATTTGTTTCACATTCTTTTGTTTTTGCCTTTTCAGCCGATGTTGGATATTCGGAAAGGGGAACAGTTTGAATTCGTAATAGGGCCCTTTAGAAGTCTCCTAAGTACATAATAAAGATTAAGTATATCCGTTTCTAGGAATATCTTGTACGTTAGTACGTGGGAAGTGGATTTCTTGGTATAGAACCGATTCAAGTTTACGGTGTTACTTTACGTTGTAGGTTCCTCTATTATATGTTTTCGTTTGATGTTTGTAGAAGTAGCGCTTCTTGTTAGTTTACTAAGAAATCTGATATTAAAACCCCTTGAAGCAGTCGTGGTATATTGACACTGACAGCTCTTGAACGCAGTTTAGAAGTGCTGATCAGGAACGTTTACAAAAAACTGGTTTTTTAAATCAATACATAAGAACCTAACCCAAATGATTTTATTTAGAATATGGAATTTGGGCTTCTGAACGTAGTTTAGATGTGCTGATCGCGTTCAGTTTAATTGGTGAAATACGCACTTAGTCTTTTTCTTAGCCGATGTGCAAGGACCGTTTACTTAAAAGTTTTTTTGTTTATTAATAAATAAGAACCTAACCCAAATGATTTTATTCACGATATGGACTTTTCTTTAATTTCCTTCATCTTCGTAGTTTAGCAAAGAGAAGTAGTCATAGTTAACGGTGTACCACACAATACCAATCCCGAAATTCAAACCGAGACTAACTCGACGTAACCCTCAACATAGTTGTAAATATCGTCCGCTTAATTAAGCCAACAAACGTCTGCTAGTATGGAGACAAGCCGCGAACTTTCCTCTTTAGCTAGCTCACATAATGTCCCCAAAGACCGAGTGCCACCATTATCTTCACTTAATGCAACTTGCACGCAAATTCAGGCCGACGTTTAATCGTCCAAGTTTGAAGAGCTCCTAAAGGGTTGGGTAGGACGATATAAGGAGTCAAGGATTGAACCCCTTTGAACGGAACTTTTGGAGATGTAAGATCATAAGTCTGTGGTAGTTAACCTACTAGATATTGTTACACCGTCGACTGTAAAGTGATACAGTTTGGTCCACGGAGCACGGAATCGTCGCACCGGCAGCGTCTAGAGACGGCAGTAGTAATAAAATACGTGGCGTGGAAACTGCGTATAGCAAACAACTTCTGTCACGAACCGCCTTCAAAGCCGTCAAGTTTCTGCACTTAATTTGAGTCGTATTGCGAGTGTTCGGTGACTGCTCGGTTTCTATGGAATGTGTTGTAATGCCGCCTCTAACAGCGGCCGGCTAGGAGTCTCTGTGCTCTGTGGTTTGGTCAAATTTACGGTGCTAATAACGTACTCGTGCGGCGTACGATGTCAATAAAGTAAAATCTATGTCAGGGCAGTTAAATTGTTTAATTGTCAACTACCCACTTTTCAAATAATTTCCTTTGTTATGAAGAGTCTCTATTACACGAAGGAACACAATAGCAAAGCTACAATGTTGACAGTATTTTGTTCTATCTTTAGGCTGTTGGAATTGGGTGAAGAATCTATATTTTTTTCCCTTGAAATAAAATGATCGGTTTTTCTTTGTTGTGCTTAAACTTGTATTTGTTTATTGTATAAAATTTTATGAAATTAATTTAAGTCATCCCAAATAAAATTATCTATGAATATATTTAATATTTCTTGAGCGAAAGTTACTGAAATATTTTATATTCATATTTTGAGGGACATAGTTACAGGCATATTGTATACAAATGTACGTCGCTCCCGTGCCTTTATTGCGCCACTCCAAATTAATTTTCAGCGAAACTTTTTAATTCGAATTACTCGTAACTTCTTGACGCTTGACAGGCTCATTAAATTTTATACTGTGACTTTACTAACTCCAGGGAATGTTATATTATACTCTGTGACAATTTGGATTATAAAAGCAGTAAATGTCTAAGTTGTCGTACTTAGACCCCTATTAGACTATTATAAAAATAGGATCAAAGATGTATGAGCAATTTTTATATGAAGAACATAGGACGGTATAATATCTACATAAATGATTCATATTGTCTATGATCATAGTTATGGAATCCTATGTATTTGACAGCAAGCGTACAAATATGATCATATCCATATTACCTCAATAATTGCTAAATCAAACACGGCTAAATCGTTATTCATCTTGATTAAGTATGACGTGTATATGATCTTATGTGCTGTATGTAAAAATGAAAAACAGCACCACTTAACTATGATCATACAATTTGACAGATATTGATGACAAATATATGATAGTGTAATTGGGGCCTTAGTCATAGTTTTAAATTAATCAAATATGGTCTCCTTTTGTTTACACTCTGATAAAATTTGAAAACTACTTAAATTCAATTTTCCATTGCAATAGCAAGACTTAGTAAACTAGGTTGCTTTACTTGGTAAATTAGATGAAAATTATATTGAAACTGAATTTCTAGAATCTTTGAGATGTCTATTATAAGAGATTATGAACATAAAGAACTTTTAAGCTTAACGAACTAAAGGCATTAAGTTTCATACTAAACTTAATATTCTTCAACAAAGGCTACTTTCAGCTCAAACATATACAAGCTTAGCCCCAAGCATAGCCCCATAGCACACCTCTATACAGTACAATACAAGGGTTCTTAAGTACATAGGCCAGCACACAAACGGTGTACCAACGCATTTCTCAAACTCTGCAGTAGACGTTATTTAGTCCGTAGAGCTTCAGAGTCTATTGTTATTGAATGTACACATAATTTCACTCACAATCAACGGGGCTCGCCTCGGGGCGTTATGACCTAACCAAAGAGATGCTGAGGCGAGATATGATGCAGCAAATTTTGCTTTAGGAGCTTGCGTTACGGGGCTTTGTTTCGCTAATGTGTGATTAAGATTGCTTACATTTTCCGGCGCCATTTTAAAACGGGATTTGTTCACTTGTGCGAAAGACATTTGCGTGAACAAATGACCACTTCTACCTATTATTATTCGCTATAGGCCGAAAAGTCGTTCTGATCACACATATTAAAACTTATGTTTTTAGTGAGAAAATATAGGTAGGTAGGTATAGGTATGTCCTAGAAGAAATATGTGTTACGGCTATCAATTTTAATACGTACGCGCGATTATAAGACGTAATAAAGATGTTGAACCGAGATATGACGCAGACAATTTTAGTTTAGGAGCGTGCGTTTTCCTTTTGTTTCACTAATAAAGAAAGAAAAAAAAAATACATTTATTTAGCACAGACTAAAACACACAATATAATTACAAACCAGATAAAAAAAAAAAAAAACAAATAAAAAGTGTAAAGTACGAAGCAGAAATTAATTAACTAATGTGTGATTAGTATTGCATACATTTTCCGGCGCCATTTTAAAGCGGGATTGGTTATCTTGTGCAAAAGATATTTTCGCGAAAGGCTATTTGCGCGAAAGATACTTGTTCGGTTCAATGTCACGAACAAGTTACCTTTTGTGACTTCTACCAATGGCGACAGTGTTCGCTATAGGCTTAAAAGTGAGGTGTGTGTGTAAGTGGAAATTATTATTCTCTTGCCATTATCCCAATTTATTTGGGGTTGTCGAAACATTTCTTATTCCATACTTCTCTATTGGTCGTCATCTCAGTAGTCAGTTCCTTTCTAGCCATATCATCTTTTACACAGCCATCCATCGTTTCATTGGTCTAAGCTTATAGCCAACTACATTCATACTTAAAACGTTCCTCATGACATTCTCCTCATTCTTCGTATCACATACCCATATCATGACAACCGATTTCCAGTCACCGGTGCCACTTTTTTATGCTTAATCGGTAGTGAGAAAATATAGGTAAGTACCTATACTACTTCAATAAGAAGAATCAATAGAGAATAGTTTAAAAAAAGGTCTGCTCAAGAGCATAAACGGTCATAAAATTTACAAAATAGATGCAATGCTCATAACGACTGTCTAAATAATGATCCATTAACCAATTATTCAAAAATGTACGAATATTTACGTCATAATTTAATCATAAACATGTTAAATACACGTGGCAGAAACATCGGAATTTAATAATGATGATAAATTTTAATTAACACCAAACCTCAGTGTAGCCTCAATAACCACATTAGCCACATTTAATAAATAAAAGGTTAATTACTAAATTAATAGCTAATTATAATAGCATGATGTGATTTGTTGGAGCGTATGTAATCCACTATAAGGTTGCAAAGATAGCAAAGTCTGTGTAGCTTTATATTCAGTTTAATATTGATATTATTTTGTTGTCCTACAATTACCATAAAGTATGAGCTCATGCCACCTGTGATACAGGTTTATCCTAGTACCAGGCATCTAACATAATAATAACTTTGTAAATTATTTCTAAGGTTTTATGTTAATATTTACCAATTAAATGAATAAAAAATATAATATATTTATATTTCAGTTTGGTAATAAATACTGTTTCTAATAGGGATGATGCCTGGATAAAAAAAATATCTGATTGATCCGTCAGTCAGATATTAAAAAAATATTAGACATGTATTTTTTGCTTTAAAATATTAATAAAAAAATACTTAAATAAAACGCGTTGGGAAGTGGTGGTCGCTACGACATAAGTAAGTATAAAATCTACATACTCGTGACGTCGTGACACATTTTAACTCGGTTTATCGCATCTCTAGATTACGTGAAAAAATAAAAATACGTGGCCAATATTTTTTTATAATCTCCACGAAGGACTAAAAAATATTTTTTTGTCATCATCCCTTTTTCACGAAATACGTCTTGACTCAGCGAGTGTTGAAGCTCAACTGCTATGTTCCCAAGTGAGATAATAGACATAAGCTACCGGTTGACAGCTAAGTATTTGCTGTTAGCCGGCAAAAATCAGTTTAGTTTTTAAACTGATTTATGAACAGATATTATGCAATGTAATTTCAGTTGAGCACATGGTAAAAATTTTACAACATAAAATATTATAACTGCAAATACATGATTATAAAGATAAATAATATTTAGAGCACTGCTTTACATAATAAAAAAAATAATAACAATTGCTAACACATATGTAATTTAAAACTTAAAATTGTTACAAACATCTGCACGCGTAGCATGATGCTTTCTATTTCTACGAAGAATAGACATGGTTCTTTCTATACAAAGTGACATTTCGTTTCTCCATTTTTGACATCGCACCGTAGAAATCTTTCTACAATCTGTCATATTGTCTTACGTTTCTAACAATCTTTGTCTAGGTCCTTTTGTATGTAGACTATTGCAGAAGAAAGTTTTCTATCCCAAACTGTCAAAATCACACTGACAACTGACAGTAGTGAAGACAATTTGATTTTGTAATCGCCATGCTAAAGACAGTAGAAAACTGTCTACTTGACGGCCACAAAGTATGATGCCGGATAACTACAAAATCATGATTATACAGAAGAACGTTTTGAATGCAAAATTGTGATAATAATTAATAGAAGAACAATCTATCTATTTTTTTATTTTATTTATTTATTTGGTACACCAACAGCAGTACATACACAAAATTTCAAACAGAATAAAACCATAATACAATTACTGGTATGTATGCCTATTATAGGTATACACAGCATTCACCACAAAACAACATCATAATAAGCTAGAGAAAAAAAACTAAACATAAAATACAATTAGTAAAATTAAAAATTCAAAGTAAATGAGTAAATGAGTATTAAACAAAAAAAATTACATAAAAATTTTACCACGAAAGGTGGAACGTGAAAAATGAAAAATGAGTGTGAGTGATATTTGAAATGAATTTACAAAAAATATGTATAAATTGCTTAGTCTAAGCACTTATGCACTCCCGTACCACAGACATTGATCTTCTAAACTTGTTGAGTGATACACCGTGTAAGTCGATTTCTGACGATTTACAAAGACTGTTGTAATTTCTGCACATTCGGATCAAGGGAGCGTTCAGACCAAGATTTGATTTGCGAAAAGGGATATGAAAAAATCTGGTGATGGGATGTCTGGGGGGCTTTGAAGGGACTGAATAGTGGATACGTTCAACAAGATCGCTACATTTTACAAATCCGTTTGTAACTTTGTAGAGGAAAATTAGATCACGCGAACGGCGACGGTCACGCAGTGTCTTTATATTGAAAAAGTGTAATCGTTGTTCATATGGACAGCGATGGCTAATTTTCCTGGATATAAATGCTAGATGTTTAGTAAATGCTCTTTGTATTCTCTCAATTCTTTGCGAGTGAACTGCATAGAAAGGATTCCAGGCAACACTAGCGTATTCCAACCGACTTCGCACCAGGGTATTGAACAAGACTATTCTGGTCTTTGTTAGATGGAAGCCCCGGGTGTTGCGTTTTACAAAACCCAGCATCTGTGCCGACTTCTTGACAATGTCGTTGATGTGTGGCTTAAAGCTTAGTGCATCGTCGACCAGAACTCCTAGATCCCGTATTTCACATACCTTAGACAACGTAGTGTTGCACAGTGTGTAGGTAGTGGAAAAAGATGACTTTTTTTTTGAGAAACGAATAAAGAAACATTTTAGTGAGTTTAAGGTCATATTGTTAGCTATGCACCAGTTTTCAATATTTGTTAAGTCGCTTTGAACAAGCTTAGTATCTGCAGGCCCCGTGATCTTCCTATAAATCTTTAAGTCATCAGCGAACAACAAAGCTTGACAATGCTTGATTTGACTTGTGATGTTATTTACAAATAGCAAAAACAAAACTGGGCCGAGATGGGAGCCTTGTGGGACTCCAGAGCGTACGTGAAATTCATGAGAGACATAGCCATTGACAGCAACGAACTGAGAGCGATTTATAAGATAGGATGCGGACCACCTCAGCAGCGATCCGTGGACACCACTAAGCTCGAGTTTTGCTACCATAAGTGGATGGCTTACCTTGTCGAATGCGCTGCTGAAGTCCGTGTATATTGCGTCGACTTCGTGTCTGCCATCGAGCGCTTTAGATATGTCAGATAAATATCGAACTAGATTAGTCTCGGTAGATCGCCCAACTCGGAATCCGTGTTGGCAATCTAGTCTAATCTATCAAGCTATCTTCTCCTATTTTACATCATTTAGTTAATAGGGCATTACCAAGGAAAGGGGCCAATATTACTGTAATATTTTTTGTTCCAAAACACGATACTTCGTCATTTTAAGAATAATTTTGTTGTAGTTGTCTTTATATACGTGACTTATCAGTAAAAATAGAGAATCAAACAGAAAAAAGTCCTATGACAAAACAAAGAATTCTGACTCGAATTATGTCAAAGAGTGAATTTCGTAAAAAGTGCAGTTGACTCTTTCTACTTTGGTGCCGTCGTACTGTCTACAAGGAACGTCATTTTTGTCTACTCTTCCGTCGACAAAACTGTGCTCATGCTACGCGTGCAGCTGGGATCAAATCCCTATAAACAAATATGGCTCACCCTTTATTTTTTGGAGGTTGGGAAATTATCAAATAACTTATAAGATATTAATTATTGCATTTCATAATCAATATTTTAGTTCAATGTTAGTGAAGCTCGTGACTAAGTAATAACAGCCGCATGCGTCGATCCAACAGGTTAAGCTACGTTTGCCGGGGTTGGTCCGTAGATGGGTGACCATATTTATATACCAAGGCTCCTCCGTGCCTCGGAAAGTACGTTAAGCCGTTGGTCCCGGCTGTCATTCGTGGATCTTTGACAGTTGTTACGAGTCGTCAGAAGCCCGAAAGTCTGACAACCAGTCTTACCAAGGGGTATCGTACTACCCAGTTACTATTACAGTTACAACCCAGTTACTGGGTTGTGGAGGTCAGATAGGCAGTCGCTCTATGTAAAATACTGGTATTCATCTGGCTATAGCTGCATCCGGTTAGACTGGAAGCCGACCCCAACATATATTGGAAAAGGCTAGGCAGATTGAATGTTAGTGAAATTTCATATTGCCAAATTAATCAAAACAGGTAAATAATTGACAGTTATTTACGACGTTGCCAACTTTAAGAATGAACGCTCATAACTATCTTACGTCCTCCTTTCTAGCCACTCTCCCAATGACTTCTCGACTTCTTCGACGTAGAAGAAACAAAACGAACTTCTCTAGAACGACATCCTCGAATTTGGTCCTTCTTATTCGGAATCTAGTTTAAATAACCCATTAAAATAACAAGTTTTCCTTCCTTTCAGTTTCTAAATGTACTTCAAATACTATAGAAAATAACAAAGCATTATTAAAATGTACCGTTTCCATTGAACAATTTGTTCTGAATAATAAACTATTCGCTGTTTAAAAGCTGGGGCAACATCTTCGAAACTTGTCTGAGCTTCGGAAATAACCATTAAAGATATTTCGACAACTTTTTACTTTGAAGTATTGCTTTTTAAACTACTTTTTAGGGTTCCGTACCCGAAGGGTGCTAAACGGAACCCTATTACTAAGCCTTCGCTGTCCGTCCGTCCGACTGTCTGTCAGCGGGCTATATCTCATGAACCGTAATACGTAGACAGTTGAAATGTTTACAGAGTGTGTATTTATTTTGCCGCTATAACGACAAATAATAAAAATAAAATAAAGCTAAAAATTCAAGGGGGTCCATACAAGAAACTTTTCTTTTTATGCGTTTTTTTGCTAAATGATAAATATTGTATGGTGTTGTAAGATTATAATGACGGCAAGACAGAACAAATTGTGACATGTCTAAAGCTGATATCAGACGATTCACGCGAGTGAATGTGATTTTTTGTTAAATTCCACGTTCACACGATACTGTCTAAATTACATACGAAAAAAGAATAAGTGCCGAAATCCAACATCATTGCATCGGTTAATAATTAATAGATTTTTCACTTGTTCAGACGTTGTGAAAGTCGCCTTATATAGAGACAAAAATGAACAAAAAGTGAAGCGTCTGATATCTTCTGCACTAAATCTATCATTTCCGTGTGGGTACTCTCCCTTGTTCTTTAAAATATTGTTTCAGTGATCGAAAGAAAATGCGAGTTAGATACAAAGCTACTACTGAATTTTACTCGGATCTGGAACTGTGCCAAAACGTAAGGTTTTGTATAATGAGGAAGCGATATCACAAAAAAAAAAAAAAAAATAGGATCCTGTTCCATAGAATTGAACAAATTTGTCGCCATGTATATGTCACGTTCCAGAAACCGTTAAATCTCAAAACGTTTTTAGGTTTCATTGGTACTAAAAAGTGCTCCCACACTTATAGTTGTGAAGTAAAAACTCACAATCTCTCAATCGCCAGTCAGCCTCCGCAATCAGAACTTTCGCCGTTTCCGAAAGAAAGATCACTTAATAGCCTTTCATCCTTTTGAGGAGTCCAATTAAATTTTTGTCAGATTTATAACAGCTATTTAATCCAGGGGCGTGTACAGGCCAATGAAATATAATTAGGAGGGAAGTATAAAGGGAATATTTGCACGTCAAGTAAGGGTGTAACCATACTAGTGCTTTCGCGATTATAACAATATGACTGACATTCAATGGGCTCGTCTCATGCCCATACCAATCTATGTTGGCAACAATAATTAGGCTGAGAATCAGCATTTTCGTGTGGTTAGTAACTAACCTGGTGTCAGAGTTTTAAAGCCGCCCATGGGCCTCTGACTTGGCTTCACATGCCGTCAAGAAATATCTCTCAGGCATGCCGGTTTCCTCACGATGTTTTCCTTCACCGTTTTTGAAGCAAGTGATAATTAAACAATACGCACATAAATCCAAAAAGTCAGAGGTGCGTGCCTTGGGTTCTCACATTTTCGTCATAATTACAAAGGAGAGCCCCCAAAACTTCTTAGTGGGAAGAAGAAGTGGCACAACAAACTCCCCAGCTGTATGTTAAGTTAGAAGAACAGGATCCAAAATATTTAACATAAGAAATTAAAGAAACTCAAAACATTAAATTAAATTAAATTATTTGCCAAACAAGCTACATGACGAATTAATCACTTTAGCTGCATGTGAATACAGAATCTCGATGAGAAGTTACGAACTAGCTGCAGTCACAAGTCGCGATTTACGCGGTTACTGTCGCGCATAAATCGCGCCGTGAGTGCTGCAGTCGTTCGCTCGCGCGTCATAGAATGTTCAGTTTGTAAATGCCCTAACTTCAGGGTAACAAAGCGAGGGTATCAAGTAAGGCAATAAAAACGCAATTTAAAGTTACCCCCGACTCCATAAACGGTTGACATGGGAGAAGTACATTAATTTTTAATTATTTCGCTGACACTTTTTACTTCGTTATCGCTAATTTTGTGAGAATTTTCCAGGAGTTTATGGATTATGATTTAGAGTTTATGGGTTTTTCAATTATTTAACTTCCTTCATAAAAGCACTAGGTACTCGAATGGCCCTTCTCAGGGCCAAACCAACGGCCCTTCTCAGGGCCACGTGTCGGAAGCTGACCGCGCACCATCTGCGGCCAGCTCATTATTTAGAAGGCCAGACGAATTGTCGGACTCCGACGACTCCGTCATGGACACGTCGGCGTCCGAGAGCGACCGCTTTAAGCGGAAGCGGTCCGTGGGCTCCTCGGAGTCCGTTACGGCGAAGAAGAAGTCGAAGCCTAAAAAGGCCTCGACTTCTACTGCGCCTTCTTCCCACAGTGTGGGCTTGGTGGACGCCGAGCGCCAGTTGAATCTGGCGAAGAGGGCGCAGCTTCAACAAGACCTGGAGGAGAGGGTCGCTGCCAAGGAGCAGCAGGCGCAAGCTGCCAGGGCGAAGGCTGGCTACGGTGCATCCAGTGTGCTGTATGCTGACCACTCCCTGGCGGAACTGGAGCGCATGGCGCATGAGGATAGGGAGGAGGTCGCCTCAAAGTCCTCCAATTTGAAGGGGACCTTCCAGAAGGCCCTCAAATGCCGTGCCGCCAGCATGCACGGCATCGTGACAGAGCTGGTCAAGCGCACGGCCACGGACGAGACGCGGCAGCTGCAGGCGAAAGTGGATCGCCTGCAGGCGGAGGTCAGCCAGCTGCACCAGAAGCTGGCTGAGGCCACGGCCAGGCCTGCCCAATCCGCCCCAGGTCCAGTGGTAGGAGGCTCCTCCTCCTCCCCTGCCAGTCTTGAAGCCAAATTCCGTGGCATCATCATGGAGCCTTCATCCGGGCCTGCTTCGCAGGCATCGAGGACCGGCTCCTTCCGGAAAAGCGGCTGCGCCCGCCGCTAGCGGCGGACAAGCGTCCACCGCCCAGGGAGCCGGAACCTGCGCCTGTAGCAGGCCCAGCATCGGATGCCCAGCCCGCCAAGGGCAAAGGCAAGGGCAAGAGGACCAAGGCGGCTCCTCATGCCCCCACCACAAGCGCGGAGGGAGCGTCTGGGTCCTCTGCCGCTCCAGCAGCCCCCCAGAACTCGCAGGAGGAAGACGCCCTTCTTCCCTCCACCACCCCGTCCAACCAGTGGACGGAAGTGGTAAAAAAAGGGAAAAAGGGCAAAAAGTCGGCTCCCAAGCCCGCTGCGACTGGGCCTGCAGCGAAAAAGGCCGGCGGGAGGAAGCTGGTTCCTCCCAAAACCGCGGCCGTCGTGGTGACCATCACTCCGGAGGCCGCGGAGCGTGGGGAAACGTATGAGTCCGTCCTAAGACGGGCTCGTACTAACGCTGATCCCTCCCAGCTGGGGATCAGCAACATCAAGTGCCGCCGAACTCTAACCGGGGCTCGAATTTTCGAGTTCTCGGGGGAGCAGCGCGGCACAAATGCGGACCTCTTCGCAACAAAGTTGCAAGAGGTCATCGCAGATGTGGCCAAGTTTGCCAGGCCTATAAAGACCGCAGCCTTGGAGGTGACCGATCTGGACGATTCGGTCACCAAGGAGGATGTGGTGGCGGCCGTCGCGGCGGCTGGAGGCTGCGCGGTGAAGGGTGGAGCCATCAGGCCCGGCCGCCGCGGCCTGGGCATCATCCGCGTCGAGTGCCCAGTCGCCGTGGCTGGGGCCGTCCTTGCAGCGACCAAGGGACGGCTGCTGGTGGGCTTCAGCTCGGCTGTGGTCCGGGCACTTGAGGACCAGCCTGTCCGCTGCTTCAAGTGCTTCGCGGTCGGCCACACCCGAGCCACGTGTCCCTCCAAGTCCGACTGGGGAGGCACGTGCTTCCAATGCGGGCAGGAGGGACACGGGTGGGCCGCTTGCACCGCCGCCAAGCCACACTGCGCGGCGTGTGCCGCCGGTGGCCGCCCCGCGGACCACAGGATGACGGGCAGGAGCTGCAAGCCCCCCGTGAGGAAGGGCGTGGTGCCGGCGCAGGTTCGCCCTGTTGCCACCGCCGTCGCAGTCGTCGCCGCTGTAGCTCCAGTGGCGGTGGTAAATGAGGTGGGGGGTGCGATGTCGGAATAACAATTTCCGACTACCGCTTCCTCCAGACGAACACCAACCACTGCAGAGCGGCCCAGGACCTGGTAGTGCAGGTCATGGCCGAGTGGTTGGTGAACGTAGCGGTGGTCGCCGAGCCCTACTCGATCCCCGGCAGCTGGCTGGGTGACGAGGACAACTCGGTGGCACTAGCGGCGCGGTCTTCCACAGACTCCCCTCCCCTCTCGCTATTAGAGAAGGGACCGGGATACGTGGCCGCCACGTGGGGAGACTTCGCCCTTGTGGGCGTGTATTTCTCCCCAAACCGCCCTCTTCAGGACTTCGAGAACTTTCTCGGAGTCCTGGCCGCCGTGGTCGGCAGGGCGGCGCCGCGTCAGGTATCCGTGCTGGGAGACCTGAACGCCAAGTCTGTGACCTGGGGCAACCCGGCCACCGACGCCCGCGGGCGGGCGGTGGAAATGTGGGCGGCCTCCTCTGGACTCTCCCTCTTGAACAGAGGAAGCGTCCAGACATGCGTGCGGCGGCAGGGTGGCTCAATAGTGGACGTCACTTTCGCCACCCCTGCGTTAGCCGCGCGCGTGTTGAACTGGCGGGTGGACCTGGTGGAGACTATGTCGGACCACCGGTACGTGCGCTTCGACATCTCCACCAGTGGCCCCGGAGCGACGCGGCCCCGCTCGGGGCCGTCACCGTTCCCACGGTGGGCTCTCACCCGCCTGGACAGGGAGGCAGCGCGGGAGGCGGCGTTCGTCCAGGACTGGCTTTCGCCGCCTTCCGCCGGCCTGGACGTGGACACCGTGGCGGGGCTGATGAGGGAGTCTCTGACCGAGGTATGCAACTCCAGCATGCCTCGGTCTCGCCGACCACAACCCAAACGCGCCGTGTACTGGTGGTCGGCGGAGCTGGCGGGGCTTCGAGCGGCGTGTGTGGAGGCGAGGAGGGCCTACACGCGGAGCCGGCGGCGGCGTCGACGGGATGTGGCTGTCGGGGACCACCTCTATGAGGTGTACTTTGAGGCGAAAATGGTCCTCGATAGAGCCATCGCCGCCGCCAGAGACTCGGGGAGAGCGGAGATGCTGGAGGGTCTCGACAACGACCCCTTCGGGAGACCGTACAAGGCGGCGCGCAACAAATTGCGCCCCTTTGGTCCCCCCGTTGCCGAGACCCTCGAGCCCTCGTTTCTGGATGGGGTGGTTCGGTCCCTGTTTCCGTGCAGGGACATCTTCACCCCACCAGTGATGGACCCCCCGCTTGGGACAGTTCCGCCAGCTGAGGAGGAAGAGGAGGCCCCTCCTGTCACGGAGTCGGAACTTGGCGCGGCGATTCTCCGTATCCGCGCCAAGAAGACAGCTCCAGTCGAGCAAGTCAGCGCGTAATGCGTCTGGCCGTTTTATCCTGGACCTGGTGAAGACTTTGTCAGACCACCGCTACGTGCGTTTCGACATCTCCACCAGTGGCCCCGGAAGGACACGGCCCCGCTCGGGGCCGTCACCGTTCCCACGGTGGGCTCTCACCCGCCTGGACAGGGAGGCAGCGCGGGAGGCGGCGTTCGTCCAGGACTGGCTTTCGCCGCCATCCGCCGGCCTGGACGTGGACACCGTGGCGGGGCTGATGAGGGAGTCTCTGACCGAGGTATGCAACTCCAGCATGCCTCGGTCTCGCCGACCACAACCCAAACGCGCAGTGTACTGGTGGTCGGCGGAGCTGGCGGGGCTTCGAGCAGCGTGTGTGGAGGCGAGGAGGGCCTACACGCGGGGCCGGTGGCGGCGTCGACGGGACCAGGCCGTCGGGGACCACCTCTATGAGGTGTACTTGGCGGTGAAAATGGTCCTCGATAGAGCCATCGCCGCCGCCAGAGACTCGGGGAGAGCGGAGATGCTGGAGGGTCTCGACAACGACCCCTTCGGGAGACCGTACAAGGCGGCGCGCAACAAATTGCACCCCTTTGGTCCCCCCGTTGCCGAGACCCTCGAGCCCTCGTTTCTGGATGGGGTGGTTCGGTCCCTGTTTTCGTGCAGGGACAGCTTCACCCCACCAGTGATGGACCCCCCGCTTGGGACAGCTCCGCCAGCTGAGGAAGAAGAGGAGGCCCCTCCTGTCACAGAGGCGGAACTTGGCGCGGCGATTCTCCTTATCCGCGCCAAGAAGACAGCTCCGGGCCCCGACGGTGTTCCGGCGAGAGTGGTGGCGATCGCTGCCACTCAAATGGAGGAGAGGTTTCGGGACCTCTTCAGCGCATGCCTTGCGTCTGGGAGGTTCCCGAAACCGTGGAAGGAGGGGCAGCTGTGCCTCCTTCGCAAGGAGGGCCACCCGGCAGACTCCCCCTCGGCATACCGGCCCATCGTTCTGCTCGATGAGGTCGGAAAAATGTTCGAGGGGATAGTCGCTGCCCGCCTAAAGGGCCATCTGCGGCGTATCGGGCCGGACTTGTCGGACGCTCAGTTCGGTTTTCGGGCTGAGCGGTCCACGGTGGACGCGTTGGCCTGCCTTAAGGGGCAGTTGAAGGAGGCGATGGATGCGGGGGACGGATTGTTGGCTGTGTCATTCGACATTGCCAACGCCTTCAACTCCGTTCCCCACTGCACCATCCTCGAGGCGCTCCGATTCCACGGAGTGCCTCGGTACATGCGCAGTCTGCTGGCCAACTACCTGGAGGATCGGGCGATCCTCCTGGTAAACAAGACTGGCCGAGTTCGGCGGTACGCCGCTGAGGCCGGCGTTCCGCAGGGGTCAGTCTTAGGACCTCTCCTCTGGAACGTCGGCTATGATTGGCTCCTGCGGGGAACTCTCCTCCGAGGCACGAGTGTCGTCTGCTACGCGGATGACACTCTCCTCACCGCCCGGGGGGAGAGTTTCAGAGAGGCGGCCAACCTGGCCTCGGCGGGCGGATCCTTGGTCGCGGGGCGGATCCGCCGCCTTGGTTTAACGATGGCGCTGCACAAGACCGAGGCCGTGTTCTTCCACGACCCTCGGCAGCGCCACCCACCACCTGACGCCCACATCTTCGTGGAGGGCGTCAGGATTGAGGTGAAGGCCCAGATGAAATATCTGGGCCTTGTACTCGACAGCAGGTGGTGCTTCGGCCCGCATTTCAGCGGGCTGTCGTTGCGCCTGCTGAGGGCCGCGGGCGCTCTCTCGTGGCTGCTTCCCAACTTGGGGGGGCCCAGCGCGCGATGCCGGCAACTTTACGCCGGCATCTTGAGGAGCATGGCCCTCTACGGGGCTCCTATCTGGGAGGAGTCCCTCCACAGACGAGAGAACGCCGCGGCCTTGCGGGCACCTCAAAGGGCCATAGCCCAGCGGGCGGCGCGGGCCAGTCCTGCGAGACTGGCTCGAGCGTCCGCACGGGTTCCTCTCCTTCCGTCTCGTGCAGGTGCTGTCCGGACACGGTTGCTTCGGATCGTACCTGCACCGAATCGGACGGGAGGAGACGCCGTCGTGCCGCGACTGTAGCGCGGCGGAGGACGTGGCACAGCACACCCTCGAGGTGTGCCCGTCGTGGTCAGAGCCGCGCCGCAGTCTCGTCGCGGCGATCGGACCGGACCTCTCGCTCCCCGGCTTGGTTAACGCCATGCTGAGGGACGAGGGGTCCTGGGCGGCAGTCGCCTCCTTTTGCGAACACGTCATGTCCCAGAAGGAGGCGGCGGAGTGCGCTCGGGAGGACGATCCTGCCGAGGCGCCGCTCCGAAGGCGGAGGAGGGGTCGAAGAAGACGTCAGTATGATAGTCATCTCCGACTCCTCCCAGGTGGAGGCCAGCAGGCAACGGGTGCGGGGGCACCCTTGCCTGTATCGCACAGGCCTCCACCAGTGCCGGACGGGAATGGCCAGGTGTTCCCGGCCATTCCCGTAGCCCCCCAACCCGGGGGGCATGCGGGGCCCGCCAGCTAGGCGGGCATGCGCCGGGAGGGTTGTGATGACCCTCCCATCACGGCGATGCGGGAACACCGCTGAGTTTTAGTGGGTATACTGTCACTAGGACAGGGAGTCCCACATACCCCGACTCGTCCCCCACGAGCCGGGGATGCATGAAGCATTTCTCAGCGACAAAAAAAAAAAAAAAAAAAAAGGTAAGGATAGGTTTGGATAGGTAAGGTTACGTTAGCCGAACAAAAAAGTTTTTTATTATTACAAAAAATTCCCATCGATTTTGCAATTGTTCAAGACAGTAGTTCTTTTTCAGGATCCTTATAAACATATTGACATATGTCATATGACTGTTGGAGGGGGGGGACGGGGCCCATACAAAATTGCCCATTGTCCTTTAGCAGCCTGCACCTAACGAAGCAAAGTATTCCGCCATCTTTTCCTTTCAGAAAGTACTGGAAGAACTATGTCATGAGTCGGGATATGGAGTATCATGTACAAGCAAGTTGCTTCGGCTTCAAAACTACGTGTATTCACCATTTCAGAGGGATCCGTTGAATAACAAATATTCCCTACATATTTCCCCGTTGACTCTATTATTCAACCTGACGGGGTTTCCGGTCACTAACTGGATTTTAACATTATGTTTAGACCCTTGTTTTCTAAAGTATCATTTATGGACAGGTTTTCGGTATACAATATGCGGAACTTTAAGTAGTTTAAATGTTACGTGAATATCGTTGCCAAAAATATTCACGTAACATTTAAACTACTTAAGAGGGCGCCCAAAGGTCCACTAGCGCCACTCCTTTAAAAAAATATTATCTCTTGACTGAGAAGGATTTATGAATAACGGCTAGGAAGGACCCTCGGTAAGTGTGTCTAGAATTCGATCTAAAGAAAAGCGGCCACATTCCTCTAGATCGTATTTTGTTGATTCGTGTCTCAATATGAAACTTTATAAAAGGTATTAGAAAATTCTAGACAGTCGTTACGGGTCGTCAGAAGCCCGAAAGTCTGACAATCATTCTTACCAAGGGGTATCGTATTACCTAGTAACTGGGTTGTGGCGGTCAGATAGGCAGTCGGTCCATGGTTGTACGGTTCTCAGCTGCATCGGGTTAGACTGGAAGCCGACCCCAACATAGAAAAGGCTAGGCAAATTGATTGATATTGAGAATTACGGTCTCTAGCGTGGTCAACTTGTGACCATCGATCATATTTCTTTTGTATTTGATGCAATAGTGTGAGTCTTTTGAATGTAAATTTATTGTAAATTGACAGATTATTTGAAACCGATAACGCTAATGAGCATAGTTTCAAATATCGAACAAAGTTTGAACGGAGCTTCAAACTGCAGTGTTTGCTGTCACGTGAGTAACGAACTTCTTAATCTTTAGTAAGTAATAATTTATGCCCAAATAAGACACAGACAAGTTGCCAAACAAACCAAAATTTACGGACTAACGCACATACGTTTATCCAATTGTGTCGGACAGTTGCAATATCTGTGTGCGGTGTAGTTATAAATTAGTCTAAATTGAGACGGTACCTAGTGTCCAGGTGACATAATTCAATTAGATTGCTAGCCATTTGTTAGGCTGCCCACCGACGGCCTGAGTTATGTGCAGCCCTCTCAGGGCGTTTACACACGAATTGCATTGCACTGAGTTTTGACTGCAAAATGGGATCCGTTTTATGGGTTTCTTGTTTTCTTTTCAGCTGGTGTGGTAATTGAATTTTAATTGAACTCCAGCGCTCTCTTAAATTCACATTCTTCTTTTTTGTGTAATTAAATTGCCAATGCTAATGTTTGAACAGCTTTACTTGAATAGAAAATGTTTCGGGGTCGTTTCCAAATATTTTTAAGGGAAATTAAAGTTCCTTTTTCCTGACATATTGACACTTTGACGTTCATCGGCGCCGACAGTAACTTTTAAAAAGTTTATCGAATTAATTGAGGAAAACATATAAAAGTATAAAATTTACGCGATCATTTAATTAGCAGAACGACAGTACTTTTATCAAAAAAAATTGTCGTCCATTAAAATAAATAATTATGATTCGTCTTTCAGTGCAAAAGCTATGAAATCCAAAACATCAACGTATGTAGGTATCCTACTATCCTACTAATAATATTATATATACAGGGTGGCAGGGACATCGACGCGAAGCCGGCTACCATGGATTCAGTACATGATTCTGAACCCCACTGCGTTGAAATTTTTCGTCGGTTATTAAAAAAAAAATCTGCTGTTTCATAGAAAAGCGCAATACCTACGCGGCCAAAATGTATGGAGCAGCTGTTTTTTTTTTTAATAACCAACGAAAAATTTCAACGCAGGGGGGTTCAGAATCATGTACTGAATCCATGGTAACCGGCTTCGCGTCGATGTCCCTGACACCCCGTATATTACTATAAACTTGAAAGTTAGTACATGTATATGTTTGGATGTTTGTTACTCAATTACGCAAAAACGGCTGAACGGTTTTGAATCAAATTAGGTGCACTGATAGTTATTAACCATAGGATACATTTTATCTCGGTAGTAAGTTCCTGTCGGATATTTTCCGACCTTGACGCAGGCGAAGTCGCTGGCCTTAGGTATAGACTGCACAAATATGAACCTTTGTTTGCTGCAATGTTTCAACTCAAAGCATGTTTAACTATTTTAGTTTCCATATATTGAACAGAACTGACTCATGAATACACGTTCAGTTTAATCATTTGAAGAACGATGTTTATTTATTTATTTTAGGATTCGATTTAATTGTTGTAATCATAGATTTTTTTCGCCCATGGGCGGCTTTAAAACTCTGATTATTCACTAACCACACGAAAAGAAGAAGAAGATCATACATTTTAAAGAATTAAAATGAAGATTTGTTAGGATTGTTTTATTATAAGTTTTCTTATGGAGAATATTAAATTGCCACGGATTTGTCTTTCAGTGGATTCTCATCTCATGAAATCACTTGATATCACTCTTTTTTCTTAAGAATTACTGCGTCAATTTGTTTAGAATTTCGAGTTGATCAATAACTATTTTGATTAAGACAAGTTGTTTCATTAGTACAAAGTAAATTTTTCGAAATTACGAAGGTTCTATGAACAATATTTTATTATTTATGAAACAGGCAAATTCCAGATTGTACAATTGCAATAAATATTCACATCGCGTACTGCCGCCATTAGTGGTAATAAAATGTTATTCTGAGCGCATTAAGTTCGGTTAACAACATTATTCATGAGTTTGGCAGACGCCAACTACGCTTAAAATTTCAATTAATTGAAAATTTACAAATGTTTGGTAATGAATATAGTACTAATCCATTAAATATTGGTCCATGGTTTCCATTGTATGTATTTTGAATGACAAATCGTTTTTATTAAAAAAGCACTATAAGTCACTTTATTTTGTCCACATTCTGGTGGACAGTAGAGAGTATTATGTTACGCTTACGCTAAATTGCAGGAGCAATTATTATGGTCAATCAATGCCTATAGCATACTATAGATTCTTAGGTAAAATAATTTAAGTTATCAATATTAACTTTTGGTTGATATTGTTTACTGATTTCCTAATAATGGTAGCGACGGTAACCTACTAATAATTACACTATAAAAAACCGCTCTGATAAAACTACGGTCTTCTAAATGCGAACTGATTTATCGCATATCAATAAATGATTCAATAGAAATAATAATTTCCAATAGCAAATACGCTTGATTCCCAACAATGGAGGGACCCGATAAATGATCGGATTCCAGCGACGCGATCCCATTTCAAGGCTTTGCATTTAAATCAGAAGCAACGAGGATGCAGTTTCCATATTTTTCGGAAATACCGATGCCAAATCCTAACGTGTATTACGTTCTGATACCACTAACTTTATTGGATTTTCAGCCACCACTACATAGAAACAAGATTTATTTTACATTGAAATTATTCCCATTTTGTAGCTTAAGGGTTAGTTCACTACGAGACGTGACCCGACGCGACGCTGTCCGCACTTTTTAAGGTAGTGGTACGAAATATAACTTCATTTACTACACAAAAAGATACACATTTTATTGAGATAATTCGAAAATGCCCCGCAGCGTCACGCTACGCCTCGCTGCTCCTCGAGATGCAAGAGCGGCGCTGTACCTCGCAAAGCCGCGATGCGTGATGCAGCGTGACGGTGTCTCGTTGCGCTTCTTCCTCTGCAAGAAGTCCGATTATAACGAGATCCGAGTCTATCATTATAAATTTCACTCGAGCACTCGACTGAAATTTATCAACTCTACACGAAATCTGGACGGAAAATAGTAGAGACAAGCCGCGACGACAGCTTCAGGCTGCACCTCGTGGCGAGGCGGTGTCGCGCTGCATCACACGGCTTCTACGGGCGAAGCACCGCTGCGTCGTCGTGATGCGTCGCGCTACACCGCGAAGCGTTTTCGAATTATCTCAATAAAATGTTTATATTATTGTGTAGTAAATCAATTTATATTCTGTATCACTATCTTAAAAAGTGTGCGCCGCGTCGCGTAGCGTCACCTCTCGGTATGGACTGACCCTTAGGTAAATGTCAGATAATTAAAATTTTATTCTATTGAAAGTTGATAAGGTTTTGATATGGTTTCTATAGACTGGAATCTGAAACTGGTACTTGTAAAGCTAATTAGTTCAAAACAAAAGACATTAAGCCGAAAACTTGAAAGTAAGAAAATTAAATATCTTTAGTACCGATACGCCTTCAGTAAAATGATCTTCTGTTCAGCTGACAGTATCAAACATAACATAACATCAAGCCTGTTTTCTCCGAAGGGTTAGGCAGAGCAACCATATCTCGCCAGTTATGGTTAAGTCCCATGTAATAGGAGGCGAGCTTATTGCCATCAAAAATTACCCTGAACACTGATCAACTGTGTTATCAGTTAATTTGCTATCAAAATCAGGTTAGATGTTGACTAATCTCGCGACAATCTGAGAAGCCTGATTTGACGTTTCTCATTATACATGCCGCGATACAGTCGCGGATTTGAATTCTTGGCCGCTCTAGGCCCCAGGCCATGTAGTAAGTATCAGCCGCTCCTTTTCAGCACCTATCATATCGACTAAATAATGAATTAACTTTATTGCCAACTTTGATCGAAATCGGTTTGGCGCCGCGAATGATGCGTTTCAATTAGTTATTTGGACATATTTTTAAAAGGTTTTAAGTTATTATTGTTAAACGATGTGGTGTAGTGCGGGAATGCCATAATGTGCGCGAATGTTTAGAATAATATATAGGTACTTTGAGTTATTTCTTGTTAAAACAGTGGTTTTTTTGTCACTGTCATTGGCGGCCTTAGGGCAAATCCGCCACTGCCACGATAACTTTGTATGAACGTCTACGTAAGAATTCTAAAAATCTAATTCATAATCCTAATTAATTAATATGTTATCCATACACTATAACAATGAGTATCATTCGTAAGCACCAAGTTTCACTAGAAAATGCAATTAAAGACGCGAATTAATCGTTGACAGGACGTTATTACAATGTCATTGGCCTTTGGAGGTCTTTGGCTGCGTTTCCGTAGTGTGTAACGTAACGTTTTCCTCCGTGGAGGGAAACGTAGGTTACAAATTAAATTATGATAAAAAGGTATTAAAATTAAAAGTTAAAATTAGCAAAAGTAAAGGTAAGTTTAGGACACAGGACAGGCTCGGGTTAGGCAGGAACAGGCAGGCAGTGGAACAGGTGGGCAGGTAGGCAGGTAGGTAGGTAGGCAGGCAGGCAGGCCGCAGGCAGCGTGGAGGAAGCTGGGCTGAGGATTATCCACCCTGGAGATACACCCAGCCTGTGGAACGGAGAGGAGGTTGTGAGAGTTTGTAGATATCGGAGGCGCTTTGAGGCGCCTCACCTAGCGGGAGGACCGCGCTAGCGTCACACGTGACGGCGAAGGTCTCTCTCGGAGAGTAGCGTCGTCTAGCGTCGGAGGCCTTTGTGTGCGTGCACTCGCGGTCTTTCACGCCGTGTGATTAGAGTTCATTTGAAGTAAGCACCTCCTACAGGGCTAAGCAGGAGGGACGAGCGAATTAAACACAGTATTGCACAGGCAGAATGTTTATTGTCATAGAAAACTCAGTATCGATAGTTTAAATTACACAGTAAAATTAGGACACCCGCGCACGCTAGTTATGCTAGTTATATGAGACTTATATTCGAGTAGTTATCTGTTCAACAAATAAGACTTAAGGGCAGAAAAACAGCGAATCCGGCTCAAGTAAAAAAAATGACTCTCCGAAGCTAAAGACAAGACTAGACTCAAAAATTTGAAGGCCGTTTTTATTGTTCTGTGTCATATTTTAAACCTTTTAAAAACATATTCAAGTTACAAAGTGTTTACTTTATTAGAGTGTACTTATCTATGATGTGTTCTGTCTATGGTTTAGAAAAGTAAATAACGACAGATGACAGCTTAAGATGAAAACGTCAGAATATTCAGAGTAATAACCTCAGAGTATTATTACTCTGAGGTAATAACTAAAGCACAGAATATAAATATTCTATAGTTTTTACAAAAGGGAAAATTAAATACTATAAAATCGATTTGGATGCTAAAACAATCAAGAGATAATTAAAAGTATGCTTTACAGGGGGAAACAATGCTACAGAAATAAAAGTGAGTTAAATATATGTGTCATAGAATATCAATAGGTAAATAAATCAAAAGGTGGCTTGTTTAGTATAATAACATAAAGAAAGACAAAGATCGTGGATTCTGCACGACAGAATACCACAAGTGTTGTGACCGTTTTAAATCGATGTTCTGAAAAACCGATACTTTTACAAACATTACATTTAGAGAAGCGAGAAACGTACAATGAACTGTATTATTAAACGTTTTAACATACAAAAACAAAATCGATCGAAAGAAAATTATAACTGTTACAATTTTATTTCGATCGATTTTGTTTTTAGACTTAAGAAGAGACGTACATTTGCACTACATGATTGAAAATTAATTTATTTTTAAGAATATTCGACGAAGACAGGTCAAGTGATGATAATTTTTCTGGATCAAGAAAAAGACGAAAGTGAATAAAAATTTTACTTTAGTGATTTTTTTTTTACTTGATGTTTATGATGATGACGTGTAATAAAACAATACGCCTCGAGAAGCAGTTTTAAGCAATGTTGATAAATTGTCAATTACAAACTCTAAGTATGATGAATCGATATGTCTCGAGAATCGGTTTTTACAGCAACTGATTTTTTTTCCCATCACTACACAAAATATTTTGATCGGTGTCAAATCGGGCTTCTTAGATTGTCGCGAGTATAATGTGTTTGGCTGATCGGAATGATTATAGCCAATTAAATCATTTGGTATCAGATAAAGCACAAAATTACCTATTAAGCCATCGAAACTTTCGTTGATCGTGCAGATTTCTAAACTTAACAATTTTCTAAGCCTGACAGACTGACACTACAGCCCCATTTGAATTTTGAAAAGTTATTTATTTACACTATGCACACAAAATTGAAGCAACAAATGGCTGTTTTCACATTGGACAATAACGATAACGACACGATATCGTCGGCCTGGTAGTTTCATACAATTACTACTAAACACTTTTACACTGTGTCGGTGTAGTCAACGGTATCGTCGCAAACATTGATTGTCGTGCCGTTAACGGCGGACGACACACTGCAATTGTTCACTGCTGTCGTTATTACTTCGAATACACTATTACTCTTTTGTAATCGCGCGGTGATGTAAGCTTTTGCTGGTGCAATGCGACTATTCGAGGCTGCTGTGGCATAAAGCATGAAAATAAGCCGTCGGTTACATCTTGTCACATACCGATATCGTCCCGATATTGTCGGCCGAAATCGTTGTTGTCCGAGCTGACGATATGTCTGTGTCGTTATCGTCGCACTGTGAAAACAGCCACAGAACAGCAGGTTCTGTGAAAACAGCCAATGTCGTGAATCGTTTTAACACTGTTTAGACGGTGCATCTTTTATATTTCTATATATTTCGACCTGGTTAACTATGACATCTTATGGCAAAAATTAAATAACATCTCAATGCCTCTCGAACTGTTAGATATTTTTAAGTACTGGTATCTTAACCAGGTCAACGTCGTTCGATGGTCGAGTGCTCTGTCGGAACCGTACAGTTTGGAATGCGGGGTGAGGCAGGGAGGGCTGACCTCGCCGAAGCTCTTCAACCTGTACGTGAACGCATTGATAGAGGAGCTCAGCAGCACCCGTGTCGGCTGCCATATTGACAGTGTTTGTGTCAACAATATTAGCTACGCGGACGACATGGTGCTGCTGAGCGCCTCGGTGTGTGGTCTGTCCAGGTTGCTGGGCATCTGCGAGCGGTACGCGCTGGATCATGGTTTGCTCTATAACGCAAAGAAGAGTGAATGCATGGTCTTTTGGGCCAGGGGTCGGAGCTGCCCGGATACTGTTCCACCTATTAGATTAAACGGTGTCAAGTTAAAAAGAGTTCAACAGTTTAAATATCTCGGGCATATCGTGACCTCTGACCTGAGGGACGATGCGGACATCGATAGGGAGCGGAGGGCGTTGTCTGTGAGGGCCAATATGATCGCCCGCAGGTTTGTTCGTTGCTCGGGGGCCGTCAAAATAACTCTTTTCAGAGCGTGTTGTACGTCCCTTTACACAGCCAGCCTGTGGGGCTCATATACCCAGAAGCAGTACAACGCTCTCCGTATTCAGTATAATAATGCGTTCAGGGTGTTGTTGGGGTTGCCACGGCACTGCAGCGCGTCGGGGATGTTCGCTGACGCCCGTGTGGACTGTTTCTACACGACGATGCGAAAGCGGTGCACATCTCTGGGGCGCAGGCTCCGGACCACCTCCAACACCATCCTGAGCGTATTTGAGAACAGGTTTGATTGTCAGTACATTAATCATTGTTATATGATTAATGTAATGACAAACAAACAAATGACTCAGAGGCAGGCGTTTTATTAATTATTTTAATTTAAGTTTTGACATGCTAATTTTATTTATATAATGTACTGAATTAATTAACAATTTATTTTATTTTTTATTTTTTATATATCTTTACATTGATTATAATTTTGTCTAGCGTTATGGCCTATGGGCTGAAATAAATGATTTTTGAATTTTTTTGAATTTTATATATATATATACAGAGTTGATATGACAGAGGGGCATTAAATAACACTACGTATACTATACGTGTTTAGTATTAATTCGATACGGTATAAAAATAAAAAGCACCTAAAATGAGTTTTTTTTTTTTTCAAACAAACTAAATAGCTTACAAATCAGAGTAAAACGCAACCACCCTTTGAAAATAAATTTAACTGACCTACAGATACCTAGGTAACAGCGGCAACGTCGCGCGCGTCGGCGTGTGTTATCTCGTCAAAGCGGGCGGCCGCCCGCCGCGCGCCGGCCCGCGCCGGCGCGGCGGCGGTGGCGCGGGCGGCGCCTCCGCTCGCGGCGGCTCCTCGGCTCGCGGCTTTTGTTTTAGGGATGGTTTTGAAGTACAACAATCACAAAAAAAAAAAAATCTCGATGTGTCATTCACATGAATGCACAAATTATACCGACAGAGAATAATGTTATTTGTTTTTCTAATTAAAAATCATGTCAGTGTATTCTAACGCCATGTAAGTTACACGAGGCATTGTTGAACACTTTAATTACACACACACACACACACACAAACCCAAAGTTTAATTACGTGTCGTATCACAATAAAAGCAGTCGATCACAAAAAAAAACACTAACACTAAATAATAATAATCCCAAGTTACGTGTCCTGTCACAATAAAAAAAGAAATACTGTCTTAAACTTATTTAGTGTCCTATCACAATAACAAAACAAAATCCCAATTGTCAGCGCGCGAGTTCGACAAAACGGAAGCGGAGCAGGTGCTACCGTGTTACGTAACATCTTGTACGTTCCGAAAGACTAGCGACGGCGCACTGAAAAAACCAGTCTTTAGAAGCCCCACTGCCCCACTTACCGATCGCAACCCCTGCCCCTCGATCGCTAGGATGCAATAGCAACACACTGACCTATTTCTATTTCTTTTACGCGTGGTGATTTGCAGATGATTGTCCCTCTCGTAATGAAAATGCAAGTGTGTGTGTATTTATTGCTTCCTTGTTTGCATTGTCATCTTTTTAGCGAAAATATTTGGTTGTACTTGTGACTTGCGTCACAGCGGCAACAACGCATAGGTTATACTCAGATTTATCGTTTTAAGGTGCATGACCTATGCGTATAGACATAATCAGCTGTTAGGAAAGATACATCGTGTTCAAACGGGGCAAAAACTTAAAAAATCATTTGCGACTAAACTACTGCTCCTATTTAATTGATTTTTGGTACAGAGCTTGAAAATGGTACCTAGTATACTCAGTTTAAAGAAAAGCCCCTCTGTCGTATCAACTTTGTATATATACAAAGTTGCAAACAAGGAAGCAATAAATACACACACACTTGCATTTTCATTACGAGAGGGACAATCATCTGCAAAACAGCACGCGTAAAAGAAATAGAAATAGGTCAGTGTGTTGCTATTGCATCCTAGCGATCGAGGGGCAGGGGTTGCGATCGGTAAGTGGGGCAGTGGGGCTTCTAAAAACTGGTTTTTTCAGTGCGCCGACGCCATCCTTTCGGAACGTACAAGATGTTACGTAACACGGTAGCACGTGCTCCGCTTCCGTTTTGTCGAACTCGCGCGCTGACAATTGGGATTTTGTTTTGTTATTGTGATAGGACACTAAATAAGTTTAAGACAGTATTTCTTTTTTTATTGTGACAGGACACGTAACTTGGGATTATTATTATTTAGTGTTAGTGTTTTTTTTTTGTGATCGACTGCTTTTATTGTGATACGACACGTAATTAAACTTTGGGTTTGTGTGTGTGTGTAATTAAAGTGTTCAACAATGCCTCGTGTAACTTACACGGCGTTAGAATACACTGACATGATTTTTAATTAGAAAAATAAATAACATTATTCTCTGTCGGTATAATTTGTGCATTCATGTGAATGACACATCGAGAATTTAATTTTTTTGTGATTGTTGTACTTCAAAACCATCCCTAAAACAAAAGCCGCGAGCCGAGGAGCCGCCGCGAGCGGAGGCGCCGCCCGCGCCACCGCCGCCGCGCCGCCGCCGGCGCGGGCCGGCGCGCGGCGGGCGGCCGCCCGCTTTGACGAGATAACACACGCCGACGCGCGCGACGTTGCCGCTGTTACCTAGGTATCTGTAGGTCAGTTAAATTTATTTTCAAAGGGTGGTTGCGTTTTACTCTGATTTGTAAGCTATTTAGTTTGTTTGAAAAAAAAAAAAACTCATTTTAGGTGCTTTTTATTTTTATACCGTATCGAATTAATACTAAACACGTATAGTATACGTAGTGTTATTTAATGCCCCTCTGTCATATCAACTCTGTATATATATTTTTTTTTTTTTTTTTATTTTTTTTTATTTAGCTTCAGAATAAGATAATTATGCCACATATTATTACATTAAATTGCATCGTGTAAGTCAGGCTTAACTTTAGCAACACGACTAGACTATAATATAGTTCTATAATTTATTCCTAAAGAAGCTGCTTTCAACCAAGTTTGTTTAAAGGCAAACTTGCCAAAACAAAGACAGGCAAGTAATGTCATCGTCAGTATTTAATGCGGTCCACATTTCAAAGAGCTCAGGTGTTCTGTCCGTCGTGGAACCATCAACAACTCCCCACTTTTACGAGTACATCATAACTTTACCAAAACGTGTGTTTTGAAGGCGAAGGCAACACTGGTAACACCCGACTCTGCCCAGCGCGTCTTCATCGACCGATTGGCGAAATGTGGCTAATAAGCGCGCGACAATTGCGTCATGCGTCAAGTCTGTTTTTGTAGCTCCAGCGATGCCATTAATCAGCTCAGTATTATTGATTGCTAACTTATCGCGCCTCATTACCGTAATCGTCGGGCTGTGAAGTTTTGTGCGAACAAGTTTACAAATTATTGATGTGGAAGATTTCTGTTAAGCTCGTTTAAATAATGTTTCTTTTTCAACAAGGATTACCTTCCTAACTTCGTTCTACTTATTTTACCTTGCTCCTTGCTGGTATTTTGCCTTTCTTGTTTATCGTAAGTTCAGCAAATGTTGTTTTTTTTCCGATATTAATATCACAGGTTCTCTATTTTATGCAAATAATCTGTCCGACCTTTTAATTTAGAGTAGCAGTTTTCTGGCAGTCTCATCACAACGTTAATGTTTTCCCATTGTTTGTTTTAGTATATTCATGTATTTATCTGTTCTTGTATTTATTTATATTATATTATATATATAGGTTAATAGGTATATGTATATCCTTATAATCTAATAAATATTTATTCCACAATTTTCGATATTGCACCTACCACTGTTTATCTCTGCATCACCCAAAGGTTGACTGGTAGAAAATGTCTATGGCATTAAGTCCAACTCTTTATACTTGTGTGCTTAGTGTTAAATAAATAAATTTAAAGTAAAACGAATTATTATGGTAGGTTTTATGTACATTGTAGTTTCATACGCAATAATGAATGAATACCTTGTGCTACTTACCTGATAAGTATACCCTTAAATGCCGAACCGACCTTTTCATCCCCCACGGGGCAACCGAAGACCTCATGGCATTTACACTAAGGGAGTAATAAAATCAATCCAAATTCATTCCACTGCAGAAAAAAGTGGGAGTCGGAACGAGCTTTGATCAAGTCGATTGCGTGTTGAATATATTGATGATTTCAGGACACTCGGTCATTCGTCCATTGTAAGTCAGCTGTATCATAGAATTACTGAGTATAGGCAGGTTTATACGGGCCCAGTAAGTCAGTCCAGCGCTGACTAGGAACTGGGCTCGTGTAGAAACTAGCTTCCCCCGCCGGACTTATTGACTTAATGCCGATCTCGTCTACATGAACCCACTGACTGGGTCCAAAATTCCGAGTCACTGGGTCTAGTCACTGCCATCGTATAAACTAAGGCATTACACATGGCATGAAAAGGTCACAACCTAACTAAAGTGCTAGAGGGTCTTTTGGTGTTTGAATGACATTGACAGGGGCCTGGCGTTTTTGGTAAATATTTGTGAAACTGTTTTAAAAAGAGAAGACGGCGCCATTACTTCCGATTTTACACATTTGTACAGCTAGACTTTATAGATAAGTATAACTTTTTTGCTCCAAGATCTGAGCACAGCATCTCTTGAAGTTGGACTCTCAATGAACATATCCAAGACACAGGTTATGCTCAACAGCATGACTATAGGGTCTGGGTATGGGGTGCAATATGTCGATGAGTATACATACTTGGGCCAGATAGTGTCTTTCAAGAATAGGCAAGACAAAGAAGTCGAAAGGCGAGTCCAAAATGCTTGGAAGACCTGCTGGGCTCTTAAAGAACACATGAAAAGAAATCTGCATATTGAAATTAAAATCGACATGTGCATCCTGCCCGTTCTAGCCTATGGTTCACAAACTTGGTCACTCACTGAATAACAGAATGCCAAACTCAAGATTTGCCAGCGGGCAATGGAGTGCAGCATAGGTGACAAGCGAAGAGACCGCGTTATAAACACCACCCTGTGCTCCATAACCCAAGTAGCGATTGTTGGAGAAAAAACAGCCAGGCTGAAGTGGGAGTGGGCCGGCCACGTCGCACGAATGCGCGGAGAGATGGGCAAAGATCGTCACTCAGTGGACGCCTGAGGGAGGAATTCGCCGTCGAGGAAAATTGCGGCGAACGATTTAATCATGTTTGCGGGGCCAACATGGTCACAAATCGCACATAACAGAGACAATTGGAAGGAAAAAGGGGAGGCCTTTGCCCAGCAGCGGGACACAATATAGGCAATTAAAAAAAAAACAATTTTGCGACATTCAAAACGTTTGTTTTGTAAAAAGCTCCGCTTGATACTTAGAGTATATTATTATGTTGATACAATCAAGGTCAATGGGCTGGAGATAATGTTTATTATTTTATTTTTATACATGAACTTTTTATTGATTTGGTTTTACATAAAATTTAAATCAGATTAGACCGAGATTGAATTCGTTTTTTGAGCTATGGTTGTACGAAAAACATGTTACAGAAAGAATAACATTCCTTGTGAAAATTATAATTTTACTAACAATAGCTGCAGGCATTTTTGGAACATTGCTCTTCATCTTAGGGCAGAATATCTATTTTAAATAATGGAGCTGATAGAAGTTTTCCTTTTAGCCAACGACGGATTGTTGCTTGTAGCTCCCGGCGGAGAGTAGCTCACCCCTCCCATTACGTAGGGGTTATAGAAGGCAATTACGACAAAAAGACGGGCAAAGCGTCGTCAAGTCTGAAAAAAAATGCTTAAATAGATCCCTTAATCGGTTGCAAGACGCGCTGCTTATGAAAGCACACTTCAACTGTTTTAGAAGGTCCATATTCCTGATGTAGATAAAGTCAGCGAGGTTAAGTTGTTCGTACATTACTACAAGGATTTTGTGGCGTTCGAATGACGTTTAAAGGTCGGGGCGCTGTTGGTAAACATTTGTTGAGAAATGTATTTAAAAAACAAGATGGAAGCGTTAGTTCTGATTTTGGCCACGCGCCATAATAACCTTGCAGCGCTATAAATTCAAATCACAACTGCCATTTTGTGACAGTTGTCTGAAATATCTTTATCACGGCAAATTGGCGTAGTGTGACAATTTGATAAACAATAAATTTCCTTGACTTTAAGCTAAGTTTACGAGCTAATTTAGTACGAATGATGCAATAAAACCCTTGTAATAAGTTTTTTGAACCTAAGTGATGTACCAATTAATCAGCGTTGGTGAGTCATTCAGATAACGATAAAATGAATTGAGGTTTTACGAAATCCTCGCTATTCGTTGAGCGCTTTGAGGTCGTTCGTTTTTCATTTTATTGCTGACGTTGTGTTATCACAGGAATGATGTTTACATTTAAATATTCTGTATTTTTTTGTGTGCAATTTATATTTTTAGTGGACAGTAAATTGAGTTTCGTTTTATTTAACGAGGAGAGACCATTTTTTGGGTTTCATACCCGAGGGTGGTTGACCCTATTACTAAGTCCGTCACAAGGTTGTATCTTTGAACCGTAATGGTAAGCCATTTGAAATTTTCACAGAGTGTGTACTAAAGTAAAACATTTAAGGGGAAACTCCTTTAATTTTTATAGTTTTATTCCATACAAGAAACGATTTTAACGGTTTATAATACGGTTGTACGTAACCCTTCGCGTGCGAGAACGATTCGCACTTGGCCGCTTTATACCCGACTACCGCGACGCAAAAAGCAGGGTTATGATTTTGACCGGTATGTATGTATGTTCATCTGTTACCTCATAACTTCTAAACTACTGATCACAATTTGACAAATAAGGTATCGTTGCAAGTGTCTTGGTCGTCCGCTGGGCATAGGTTCGCTCAATATGGCACCCTCTAGAGGACATAAATGACTTTATGTCCTCTAGAGGGTGTCATTTGAACAAAAAAAATGAAAATTTTAATTACAATTACCATTATAATTTTGTAGGTGTACAGGCATGCGATGACGGCTTTACCATTTTTGTACCTGTCTTGATTTCTGTTTGAAATATTTTCTTTTTTAATATTTTTTAGAGCGTGATTTTTCAGTAGTCGTGTTTTAGTTTTTGAACTTACTTTTTGGCTACTCTATAAGGACCAAAAGCTATTAAAACTTAAACTGTTCCTAAACTACTTTGTTACATAGGGTTTTCCGAGTCGCCTCTATTATTTACACTTCAAAATATAAAAATACCTTTTAGCAGCAAATTTTTAGACGCCGCAATTTGATCGTTCGGGGCACCGCCCGCGCCGCTCGCAACACAGTCCCTTGCGTATCCTTCCACAAAAGTTGGGTATAGTTTAATTTTACGTAGGTACCCTCTCCCGTCAGTGTGTTTCGGACCAACTTTGTAATAAATGCTCCTTGTTTTTCTGCCAGCTGTCGAAGCTGAGTGTGCAACACCTGAGCCCGGCTAACTTACCACACGTCTGTATGAATAAATCAAACGGAGAGTGAAGCTCGCTCGTTGTACTGTACACTGTGTTTACCTTACATGTCTGTTTTGGTAAACAAATACGGTCCGAAAATAAAGAGGTTTTGCAATTTTTTTTTAACTTCATTTTAAATTAACAAACGCGGTATGAATTATATAAAACTAGTGACCCACTCCTGGGGGCCTACTCCCTAAGCGAAATCCGTTCGTTCGGCCTTCGGTACGGGAGCTTCGTTCACCGTCTCACTTACGGACATACCGTGAGTTAGACAGAGAGCGAAGCGCCCGTAACGACGGCCGAACGAACGGATTTTGCTTAGGGAGTAGGCCCCCTGCTTCGCACGGTTTTTACGTCTTGACAAAACATCGAGATTTCTTAGTTATAAGTAACTTTAATACACATATACCTTCTGGAATAAATTCTCTAAACGATGGTGAAAATCTTATCAAAATTTGTTGCGTGGTTGAGAAAAACAACGCGGTTATACAGATTAACACGAAAAGCGACTTTAATTAATAATATGTATAGATAATGCTGCGAAAACACATTAATTTTCAATAAATCGAAATGTCAGTTAGTCATTTGTTTACGTAGGTAATCAGACAAGTAAACACAAATACACTTTAAACAGGTTGGTAGGCAGGTTCTGTTCAAAAAACGGGTTAAAAGCTAGAACTTAACTTACCTACAAGGTTTTTAAATTTTACTAAAGTTCTTTCATTATCCAGTCTGTTTTAACTTACAACTTTATTATTTATATATTCCAAGTGTTTTTTTACTAGAAAAGTACTTACTGTGTTTCAAACGTACCTACTAAAGCTACATTAATAATATATCAAACAATTTTCGTCCTTATTCTAAACTTAATAAAGATCGATCCTTAGTAATGCCCGGGATACACGAGGCAGTTTTTGAAGCTAGACATAGTGAGCTAGCAAGCTAGTAACTCTCGCTTCGTGTATACAGAACTAGGTTCATTTCTAGGCTAGTAAGCTAGTGAGAAAACTAATAAGCTAGTAACTCTGGATTCCAGTATACAGAACTAGCTTCATTTCTAGGCTAGTAAGCTAGTGAGATAAGCTACTAAACTAGCGTCTCAAGCCAGGATAGTTTAACAGGATGGGGTTTTTGAGCTAGTAGTGCCCCCCACCACCGATTTTACTATTCTTGGCTTGTGTACTAGCCTCGTGTTAGGCAAATGATAGTACCCAATCAGATAATTTTTCGCTACGGACTAAATCACCGCAATGCTATTGGCTTCAAATGTACTAGCATCGTGTAAACAGCACTAGCTTGTGCCAAGCCAGGATAGAATACAGAAGGTTAAAAAACTATCCTCGTGTATCCCGGGCATTAGATAGGTATATTAGATTTCACTTGTTTTTTCGCTGATCAACTATGATTACATCAAGAAAGGGTTCCGAACCTGACTCATGTATGTAAATATTATCGTAGCTTTGAATTCCAATAAATTCAATAAGTAAACTCCAGTAAATGGTTTTTAGTACCTACTACTACGTAAACAAAACCCTCCGGGAGGGTTATCAGCATTAAGTTTGCGCTAAAGTTAACCACCGCGGACAATCAACCGTGTTATAAAACACTGTCAAACGAAGTAAAATACTTCCAACATGTGTTTATTCTTATATTGAGTAACAGGCCCATCACTCAACATATTATTATGCAAGCTCTTAATAGGTAATTTTCTAGCTTTAACCCAGTCAAATTTAGGTTTCAAATGTGCCCAAACAGCCAATGTATCATGTCTACTGTTACTAGACAATGTCAAAGTCAAAGTCAAACAATTTATTTCAATTAGGCACATAAAAGGCACTTATGAACGTCAATTTTACAAAAAATATAATTGATTCTAGTCGCCCCTTCCAAAAGGTAGTTTTCCTATGGAGAAGAATGGGCAAAAAACTCCACCGTTACTCTTTTAAAATGTTTTTACAATATTCTGTATACATTCATTGTATAATTATATGTGAAGACGATGCATCTAGAATAAGAATGTACAAAAAGATTGAGGTTGACTACAGTATCTTTGCGCAAATATAGTATTCCTGTATGCAATAAATAAATAAATGCATAGTTATTTGCTGTCTTGCTCCAAAGTGGACAGCTTGTATTTCCTCATTATACTTGCAGCAATAATTTTCACTGTAATCAACATGTATCAAAGCGTCATTTACTGTTAAATTGTCTTTGATATGTTGAATGGCTTGGTACTGATGTGCTATAGTGCCAACATGTTGGAAAAAAAGACGGTAACGCTGCTTCCAAATCTTTAACGAGCTGTTTCACTCTTTCTTTACGGGTTTATGAACTGACTTTTGTTTGCCATCCTTTTTAAATGAACTGACTTCTTTAACCCATTGTCGGTAGGTCACAGAATTGTTAGGCTTTGGTAAGTAGTACTCCAAAGTTCGGTTTCTGCAGATTAAACATTTTCTAAATTAACATTTTGTGGAATCCAAGTTGCAGGTAAGAGACGCTAGAACTGCTGTCGCAGTACAAAACTCGAGTGCTTTAACTTCGTGTAATTTAGATATCATCAATTCAATATTGGCATATTGGACACATTTGCAAGTATTTCGCTCATTAATATTTTGCCAAGTACTCCAAAATGGTCTAAATCTGCAAAAAGTGGCTAGACTTATTTTGTAATCGACTGTGCTTTAAAATTTTAGGTGTAGGTTTGGAAGTGTGTCACATAAAACATGTTTTTGTTGCACCTCTCCTTCTTTGGATTTGAGATAGTCCTTCTTTCCTGCACATCCTCGTATTTTCAACCTTCTCTAAAAAATTTACAACATCACCCTTAACTTTCAGCATTTTGGAGCTAACTTTACGAGTACAGTTTTTTTTGTACGCATCATTTTTGAAAAAAAATATCGCTCGTATTTAGCAATTTGTATTTTTGCACTGATTGCAGTTTCAATATTTTGTTATATTTTTTCTTTTCTCCATGTTTATTTCCAAGATCTTCATAGCTATTCTTGAGATCCCTTGACAGTGCTTCTCCGAAAATGAGTTTTTTTCTTACAACAATTCCATATTTTAAATATATATTATATTATTTATATTATTCATATTTCTATATTCCTTAAAAGCGAAGACACTTTAGTTGCTGAAGAGTCTGGGTTAGTATTTTTAGATTTCAATCTCAAATACCTATTCTTGTATTTTTGGTTAAGCTTGACTGCGTTCCTTACTTTATTTTCCAAACTTTTAATCTTCACATACAGAATAGCTCGCCGCTTGCGCATTTTACGTCTATTGAGAGCAGATAAATTCTATAATGAAATCAAAGAACATCCAAATATAAGTATTCAAATAATCAAATCAAAGAACTCATTTTATAAGCAGCACTACCAATAAAATTGTCATAGATAGGTACTTTTCTGATCCATTTGTTTACATTTTCATGAGGTAGTATTGTAACAGTTCATACACGAATGTCTGAAATAACACTATTTGAATTTGAATTAAAAAGCCATCAAAATACCAAAGAGCGTAAAATTGAAGACCTTTCCAACACACTCAGACAAAATCAGAAATGAAATGAAATGAAATTGTTTATTCTGTAAATAGGATATCGGAATCACTTTTACACGTCATATAAAAAAATATTAAAAATAAGCTTGGTGAGGTCGGTGTTTCCTATCTGACTACTCTGAGAAGAAAGGCCGAAACAAACTCAGAGGTCACAGTCTCTTTTAAAGTCCAGACATAATCTTGGTCAAGTCATGTGAGGACCATGTAGATTAGTGTCTGAAATGGTCTTTTGAGGAAAGAACCACACAGATTTGAGTGGACCTGTCCAGTCAGTGCAAGCATTTGTCAGTAATCGTGGAGCTCAACTCAGAACTTAAGGAGCTCAACTCGACGAACAATACCAAGGAAAGGATATTTGGGTAGGCCGCATCAACTACTCAAACTGCCAGACCATCATTAAAACTGAGAAAGAAACAAAGAAATGAAAAGGGAAAATAAAAATATCCACATAGTCCTCACATTCACAATAATTAAAATAATATAATACTTTACAAAGTAATCGTGTCATTTTGAACATAATTTTCAACAATGTCAATGTGTATATAAAACTGGTTTATTGTGATGAATAATTAAAATGTCAAGTTTTATGGTTTTCACAAGGCTTAGCAGAGCGAGCAGCTCAATCCCAAGCTTTTTTATCTTCTAAATAATCTGAAATTTTATAGTACCCTTTTTTACAAAGTTTGGTTTTAATACAGTTTTTAAATCGTTTAATGGGTAAGTTTCGAATGTCAATGGGAAGTTTGTTGTAAAAGCGTATACATTGACCCATGAACGAGTTGCTTACTCTGTGGAGACGTGTGCGATGTACAGCAAGGTTGTGTTTATTCCTGGTATTTAAACTATGAATATCGGACATTTTCTTAAAATTTGATATATTTTTGTGTACATACAATAGGTTTTCAAAAATATATTGTGAGGCTACAGTCAGAATATTTATTTCTCTGAATTTCTCTCGAAGGGAATCTCTTGGACCTAGGTTGTAAATGGCTCGAACAGCCCTTTTCTGTAGAACAAAGATAGTATTAATGTCCGCACCGGTTCCCCAAAGAAGAATTCCATATGACATAAGACTATGAAAGTAACTAAAATAAACAATTCTGGCTGTATCTACGTCAGTTATCTGTCTAATTTTTTTAACAGCATAGGCGGCCGAACTAAGCCTTCCCGACAATTTTTCTATGTGTGGGCCCCATTGTAATTTACCGTCAATAGTTATTCCAAGAAAAACTGTTGACTCAACAGGGTCCAACTCTATTCCATTAACTTGAACATTGGTAGTTAGCTGCCTGACATTTGGCGTTGAAAATTTAATGAGTTTAGTCTTTTTTTCGTTCAAGAGAAGATTATTTACATTAAACCAATGCACAACTTTAGAGAGTGCATCGTTGACTTGTTCAAAGTTAACTAACTGACGTTTGATTTTAAAAATGAGGGAAGTGTCATCTGCGAATAATACGATCTTGTGATTATCCCTTATGTAGTAAGGTAAGTCATTTATGTAAATTAGAAATAAGAAAGGACCTAGAATTGAACCCTGCGGAACGCCTATGGTGACCGCAGATCCTGCAGATCTCTTGCCATTAACATCGACCCTCTGAATTCTGTTATTCAGATAAGAAGTCAGAAGGTCAAGAGCCTTGTCCCTCATGCCATAATGGTACAGTTTCCTGATAAGAGTATCATGATGTACGCAATCGAAGGCCTTGGACAAGTCGCAGAAAATGCCAAGAGCATCTTGCGAATTCTCCCAGGCCTCGAATATGCTCTTCAGTAATTCCACGCCCGCGTCTGTAGTTGAACGACCCTTTGTAAAACCAAACTGTTTCAAATGAAGTAAATTATGTGCATTAAAATGTCCTAACATTTGTTTTAAAATTAATTTTTCAAAGATTTTACTCAATGTAGGTAATATAGAAATAGGCCGAAAATTTGTGGGATCAGTTGTGCTGCCAGATTTGAACAGTGGAATCACTTTGCTAAGTTTCATCAAATCAGGAAATACACCAGATGCAATACAAGAGTTAAAAACGATTGCTAAAAAGGGTGAAATAACATCAATTATTGAAGACATGGTATGTACTGATAATCCCCAAAGGTCAGCAGTTTTTTTTACATCAAGTTTATTAAAAGATTCTATAATGTCTTTAGCAGTAATAATTGTAAATTCAAAAAGTTTGTCACATTCTGGTACACATTCTTTAAGTATTGAGTAAGCAGAAGTGGAGGACGACAATGACAGAGTTTTGGTTGTTAAAATGGGAATATTAGTGAAGAAATTTTCAAACTCAGTTGCCACCTCCACGTCTGCCTTAATATCTACATTATTGATTTTTAGATGGAAGTCACGATTCCGTACTGTCGTTCTTCCCGTTTCTGAATTAATAATATTCCAAGTTGTTTTAATTTTATTTCCAGAAGATTTTATTTTATTTTTAATGTGTATGGCTTTTGCTGAGGAACAAGCTCTTTTAAAAGTTTTAGAATATTTCTTAACAAATTCTTTAAAAGTTTCATCATGGTTATATGTTTTTTCATGATACAATTCAAATAACCTCTGCCTACTTTTGTAAATACCTGGTGTTGCCCAATCACTAAATATAACGCGGTCAAAAACAGGCAATGTTTTTGCGGTGAAAACCTTCCTAAACTCACAATTGATGAGGTTAAATAATGAAGCATACGCTTGGTCCGGGTCGTTATGATAAGGCAAACCCGGTAGCTTTTCCATTAAATTATTTTTAAAATGTCCTAAGCGACTTTTATTTACAGGAACAAAACTCACAAGTTTTCTTTGAGCTCAGACAGTTCTTAACTCAAGGATAAACGCGTTAAGTCAACGAAATTAAAAAGTGAGCTCGAGTGTGTAATGTTTCAGTCCTGAAATGCATCTGAAATGCACTTAGTAGCTCTGAGTTAGTCCTTTCTGAGGGAGTTAGTCGCATCGCGTAAGAGAATAATTAAATGAGGCTTACTAAATAGACATACACGGGCATTTTCTCATGAACTTAGTGCTGGGATAATGTACCTACCTATTGCATAAACTCTTCCTAATGCGTTAAATATGGTAATTGTCTCATCGACAACACCTATAGCTGTAGAGCTGTTCTGTAAAAATTGCACCGAGAAAACTTAGGGTCCGCGCCACCACTGAAGTCCGGCGGAAAGTTGTGGAATTACATTTTTAAACGAAGTTCTTTAACGCGGCTTGTTAACTTTCAGAAATCGTCACGCTAAAAAGTGTTAATACTTGCGACTGTCTTCTTCTAATTCAAAGAGAAAGAAAGAGAGAGAGAGAACGCCGGCAGAAAAAACAAAAGAAAAGAGTAAAGTTATTACAGTGTCATGGGATACAATTTTACACATCGACCCGAGTACACTGCATGTCGGAGAGAGAGAGAGAGAAAGTGTGAATTTGGTCAAAATGTAAATCCAAGATGGCGTCTGCGCATATCTTCATGGGTAATAAAAACTATAGAGTATTTTCATACTCTGTGTATTGTTAATATCGCTGTTATATTTATTTGGTTTCTAAAATAAATATCAAATTTATTTTCGTGTCTTTATGTAAACTCTTGTAAGCCCTCAACCTTTGGTAAGAAAAAGGCCCATTCTTCGGAGGAAGGCACTCGGTACACACCTGGCGTTATAAATCCCTGCTTACGCCAGGGTTCGCCTTGTTTAACTTCAAATAGGTACCTATTGTGGAGTAAATCCCGACCTTAAGTAAGGCACTATTTTAAGTCACATTTCATTTACATTGTGTTGCTTTAGTTTATTATAATAAGCCTTTTTAGCAGTCGGGTAAAACAAAGACGACTCAAAAAAAATATGATTAGGTATGAAAAAAACAGAGCCGATATTTGTAGTAGGTACGGCAGTTCTTTCCAAAAAGTTCAATAATATCTAAATGAATGAAAATATTATAATAAATAGTTTAAAATAGTGGACAATATCCTAATATGAAAGGTTGTAATTAGCTTGTATCGTGAAAGAATTATTATTGCCATTACGCGTTTAGATATGAAAATAATTTTCTTGTCCTGTATTTTTCTGTTCAGAAAAACAGAACAGAAATGATTGAACTAGATAAAGGTGGTATGCCAAATTGGAATTATAATAAGCATTATACTCGGAGAACCAATTTTGGTATTTTCAGTTCATGAAAGTTATGATACTTAAAAACATAAGTTGACATCTACCTTGCTACCCTCAGCTTCATTGGCGAACAAACTTCAATTACGCAATAGACCAACTGAGTTTTTGAGGTTAAAAAATACTTTCTTAGTATCTCCACATTTAATCATATTTATAGTTTTTAGGGTTCCGTTCCTCAAAAGGAAAAAACGGAACCCTTATAGGATCACTTCGTTTTCCGTCCGTCTGTATGTATGTCAAGCCCCTTTAGACCAGGTACTCGTGGAGATACTTGTATCAAGTTGAAATTAATATCAAATACGTACGTCTATGGCCTCTTGGAGCCCTAAATTACGGCCATTTATGTGACATATTTTGATACTCGCAAATAAATCAACACCTGTATGGTAAATTTGGTAAGAAACGAGGTCATACAGCACAAGTAAAGGAAAAGGTCCGAAAATCGTTAATTTGTGGTTTAATCACATACATTTAAATAAAATTGTAATGGTAAAAAATAATATTTGCTATTAAAATTCTAATAAATTTTTCATTTGCTTTTGAAACTTACATTTGCAGTTATATAATTGACCGTGACGTATATTGATGTACGGGAGAACATGTTTTAAGTTTGTTCTTGTGTAAAAATTCATCCCAACTACGGAACCCTTCATGGTCCGACACACACTTGGCCGGTTTTATTCTTTTTATTAAAATTTAATTTTGTTCTTTAAGGCAATTAATCTTAATTAGGCAGCTGATAGTCAGTCAGTCTCAGAATATAGAAGATCCCATTCACTTGCCTGTAAAATAATGAGAAAATAATTACATAATTAAATAAACTCTAATTAAAAACTTTCAACCCACGTAAGACTATTCACATTCAATTTTCCCCAACTCAGAGACAGGTCGCGTAATGTAAAGGTTATTTTACAAGTCTCTATGAAAATTTAACTTGTTCAAGAGTGCCACGACCTGCGAGGGCTTTTTGTTGGAGAAATTATTTAATTACCCTTCGTACCCGAGTGAATATGGACTAACAGGGACTAACAAAGCCTCTTTGGGCTTGGAGCAGTTTAAATGTTAATTCTTCTGTAATGTGGTGTATTGTATTGTCTGTGTCGTTCATGCATTTAATAGAATTGTTACCGTTTCTCTGACGACGGTCGTTTCTCTGAATTTGAAGTGTGTTGGAGATTTCATTTTTGAGTCGTTTGTAATATTATTCTTTTCTAAAAATGCTAGGTACTTATATAACTGGTTAAGACATTTCGAATCTTTGGTTTGTTTTAGAACAAATCTTTCGCTAACACTTTTATTTATCTCCCGGATCCAAAATACAAGGATATCGAGTTTGAAGGATGTTGAGGTTTTAATTTTTTAACAAATTCATCGGTTATTAAAATAAAATCCGCTGTCCCGTACATTTTGATCGTGTAGGTTACAGGATAAGTTTTACAATTTTGTATGAAATAGTTGATTTGTTTTGTAATAAATGACGAAAAATTTTTATTCTACGTTCGCAATTTAATTTCTAAACATCTGAACAAACACGATTTTTTTTATTGTTTTGCGCAATTTTTTTTTTTTTTTTTTAATGTTTAGTCATTCTTAAGAGGCCGGTACGAAATCGACTGATTTTGATCAATTTTGTTCATTAGTTGTGAGAAAAGGAAAAAAAATGTAGGCAAAACTTGAAAAGTCGAGTTGTTTGTTTTGCATGTAAGTAAAAAAGGGAAAGGGATTTTTCAAATAAGTATTCATAGGAAATCACAAATATTCGCAACAAGTTTTCCGAAAAATGACGCGAGACTGACGTTTGACCACTTTTTTTACAAGAAACTACTTTTGATTTTGAACATTTAAAAATTTAATTAACATCTTTATATGGTCTACTTGCATGTGGCAGAACCACTTTTGCAACTTCGATACAAAATATAGCAGAAAAATTATGTTGAAAAAACCATTTCTTTTTTAAAACCATGTCAGTAATGTTTTTTTTCCTATTATTTATGAACCATATTAAGAAATTTAAAAATCACTCAGTAGTCTTCAGCTATCCTTGAAATAAAATCAAAATTTTATTTTATGATTATACAATATCTTCATTAAGTAAATCAAAGGCGAAATAAACCATATTTTCGAGAACGCAAAAATCATGCAACTATTAACAGGTGCTGTGACTGACACGTATGGTTTAGCACCACAAAAACTGTACTTTTATAGTTAAAGCTTTCTTACAATTAGATAAGTTATTGACGAAAAAGGGTTTGTTTCGTGCACGGACCTTTAAATCAACTTAGTTAACATAAGCATAAAGTTGATATTTGTTTAAGTGGAAATAACATCAATTGGAAACATGAATTTAATTAGACCTTATGCTGGAAGGTTATATGTGAATCATGTGCGGAATTCATGGTAGCAGTTGCGCGTCGGTGTCATTTACACCGTATATAAAATTTATGGTACGTACCTACCTATCTCTAGTAACGTTACATTTACAGTGTGGACAACTCTTCACGAAAACCCAACTTTGTTCTCAACCTAATTCCAGGCGTGTTAAGATTTATACGGACAATAATATTTGATTAAGATTAATTAAGGTTCTTTGTTACGGTGTCCTCTACAGTCCTACAATACCTATAGTTTCCTTTTGATGTAGATTTGTGTAATTGTCAAAGACTTCACAGAGATGTCGTGGTTTTGAAGGAGGATGAATCTAATCCGGAAAATCGGCTGATGAAGCGGCAAAATCCGCTATTCATCAAATTTCCAAGAAATATATAATTTTTTCTATAATCGTCATAAAGATGTTCAAAGCTTACGACGAAATTGTTTAGTTGTACTTGTAGGTACAAGAATTGTTATTAATTCATCAAGTTCGCCATGTTTCAGTGAACAATATAATATTTCTTTTTTGGGGAAAAAGTAAATTACCTATTTTGTCGAGACTTTGTTTTGTCCCTCTGAGGGACCTTAGAGACAAACTAATCAAGTGTATAGATTTCGAATGGGGATATTTTTTAAACATACGATATAACGAAACCCACATGTGATATAGTCGTAGGTAAAATAAAAATAATAATGTAGTTTATTTTTACAACATAACTAATGATTGTACAGACATAAGTGTCTAAATAGTACAATATCACCAGTGATATTCTATCTATATATAAAAAAAAAACAATTGCCGTGCATTATTCTCGCAAAACTCGAAAATGGGTCGACCGATTTGAATAATATATTTTTTTGTTTGATTCGCCTCAATACAAGGGTGTATCTAAATTTTGTCTCACATGGTACGAAGTACACCGGATCATATAGTTTTTTTTTTTTTTTTAGACAATATGGGTTTGCTCTTGAACTCGATCTCGCCTCATGGAAAGCGATGGATGAGATCTATGATGGAACGAGCAAGCCAGAAGATTACTATTTCATATTATGGAGTAGAACAAATTCAAAAGAGTCTACAACTTAATGTCGCATACGACGACGTAAGTATACATTTCAAAGAAACCTTAATCTCCTAAATCTTTGTCCTTTACTATTTAATATGTTAATTGGCCATCCATTTTTAGACTGCGACGCTTGTGCATTTTTCATTATTAAAGCAAAAACATTTGCATAATCATGTTTCTATTAAAATGCGTCACTTTGAGATGTTTTCTCGCTAAAGTTGTGTAAAATCAACATTTTTTGTAAGAAAAATGTAAGGCTTTAACTAAACAAATTGCATTGAAGTCTTATTAAAATGTGTAAAAGTCCTCGGGATTTTGCGTTCATACAATTTTATAAAATGCAAACTTTGCTAATAGTATTTTCATTCAAACAGATTTTCTCTTTTTGGCGAAAATTGCAATTTAGGTAAGACTTTTTAATTTTTTAAACGTGTTTGAACAACTACAATGGAGTAGCGTATTATGAATTTCACAAGAATTTTAACCTTATGAACAGGACTTTTTCACAGAAATGTAAATAACTGGACTTATTCAGCTTTTCAAACTCATGATTGAAATCTTATGTAGGCGTTTTGTGAACATTCTGTATCGTAAGCAGCAGCGGACTAAAATAAAATTCGTACCTACCGGTCATAGCCCAATGAGTGAAGCAAAATAGTTTTGACCACAACAAAAACATTTTCCGTTCTGCATACATTTCTAACTAAAACGTAGGCAGCTACATTTCATGCGTTTAATTTCAAGGCCGTACAACATAAAATAAATAGATAGGTACCGTCAAACTTAGGTGAAGAGAGCTTCAAGTGAGCTGTCAATAGATATCCCTATAAATATCGGGTGCAATGCTCATTTCAAACTCACTTCGCCTATGCTTCGCAGTGAGATTTTTACAGAATATATCAGTCAGCACAAATAGCATGACAACCATAGGAACGGGTTTTCTACGGGTTATGTTATTCTGTCATTTTGTCTATTCTTCGGTCGACAAAACCCGTTTCGATTGTGGTCATGCTAAGCGTGCTGGTATTATTTATTTGGTCATGGCTATCCGGCCGGTCCGGGGATACAGCACGGTCTCCGGTGAGGCGGCGAGCCTCCTTGCCGGATTGCCGCCATGGGATCTGGAGGCGAAAGTCCGCTGCCGCGAGAAATCACGGCACAGCGGACAGAGCTCCGGCGGGATCTCATGGCGTCATGGAAAGTGCGACAGTCACAACCCAGTGCTGGGCACGCCACAATTGCGGCAATAAGTCCCCTCTTTGAGGAGTGGCTAGAGAGGCGCCACGGCGTCCTCACCTTCCGCCTGATGCAGGTCCTCAACGGACACGGTTGTTTAGGGAGGTTCCTGTTCCGCATAAACGTCCGGGTTTCACCACTGTGTGGAGTGCCCGGAGGACACGGTGGAGGTCTGCCCGGCTTGGGCGGGGCATCGCCGTATCCTTGTGGAGGCGATCGGCGGCAGTTATCTCTCGCGTCCGGGCCATGATATGGAGCGAGAGGGCGTGGGAAGCCGTGACCTCCTACTGCGAAGCTGTAATGCTCGCGAAGGAGGAGGCGGAACGCGTGAGGGAGAGGCAAACTTCGTGCTCTCACGCCCCTAGCCGCCGTAGGAGACGCCCTGGGCGTCGGGTATCGCAGGCCGATTCCCGGCCACCGTAGGCGCGGGCTTGCGGACGGTGACCAATGGGTAGCTCGCCGTCCGATAAGGACCAGGCCCGGGTCGACGGCACTTTGTGTTCCACGCGCACCTCAAAGAGATGTCAGCACAACACAGAAGGGGTCTGCTAGGACCGATACCTGTCAGGGTTGCGGGAAAGTCCGAAAGGGATACCGTGGCCCCCGGCAACGTACAGGCAAGTGAAGGAAGACGGGTGGGTTTTAATCAGTAAGATTCTGACATGCCCTCCCGCTCCGCCCAGAGCGGGAGAAGTTATTTGAAAATTTCCTACAGTAAAAAAAAAAAAAACACAAGTAGCATGACAACCATAGAAACGGGTTTTGTCGACGGAAGAATAGACATAATAACAGATTGTGATTGTTTATCTGTCATTTTGTCTATTCTTCGGTCGACAAAGCCCGTTTCGATTGTTGTCATGCTAAGCGTGCAGGTAAGTAAGTACTGTAAATACTTACCGAATTTACAGTACTTACTTCCCGATTTTATGAGAGTAGAAAATTGAGAAGATACGTTGTTACTATGTGCCTACGATGAATAAACTTTTATGATATGTAAATTACATTTAACTCGGCACTGAATAATCAAAGGTCGTATGTGACGTAACAGGATTCTGATAAAACGATGTGTTACATGTATTTGCATGTTTATTATTTGTTTCTATTAGCATGAATATTTTGAAGAAAGCTCACAAATACTCCAAAGAGTACCTACTGACTACGAATCTAAGCAGGGGTGTACGTGTGATAGTGATAGCTTTGTAGGTCTAGTGCTCGACTGCTAAGTCCTCTTATCTTTTTTTTTGTTCTTCTAACTGAACAGACAGCTGTGCTGCTGGGGAGTTTGTTGCGCCACTTCTTCTTCCCAGCTAACGCACTAGGAAGTGGTGAAGGGTGGGCGTTTTGGGGGACTGTCTTATGTAATTTTGACGTTCGAAAAGTTCTGATTCTCAGCCTAGTTTGAATAAATGACTTTTGATTTTGTTTTTTTTGATTTTCCGGAGTCCTGTTTTAATTTCTCAGTACTACTATAGTAGGCCGGAGCCTAGGTACATTTGTGCCAAGTGATATTTATGGTTGCTCCGTAAGTATTATCATGACAATCGGCTTACCCTGGGTAGTTTGACTCAGTAGCTACAATCCTCTGTAGTTACAAATATTTTACCTATCGTCTTAGCATACCTAATCCAAAGTCAACGTTTTTAACACGCTTTTATTAGGTCGACTTATATGTAACTAACTATGTAGATATGTATGTATGAAGATGGTTAAATTAGTTCCCTTAGATTCCAATCTAAGGGAACTAATTTAACCATCTTCCAAGGGTCGTAGCGTAATGAAAATTGGCAGCTGTATGTAGTTCTGATGACAATACAATAATATGGTACTGTCGGAACTGATATGAACTAAAAGCGTGTTTTTCTAGTGTTTTTTAAACTAAAAATTTATTATTATTAGGTAAACATACATGTAAAAATAGGTGTTGTAAATAAAATTGGTGCAGATATCTATGGTTTAGCCCAAAATGTCTGAGAACCAGCCTTACCAAGGGGTATCGCATTACTCAGTAACAGGGGTGTGAAGGTCAGATAGGCAGTCGCTCGATTTAAAATACTGGTATTCAGCTGCATCCGGTTAGACTGCAACCCCACCTAGGAACATTATACTCACCTCGAAATAAGGACAAAAGCAAGAATCTGTAACTTTTAGTTAATCTTATATTCGTATTCGATGATTTACTGGTAGGTCAGGAATCGATGTGTAATGGAAGCTGACCCCGACATAGTGGGAAAAAGGCTAGGCAGATTGTTTGTTTGATATCTCTATGTCAATATCAATTAGGTACACGAAATTACATTTAATAACAGAATTAAATATAAACAGAACTTAATACCTGAATAAAAGCCTCCAGGCATAAAGAACGTGCCCCGCTCACAATAGCTATATATTTTTGTATATAGCTGTAACTGGAAGTTATAAATGATAAACTAGGACCATCGAGGTAAAATAAATAAACAGTTTATTACTAATAACAAAAACATACAATGAACATAAGTAGGTACTATCGAAGAATTTCATATCTAAACAGTTTGAAAACAAATCCCGTGAACACAATGACCACATCTGTTACCGGCCCGGTTCTATAGCGGCCGAGCGCTGCAAGCAAGAATAGTCCTTTCGGTGGTTAGATATGAACTTCTTTGATGGTACATTCACCCGTATTATCTTCTGAACATATTTTCGGATCTGTTTTTATGATAGCACGTAATATAAATAACCTGTAACAAAAGTAGGTTTTTTTATACCATTGTATTTGAATAGAATACCAGCCTGTTACTGTCCCACGGCAGAGCAAAGGCCCCTGCCACACAGAGAAGGCATGAGCATTGATCACCACGCTTGCTCAAGACGGGTTGGCGATTTGAAACTTATATTAACAGACTATCAGTCCAGGTTTCCTCACGATGTTTTCCTTCACCGATGTCAGTAATTTCCTACCATAAACTTAGAAAGAATTAGGTAGGTAATATATGGATTGAAAAAATCACCCACAACCTCGTGCATGAGAGGCGAGGCCAATTACGACATACCATTGTGACATTCACCAATCAGAATTTCTTAATATGCCACAATGGCATGCAATCTTCTTGCATACTTTTGTGCAAATTTCAGGCATGTACTCGTATATGCCGGAAATACGTTACTGAGTTGACTAATCGGGACCCCAGCGCCGCCTAGCGGCGGCGGCGCTCAACTGAGTCTTTAACATAATTCTCGGACCGGCTGGAGCTGAGCAGACTTCATGGGTGGCGGTCAATCAGTGAAAACGTTTAGAAACTGTCACGCTTTTCGAATAGTTGTATCATGTACCTACAGTGTGTGAAATGCTAGTGTTATTAATGTGTTCGTAAATTATAATTTGATCTGAACTGCAAACGGTTTTTCTATTGCGCATTAACTAACACTACTTAAAGTACGCCCACAATAGTTAAAATATGCCGATAATAACGAAAGACACATTACCCACGTCCGTTACGGCCCATTCACGGCTTCGGTCTTAGCGGCGAGCGGCGCGGCAGGCGGGGCGGCGACGGCAAGCGGTGCGTTTTACACGCCACGTACCCTCAGTAGCGGCTAGCGGCAGCGGCCGAAGTGGACGTATTTAGATAGTCAGAACTTGCTCAAAATTATGGCGTTATCAAAATTATCCCTTCTGTGTTTAGAAAGCAGTATATTTTTAAAACAAGATATTCTTAATATGAGAGAAGGAGTGCACGAACTGAATAAAGATCGATATTTAAATGGCGAATTTCGTGACCTATACGAAGATTACAGAAAATAACCGGATAAGTTTTATGAGTACACAAGAATGAGTGTGGATATTCTGCAGCACGCCTCGGTATCCATTACCGCCACTAAATCGTCTATAATTTTTTGTTCATAAGTTCGCCACCAAGTCCGTCACACCTACACTGCTATCCGCGCCGCCGCCACCGCCGCTCTGTTTCGTGGCGTCGCACTCATTCGCTTGTACTTTTGATCTCGCCGCTCCCCGCACCGCGCGCCGCTGCAGAGATTCGCTCCGACAAAACCGCGCGCATTTTCGCTATGAGCGGCGATTCGTGGCGTGCTTCAAACATTTTCATACTTTTGTTCTTACTGCTTGCCGCCCCGCGCTTAGCCGCCGCTCACCGCGGCAAGGTCGTGAGCGGGCCGTTATGTATTTTAATTTTTCTCTAAACTCTTCCCTACAAAGCGGGGCTTTTGTATGGTGAATGTTTCATAGCATAAACGCAGTCTTAATGTGAATATGTATCATCTAGGAGCAGAAAATGTGAAATGATGCCATTAGAATTCGGAAACCGCACATATTCACATACTTAATGCTGCCATTTCCACGTCTGATATCAAATTCAAGGATATATTATGTACAGTTAACAAACGAGTAAGGAGAACTGGCAAAAAATTTATATCCATAGGTTGCCTAGGTTCTCTAGTGTATCAAATTCAAGAATATATTATGTACAGTTAACAAAAGAGTTAGGAGAACTGGCTAAAAATAAATATCCATAGGTTGCCTAGGTGCTTTAGCACTTTACACATTTTGCATAATATCAAAAACTTGACTATTTATGGAAAACTGAGCGAAAAAATTACAAACAAACCGTTATTTATTTATTTTGTACTAGCGGTTGCCCCAGACTTCGTCTGCGACCAAGGATGAAAAGCAGTATTCATGTTATACCCTATCCATTTGCCAAATTTCATCCAAATCCGTTCAGCCGTTTTAACGTGAAAGCGTAATAAACATACAAACAAACAAACTCACTTTCACATTTATAATACTTGTATTATCGGCTTCACCCACGTGATATCTTTATAAATTATAGCCTATGTTACTCAGTGATATTATAGTATTCTATTAGTGAAAGAATTTTTAAAATCAGTCCTGTCATTTTTGGGTTTATTCATCACAAACGAACATACAAAAAATTAAATCTTTTCTCTTTATAATATTAGTTTATACTACGAGGGGTGTTCAATAAATAGTGAGAATGCGATACATTCTCCTTGGAAAGAAAAAAATAAATACTGGCAGGCATAGCTCGTATGTATAATTAGGATTGTGGAAGCAAAGGCTTTCATATAACTATGGAAATTGAAAATAAGCTCTAGATTATTACCATTGTTGTTCCCGTTCGTTCACTATTCAAGAAAGTATGTGATCCCATTTATTAGCAATAGGTGAAAACCTGTTATTTTTTTACGTTGTGGTGAGAATACATAACAAATCTATGTTTGATCTCTTTCCAAGATTCCTTTTCATTGGTAGATCAAACGCGTCGTTGCTATGGCGCTAATACGTTTATGGCGTATCTTGAACTATGTAAATATTTCCAGAAAAAATAAAAAATAAATTTTAGAACAGCAAAAATATGAAATACATAAATGATATTTAATATTATTCTTAAGCGCTAAAAAAATATTAAATAATATCTTCGAAGGTCTATTGATATTACTTAGAAAAGGTTATAACCTAATGTGTATTATTGTACAACATTGCAGGTCATAGGAGCTTCTATTTGTAGGCTGATCATGAACAAGACGACTAGGAACAACAAAATATATAATGTGAATAGGTACTATCGAAGAACTTCATATCTAAGCAGTTTGAAAACAAAATCCCGAGAACACGATGACCACATCTGTTTAACGCCCTATTTGCGTCGACAAATGAAACAAAAAAAAATATAGGTAGGTAGTAATATTTTGTCGTTTTTGTTTTTTAATTTTTTTGTTGCTCGTGTGTTTTGTAGGCTCTGTTACAATGATGTCTGGCCCTTTTTCGACCACCAGGAACAGCAGCAACAAAAGAAGCAACGATGAGAAAGATTAAAATTTTAATGTTTACTGTCTTTTTTTTTCATTTCCAAATACAAGGGACACATAAAAAATCTGATGCTGCGATACTATTGGTTGATGAAATTTCTATAGCAGCAAAGCGCTGCAAGTAGAATGCTGCGAGTAGATTCATAGGGTACCATTAATGTGTCCATGAGCCAGACTAATAAAACATGCAATCGATGGTACCAATTAGTCGTTCAAACGGAATCTATAGCTGTGTTTGGCATTAATAGGTAAATTATTCAAGTAGCCATACTAAATCAGTAATAAGTACGGTACGAGTATATACAAAATTATGGGTCTATTTTTTACTTTAATTATGGGTTTATTATCTACATAGATCGGTGAAATCACGCGGGAAAAACATGGAATCATAATCAAACGTTAGAACAGGCAGTTTCGCTTGTATTTCAACGGACAAGTCATGGTTGAACAACTGCGATTTCCTGGCTTATAGTTAGTTACACGGCGCAACCAGGTGTGATAGCGCCTTAAGGTGGCTATCATTGCTAATTTTAATGTTTTGCTTATTAAATTTTGTAACGTTAGGTGCGTAGTAAATTAGTAAAGCGCGTAGTGCGTCAAGGTAAGGATACATATAGGTAAGGATCGTAGCTGATGGTATTCTATAATTTCCCCCTACCCCCATAGGAAGCCGGCGTGAGTTTATGTATTTATTATTATTATTATTCATATATTAAACAAGTTACAATGACTCATAGATGATATTCAATACATTACACATACAACAATGGCACGTGTGATTTGATTGACAGTGATTTTTATTTTATATTTTTATTTATGGAAAATAAACTTACAACTATGTTAGTGATACAATTACACAAACACACACAACAAAATAATTACTGCTACCGCATTCCAGCAGAGATACTGGAGCAACGACTCACAATACAGCAGTCCAGCCTGTCAGCAATAACTCCCAGGATGCTGTTGGAACTGGCTCGCACCCTGCGCACCAATGACGCACATCTTTTACGCATTAATGCATAAAAGCAATCAACACGCAATTCCACTTGTATGTATAGATATTTAGTTCGGAGTAAATACTAAAATAAAAAATACATGTGGAAGCTTGTAATTAGCAAATTTTCCTACCTATGAATGATTTTAATTGTGTTATTAGTCTGTAAGCTTTCTGTAAAATAAAATAAATAAAGACATGTAGTCATGCAGTGGCTTTTATGACCTTTCGGGCAGATGTCAAGGTTTCTTTCGCTGAAAACAGTTCACTTCTTTTATGTCACCTATAAGTTTTGGATACGTAACTAAAGGCCAGTATACAAATTTACCCGATAAAGTTAATAAAAACTTCAATAAATATGATAGCAAAAATTTATTCACCTATTAGTAGACACTAGCAGATATTTGTTAAAAGAATCATCTCTCAATAGGCGAAGGTTTTCATGTCTAAACGCGGCGCCGACGCTATCTTGGAGGTGCTGCGTTTTGCGATCGCTGGCGCAACTGAGGTGCTGGTCTCTTCCGTGACAGACATTCTCGATTACCAGATGTGCACGAACATCGAAGACAGTCCTCCACAGCTGGGAAACGAAGCTGTATGTCAGTAACAACAAGTATTTATAATTTTAAGATGTTTTTTATTTAGCAACACAGGGACCAATCCGTTCTAGATATAGCCTCCACATAAAACTGGGTCTTATCTGAATGCCTGTATTTTGCCATAAAACAAAGAAATAAGGCTCTGAAATTGCGCTTGCTATGATCAGTCCATTAGAAAACATGTTGAACCACTTATTCAGAAGCCCGAAAGACTGCAGATTCCAGTTAGTACATACTGCAATTTTTGCCACATCATGTTTAGATGTTGTGTTTGTCATATTGTATGTTTGAAATTCTTTGGCTTACAGGTCATTCTATTTTATATTGTCTTTTTTGGAAATTTGTGAAGACATTGTAACTTATAACATCGCCTTGGATGAGTCTGTAAAGGTGTTATAATTGTGATTTGAATAAATAAATAAATAATAAATAAATAGATTAGAACCAAAGTCACTTTTGTGAAAAAGCTAAGTAGATAGACCAGAAAGTTTCAGCTTAGAACTACGAAGCAAAAAAAAAACATTCAATTGATTTGGTCGACTTTGGTCAGCACTTTTAATTTTCTATTTTTAGTTTTATATTTTATCAGTTGTGCTAAGCATATACTAGACGTAAAACAATCATTGACAAACCTATAATAACAGGTCCGAACACTAGTAAAACACAGCCTATTAGTAACCGCAGTATTGCATTATGCGCGTCCTCCTTTTGGTACAATTCCAAACCTCGAAGCATGCACAACAGGACTGCAATAGTAAGGAATTATTAGCCACTCACATTGTTCAGTCAGGGAAACATTGTTAAGAAAATTTAAACCTTAAGAGGAAATGCGGTCGGAGAGACTTTGGAAAATTAGGTATTTGAAGAAACTATCGCTGTCGCGAGCGCTCGGCGGTCGGTCGCTATTCGTGCGATAAGGACAGCCGCAGATCCGACTGAAAAGCCTAAGAAAAAAGTCATAATTCGAGGTTTGGCTCTCGCCTATTTCGTCCTCCAATATTTGACCAATTTAAAAGATATTTCATAAACTGAATCAGTAGAATATATACTGTGTCCCTATGTTTTTCTTTTTTCATAAATAGTTGTCAAATTTGTATACTAGACCTCTGTAGACAGCGGTCTTAATAGGTAATTTTGAGCATTTTTTGGGGTTCTAGTGCTTACAAAGTTAATGAACATCATCAAAAAGTAAAACATAGGTGGATATTTATTTTACTGTAAAAAATCATTGCTTTAAGGTCATAAACCAGAAAGAAAACAGGCGAGAGCGTTCCTATGGAGAAAAGACCACCCACATTTCCTCTTAAGTAAATTTTCCGTATTATTTGTTTTGTATCAATATCCGGAATCCATCTTGAGTCAAGCACCTGTTTTTCAGCCTGTTGTCAGCATTTCCTTTGCCTCTCCGCTGGTGGCGCCCTCTATACTTACCGTTGGTACTAGTATTTTAAGCACGCATCGGGTGATGGCCCGATTTACCGTCATTATAGCGTCGTTTTTCGCGCCGTTTAGTTGTTAGCGTTATTTAAAACTTCGCGAAATAATTCTACCTATTTTATTAATTTAAAAGTTTGGTAAAAACCATTTCAGTTTTAGATTCGTGAAATTTTTTAACTCTCCGTTGGTATTATGGAAAATTCTAATAATAATTTAGAGTCAGAAAGTGTTAATGACGGGTCATTACCGCGTAAACGAGTTCGTTCTGCGACACCAAGTACAAAAGATAGTGATAGTGATTCTTCTACGAGTAGTGGTCCCAGCCCTGAGAAACGCAGAGCGAGAAGAGATACTCAAACCGTGAGTTATGCACAATTTGAGTTCTTATCACAACAAGTGCCCTATTTAACAAATCTTATAACGAAAAATTCCGACTTTGAAAATACGAATTCTAATGCTAAAAACAATACGTCCGTTTCCACAAATGTATTAAACTTACGACGACCTGAAAATAACAAACTTCAGATTTTGTCGGAAGTCAGTACAACGGTAAAAGATCCGATTTACCCTAAGGCGAATGAAGAATTTCTCAAAAAATTAACGGAATTACAGCGTTTTAAATGTGACGATTGGTATGCCGTTCGGTTTTCGGACGCACAAAAGAAATATTTAGCTACCCCCGGTTTTATCGAGTTAAATGTTAACGACGAATTAAAGCGTTTTGAATCGGATATGTTAAAAGAAGATACACGTTCATATTTATTAGAACGATCTTTTGCTGGATTAACGAATGCGTTACTTACTCAAAAAGACGAATTGCATAAAACATTACAATCATTGGTGGATTGGTCAAATGAGTCTAGAGAAACGTTGACACCCAACACGTTATTCGAAAAAGTGGAGTTATTATTTTCGAAAGAATCCGCTTATAGTACAGTTACTGACGACTTGTTACAAATAGTGTGCGGTCGTAGAGCCGATTTAATAAATATACGTCGTGAGGCTATGTTGCGCCAGATTTCCGAAGGTTTTCATCGCGATGTATTACATAAAATTCCTCCTAGTACAGAATCACTTTTTAATGACGAGGCAGTTCAAATCTACCTTCAAAAAATTGGGGGGGTGGATAAATTAACTGTATCAACAAAATCAGTACCTCAAACTTATTCTAAAGAATTTTTTTATCAAAATCAAAAACCATCGACTAGTAAGCAAGCTGATGATAGATTTTTTCGTCGAGACAACTTCAATAAAAGACAAAAACATGGCTCACACGCTCCACAACAGAAAAACAAAAACCGAGCAAGTAACCATCGAGCCAAACCTAGAGGAAAGAAATCGCAATCGCAGGCATTTACTAAACACAAGCGTCGCGAATGACTGTCGGACATTTCAAGGCGGTTGTCTAAAGCAATTTCAGTATGCTTGGAGCAATCTAGGTGCGCCAGACAAAATATGCCGGCTGTTAAACGGTGCACGCATACCCTTCATACTGAAACCGCCGCTAATATTTCCGAGTCCCACGGTTCTCAAATGTTACAGAACCAAAACATCTCCCAATATGACCATACAGATTCAAACCTTGTTAGAGTCAGGTGTACTAGAACCTGCAGAACGGACGCCCAGCTACCTTTCCACGTTCTTTCTTGTACCGAAGTCGGATCAGACCTGCCGTCCTATCTTCAATCTGAAGCAACTGAACCAGTTCGTAGTAGCCAAACCATTTCAACTATTCAGTCACTTCCGTGTTCCAAATTTTTTGCAACAACAAGATTGGATGGCCAAACTAGATTTGAGCCAAGCATATTTTCACGTGGCCATCGCACAGCAGCATCGCAGGTTCCTGAGATTAAATTATCATCAAGATTTACATCAGCATCAGCTACTTCAAATGACTTGTTTGCCGTTCGGCCTTTCATCGGCACCCAGAACGTTTGCCTCAATAACCAATTGGGTGGCGGAATTCCTGAGGAGTCACAACATCAGGTGCGTCGTATACTTGGACGATTTCCTTCTAGCAAACCAGTCAAAATCGCAGTTGGAAGACGACATCGCATTCACGATGAAGATTCTGCATTTACTGGGCTGGACAATCAACTTCGAAAAGTCTGTACTGGCTCCGACGCAGTGCCTTGAGTTTCTCGGCATAACATGGGACACAAAACGCAACGCAAAGTCCCTGTCGGAGCCGAAGTGCCTATCGCTACGCAATGCACTTCACCAACAGCTCCAGACAAGCAAGTGGTCCCTCAAACAGTACCAAACTCTAATGGGGAGACTCAACTTTGCAACGTTCGTGACTCCGAGAGGTCGGCTTCACTGTCGCACTCTGCAATACTACAGTCGACAGCTGTCGGTGAAACACCCGTACCGGCTGATACCTATCCCACAACCAGCTCGGTCAGAGATGGAGTGGTGGAGTCAAGCTATAGGAAAGTCGATGCCGATCCACTTGAGTTCGGTGACACACCTATTGACTACAGACGCATCAGACATCGGATGGGGGGCACAACTCAGCGATACAAATATTGTGGGAACCTGGACAAATTCACAAAGGATATGGCATGCCAACAAAAAAGAGATGTTCGCTGTTTACGCAGCTATACTTCAGAACCAACAGCAACTCCAAAATGCACAGATACTGCTGCAAACCGACAATCGGACAGTAGTGTCGTATATAAACAAGGAGGGTGGCACAAAATCCAAGAAACTTCTCCAACAAACCCAACAACTTCTTGCTGTTCTAGACAAACAGAACATTCATCTGACAGCACATTATTTTCCGGGCAGATTCAATGCGGAGGTAGATGCTCTTTCTCGGCGGAAGGCTTGCCCAGAGTGGCACTTGACGAGGCAAGCAACGACACAAATCTTTCAAATGTGGGGCTCGCCGGAGATAGACCTCTTCGCATCGAGAACAGCTCATATAGTACCAAGGTACGCATCATTGGACGTGAACGATCAGGAAGCACAACACCACAACGCATTTTGTCATCAGTGGCACTACGACCTAGCTTGGTTGTTTCCGCCACCAAATCTGATTCCCAGGGTTCTCAGACACTTAAACCAAGCCAGCGGAGACTACATATTGATTGCCCCGAAGTGGAACAAGGTATTTTGGCAGGCAGATGTTCAACGGCGAGCGCGACATCCCCCTTTTCTGATTCCAGATCTAGCCCGCAATCTGATAGACACCAGAACAGGGATGCACCCGCCGCAAGTGCAAGACCTAAACTTGGAGGCATGGCTGATTTCGGGTGGCCAGATATTTTGACGGACTGGACAGATCAAGAACAAAAACTCCTTATGTCAAGCTGGAGAGGCTCCACAATCAATACCTACAGACCAGCGTGGCGCAGATGGAAGCGATGGTGTGAGTCACATACAATTAATTACAAATACCCTAATGCGGATCAAGTAGCTCGATATTTAGCACATTTACACTGTGACATTGGTCTTGCTTATAGAACTATTTTGGTACACAAATCTGTTATTTCAACTTTCACACACTTAACATCAAATATTGATTTGTCGTCTAATTTTTTTATAAAACATATATTAAAAGCTATTGCTGTCGCACGAGAGAAATCTGCTAAACCACCTATTTGGAACCCTAAAGTTTTATTGCAATACATGAGTACTTACAGTTTTGATGAAAATAATATATTTCATGTATCGAGACATGTTGCTACTCTCTTACTGCTAGCATCAGGCCGCCGGGTTCATGATCTTACATTGTTACGAATTGATAGCACTAGTTTAGTTGATGAAGATACCTCTATTGTATTGTGGCCAGCATTTGGCTCTAAAACAGACAACCATAACCATAGGCAGTCTGGATGGAGGCTTAGGGAACATCCTGATAAAAAAATTAATTTGATTTATTGGATAAGACAATTATTACTTATTACTCTGAACCGTCGAGGAAATATAAAACATTTGTTTATTACAGTTAAAAGCAATATAAAACCTGCATCTAGAACCGTTATTGGCGGATGGGTGAGGTCTCTCTTAAAAGCTAGTGGTATTGATGCAACTCCAGGATCAGTAAGATCTGCAGTAGCTTCTCTCAATTTTGTAGAAAATTTTCCGATTGATCAAATTCTTGCAACTGGTAACTGGAAAATGATTCATACCTTCCAAAATTATTATCAAAGGGAATTGCAAAATGATTCGAATATTCCCAAACATTCTGTATCTTTATCTAATTATTTTGATCCTGTTCATTGAAAGATTACCATAATTTTTCTTTATTTATTTATTTTGTTATATAATGCGGCTGCAAGCATGTATGCAAGCAAGTATGTGCTTGATTAATTATTGTAATACATTTACATAATAATGCATTGTTATTTTTATTAACCCAATTTCTTCTTACTTCCTTGTACACATTATAGCGTCTTTGGGTTAAACGCACCAGGTGATAACAAACACATCACTCAAGATGGATTCCGGATATTGATACAAAACAAATAATAGAGAGTTTTACATAAAATAAAACTTACCTATTATTTTTTCATCAATATCCGGAATCCAGGTAAGGTCTACCTGGTGCATCATGAGTTCCATAATGACGGTAAATCGGGCCATCACCCGATGCGTGCTTAAAATACTAGTACCAACGGTAAGTATAGAGGGCGCCACCAGCGGAGAGGCAAAGGAAATGCTGACAACAGGCTGAAAAACAGGTGCTTGACTCAAGATGGATTCCGGATATTGATGAAAAAATAATAGGTAAGTTTTATTTTATGTAAAACTCTCTATTATAGCCATTTTATACAACTGGCAAAGAATGGCAGGTGTGATTTAAATATACGGACAGATAAAGTTAGTAGTTAATTTGCTTAACAATTTTCCCGACTTTACCTTGTTGTTCAAATAGGAAATTGAGACATTGGCCGTTTTCACACTGCGACGATAACGACACCGACATATCGGCAGCTCGGACAACGATATTGGCCGACAATATCGGGACGATATCGGTATGTGACAAGATGTAACCAATAGCTTATTGTCATGCGATATGCCACAACCTTAGAGTATATAACACTACTCTAAGGCCACAGCAGCCTCGAATATTCGCGCTGCGCAAGCAAAAGCTTATATCGCAGCGCGATACCAAAAGTGTATTCGAGGTAATAATGGCAGCAGTGAACAAGTGCACTGTGTCGTCCGCTGATATCGGAACGCAATCAATGTCGACGACGATACCGTTGACTACACCGACACATTGTGAAATGAAACTACATGCGCGACGATATCGTGTCGTTATCGTTATCGACCAATGTTAAATCGGCCATTCAAAGAGGATGTATATCATACTAACCGGATGAAAACATACATAGCCCGAGACAAAAAGCTGACATTAGTAAAACGCTGAAAAAGAGTAGATTTTGATTAGAATCATAACACATAACAACATCACGCCTGTCTTCCCCGAAGGGTTAGGCAGAGGTGTAGGACCTGTGGTACACCCACATTTCACCAGTTGTGTTTCGTCAGTCCTTGTTAATCTATTTATTAATATAATATTTATTTAATACATTTATTTGATTTTACTGCTCTGCTCGCGACTTCATTCTCGTGGAAGTCGATTGGCCCATGTTACTAGCTGATAAATGTAGCTTTCTTAGGTGAAATAATTTTTTATATTGGTTTAGGATTTTTTGAGTTTATCCATTACAAACAAACGTACAAAAAATCAAATCATTTCTCTTTATTATAATTATTATTAGTTTAGAAAGTTTAGAAAAAAGGATTTGCCATATAGGCAACCAGTTGAATTCATTTACAATGCTATGCGGTACTAAGTAGATATTTGTGTGGCAATTTTATGGAACGCCATGTTCCATAAAATTGCCAAGTGCAAGTCCTCCTAAAAAGACAAATTTCATAAATAGTTTCCGTTAAGAATAGAACGAGAGTAGGGAGGACTTTGCCCAGCAGTGGGACAATAATAGCTAGTAAAAAAAATTATAGAAGAGGCTTGGAAAACTGTTCATCTATGTATTTTTGTACACACACAGTTGTTACGCACGTCCGCTTCGCTCTTAGTGACTTGTGATTCTCGAAAAGAAGCAAAAGGTCCCCTTGCAAGGAACCATGACTTAATTTTGATGGATTCGCTATAGCTTGTCATGTTTTTGTTGATTTTCATAGCATGTTATTTGCGCTACAAGGCAAAAATCCTTCGAGAACAGGGTATAGAAGTAATAGGATATCAATAAATCAATGGAAATTATATTCAGATGTTCAGATGGTAAGGTCCAATTCTAATTAAGAAAACAAACAAGTCGCACTTAAATCTCATCATTGTTCCGATTATAGGTAACAAATACAATAAATACTTTCTAAAAATATAAAAGGTTAAATACAAAAATAATTTTACAAAATTGAGCGACGTTTATCTGAAGTCAAACTGAAGGGTCGCAGATCATAAATTCGTTCCATTAATTAGGTACATAACAAAAGAGGTATGGACCAGGTAAGTTGAATTATTATTTTTATCCAAACATTATTTGGAGGCTTGAGAAGCTTTATGAACACAGTTAGAATTTTGAAACCTAGTGATCGCTTTGAGAGATAACTTATATACTTTTATCTAATTATTATTACCTATAGTACCTGGGCGACCGAGATCTGCTCTGGTGAAAATAGAAAATGCTCATTTAATAGTATAGGAAAGTTTATACTAATCCATGCGGCCATGATAGTAGGTACTTACTAATTCCATGCTGCTATTTTAGTGGGTACTTACAAATTCCAAGATAACATGTCATTATTCTAAGGTGTAATTTGTCATTATTCTTGTTATAAACTTTGGGCGACCGAGCTCTGCTCGGGTGAAAATACGGAGAAAACGATTTTTCCCAGATATGAGACCTAGCTAGATCGATTTTTCGCCCCCGTAAACCCCTATATTGCAACTTTCATCGAAATCTTTAGAGCCGTTTTCGACAACGTGATTACAAATATACGAGTATAAATACGTATATAAAAATATTGCTCGTTTAAAAGTATAGGATTAAAAATTAATAATGTATGTGTTAACGTGTTTTCTGTGTTTATATGTGTGTGTGTATTAGAATAATTGAATAAATTCTCTAAATGATGGTGAAAATCGCATCTAAATCCTTTGCGTCGTTTAGATGAACGACGCGGTCACACAGTCATTCACACGAAAAGCGACTTTAATTTATAATATGTATAGATATGGATAAGTTAAAATTAAACACATTAGGCGTATAAAAAGAGGCAGACAACTGAATTATGCACGTGAAATTAGCAGCTATCCATATGATCTATCAGTTTTCTACGAAACGGTTGTCTGAAGAGTATTTCCCAGGCCCCTACCAGTGCAGTTCAAGTAAACAGAAGGCCAATTCTCGTACTTAAAAAACGTTCACATTCAAGTCGCAATCTGTCAAACTTGTCAAAAATGTTGTTAAATTGATTGTATTTTTGACAGATTGCGAATGAGAGATGCGAATGCGAACATTCTTAACGAGAATTGCCACTCTGGTCTGTTTAAATCACACAGTAAAAATACATAAAGTTTTCTTATGACTCGGCTCTCACAACTAAGATATTTTAACTTCATCTGAAAGTATACCAACCTACATTATTCTTTCAGTCGGAACTTCGTTCTTAGTATTATTAGATGTCTTACTTGTTTGAAAGTCCTTATTTGTTTAAGATCAGTCTCAGAGTTACTGTAGTTGCTTATATACTTTAACATGGTTGCATATTATTTTTGTACATAAATATTATGAAGTCAGTAGAAATGGCTATGCCTTTGTCATATATACTAGCGTTACAAAGTTCTTTGGGCACCTTGTGAAAATCGGAACTAAAGCCGCCATCTTGTTTTTTCAAAACATTTCAGAAAACAATAGGGATGTTGACTGCGAAAAGTAAAATCTATTAAGTCCGCCAGTCAGATAATAAAAAATATAGACACGTATTTTTTGCTTTATCATATTAATAAAAAATAGTTTAGATAAAACGCATTAATGTGGGGGAGTGGGGGCTCGCTACGTCACAAGTCAGTATAAAATCTACCGGCCAGTGATGTCATGCCACATTTTAACGCATCGCCTACTCAATGTATTGCTGTAATCTTTTGATAACGTAAAAAAAGAAAAAATACGTGTCCAATATTTTAAGCTATTGCATAGCTTCTATCGCGGGCCTTGAGCGTGGAGACCGAATCCAGAAATTCCGTAACGAAAATAACCTAACACCCCCATAGAGTGAAATTTTAAGTGACACAAATTGCATAAGTTGATAAAAAATGCTATGCAATAGCTTTACCGTGGCAGCCTCCGAGTGCCACACGTCTTTTTTTATTTTAATAATTTACCTGACGGACAAAAAATATCATTTTCTGTCAACATCCCTATTGCATAAATCCCGTATTTAAGTGTATTATCTATGTGCACAAATGTTTAAGTCTCAGAGTAATAACTCTAAGGTTTAAGTGTTTACCAACAGCCATAGATAATACACCAGACGCGCCCCCTGGCAACATCATTAGAGCGCCAAAATCTTCTTACTGTGCGTTTGCTCTGACGAAACATCGCAACAAAACATGTTGAAATCTCTAAGTCCTGTCAAAAATTGTATGGAACATTGACAGAAAATAGAGATTCCAACATGTTTTGTCGTGAATGTTTCGCCAGTGCAAATGCACAGTGTAGAATGCGTGACGATTAGAAATGTGCAAAACTGATGCCATTTCCTGGACTCCTAAAGCAGAGGTAGCAAACATGTGTCTGTTTTAGTTTGTAAACTAAGAACCCCATAGTCTTAACGAAGTAGTTACGTCACTACCCTGAAACATTTACCTTGTTCGTTACACGTCATTTAGCTACTTCCAACTGCTACTGTAATGTACGGAGTAACACGAAACAGGAAAACGCGGTAATTGCTTCAGAAATACTTGCAAAGGTACTGTTGCAAGAATGTGATGATTTCTGCGTAGAGAGCCTTACAAAACCATACATAACCGACAGTTTATACCTATCCAAGACAGGTGGCCACAATTTAAACAAGTACCCTATGGAAAAACTCATAATGAATCTGGTATGGAATGGAATATATGGTAGCTCCTATTGTGTTGAACGTTTCGGTTAATTTGTGATTCTGTCATGGATTGAGGAACTAATTTTGACAGTTTTTTTGGAAAGCGAAGGAAGCAAGGGAGTGTCTACTTCGTTAAAACAAGTTTTCACATACCTACCCTGACCCAGTATATAATACACATGCAAAAACGTAAATATTGAAAAAAAAATGTGCGTAAATGTTTACTTATTCAACCACGTGCTCTAAGGTATGGATTTTATACCTCCAACTGTTTTCCTGCGATAGTATATTGAAAAATTATAAGCCTAGTTTCTATATACAATAATTTGTATTTGTAGCCAATGTTAATCAAAATGCCTATAGAATCATATATCCTACACCCCCGTTACTAATAACTCGAGAGTGAAATTATACCAAACTTAAACATAAAAAAATGTATGGTTTATCTGAAGCTTATACTGGTGGTAACTTGACGATGTGTTTAGTTGTTTTTATCGTAGCAGCAGCCGTAGCACAGTGCTACGTCAAGCGTTGCTCAATGCTACGCAGTGCTACGAAAAATTGAAAACATAAAACTTGACACTTGAGTTACATGAAAAACAGTAGCCTAGTGCATGAATAAATTAAAGTGACAGCGATCGCTGATTCCCCTAACGACAGTATGGTAATTATGGCGTGATCCCTTGGTTGTTCGCCGTAGTGATTTATGGGGTCGACACATGTTTCAGTAAAGGTTGTACATGTCAAACACGGCCTCAAAGGTCGGTAAGGTTAGTTCCGCAAACACAGGGTAAATCTATTGTTTTGTAGTTAAACATTATATACGTGATTTTTTTTTTTAAATATGTAAGTAATTTCTTTCCTCTCGCATTCCTGCAACCAAAATCTAAATGTAAATAATCAAATTTGTGGGAGTGATTTCGTGAAAAGCATGGTCTAATAAAACAAGGTCTGGCATTCTGGGAGTGACACATGCTTACGTCACTATCCAGTTGCCACTTTATTGCAACAAAACATGAATTAAGGAAAGATTTTCAGTCACTATTCTGTTAAAAAATATGTACAAAGCATTTGATGACGACACGGTTGGCGCAGTGGCTGAGTGATCGACTGCTGCGCAACGTGTCGCGGGTTCGATCCCCGCACGGAACAAATATTTGTATGACCTGCAAGTAGTTGTTCCGGGTCTGGGTGTTAGTGTATGTGAGTGTCTATGTTTGTAAACGCACCCACGATACAGGAAGAAATTCTTAGTGTGGGGCAAAGTTATAAAAAAAAGAAAAAAAATTGTCGTTTTTTTTGTCTAAACAAATGAAACAATTCAATTTAAACATAAACCAACGTAATTGTTAATTCAAACCTCATTGTTTTATCGGATTCGCACAGGTAATAACGGTAGTTGGGGAGTTATTATTACAAACTTCTGGTAACACATATATGATGACGTAGACTTGTGTCACCCACGTGACCACTGTGTCTCGGAATTCTATACCTGGCGAAGTATATTATTATACCATGGTGAAAAAGAACAGAAATGTGTAACAGGAAGTCGGGGAAGCGCGCGCTATTTGATTTGACCAATCAGCGCGCGCGGTGCTAGAGTTGGCCGTCCGAAACGACCTAGACGCCGCTTTAATTTTGGTTATTACCTTAATGTTGCTGCAGGGTGAGATGTCAGATGTTACACATCATTTGCGACTACGGTAAGGCTCACTCGTTGTTTTTATTTTTATTAAAACAGTTTTTACGTCCCCACATATAAAATTTAAATGATCCGGATCACTTTTAAACACAGACATCCAAAAAGTTTCGTGAGTACCTCTTAAGTAATAAAATTTATAACTTTTAGTATTATAAACTTTTATGACGAGAAGTTTTTATTCTCGTCTATTTAACGTCAAAGGCAGCAGTCATTTGTTTTTATAGTAGCTATTTTATCTTGAGGTGACTGGCAGTTATAAATAATAGTGTTTATTTATAACCATGTTAGTGCGGAAATATCCAGTGCTTTATGTGAGCCCGTGTGAGCTTCCCAAAGTCCACTACAATGTATGGTCAAAGAGGAAATTTCGGCAATGATGCTTTCACACACTCTTCGCAAACGAATTTTTTATCACATTTTGCATCGTACAATAAAACAAAAGTACCTATTTGAACTATAGAAATATTTGAGCAGTGCCTGCATACACATTATTTTTAACCCCGAACCCAAAAAAGGGGTGTTATAAGTTTGACCACTATGTGAGTGTATCTGTCTGTGGCATCGTAAAACAATCATAAACAGGTGAACCAAATTGAATGCAGTTTTTAAAATTGGAAGCAGGTTTTGTAGCCATTGTTTTTATCAAAATCGCTCAGCTGTTTGAAGATTATCAGCTCTTATCTAGTTGATGAATGGATTTGAGCGTCTTCAACAGGTCTGATTGATTTTAAATTTGGTATTCTGTTACTTCAATGATATTAGAAGAACATAGCAACCTTGAACTGATGCTGCAGCATCATCTGAAATTTGCAGGAAACCCAACTCCCTTACCAACTTACAACACAGGTATCGTGTTTGGGCTCATTTGAATGGTCTCAATGGATAGGTTATAGATAGATGATAGATGCACAGGGTCTGGTGACGGACTAGGAAAGAGAAATGAGGAAATGTTTGTGGCGGGAGCTTTTTAATTCTATACATATAAAATGCTTTGTCCTGAATGACTGACTGACGGATCAACGCACAGCCTAAACCGCTGATCGTACAGACTTGAAACTTAGAGGGCGTGTTCTTTGTATGACGTAGGTATCCGATAAGAAAGGATTTTTCGAAATTCTACCCCTAGAGGGGTGAAAAAGGGGGGCAAAGTTTGTATGGGACAACGTGATTCCTTGGTCCAACGTACTTCAAATTTTGCATAAACATTCTTTAACAGAATTGATGGAAGACGTATGTCGTATTTTATTCAAATTATTCAATTAAATAGGTAGAAAGTTATTTTGGTAGTGATTTACTTCGAAGTTGATATCAATACTCCTTAGTGCTTTTGATATTACATTTTATTTTGACACATGTTTGAAATCTCAATCCGATTTTATTAAAAAAAGGTTGAACTCACATAAAAGCTTGGTGCAATGCAAATAGTCTTTAAAATTGGAATGTCTCGAAAGTCACCGTACTATATTAGTACCGCATTTGAAGGTTTCTAAGCTGTAGGCTGCCTGTCCACTGGAGCGGAGACGAGAGGAGAGGATCGGAGATGTGCCAATATTAACGAATAGAATCTAAACTCTGGGCCGGAGTTTAGATTCAATTGGTTAATATTGGCGCGTCTCCACTCCTCTCCTCTCTTCTCCGCTCCAGTGGCCAGTCAGCCTCACAGAGGTCTGTATTTATTCCTAGGATTCCCCTAAAACCATCAAATTACCCCTTCGAATTCAAGAGAGTGCAGTTTCCCATCAAAGTCTGCTTCGCAATGATCATAAACAAAGCTCAAGATCATACTCTTAAGGTAGCGGGAGTAGACTTGAGGGAAAGCTGTCCTGTGTTGAGCTAGATAAGCATTTTATAGTGTGCGTTTACAGACCTCCAAATTATCAAAACTACTCTATATTTGAGTCAGTAATGGAAGATGTTTTAGCTAAACTTGCAACTGGTAATAAATCAGTAATTATTTGTGGTGACTTTAATATTAATATTTTAGAAAATAATTCAAATAGCAGTAGATTATTAAGCCTCTTCAAATCATTCAATCTGTCAAATGTGTTTTTATAACCAACGCGAATAACTTCGACTACTGCTACATGTATCGATAATGTCTTTTGTTGCTGCGACTATTTAGATAAAGCCATTGTAAATGATCTCCCTTCTGATCACAGCGGTCAAACCGTTAGTTTTGAGTCCAGCACACCAATACAAAAAGTGCAGATTCAAATTAGACCAATAACATCGGGTAATTTAAATAAGTTTAACAACACTTTAATTAGCAAGTTAAGTGCTCAGGGCCTAAATTTGTCCAATGGAAATATTCTGTATGAACAATTATTTTCATTAGTGCAAACAGAGTTCAATAATTCATTTAAGAAAAAAACTAAAACTATTTGCCCTAAGTTTTTATTCAGTGACTGGGCAACTAAAGGGATCAGGAAAAGTAGGGAAAGATTATTTGAACTGTATGGCCTTAAGCCGTATATTAACACGGAAACTTTTAATAAGTATGTTGCTACTTACACTAAAACTTTTAAAAATATCTGAAAAGCAGCTAAAGCTTCTTTCATTAGTAACAAGGTTAAATCAGCAGACAATAAAATAAAGACAGTTTGGAAAATTATTAACAATGAAACGAACAAGAACAAAAGACATAATACTGATTACACACTTGACACTTCCCGCGGTCTCATTAGCGACAACATCGATGTTGCTCAGGAATTTGCAAATTTCTTTACCAATATTCCAATTAAAACTACAGAAACTTTAAATTCGTCCCCCTTACTTGCTATTGATTTATTAAGAGCGAATGTTTCAGCCTTTCCCGTGGAATTTAAATTTAAACATGTAAACCCTGTGGTCGTTGTAAAGGCTTATAAGCAACTCAAGATCAAAATTACCGAAGATCTGTGGGGTATGTCTACTAAAGTTTGTCAATCAATTATTGAGACAATTGCACCCTATTTAGCTTTAATATTTAATTTGTGTGTGGATCAAGGGGTATTCCCGGATCTAATGAAGTACAGTAAAGTTATTCCACTATTCAAATCCGGAGACACCAAAGATACAAATAATTATAGACCCGTATCGGTTTTGCCGGTTTTCAGCAAGGTGTTTGAAAAAGTAATGTTAAATCAAATGCTCCAGCATTTTAATCGTAATAATATCCTACACGATCAACAGTATGGTTTCACCAAAGGACGTTGCACAACCGACGCCGGTGTCACCTTATTAAAACACATCTTTAACGCATGGGAAGAGGCACAAGATGCAATAGGCATCTTCTGCGACCTATCCAAGGCATTTGATTGCGTGAATCACGAAACACTGCTCTTGAAACTGGAGCATTACGGACTGGATAAACTTGCGCTTAGCTTAGTAAAATCATATTTGAATGATAGATTGCAGCAAGTTCAAATAAACGGTGTAAATTCATTGGGTTTAAAAGTCAAAATGGGTGTACCACAGGGTTCGATTTTGGGTCCCTTCCTCTTTTTAGTATATATAAATGATTTACCTCATTTACTGAAAAACCGACCACAAATGGTGTTATTTGCTGATGACACATCACTGATTTTTAAGATAAATAGACATGCACAGGAGCTTGACGAAGTAAATAACGCTATGCTTAAGGTACATAATTGGTTTACTGTAAATAATTTGGTATTAAATGAGAAGAAAACTAAATGCATAAGATTCACGTTACCAAATGTTAGAAGTAGTGAATGTCATGTTGTACTGAATAGGGAGACACTAGAATTCGTCGATAAAACGGTTTTCCTGGGGATCACGCTTGACTCAAAACTACAGTGGGGTCCTCACTTAACATCACTTGCAGGGCGGCTAAGTTCAGCCGCTTACGCTGTTGGGAAAATCCGCCAACTAACAGACGTGGATACCGCGAGACTGGTCTATTTTAGTTACTTTCATAGCATCATGTCTTACGGTATTTTGCTGTCGGGACGGGCTGCAGATATTAATTCTATCTTTATTCTGCAAAAGAGGGCTGTCAGAGCCATATATAACCTCCGCAGACGCGAATCTCTAAGGGAACTGTTTAAGAAAATTAACATCATGACGGTACCTTGTCAGTATATATATGAAAACATTATGTATGTTCGGAAAAATCTACATCTTTTTAGTAAGATAAGTGACAGGCATAATTTTAACACTAGAAATAGGAACAAATTAGATCAACCACGTTTCAGATTGTCTAAAGTGCACACTACTTTTATGGGGTACTGCGTAAAATGTTATAATAAAATACCACTCGATATTCTTCAACTGAATGAGAAGAAATTTAAAACATGCATTAAACGCACACTATGTAGACAAGCATATTATAAGTTGGATGATTATATCATAGATAAAAATGCTTGGCTTAATGCTGGTCCTGCTCCACAGCCACTTGGGCTCACTAGTTAAAAAAAAAAAAATATGTTTGGAAGAGTTGCTTCCCCTTTTTATTTCTCTGACATTACAAACTTAATGTTTATTTTTTATTTAAAACAAGTTTTAATTGTTGAATACTCCAATGGATAATGATTTTCTTTCTTTTTGGTAGTAACATTCTATTAATCTCTCAAATACATTGCAAATTTGTTTTGTATAATTTAGAAGCATTTTTTCAATTTTTGTAAATGTGAGTACCATGGAGCCGTTTTAATGTTATTAAGATGTATGTTGACTTGAAAGAGCATGGCAGTTGAGAGTATGTCATGCTCACTTAAATGTCTCGCTGATGGTGGCGAGTGTGTTAGATCATTCGGTTCCCTACAAAATGGTTGAGCTGGATGGTGCTGATCCATGCGTCATGTTCGTGAACGGGCGCCGTCAGTTGTGACTGGTCATCTCTTATCTGCCATGGCTTATTTTTAATCTTATATTTTGAATTGTTTTGATCATTTTTTGTACATTGTTCTCACATATAGAAGCAACAAGAATAATGTACCCAGGATTTTGTAATTTTCTATATTTAAAAGAGTGTCCTTGGAGTTTCTTGCCCGTTCTTCTCCATAAAGATCTACGTTTTGGAATGGGCAACTAGCTTCAACTATCTGACTAACTGACGCGACTATTTGACAATTCAAAAGTGCCTGTAAATGGTTTAATTGAAATAAATGCTTTGAGTTTGAGTTTGAGTTTGCTGCTTCTCCCACGGCCAGTTGTATTTGGCATGCTCCAGTGTAAGCGCACAGAATAGCCTGGTGATTCTAGCACCCGAAGGAAAAACAAAAAAAAATGTTTTTTAAATGTTATAACAAAATTAATAACGTAAAAAACCATCAAAGAAACCTATTAGAACCATTTTCGACTTCTACGCGGACGAAGTCGCGGGCAAAAGCTAGTGTTAATATAATTTCACTTGTTTTATGTATTTTACAGTTGTCTTAAACAAGATTGCCTTCATAAATAAAATTATAACAATAGTTGTATTTGAACAAACATGTCAGCAAAAAAAGTTGCTTTCAAAATAAAATAATATGTAACATTACCGCCAGCGCACAAGTTCCTAAAGTTAGAAAAAGTTATTAAACTAACTCAACAAACATGTCGAGGTTTACCAGCTAAACAAACTATTGCAATAAATAAAACAATTGTATTCATACATATTATAATTTTCATTTAGTCTTCAAGTTGGTGCACTAACATTGCAAGCGCTAGAAACTTTGGCAATAATAACAGACTGTAAATCTACTGGTTCTTTCATAGGAAAGCCGTTTCTCGACAGTAGTTGAGTGAATAATACAGGGAGCGCAAACACTAGGGTAAATGCGAACTGTTTATTTTTTAAACTTAATGTACTTGCTGGCTCGGCATTATTACGAACCGGCAAGCATCAACTATACAGCCGGTTACCATGGATTCAGGATATGATTCTGAACGCCCCTGCGTTGAAATTTTTCTGTCGGTTATTTAAAAAAAAAAACAGCTGCTCCATACATTTTGACCGCGTAGGTATTGCACTTTTCTATGAAACAGCTGGTTTTTTTTTTTTAATAACCGACAAAAATTTTCAACGTACTGTATCCATGGTAACCGGCTTTGCGTCGATGTCCCTGACACCCCATATAAAACGATGGATAAAACGTGTTTTTTCCACGTCCCGAGCGGGCTATTTTAATAATGAACACAGACAAAAGTAACTACCTACCTCATTGAATCAAATATTTTATTTAATACCCAGGGGAGATCGAGAAACGTCTGATCTGAAATTGTCTCTCTAAGGAAGATTCTGAAAGGTATTACTTTGATGAATTAGTATCGATGAAAAAATCTCGTAATTTTATTATTTTCATTCGAGTAAATTCTAGATATGCTAGGCAGAACTCTTAGACGACGGAAACGGGCCACGGTGCCCACGGCTAATGCAAATAGCTCTGTTTCAATCTTTAATTAATTTACGAAACTATTTCGGGGAGCTATTTGCTCTGCTCCGCATTCCGAAATGGTGACAGAGCCTTTGACAGTCAGTTGGGACAGACTTTTATTTACGGCTAATCTAAATAAATAAATAACTTCAACTTTAGTACACACAGTGTTTCCAGTGTGGTGGCATCTACATCGCCACATGCGAACTACGCATCAAACACCTGACATCACACAAAATCCTGACGTCACACAATTCCTGCATCAGGCAATTAGAGTTTACCCAGCGAATAACATCAACTATCCGACATCAATCGTTGGGCAGTTGCCCGTCAGACACGACACCGTCTAGTCGGATGATCCTCCCTTTTCTATGGATGAGTGAACTTTACACCCTGTTCCTCATGCCTTTAAAACCAGTATAAGCTGATCTCGCATTGTATAGGATTTCCGTATAATGAGAGGTCAGTTTATACTAGAATTGTATAGCTTGATATGTAGCCGTGTGTACGTGCTAGAACCGACGCCAAAACATTTCACAAAGGAGCAGGCTTCTGCTAATTCTCTAAAGATAAATAGTGAAAACAATATCGAGTTGTGAAGTGAGGCCAACATAGTTCGCTAATTGAATAACTTCAAGATTAGACAAGGAGGCTCCAACAACAAGTTTACAAAGTAATCCCTTTATCAACGCCTACCTTATATTAGGGTCAAGCGTGATTACTTGAACACATAACATACACTTCAATATTCAGGCCACATCCTTTGAATTTGATTTGTTCCTTTTTATTTATTTTTCTCTTTAGAAGTAGATGCGAAGTTCTGGGCGTATCGTGAACCTTATAAAACGGTCTCGTGTAACAAGGTTAGGATCAGTTAGTTTTAGTTACTCGGTGTAGAGATCGGACAATCCGGATGGGGAGTGCCTCCCGTTATTGTTTTACGGTATAACCTTTAACTTTTGTTTGTTGTTCATAAATTGAGTCCGTTTTGGGAATATGAAATTGTAATATCTGGAATGGCTTGCTTTGTTGTCTGGTTTATAAATATAACACTCCTGTTGTAATTGTTAGCGAAAGCAGATGATTGGTGGATACTTGGAAGTGAAATAACTTTTTGATATTTTCGATCAAAATGTCAAGCTTCGTTTACACGAGGAGAGTCACTTGCCCGTCGACAGACTATCATCGAAATCTTGTGTTTATACTCATCATCTGTAAACGGTGCACACGCAAGTGTGAGTAAGTGATATATCGCCTGGCGATTCTCACCTACGAGTCTCACATAGACATTCTCCCCTCTCGACGTTCGAGAAACTCTTCTTGTGTAAACGAGGCTATGGTTACCTCTTTGAAAGTAATTTTAAGGTGAATTCCATGAAATTATATTTCAAATAGCTCGTTTATATATTATGACAACACCGATGTTAATTAAGATTGCCACTACAAAAGAGACGCCACAAAACGAAACAATAAACATTACCTTATAATTTATCATAATCATACAATGGTCTTAAATAACACGGTCACAGAAGCAAATAAACTACTAACTTGATTACTTAGGACTAATTTCACCATTGAAACTGAACGCGACCAGAACAGTTTAACTGCGTTCAAGAGCTGTCAGTGTCAATCTTTCATAACAATAATGACACTGACAGCTCTTGAACGCGGTTTAGATGTACTGATCGGACTCAGTTTCACTGGTGAAATTCGCCTTTAGTATCAAATGCAAAGACGGTGTTAGGACAACCTCTGCTTGTTCAAATGTGAACTAGAAACATTGCGGACATTTTCTTTAGAGTCGTGAAGATTTAGCTCTTCCACGGGGATGTAGAGAAACGTAACTTTGAACACACAGCAGTAAACTAAACAGGGTAATATATTCACTAAATGTGCACTGCAGTACAAAGGTTTACACATTTTTGAATTATGACGCCATTTTCATATGCATAATGAAATTTTCAATTGTTTTGATGTAGTTTTCATGCTAATTTCGGTGACAAAGAAACATTGTGACGGGTTATGGGGTATGGGGTATTACCTCGTAATACATTGGTCGTCCAACGCGAGCTAAGTTATATTAATTTTGTGCACTGCAACATTATTTTGCACTTAGGTGGATTCAGAGTTCCTGAGTACCTACTTCAACAGTCACACACTGACATCTCTGTGACGCAAACTGTTACCATGGATTCAGCACATGATTCTAGACTTTGGTCTTTTTGTTATAAAAAAAAAAACTGCTGTTTCATAATGTATGGAAAAGCATTTTTTTTTTATAACCGTTGAAATATTTCAACGTCCCCTACATTCAGAATCATGTACTGAATCCATGGTAACAGTTTGCGCGTCAATGTATGCCACCCTGTTTTATCCGTGCCTCTGGTATGCATCACAGATACGTCAGTGTGTGACTGTTGAACTAGGTACTCAGGAACTCCCTGAACAACCTGTATAATACTACGTCAAAGGATCTTAATCTTGATCGACTTTATTAAACTCAATGTACGATTTTTATTATGTGGATGTGTTTTTCAGTTTAAAGATCTCCTTCTTTTCGTGTGGTTAGTGACTAACCTGGTGTCAGAATTTTAAAGCCGCCCATGGGCCTTTGACTTGGCTTCACATGTCGTCGAGAAATCTCTCAGGCGTGCCGGTTTCCTCACGATGTTTTCCTTCACGGTTTTTGAAGCAAGTGATAACTATACAACACGCACATAAATCCGAAAAGTCAGAGGTGCGTGCCTTGGGTTCGAACTCTTGACCTATGACTTGGCAGTCTGACGGTCACACCACTAGGCTATCACAGACATCAAAGATCTCCTGAGATGGGACATTAAGTCATTTTAATACTTTTAATACTATCAATTTCCCTGATACTACCCAATCGCCCTGTCACCAAAGTGCAAAAAACGCGGCTTAGATTATCTTTCAAGTAGAACGCCCTGCATCAAAATTGCGCTCAAAACTGAATCTGTCTACCCATAACGTAAAAGGGAAGAAACGCGAAGTGCCTATCTCTTCCTCTTGATAAATACGTGACGCTTACATCACGTCCGTATAAAAACGTTAACAGGTAATAGTTGGCATATGAACGAACGTCCTTGCTCAGGAGTCGAGCGCTACCGGGAAACCAAAACGACTACCTCGTTTACCACAGGAAATTCAAAGCCTTTTGCAATATTCACAAACGGAATAATTATTTCTTTTGCTCTTTCCATTTATGAAGAGGAAATTATACAGTTTCCAAAGAGTTGATCGCGTTTTTAACCGTAGGTAGTAAGATTTTTTTTTTTGTTTCGGTGGTTTTAATATTCGAATTCTTAAATCATCATGTATTTGATTAATCATCATTTACCTATCTATGTATTTAACACTTTCGACACCACTCATTTTCATAGAACGCATACGCCATGCCGCCATATTGGAAGTGAACCCTCCGAGAGGGTTGCCGGCATTACGTTTGCGCTAAAGTTAACCATCGCGGACGGCATTAGGTTTATAATCCAGTTGTAAAACACTATAAAACGAAGTAAAATTGTGTTTTTAGGGAGTCTTGTCGCACATGGTGGAGCATATGGTGGAGGTCTGCCCTGCTTGGGCGGAGCACCGCCGTGTCCTCACGGAGGCGATCGGCAGCGGCGATCTCTCGCGTCCGGCCCTGGTTCAGGTCATGGTCCGGAGCGAGAGTGCATGGGAGGCCGTCACTTCCTTCTGCGAAGCCGTAATGCTCGCGAAGGAGGAGGCGGAGCACGCGAGGGAGAGGCAAGATTCGCGCCCTCGGGCCCCTAGTCGCCGTAGGAGACGCCCCGGGCGTCGGGAGTCGCGAGCCGACTTCCGGCCACCGTAGGCGCGGCCTTGCGGACGGTGAGCAATGGGTAGCTCGCCGTCCGATAAGGACCAGGCCAGCAACGTTTATACTAATAAATCTTGTTAGAATATACAGCAGATTTTATTTTCACGGTTTATAATGCTGTATTCGCTAAGAAAAACCTACATTTAAAAGCGACTAGGTGAACTCTCCAGGAGGCACTGAATGTGTTAATCAAGAAGTTATGTATTCTTCATTTATACACGGTAAAACGGAACCTTTATGCTGCGTTCTACTTAAAAAGCGATCGTCGCACGAATTCGCGGTAGTCGCGATCATGTAATACTTTGTTCGGTGAACCAGAAGCCTGGTCGCGCCGACAAACCGAAAACGAAAACGCCGACGGCGTTTTCCGATTTTCCGATCACCTTGAATTGAGGCGGACTTATGAGATCACTTCTTGTTCGTCCACCTGTTCGTTGGTTAGCCACCTCACAGTTATATTGGGAATGATTTCCATCGAACAAAAAAATTACCGACTAAGAGATGTTATTGAAATAAATTATACTTAGATAAAACTCTTATCTTAAAAATGTTGCTTTGCTTCTATTAAATATCTAGGTAGTTTAATAAATACGGCACTGAATTTAGTCTGCATACGTAAATGTAAATGCAAAAAGTTCTGCCGCATAAAAAAAGACGCAGACTACACAGAAATGCATAGTTATCACAGAGTATAAATTACAATGAAAAAGCGAGCGAAAAATCCTCTTATACTCACCCGAGTAGTTAGGCCGTGCAAGCTCATTACCGATGCATTTTAAGCTTATCTATAAAGTAGAGGGCGTGCTGATGAGAGCCAGTGAAAAGCGGGTTTAAAAATTAAACAAATAGTTAAAAAATCGAATCGAGGAATTAAATATTGCAATAAGTTGGGGGAGCTCGAAAACATTGACGAACCTTAGAAGGTTCGTCAAAGTTTTAATATAGATATAGTGTGTAATATAGAAAAATATAATGTTTTATTGTAAAACTTAAGAGTAACACACACAACATATCTAATTTTAAAGATACAATGACTATTTCATTCGTCCAGAAAACATTCAAGTTCTATTCAATAAGAAAAGTAGGTAAGTATTGACCTACTTACTTTTCTTGTTGAATAGAACTTGAATGTTTTCACTGGCAATCCAGTGCTACACGGGTATGGGTCCATAGTAGCAAAATCTATCAACATGATGTTCTAAAAACCGAGCTTAGCTTAGCTTAGCACAACAGAAGTTTTATTGTTATTACGTCTGGGGGCGTTTAGAGTCCCGCAAACTGTTAATCTAATTTGGAAAAGGGGTTTTTAAAGCATATTTTTTGTCAGTGAATCGCTACCATCCATTTTAGTTTACGAACTATCCGTACGCTCATTAAACGTTGAACGACGAAATCCTTAATTCCTTTGAATGCCAGTTTTTGGTTTACGCCGAATTTGTATTACGAGTACATATAGGAATTACTGGTTTGCAATTTATCTATCAATTATTAATTAAAACCAGGCATTATGCTCTTGACTATAAGTACCAATATTACTATTTACTTGATAACAACTTTTTACAAAAAAAAACAACCGACTTAAAAAAAAAAACACTACAAAGTGAAAAATAACATTAATTTCGGAAGTCGGTGTCTTTGGTTTAGAATTTTCGTTTTTAGCATATAAGTTACGTTAGGTTTGTTTTTTAGTATATAAGTGGGAAACATACGTATTATTGAAGCTTACTCAAAAACTATCCAAGCAAAGTTAATCAAATTTATATGGGACCAACTTGGGAGCATACCCTTTCATACAAAAAAAATATTTTCAAAATCGGTCCACAATATGACGGAGAAATCGGTGGACATACATAAAAAACACAGGTACATACGTGACGAATATATAACCTCCTCCTTTTTGGAAGTCGGTTAAAAATAAAAGTAAAAATGACCATAATCGATAGCATAAGAAAGAAAGTAGAGAAAACACGAGTTTTCGCGCTACTAATGAAACATAATATCTACTTCTAAAGAAAACGAAAACACAATACTCTGTACCTACATAACCTTGCTGCCGGTACTTCAAAATAAATATATAAGGAGGCTTAATAATATAACAACTTTAGCCTCATAGCATAGAATAAACATGAACAGAGGTAACCCTCTGTTCATGTTTATTCTATATACACACAGACGCGTATGTACGGCGATTTCAAATGAAGCCAGTCGTGAGTGCACTTGCACTCGCTGTAAGAAGACGCGTGTCTTGGTTCCTATCTTAAAGAAGCGGCACCCCAATTGCGTAACACACTTTCATGCACAATCCGTAGACATTTGGAGGAAATGTTTAATCCATTGCTTCATAAGTTAAACAAATTCATCTGTTCGACAACGGAAATAACGCAATGAATATTGTTGAATTGTCAAAATGAAAGACATTGCAATTGTTAGTGTTTTACGCGATTACCCCGCGTGTTTTCAGGCCCCCAGACTCCCGGTACAGATCGCTGCAGGTTGATCTACAGAAGGAAACGGTTAGATATTTTAGCTGTTTCCTTATATAGCGCATAAGTTAACACGGGACTATTTCACCGACCGGTCTTTACCGGGAGCTTCTTTATGCAAGCGCCCTGTGTGCGCGTGTGTTTGTACTCGTTTTATGGAGCCGGCCTTCTGTACGTCTCTACTCTGTGCTCACAGCTTGTAGGACGATGTTCTGACAGCCCGCATACTGCGAGTCCGCAGACCAACCGTGGCTTTAATTAGGACCGACTTTCGGGAATAAATTCATGGTTTATATAGTTTAACTGCACCAGTGTTTTTGTTAACCGTATAACGTAGTTAAATTTTAATGCTTATAGTCAGTGTTGGTTCTTATGTTTCCACTTTAAATAAATTTAAGAGTGGCTCCGCTAAACAATACGAGCTTGGTAACTCTTGGAGTTTATCTTGTAGCTAAAAATGTTTTATTTTGTTTAGTATTTATTGTGTTAGTGAAAGTTCTTAACTGTTTAAAGTCACGTATTTAAAGGAGTTACATGTTTCTTGCTACAAGCTGGCAAAAAACCGCAATTGTGGCGATATTAGCAAACATTCGTGGTACCTATTATATACCTATACATTGTAACAGCCAATCAATTTTCACGTCTCCCCCTTAAGACCTAGGCCAAATATTTTTTCATAGCTTGCATAGCTCATGACCTAAAGAATCATGAATTAAAAATCTACAAAAAAATATACGAAAATTTCGCGGGTTTTCTGGTGATCAACAAGATAACATCACACGTTTTGAGTAGGTACCAAATACACCGTGGTCAATCAGTGACACACGCAAAAAATCTAGCATATGTATTTGCAAACAATCAAAGAGAAACCAGAAGATACTTAATAAGTGACCGGTGACCTAACCTAACCGGGTTTCATGTTGGAACTTACATAAATGTAACACCTAAATGTACACATGAATGCAATAAAGAGTTTGAGTTTGAGTTTGAGTAAGTGTACGTAATATTTTCATTACAATTATAATTAATGTAAGGCGGAATCAGGGGCGTAGCTACCGCCGTATCAGTCGCATCAATGATACGGGCCCCTCGAACGAAAATTCGTAAATTGTTATCCACAACCTCAAATTCTTATTGATCAATAAGAGGCCTGTAATGAGTGAATACCCAATGAAACAATGAAAATTAACGTTCTGTTTATGGCTTACAATAATGCTTCAAGCAACAGGTTTGGTCCAATTCTCAAGCCCACGCATTTATTTAGTAAAGGAACACAGAAAATCTAACCTACATAATTATCTAAGTTAGGGAACTCAAATGTTTAGCTCGTATTGCTCGCTCTGGCGTTCCCTTAGTATAATCACAGCTTAATCTAGTATCCCCGTCAGGATGCTCCACTTTACAATATTTTTTTTTTTTTTTGTAATATAAAAACGCCAGCTTAACCTAGTATACGAGTTAGAATGCTCAAATTTTGGTATTGGCATTCTCTTAGTGAGATCACAATTACAGCTTTACCTTCTATGTCAGTATGCTATTTTGCTTTTTATATATTTATTTATTTTATTGAGCAGTGCAGCCCAGTGGTAACGGTCGCTACTTACGGTCGTAGTTTCGAACCCAGAGTACCCCTAGTACTTTGTGTAAATTATTTCTTCACCACTGCTCTCAAAACGGTGAAGGAAAACATCGTGAGGAAACCGGCATATCCTAGAACCAACAATTCGAAGACATGTGACATCTACTAACCCGCACTGGGCCCGCGACCACGACCCACTCTCTCTCACCGAGAGGAGGCCGGTGTCCCAGCAGTAGGAACAATAATAGGCTGATTTAGCTAGTTTATTTATTTTGTAAAAACAATACCTCCTTTTGGAACTTCGCCGCAGTCATGTAAAAAGGGACCAGAACAAATTTTGTTAGAGGGCCCCTTTAGGACTAGCTACGCCATAGCGTAATAAACAATAAAAAGTAATGATAAAAGTTAAGATTAACATATAAAAGCAGACACTCGCTGGCTTAAGTGTAAACAATGCTTGAAAGGAAAGCCACAGCAAAAATAATAAAAAGTGAAAAAAAAGAATTTAAACGCATCAATAATTATTCTAAATCGAATCTGTTCTCAAAAATAAATAAATAACTACACAAATAGTTAACCACACTAAGTTACGGGATTCAATTTTCCAAAGCATATTGACTCTACATCAAATTAATCTCACTTTGTACTTGTAAAACGTGCTCATACATTTTAAATTAGAGAGTTTGCTTAATACAAGTGCCCGTAGTACCTACTTTGACTCGTACAACCCGTGTGTTGGATGTTGAAATAACACTGGAAGTGGCTGGGATGAAACAAGATGATTTTGAGCGTAATAAAAATTTAAGGAATGAAAGATTTAATTCAGTTAGTTTTATGGCTTCGTTATCTGGAAAAGTTTCAAGGGGTGGGTCGAAACGAATTGAGCGCATGTTGGTGCTGCGTTAAATTAAACATTGCAGGCTAAATGATGGGATGAAAGCGATTATAAGTTAATCCTCCATATAAATACGCAAACAAATAGCTGTATGTATATTTATAATCTCATAATCCTTTATTTAATATTTAACTAGCGATAGCGACCCGTCTCTGCGTTGCACGGGTTTTACGACTTTCCGAAACATCGAGATGTCTTTAGTATATTATGTAAGTTTAATATTGACGTAAACCTTCCGGAATAAATTCTATATTATGATGGTGAAAACCGCATGAAAATCTGTTGCACAGTTTAGAAGAACAACGCAACTTAGAGGCACAGGAGCTCATGGCTAAGTAATAACAGTTGCCGGGGTAAGTCTGTGGATGGGTGGCCATCTTTACATACCGAGACTGCTCCGTGCCTCGGAAAGCACGTTAAGCCGTTGGTTCAGGCTGTCATTCGTGGATATTTGACAGTCGTTATGGGTCGTCAGAAGCCCGAAAGTCTTACCATATCATACTCGTATTACTAAATAAGTGGGTTGTTGAGGTCAGATAGGCAGTCGCTCTATGTAAAATACTGGTATTCAGCTGCATCCGGTTAGACTGGAAGCCGACCATATAGTTGGGAAAAGGCTAGGCAGATTGGATTTTTTAGTTTAGACAGACACGAAAAGCGACTTTAATGTATAATACTCGTATGTATACATAAAAAAGTAAAGGCCAAAAAGTAGATTAAACATCTATATGTTTAAGCTACTTTTTGTCCTTGTAAAGCGAACCTAACAGATTTCCTGAAAAAAGGTGTGCTTTGTGAACATATAATTACTTACTACCCTAGCAAACTAGCAAACCTAGTCAACAGCAGTGATAACCTAGTGGTGTGACCGTCACACTGACAAGTCATAGGTTTCGAGTTCGAACCCAAGGCACGCACCTCTGACTTTCGGATTCATGTGCTTTGTAATTATCACTTGCTTCAAAAACGGTGAAGGAAAACATCGTGAGGAAACTGGCATGCCTGAGAGATATTTCTCGACGGCATGTAAAGCCAAGTCAAAGGCCCATGGACGGCTTTAAAACTATGACACCTGGCTCGTCACTAACCACATGAAAAGAAGAAGAAGACCGTAGCAAAGTCCGATCCCGTCCCGTCCGATTTATTTATTAAAACTTCATGCACAAGTAAAAAAATTACAGTACAAAGGCGGATTTAATGCCTGAGGCATTTTCTACCAGTCAACCTTAGGGCCCGGCCTTTATGGGCCCGGGCTTCTCACAGCTTGGAGACCTGATTCCCAATGGGAAATTTGTAAGCTGATTATATTATGTTTATGGTCGAAGCTAAAAGGCGGAAAGGCGTATTTTTTACAGTTCCGTAGCCAAATGGCAAAAACGAAACCAAAAATTTCGTCATGTCCATCTGTTCGTCCATCTGGATGTGACACAGCCATTTTAATCGGAGATTTTAGCACCGTATCGATGAAAGTTGAAAAGGTCAACCGCAAAAAAAAATCAAAATATTTAAGATAAACTATGAAAATTAAGTTAATTTCTGCGGCCGGTAAAATCTATAATGTGCATGTGTAAATATTTATCCTGACTACGGAACCCATCACTGTGCGGGGTCCGACACGCACTTGGCCAGTTTTTATTAATGACACGAGGCACATTTATGCTGAAATATTATCCTTAATACCGAATTGAATTCCTACAAAGTGGATTCTGTTTTGTTAATAAATATCGAGGGATACAATTTTAGCTTTGTAATATCAAAGTTTTATCTGCAATAATACGACTAAGCTTAGCCCTTGTCGCTATGTTTTCTCACAAAACATCTTATCTAATAGACCCTCGGAGTTACTATTTAAGGACTCTGAAATAACAGCTTATATTTCTGTTATGCGACACGACGGTTACAAATTATAGCCTCTTCCTTTTTGAAGTCGGTTAAAAATACTTCAGTTAGACTTGGTTAGATGGGTACATAGATCGCGGACAAAGTGCTGTTGACTTTATAATATGTAATGTAAATTCTGCATTTTTAGTGCAAAGCAAAACCTGACAATAGCCAGTCTATTCTGTATAAAATCTCACCGTGAAGAGTTAAGAGAAGTGAGCTTGATGTGAGCTGTCAATAGTATTAATCCCTAGAATGACAGCTCACTTCACCTACGTCTTTAAGGTACAATTCCGTAGCCAATCGCAGGCGGCAGCAGCATCCGACGTGTAGCCGCCACACGACTAACTAGTAAAAGTAAAACTAAAAAATCGTTTATATCAACATCTAAATGACATTATTGAGGTACCGTTGGTCCCAAACTAGGCACAGCCTGTATCTTGGACACCATTACTTATAAATATAAAATGTTTTATATTTTTGATTATTTTTAAATAAAAGTTGAAATTGGCGACAGTTAAAGTAGTTTGCCTCTGCGAGACTGCAAAACTAAAATTACAAAAATGAACTAACTCTGTTATGAAAACGAAAGTAAATTATTATACGTAGTTATATAAAACATAATTATAAAAGGAGATAATAATTGGTATGATTTCTATATTTTGCTGCTGTTCTGTATTATATGAGTTTGTGCGTGAGGGTGTGTGTGTGTGTTTGTGTGAGCATGAAAGAGTGTGTGTGCCTCTGCCGTGTGTAAGTTGATTTTATTTGATTATACTAAGGATTGTTTCAGTAGAGGTGTAAGATTGTTCTAAGAGCCGTAATTTCACTATGTGTTTCATCTGGGTGTAGGAGGAGTAGTGGATCTTAATTACTGAGTTTACCTTATTGTAGATGTGAGTATGTAGGAATGATGGAAGCCGTTGGGCATACGCAGAGTTGACTGCTGGGTTCGGGATTCTAAACTTTCTCTTACTTTTAAGGGCACTTAAGTCAGTTCTCTTCGAAAGTTTTAATTGACTTTTAGAAATAACGGCAAAAATGTATAGTTCTCGGGGTGTACGCACCCCGAGAACTATACATTTTTGCCGTTATTTTTTATTATTTATTTAGTTAGTATTAGTTATTTTTTGTTATTTATATAGTGCTGCCTCACTATATAATCTGCCAGTTGAGTAACGGTAGGGTTTGAATAGCATGACTTTTAAAACAGCACGTTGCGCTCTCTCCAGCTCTAACATATGAGTTTTGGCAACTAACTGTTATACAGTACTGGAGTAGAGACTGACAGAGAGCAAGATAAACTAAATTACGAATTTCGGTAGAAGCACATTCACGTAGAAGTTTTATAACATAGATCAGCCTACGAACTCGTTTTGTCAGAACCATAATGTGCTGTTGAAAAGAGAAATGCTGATCCAGTGTCACACCGAGATATTTTAGGTAGTCCACTCGTTCGATCTCGTTACACGGACACGTTGAAATAGAGCCACCGGCAAGCTAGTTAAAGTCACACCTGTGGATTTTTATCCTCCATTCAGGAAGTTTTGTAGCATTCGTTTTTCTAAATGTTATATATTTTGTTTTATTTTCATTGAGCGTGAGTAAATTTGAATCCAACCACTTAGCTAAGTTACTCATTCCAGACTCGGTTTTTTCGTGTACTTCTTTCCAGTCGGCGCCGTGGAAAATTATAACTGTATCGTCAGCATAACACATCAAGTCAGCGTTAGGAATTTCATTTCTTAAAATGACATCCATATAAATTATGAATAAAGTCGGCCCCAGAAGACTACCCTGCGGTACACCGAAAGAAACACCGAATTCATCACTCGTCTGATTTTCGACTCTTACACACTGCCGGCGATCCGTTACGTAGCTGCAGAACCAGTTTAGGGCCACTCCTCTTATACCAAGCGACTCCAGTTTCTTTAATAGTATCCGGTACTAGTATCTATGAATTACCTTCCGTAGCTAGCGACACATCGGTTTCATAGAAATACATAGAAACCAGTCGCGGCGACACGGAATTGGCCTGCGGTCGGCTACGGAATTGTACCTTTACGGTGAGATTTTTACAGAATAGACCCGGCAGGTGCGTAGTCATTTTTAATTACAACAAAGTTACACCTACATCTTTGTTACAAAACACCGCTGTTTGCTCAATCTACGGTCCCGCTTTTATTAAATTTATTAATAAACACCGTCAATTTAAAGTATTTGTTCAGGAGCCGTTTCAACTTCGGCTGAACAAATAATTTTATTTATTTTGCCGCTGGATGTCGGGTCCGACGTACATTGCTTGGAATGAATTTGCTCGCTCATACATCACACTGCATCATTCTGGGTCACTTATAAAGCGGAATTTTGCACTGAAATTGATTTTTGGTACGAATTGCTTTAGGCGACTAACGTTAAAAGTGTGTTCCAGTAAATAAATACATAGGAATGAAATAGGTCAAAAGATGAATCTGAAATAAATTATTTATTATTATTATTATTTCGTTTATTTGTTTTGTCTTCTTATTTATTTACATTTTTAAATATTTCTTAAAAAACGATATAAAAAAAAACATTTAAAAATATAAAAAATAGATGTCCGCCGGTGTCGGGAGCAGGGTCCAAGCTACCGGTGGTTAGGGCTGCAGAGACAGGAACCTCCTCACAATGCGAGCCGTATCGAGTAGTACTGCCTTCTGAATCAGGCCCTTGATCCAACCGCCTAACGACAGCCTCGTGAGATGTTGGTCGAGGCTTTCCGCAATCAGGCCATTGGCCGTTACGACAATCGGCACAATGATAGCCGAGGTCACATCCCACATGTCGACAACCGCGTGTGCTAAGTCGAGATATTTAATTTGTTTCTCTTTCTCAGCTTTCATGAGGTTCCCGTCATGCGGGATGGTAACATCGACTATCATTGCGCGGCGCGCTAATCGGTCTATCACCACTATATCAGGCTTATTGGCTACAATAGTCCTGTCAGTAATGATAGACCGATCCCAGTACAACGTGACATGGTCATTTTCGAGAACTGGGTCGGGCACATACTTGTAATACGGTACCTCAGAGTCAACAAGTTTATATTTCAAAGCAAGTTGCTGGTGAATAATCCTGGCCACTTGGTTATGCCTGTGTAAGTACTCGCCGTTAGCTAGACGCGAACAACCAGAGATAATATGTCTGATGGACTCACCCGGACGATGGCATGCCCGACACACGTCAACCGTCCCGTCCTTCATAATATGTCTCCGATAGTTATTCGTCAAGATAACTTCGTCCATAATTGCACAGACAAAACCTTCAGTTTCCCCGAAAAGGTCACCGAAACGTAGCCAGGATACGGACGCTAAGAAATCTACACCAGGCTCATGAAGAGCCCGATAGTAGCGCCCGTGAAGCTCCTTGCTCTGCCATACCTCCTTGCGGTCATCTGTAGTAAGTATTACAGGTTTGCGCCAGTTCTCTTTAGCCATGGAGAGCGGGGTGAGTCCCTTGTCCACTGCGACCACATCCCGGTGCATACCCACTTCGACTTTACAAAAATAATCCCTGAGGCTGCATACCTGCCTCGACCCCCGCTCTTCCGCGGGATGTACAGTCTCATCACCGATGAACGTGGGTGATGCATCCGGTTTGCGGTCAGGAGTGTACGGACCCTTCTGTCCAGGGCGTCGAGTTCGGTCTGAGTCCATTTGAGTATGCCGAAAGAGTACATCAAAACCGGCATGACCCAACCGTTGTAGGCGCGCACCTTGTTTCCGCCCGAAAGAAGGCTAATTAAAACCTTCTTCAGGCGACCAAAGAAGCGCTCCTTCAACGATTGCTTCATGTCAGCAACGTTGATGCCTAACGCTTCCGACATACCCAAATACTTATAGCTTTCGGCTGAGGAGAGGGATCTAAGGTGTATGGAGTCCGAGAGTTGAGTTCCCTCGGATTCCATAATCTCCCCTCGCTTTACATGCATGACTGCACATTTGTCCACACCAAATTCCATCCTGATGGCGTTACTGAATGTTTCAGTTACCTTCAGTAGCTCCATCAGTCGCAATTTGTTGGGGGCAAAGAGTTTCAAGTCATCCATGTAGAGGAGGTGAGATATGACCTGACCACCTCTCCTTAACCGATAGCCTAGACCTGAATCCTCTAGCAGTGTGCTTAGAGGATTCAGGGCTAAGCAGAACCAAAGTGAACTCAAACTGTCGCCCTGAAATATTCCCCGTTTAATCCATACAGGCTCATCATTCCCCTGGATCTGTCGACATCCTGGGTAGCGAAGGACCGTCCTCCATTGCCTCATACACGACATCAGGAAGGTGCGCAGAGTTGCATCTATCTTGTACAACTCCAGCACCCTCATGAGCCATGTATGTGGCACCGAGTCGTAGGCCTTCTTATAGTCTATCCAGCATATCGACAGATCCTTGCAGGATCGACGAACCTGTTGGCTTATGGCCATGTCGATGAGGAGTAGCTCCTTAGTTCCGCGGGACCCATTCCTACATCCATTTTGAGAGGCAGACATAACCGAGTTATTGTCAATGTGTGTGTTAATTTTCGCTCTCAAAATGGATGTAAGAAGTTTATAAACCGTCGACAAACATGTGATCGGTCTATAATTCTTGGGTTCCGCGGGACTACCTGACTTATGGAGCAGGTGGGTAACGCCTGTTGTAAGGAACTGTGGTAGCGACCCAGTCTCTAAGGATGACTGGAATTGAGATGCCAGGCAAGTGTGTGAACTAATTAGCCATTTTAGCCAAAAGTTGTGCAGTCCGTCCGGTCCCGGTGATTTCCAGTTCGGTAACGGACGGGCTGCACTGGCTATATCTAATGGCGTGATTTGCACCTTATCCATTTCTGGTATAGTTTCACACACTCGCTCGACATCCTGCATCCAGCCAGCCTCAGCGTGACAGACGGGTACCGACCATATGTTGCGCCAGAATGCACTCGTGGCGGCATCATCTGGGCGGCACACGTCTGTCACATTTTGTTCAGGCCGCTCCCAAGCTCTATATACCCACCTCTCATCGCTCTGGAACATGCGATTCTGCGTGTATCGGTCAACCCGCCGCTTATACCGCCGAATTCGGCTCGCCCATGCACAAACTTTCTGCTTCAGGAAGTCGATGCGCTCTGTAACACGGGACATGTATTCTTGAGGACTGATTCCAGTCCCCGAGAATGCCTGCCTTACATAGCGCATCACTCGTGGTCGTGTATTGCCCTCCCTGAAGCAGTATAGTTTGCCGATGAGGACCCTGGTCCCATCAATACGTCGCTCGATCCTGCACTGCCAGGCTGGTACGGCTGGTTTTGGTCGAGTAGCTCCGTCACAGTTTGGGAACTTGACGTTAGCTAAACGACATGCCGCAACAGCCGCACAATACAGGATCGAGTGTGTATCAATGAGATCCTCGCTGCTCTCGAAGAAATTCTTAAGCTGCGAGTCCAAGGCACACACCAGCGCCCTATTTTTTTTGTGCATGGGTAAGCGTGGAAGTCGGGGCCTAAGTTCGGTCGGGGTGTGCCTATACTCGCGCAACGCATCCTCCAGTGCGCTCCTCAGTCGGACGTTGCATTGGCTACGTACTGTGTCAACCCTATCATCCTCTTCTGTAACACCATGATTGAACCGCGGCGGGATTGCATCAGTATTTGACGTTTGTGCCGCGGTTTGTGCCGGAGTTGATACGATATGGTTGCTCAGTACCTCTGAGCGCAGCCTATCAAGTGCGGCATCGTCCAACCTATGATTGCGTTGGATGACACGCACCTGATCCGACAGTCGTTGGGCCGAGACGTTGACGGTTGGCTCTAGTTCCTGAAATAGAGACAGCATCCTAACACGGTACGCAGTGAGGTTAGTTCCTCCCTCTGTAGACCCGTAATATGCGCGCATGACGTTCTCGTTCATAGACTGAGTCCATCTCATGCGCTGCACACAACCACCGGCAGCGGGGACCCGGCTCGAGGCCGGTTGGCCCCTAAGTCCCAAGCTTCTCGGTGGCCGGCCTCTCCCCTGCCGACGTACAGGTGTTGGCGACGTCGGCGGGGAAAAATACTCGTCACTCGAGCTCGACGCAACTACCGCGGCCGTTGTCGTCACAGCGCTCACGATGGGGCTGGATACCGGCGGCGGCGAGGCGGAGCTGAGCGACGAGTCCGGAGGTGGTGGGCGTGCTCGTGCAGCAGATCTCGTCAACATTTAGTTTTCATTCCGTTTTCATAGCTTTTATTGGAGGTGACATCTGTCACTTCACCTCCGTTATGATATTTTTTCATTAGGTCTATTTATGTGGTGCATTTTGTTATTTTTTATGTTTTATTTTGATTTAAAGGTATAAGGCTTGTTTTCGGGTTCTGATATAACAAAAAAAATACTGCGTCGTGTTTGGTTGTTATTATTATTATTATTATAGGTACCTGTTGGTATCGGTTGGGTATAATACGGGTACCAAAAAAAAAAAAAAACAATAGACGACGTATATTTAGTAACTTAATCCGCTTAACTGTTTTTAAAGAGTCATAAAGAACCCTGTAAGAAATCAACACGTGTGTCACCTCTCTACGAGGCATTCTCAGGATGGCGATTGACTTGTTGTGAACCCGGACCCGACGTGTGGACCCGCCCACCTCGGCTAGGATCGTTATCAGCGCGATAAGGCCAAGGATAAGTCGCAATGGGCAGTAATCCTATATAAGTGGGGTTGGCGGGCGAAGTGGCTCACTCTGCTCTCGACGCTTGACTATCAATACAGCTATATAGTAATAGATAGGTACCCTATGTATGATGTTTCGTTTCTGATATTCCTATAAAAAAACATATCGGTGCAGTCAAGGTAAACAACCACAGTGCGGTTTTTCGGTAGGATTCCGACATAACTACTCCTTAAAACTTTCTCCGGTTATAGAGGTTATCTAGGAGGAAATTCACAGGAAAAAAGGTAGGTATAAAAGCTACTATGTCACATTAGGGGAAATGGTGAGCAATATGAATGAGGTGCCAATTCGTCTAGTGTTATGATAACTCATCTATCTTTATGGTAGTTTTTAGAAAGCTCGGTATAGATAGTGCAATCCACGAAGACGCGCCCCACTCCGCGATAACTGTACTGTAAGCTGTACTTTAGTAAGGAGCGGAGCGGAGTGGGGCGCGTCTTCGTGGATTGCACTATCTATATATTCTTCTACGAAACACTTATCGGCTTTTTTCTGTTATTTGTTTTCTGGCCGTAAATATGGCAATCGAATTTTAGAAAAATAACCAGCCAAATTCGTGGTGGACTACGCACAATGAAGGCTTAAAATTGTATTTCCAACAATAATGTCCCATACATTCCGACTGCATAATAATATGTAAGTTTGTACGCACAATATTGAGAGATTTACCATGTTATTTTGATATACTTCTTATAAGTTTTTCTGTAATCTCTGAGTAAAGAACCATATTATGTATTTTTTTCAAAATTTTAAGGTCAGTCGTTTCGGAGATAAGTGGGGAGAATGGTAAATTTTCAAAAATTAAAAAAAAAATGAAATCTTCGCAACAAGCCCTTTTATTTGATAAGTCATACGATACCTTCCTACAGTTTGCAAAACTTTTTTTTTAATTTTCTTATTCTCTCCCATAAGTGACCCCCATATTTATAATTTATTTATTTACGTTACACGTCCGTGTTTGGGTTACAGAAATACGTATGTGTACCAAATTTCAACTTAATCGGTTCATTAGATTCGGAGCCAATTTTGCCGTGACAGACAGACAGACAGACACCCAACCAGCCAGCCAGCCCGACACACGAGTTTTTCTTTTGAGGTACGGAACCCTAGAAAAAACGTTTATGTTGAGCGTCCTTTCTGTCGCTCATGTCGGGGTACTTGCATAACACAGTTACAGTACAACAGTTCAACAATATTCATTGCGTTACTTACGTAGTCGAGCAGACAATTTTTTCGAGCATATGAAGCAATGGATAAGCAATATCCCTCAAAATCATTCAGATTGTGATTGTAGGTGTTTTCCAGAATTAGGGTGCTGTGTGACAGTCTCTTTCTAAAATCCAATGTTAAATTCAACCAGTCGACAGCGATGCGGATGAATTTTTCGACACCATATTTTAGTTTGTGAATAGTTTTAGTTGTGAGCAGTGATAGCCTAGTGGTGTGACATAGGTCTCGAAACCGATCCCAAGGCACGCACCTCTGACTTTTAGGATTCATGTGCGTATTGTATAATTATCACTTGCTTCAAAAACGGTGAAGGAAAACATCGTGAGGAAACCGGCAAGCCTGAGAGATATATCTCGTAGGCATGTGAAGCCAAGTCAGAGGCCCATGGGCGGCTTTAAAAAATCTGACTGCAGGTTAGTCACACGGACGGAAAGAAGACACGAAAAGAAGATGAAGAATAGGTTTAGTTAAGTTAGGATATTATTTTTATTAATTTATTAGGTATAAGTTGTTATTTACGTACATATATAATTTTAGATAAATTTGGAAGCTACATAATGTAATAAATGAGACTAGTTTCCTAAGAGAACTCTCTAATAAGACCTGTTTACTAAACCAGTAAGAATCAATACAAACTAGACTAGAACATAATTATCACAATTTATTATTTGTTTCAGTAAAGCCATTATCTTATTGGAGCACGTGAGTCGGGAAGTAACAGTAAACTTAGGTTGATATCGCACCGAGCTACTGTTTAATCCCGCGACGTAAAAAGTGTGAGCAATATTGTACTTTCTTCAGGCATTCACAGTGATTTATTTATTAAACATTTTGTAGACGTATCAGGTCAACCCAAGGCGTCTACAAACAAGTTACAATTTCGTAATACACGCGTACGGTTATAATTTGTGCATAATATATTATTATTATTAGATAGGTACTAATGCTTCACTACTAACTTATAATGAATAATCTGTATTCATTATAGCCTAGTTTAAAAAAATACTATAAACGTAAATATATTTAGTAACCGATTCCGCTTTATTCCTAAAGAGTCATAAAATCCCTGTAAGAAATCGACATGTGTTTCAACTCTCAACGAGGCATCCTCAGAATGACGATTGACTTGTCGCAAGCCGGATGCAGCTCTGCGTCCGGCGCTCGGCGTGGCAACACGCAGTGTTCGGATTCAAATAAACAACTTTCTCCACGAGACCATCATTGTAATCACGTGAACAAACAAAACGTCAATAAATACTTGACACAAATGTATAAGAGGGCTGATTGTTTTTTCGCGATTATGGCGAAAGTTGTTTAGCTTGATCGTCCGTACCACACCCATAAATACGACCACATCCTTTCTGATACATACTGTATAAACACCATCTATTTTTTAGAAGGTACCTACCTACCTTCTATGATGTTGATCCCATAGAGAAAGTTGTTCAATTTGATTGTCTATTCCACACCCTTAATAATTATGACTACACCTTTCTGATAAATGTTGTATAAAGCCTGAAATATACAATACACATGCTAGGTATTGTGGTATGTAGATAGTAGCTCAAAAGCATTCTTCATTCTATGAAAAACTTAGACAATAGAATTCAAAACTACTTTGAAGCAGTCATAAAACAAATTGGTATACATTAATACTCGTACAGGAGGAGGTGAAGGAAGTGGTAGTAAGTTTGTCGAGAGGGAAGGGTCACGATGGGCTTGGTGTTGCACATCTGTTACATGCGGGACCTCACATTTACCGGGTCCTAGCAATGTTGTATGTGTTTTGTATCCATCATACCTATCTACCAATGGAGCTTATGGAAAGCGTGGTGGTGCCTGTGGTTAAAATAAAACAGGCGACATAGCGGATAAAACCAACTAACTACTCTTTGGCCGCTATAATAGAAAAGGTATTTGATGGTCTGCTTGAGCGCCGGCTTGGTGAGTATTTAAAGTTGAGTGATGCTCAGTTTGGTTTTAGGAAGGCGCTATCAACTGAGACTAAGCAATTTTGGCGATTAAGCAGACGGTCAAATACTACACAGATAGGGAAACGCCAGTATATGATGCTTTTCTCAACCTCTCCAGGCTTTTTACTTGGTTTGTTACAACAAACTTTGGTCGAAGCTTAGACTTCTAGAGGTACCCGAAGAGCTCATTAATGTACTGAAGTTTTGGTATAGCTCGCAGACTAACAGTGTTAGATGGGCGGGTGCTCACTCTGATACATACGTCCTGGAGTGCGGTGTTAGACAGGGTGGACTAACGTCCCCGACCCTGTTTAATGTTTACATGAACCAGTTGATTGGTGAGCTCAGCGAGACCAACGTCGGTTTCTCGATTGATGGCACTATGGTGAATAATCTCACCTACGCAGACGACATGGTCTTGCTGAGTCCATCAATCAGCGCGCTCAGGAAGTTGTTGGGTGTTTGTGAGTCCTATGCTGCGTCATATGGACTCACATATAATGTAAAGAAAAGTGAGCTTTTGATTTTCAGATCTAAGTCTAGCTTGTTGGATAATGTTCCTCCAGTGACGTTAAGCGGAAAGCCACTACAGAGAGTCACACAGTTTAAATACCTAGGGCATGTAGTCACTGAGGATTTATCTGACGATGCTGATATAGAGAGGGAGCGGAGGGCGTTGGCGGTTAGATGTAATATGCTAACCCGCAGGTTTGCGCGTTGTAGTAAGGATGTTAAAGTCTCGCTTTTCAAGGCGTAGTGCCAAACCTTCTACACGTGCAGCTTGTGGGTGAAATATACGCAGAGAGCCTACAACGTCCTGCGCGTACAATATAATAATGGGTTCAGGATGTTAATAGGGCTTCCGCGCTTCTGCAGCGCTTCTCAGATGTTTGCGGAAGCCCGTGTTGAAGATTTTCATGCCATTATGAGGAAAAGAACAGCGTCAATAATGGATAGGATGCGCGAACACATTATTAGATGAAGTAGACAGTCCCTTTATAAGGCACTGGGTACGGAGGCACGTGCCAACGTGTGTTGGGCCACGTCAATTTTATATGGATTATGTGTACTTGTACGTGTAGTCCGAATTAAACAATATATTATTAAACAATATATTATTAAACAATATATTATTAAACAATATATTATTAAACAATATATTATTAAACAATATATTATTAAACAATATATTATTAAACAATATATTATTAAACAATATATTATTAAACAATGTGCGGGGTTTTCGGGCGGCGTCTTTTCGCTTTCATCAGACGAAATCAAGTTACAGTTAGATCAAGTCTTCTCAAAGAGAAGCAATGAACTGAGACTAAAAGAAGCGAGGCAGCTTTACGGGAAAGGATAAAGAGGTTACTTGGATTTACGGGAAACACACGGGACCAAACACGGCTTTGAAACTGCTAAGCCAAACTCTTTTAATTATTCTCGACTGTCTAAAATTCCCTCAAACTTTTACGGATCGCGTTAATGAACTCCGATGCCTAATGAGCTTTACATAATCCGTACCGAGGTAATTTGATAAACAGCTACAAAATGAATAATCTCCTAAATTAACTGGTAATTTAAAATTATTTTAACAGAATTAAGTGTTTATATTTTAGTGAATAAACATATTACAAGACTGCCATTATTAAATAATAACAATGATTCCAACATTTCAAACTCTAATTCAAGTTAGTGCCGTTTGAGTTAACATTTATACTCCCTTTGTGTCCAAGTAAAATAAAGCTAACAAGCATATTTCCAGTATTTTACTAGAGCTTCAGCATCATACATATTTATTAGACTTTATGTAAAACTTATGTAGATGCTCTTTTTAAAGCAAATGAGAATAGCTGCGTAGCAAAATGCTACGCCGTAGACAGTTGCTACGAGACAATGTAGGCACAGATAAAGTGAAGTTGGGCAAAATTATAACGTTTCGTGTCAGAACTGGCGTTTGAAGACATCATGAAATTACGCCCTTTCTTGTAAGTTTGTGACCTACTTATATGTTGTATCCGCTCAAAGATTTCTGCAAAAAAGGCAGTTGTGTGGAACATTTCCATATATTATCTGGGTTGTTGTGAAATGTTCGCGCCGCGTCCATCTGTGTAACAATCTTGGTCAGTTGGTACACAATACGTCAGCGGGTAATCCTCTAGAGGCATTTACGGACCGACACGGCGGCTTTTGTGTATTTATTGCCTTTAACAGCTATAAAAATGTTGCGAACACACATTAGCGAGACTAACCGGCGGCACGCGAGAAGCATGCCGTGATGACGGGCCGTTTCCGTCCCGCAGCCGGGTAATGTGTTAACTTTAGTTGCTTTAACACCAAAATAGGGGAAATGAAATATTTGGAACATTAAGTGGTGTAATAAGCCGGTTCCTACAGCGGCGTACGTTTTCGGTACATACGTGGACATTGGGTTATCTACGGGCGCTTACATTGAGAACGTGAACAGCTGACGTGAACCTTTTTGAGCGTGAACTAAACACGCTTTGCACGAAATGTGTCCAATACACAGTTTGCGTGCAACAGTTATGAGTACGTTGTAAAACTGTGCATCGGTTGCCATTTTGCACAGTATCTTCGAAATTGCTATTTTGAAGTGAAAATAGTTACTATAGTTCATTTATTTTCAACCAATTCTTCAAAACTATTTTGCAGCCGAGAAACATTTGAAAGAGGATTGTTGCCGGTTAAATTACAGGCACTTTTTAACTTTGTCTCTATCGCTAATCCTCTTGGAGTTGCAAGTGTCCCTCCGTGGCATTTACTATTTTCCACCAGGCGATAGCCTAGTGGTGTGACTGTCGGGCTACCAAGTCATAGATCTCGAGTTCGAGCCCAAGGCACGCACTTCTGACTTTTCGGATTCATGTGCGTATTGTATAATAATCACTTGCTTCAAAAACGGTCAAGGAAAATATCGTGAAGAAACAGGCATACCCGAGAGTATTTCTGGACGGCATGTGAAATCAAGTCAGAGGCCCATGGGCGACTTTAAAACTCTGACACCAGGTTAGTCACTAACCACACGAAAAGAAGAAGACCGGTCCTCAGTCAACATGTAACATTTAATGAAATAAAGAATCAAGTGTGTATCACCGTAGTCGAATACCACCTTTACACCTCCATCTAATTTGTAAACAAGAAACGCGGCAAATAAATCCGTCGTGTATTAGACGACTAAAGGATTCAAGCTGCGGAATACCAAAGATGAGATTTAGAAATGATCGAATGTATTTGAAGAATTGGTCTCGAACGAGCATGAGTTCAAAGCTCACCCGTTAAACCTTTTTATGTCGTAAACCCACGCATATTACAAGCATATTAAGTTATTTTATGAACTGGGTTCTTTCAGAGGGTACCCATTATATAGCATAGAAAAGGAGGATAAAAAAAACATGGAAGCCGTACATACGGCTTCCATGTTTTTTTTATCCTCCTTTACATCCCTCATCCCTCCTTACACATCATTTGTCCGGAAAAAAAACTAGAATTTTTATAGATCCTTTATTAGGACTTTATTACTATCTGGGCCTTTTTTTAAGTTTATTGGTACCAATAAAATAATAATAATATATGTTTATTTACTCAAAAACAAGGCATTGTAGTACACGTTAAAAAAAAAAAACAATTTTACAAAATAAGTACTATATCTACAAACGTGTGGGTGAGCACTGCTCTCCTAGCTAGGTTATGAAAACCTGTGTTAAGGAGAAGCAGTCCGGTCCCCTAAGGTATAATGACGTAAAGGTTACATAGTGCTTGTGATGTTACTGTTACAATTTTGGAGCATAGAGATGAACAATATTAAAGTTTAAAGATATTAAAAGTAAAAATAAAATAATTTTAAGGTAAATAAATGTATGTGTGTTTGTGATTGTGTGTGTGTGTGTGTGGGTGTGTGTGTGTGTGTGTGTGCCTGTGTGTGGGCGTGTGTGTGTGCCTGTGTGTGCGTGTGTGTGTTTGCTTTTCCATGTTGTTTATGTTAAGATTTTTTCTGTTTCGTTATATGACTTATTTTGGAGGTAAGATTGCACACTCTTTTTGCATTTGTAATACGGTAGTCCGTAGATTTGACACTCTTCGTTTATTTTATTATATAGGAACGGACCAAGAAAATGAAAAAATCTCTTTAGAAAAATTGAGCGTACTCGCGGTAGGATGCATATCCCATCTTTTCGACGTTTACCACGTTTTATATTTAAATGTTTTAAATGTTTTTTGTTTGTTTTGAAATGTTTTGTCCATACAGTGGAACTGCCATATCCTAAAAACCTAGTCGTGGGTTCCATTCCCAATACAAACAGTTTGTATGGCCTACAGTAGGTACAAACATTCAAAATCTGTTTGTGTTGAAGATTTGATTGCACGTTTATCAGTATTGTGTTATGTACTAGACGGGTAACACAATAGTGAAAAACGTGTACATTTTGTTATCAGACGTAGTTTACCTATGCCTCGTTGATCTAGTGGTCGCAAGCGCTTATGCTGAGCATGACGTCATTAGTTCGATTCCCAGGTCGGGAAAAGTGTTATTGGGTTTAATATATACCTATGAAATTTCTCAGTAGCAGCCCGGAGTCTGGGTTTGTGCCCGGTTAATGGCAATAGGCTCGCCCCTATTAGATAAACGGGACTTAAATATAACTGACGAAATATGGGTGTACTATATGTACACCTCTGCCAAACTCTTCGGGGAAACAAGGCATGCTGTTATGTTACCTATGCCATGTTTGAAACTGCGAGGTTCCGAAAAAACCAGTAACACGTGTGGCGGCATTTACATCGCCACATGCAAACTACGCATCAAAGACCTGACGTCACACAAATCGTGCAGCGCGCAAGCAAAGTTTTCCAACATTAAGCGTTGGGCAGTTGCCCGCTAGACACGACGCCCGTCTGGTCGAAGGATCCTCCCTTTTCTATAGAGGATGAGTGTACTTTACACCCTGTTCCTCATACCTCTAAACCCGCAATGCGTAGGGCATGGGAGATCAGATTTACACAGGTGAGTTTTTGAACAGGGATAACTATGAAGCTTGATAAAAATCCATTTAAAGGTTTACAAGCTTATTTAACTGCGTTTAAGTCAACAGAGTAAGAGCTGATTTTTAGGGTTCCGTGATAGCCGTCTGTCTGTCTGTCTGTTTGCGGCTTAGCTCAGAGACGGTGAGTACTAGAAAAATGTAATTTGGCATGGGAATACATATAAATCACGCTGACAAAGTGGTAAAATAAAATCAAGAAAAATAAAAATAAAATAGGGTACCTCCCCTACACGTAAATTGGGGATGTTCTTTTATTTCTGGTCTTTCCCATGGTGAGGGGTGTCATTGGAAAGGTCGTTTAAAAATATTGTAGGTGTGTCAAAAACATTTCAATTCAGGAATCCGTTTGCGAAATATTAAGCTTTAAAGTGCTAATTTTTGTTAAAGTCGAATATCCCCCCCTGCCAGCTAAATGGTTGTACTTGGATTTGTGAAAAAAATCACAGCACTAGTATATACTCGTATAACAAAGTTAAAAGGAAAACTATCAGAGCTAAGTAGGCTTAACTGGTTAACGAGTAATAATCGACCAACTTAAATTTGCAGTTTGTAAAACATGATCTCCGATACATTCCGTATGGGAGAACATGTTTTTCAACTACAATGTTAAGTTTGTTCTTGGGATAAATTCATCCCAACTACGGAACCCTTCATTGTGCGTGGTCCGACACGCAGTTGGCAGGTTATTCAATACTCAGATGACTCTTATCTGAAGAATAAATATTTTCATTTGGCACCTTTTGTATAGAGAATATGTCAAACTGATATATTTATTCTTCAGATAAAAGTTATCTGACTCTTGAAAAATCAGCCCTAACTTAAAAATAACCCTTTTTGATTACTTCCAATGTTACATAAACAGTCTAGTAAATAAGAAACAATTAATTAAAGTAACGTACTCTTTCAAATTGTTTATTACTAAAAAGTTTAACTAAAAACTAATCGGTGCAACACGAACACACCATAATTACTGGTACAGTAAGAAGATTGTGCCGAGAACTGTGGCAAGCACAGACCACTGTATTAATGAACGTCCGACACGCGATTAATGGTGCATAGTGTACTGCATGTGTATTGTATTGTATTTAGGTTCGACAAGCTTCAATGATATTGTATGTACCTGTGTGCACCTATACAGCGTGTACCTATACGAATGCAAGGCATGTCGAAACACCCTAATGTTGTAGTACATACCCAATATATATCTTAACATCTATGCAAGTAATTAAATTTTGTGATTATAAAATAAAAATCTATATGAAACAAAATCTGCCTAGCCTTTTCCCAACTATGTTGGGGTCGCCTTCCAATCTAACCAGATGCAGCTGAATACCAGTATCAGTAGGGTAGCGCTTTGAACATGGAAATTGAGTAGATTTAGTATCGGGATATTAAAAATAACATAACATAACATCACGCCTGTATTCCCCGAGGAGTTAGACAGAGGTGTACTATAGTACACCTCATTTCGCCAGTTATGTTAAGGTCCCATGTAATAGGGGGCGAGCCTATTGCCATCAACCGGGCACAAATCCAGACTCCGGGCTGCTACTGAGAAATTCGAGATGGAGAAACCCAGTAACACTTTGCCCGACCCGGGAACCCATGGCAGGACCTCATGCTCAGCAGTAGCGCTTGTAACTACTAGGCCAACAAGGCAGTAAGAAATGATATTCTTATTTGGGAATTGTTAATTATGTTTTTGAGTTTTTCCTTCTTCTGTTTGTCTGGATTTTGGCAGTTTTTAATTGAGTAGCGTTTTCACGAAGCTTTTGTTTTTCAGTAAGCGATTTTTATCATTTATTTATTTTTCAGGTAGGACTTACATAAAATTAATTTACCAAATGTTTTCAAAATACAGGCAAATAAAATACATTGTTTTTTTATACCAGATTCTTTATTTTGTTAAAACTCTTCTCAATTTAGAGAAGGGTTTCTGTATAATGTTTCTATTAACTGTCTGTACCCGATATACTGCAATCAGTAATCTACTTAATAGCCGCATTGCATATAATTTTTTTTTATTTTTTTTTTTTTTTTTTAAACGTTTAAATTATCATGTGGATAGTGGGGTATATATTATGTATGTATGACGATACGATAGAACAGTAATAAGTAAATTACTGTACCTACTTATTCAGTCCCATGATAACCAATACATAAAGAAGAAACCAGGCAAAACTATGCGACTTCTTTAATATTTCTAAAGAAAACAAAAAAAAAAAAAAAATTGCTCCGAAAGACTTCACGCTTCCTAATCAAGTGTGCAACTACTACGCCAATATATATTTACGAATAATGCATCTAATATAGTCGGCAACAAAGTTGGAAGCCAGCCTCATACGCCAACTTTGCAGTAACGAAATATAAGTTAAGCTTGCCTCTGCCTAAACTGACGAAAATTCCTCCTTCGGTAACGTCATAAACAAACAAAAAACTTGAACACTTCGGTCCTAAAAACAACATGAAATTCTGCGCTTCCATATAAAACTTTGGCAACATTTTATTTGTGTTGCCAAGTGAGATTGCAAGATATAGTTGTTATTGTAAGTTACTCGTATTTTGTATTTTTGTGTTATGGTACAGTTTTTCCAAGTACCTTTGTTTTCTACTCAAATGTCAAGTCTCGCTTCCAAATCCAAATCAAGTTTTCGGTGAGTCATGTTTTTCTTGTTTTCTTTGCTATACGTACAGTGGGGAATAATAGAACCTTTTTCACAATAGATTACAAGTAAAATGATGAGCCTTGAAGGCTCTCGTAGAGAGGCGCGACGCGACTCTGATGGAATAATTTTTCTGAAAACATAACGGAAATTGTTCTTCGGGTGTCGTGTCATATCATAAACTTGTTTATAATTATGTGTAAAAGCAGCGAAGCAGAAAAGCAGAGGCGGGTCGCTAATTAGCGAAGCGCCTCTGATTTGCACAGTTTTTTTACGCCGTGACACGAGATTTTTTTGCTTGATTTAAGTTCTAGGATTATGAATGTATTTACGCACAAAACTTTCCGGGATAAATTCTCAAAATTATGGTTAAAACCGCATAAAAATCCATTGCGCAACAAGATTTTTTATCTACCCACAAAATAAATATTGAACAAATGTCTAGTTTTTGTAATACCCCAACAGTATTGACTTATGTTTAGTTTTTAATATTCTCATGTGAGTGAATTATAGTATTCATATGAGAATAAAGTTAACTCAAGCCTCTGAAGAACTAAACGGCCACAAACAGGCACGAAAAGCGAGTTTGTTTTATACAATTTAAAAATAGATGCTCAGATCAAATAAAAAACCAAGACAGAGCACTGCGAACAATACAGTGAAGCATACCAAAACCACAACGCCGCTCTGTGCATATACGCACACATTTACAACCTTTTACAATGACACTAGAATTAAACTACACCACACAAAGTGCACACATGTTTACGAAACCTGCTTCACTTCACTGTTGACAGCGCTCTGTCCTGATTTTTTATTTGGTCTGAGATTAGATGATAGCTAATTTATTAAAGTTCCTGATTTCCTACTAGCGCCAAGGTGCGGTCCAGTCTTGCGTGTCAGACCCTTAGCAACTATGCTCCTGCTACCGATTGACCCGGCATAATCACTTAGCACTAGCAGCCATTTACGGTACCCGTGGGACAGCGGGAAAGAGCGGTCCTATGTAGGTAAGGAAATCTCTAAGAATAGGTATACAATACTGTATTTTCCCATTCCTACTTACTTCTGTAAATACATTCTTCTTAATCGTACCTATAACCACTTTTTATACGCAGGTATAGAATACTTTTTAGGTACTTACATAAGGTGTACCTTACCTACCTTTATAAAGATTAATGTATATTGTAGTGCCTACTCTATTGAAGTATAAATACATTTCCACGTATATTTTTGTATGGTTTTAATAAACACACTGGCAGAGTATGTATAGGAGACAAAATCGACGAGATTTCTCAGAAGCTTAGTAGCTTTGATGGCAATAGGCTTGTGGTGGCATCTACATCGCCACATGCGAACTACGCATCAAAGACCTGACGTCACACAAGATCCTGACATCACACAAATCCTGCATCGCACAATTAGAGTTTACCGTGCGAACGACATATATATATGACTATCCGACATCAACCGTTGGGTTGTTGTCGGCCAGACACGATACCAGACTGGTCGGAGGATCCTCTCTTTTCTATACAATATGAGTGAACTTTACACCCTGTTCCTCATAACTCTAAAGACTTGCCCCCTATTACTCGGGAATTAAACATCACTGGCGAAATGTGGGAGTATTATAGGTACACCTCTGCCTAACCATTCGGGGAAACAAGGCGTGATGTTATGTTATTACAAGGGTCCGCGCCGCCGCTGAAGTTCGATTTACGCAGCGCTAGTGTCTATGTCATTGCATCAAATTGCATTAAAAAAAATGTAGTTTCACAATTTTCCGCCAGCCTTATTTCGTGGCGCGTACTCTAAATCGCCAATTCAGTTGATACTTTGTTAGGTTTAGGTTACTGAACTTCGAGCAATTGAGAAAATTGAGCTACATTATGTTAAAACTTTATAGATTTTCAGAGACTAGTACGACCAGTTTGTATTTATATTACGGCTTTCAAAATTCTGTACAAGATTAGCTGTTCCACTAATTTCGACGAAAATGTTTCTTATGACTGCGAGTTTTGATTAAAATCTTGTTGGTTTTTGTGTGACTGTGTGTTATTTTAAAATATTAACTTTAGCTTGGCACTGAAATAAAAGCCATTTCTGGTTCTGTAAAGCATGTTTCGGCGATGAATAGGAGGATAATGTTTCCTATGAAATAAAATAAAAATACACATGATTTCCCAAGATTGAGTGGCGGCCCTCCCCCGGGATCGAAAGCTTTTGTCAACCCCATGTTCCGGTACCTTATTTCCTGAAGTATGAAAATTCACTTTGCACCCTTTGCAAAATCACTCCAAAGTTACGGAAAGTTTTTAAAGGGCGAGCGCGAACGTTTGCGCGTCACTTTTAGGCCCTTTTACAAAACACCTGACAATGGCTACAAATGCTTCCCTTAGAGCATAATTAACCATGAAATGGCTGTATTAATTCAGTGAGGTATACGATTAGCTATTAAACTACTCGTACTACATCAAAGAATATTAGGTCCCCGAGATTGAAATTTCGGTACAACTTAGTTGTCGAATTAATATGCTAATAAAACCCAGCTTTGAATTAATATCAGGGGAATATATAGAACGTAATAGTCATCTTTCAATTACATCAACATTTTTAGGCTTTTAAAAGCAAACATGGTTTTGCATGGAATCTGCTATGAAACCATAAACTCAAAATCATTCGTAGGTAAATGGTAGAAGTTTCTCGCAATGCTATTATCGAGGGCTCAAGAACTTAGGCTTCTTAATAATGCCTTTGGGCCTCCTTAGAGATTATGACCGTTAGACGTGCACGGATGTGCCTACAATTAACATCACAACAAAGGGTAATTCCAAGGTACTACTTACATATACGGAGAAAGCTGGCAGACTAAACCATTAGGCGAACTTACATTATAACACTACGACGAATAAAAGAAAGTGTGTCCCTAGGTAGAAGTACGAATGTTTGCTTAACCTTCAGGAATTTTTGATTCAATTTTCATCCAGCCTTTGAAGATAACGTTGGTAATTTAGACCTATTGTCAAGGAAAAACGAAGTTTTAAATAAATAGTTGAATGTTTATAGAAGCTCGTGGCTAAGTAATAACTGCCGCACCGGTCGATCCATCTTTACATAACGATACTCCTCCGTGCCTCGGAAAGCACGTTAAGCCGTTGGTCCCGGCTGTCATTCGTGGATCTTTGACAGTCGTTACGGGTCGTCAGAAGCCCGAAAGTCTGTCAACCAGTCTTACCAAGAGGTATCGTATTACCCAGTTACTGGGTTGTGGAGGTTAGATAGGCAGTCGCTCCATGTAAAATACTGGTATTCAGCTGCATCCGGTTAGACTGGAAGCCGACCCTAATATAATTGGGAAAAGGCTAGGCAGATTGACTAGTATGTTTATAGATTCACCCCTTAATTTGCTTTACTTGCTGGCCAGGGGACCGGATTTATAACCCCATAAGGCACCGTTAACCAAGAAGGGTTTATTACTGAAACCATGACTGTTTAAAGGAGACCCTGCAATAAATACATCGCTTAATCCCGATGGATGTTCGAAGCCGCAATCTAGCTAAATGGTTGTACTTGGACTTGTGAAAAAATTCACAGTAGTAGTATATGTATACTACTGCTGTGAATTTTAATTTTTTGGGGTGGGGGGGGGACACTTGACTCTAACAAAAAATTTCAGTTAAAAGCTTCTTAATATTTCGCAAACGGATCTCTGAATCCAAAAATGGTTTTCACAAACTCACAATATTTTTGAACGACCTTTCTTACGTTACCCCACAACATGGGACAGACGAGGAAAAAAAAAACATCCCTACTTTACGTGTATACTTAAGGAGGTACCCAAAAAAAAAAAAAAAAACTTGATTTTATTTTACCACTTCGTCGGCATGATTATTATGTACTTGTATATTTATATGTGCCAAATTACAGCTTTCTAGTACTAACCGTCTCTGAGCTAAGCCGCGGACAGACAGACGGACAGACAGACAGACGGACATGGCGAAACTATAAGGGTTCCTTGTTTACTACGGAACCCTAAAAATGATTGTCTTATTTCAAAAATACTGTATATATCTTAAAATTATATAAATAGCTAACACAAGTGATTTTGTTAGTTATCGTGCAAAAGTTCTACTGTTTTAATTAATCGCTAGATTGGCAGGTTGATAGTTGGTGGTTTTTCGGTTAGTGACCTGCTGATTGACTCATAATGAGGTTGCTTGCTCAAGTGCACTCAATTTTTAAGTCTATGCATGCTAATGCTAAAAGCCACTGGGATGGCACCAACACGAAATATTTTACTACAATTTACCTGAAAGTTACTCGAAATGCACGTCGTAAAATATGTCGATAATGTGGCCTATCTTCTTTTTCAGTTAGGTAGGTACATAGGTACTTATAAGTAGTAATAATAACTTTGTTGAAACTTAGTACATACCTAGTCAGTTTTTAAATCGACTACATACGGCAAAGTCGAAAGATAAAGTACGTCATGCATGTCACGAACGTATACTTACATAGATAAAATAGGCATGTCTTCTTATAATGAGGTGTCGATGGATTTTCTTTTTATTCAAAGAATACTCAATAACGTCACAAGAATATCATTATAGCGAACGGATAATTTCATAATGACATGTATCATACTTTTTCAGCTGTCCTTTTTTCCTCTTACCTACACGTGCAATATACATTATTAAGAAAAGCTCCTCAAAAAATGTTCCTTGCAAAAATTCGCAGAGAAACAGGCCCTTAAATTTAATGACGTCGTATACCGAGCTATCTGCAATGACGTTAATCTATGCAGTCTTTACTTGGCTCTAACGTGATTAGGTACCTAATTTACAAGAGGTTAATTACAGAACGCCATGCTGCCGGCTTTTAACGTCTTGAATTATTAAGTTTTGACTCTTTAATGAGCATATTATGTTATCGCTACACTACTACGCTGTTAACTGAACCTGATTTGGATTATTAATGTAGGTATATAATGTAGATCAACATACTACGTTGTTGCTGCTAAGTACTGCTGGTTTGATGGTGTAGCTTGGGTAGAAGTTTGTGCTATAAAGTAGAAGAATTTGAACAACAGTCACTAGCAGCACAACCTTATGCTAGCCACACACGTGACGTGTGTTCGAAGAAATTTGCGCAAATTTCTTGGCGACCATTACACTTACGCAAGATTCAAAATCGACATAGTGTGAACGAGACCATACCATTATGGAATAGGTCTTTTCTCAAAGTCGCAATTGATATTTCACGAGGAAACACTTTTGAATTTTGCGTAACTGTAAGGCGCCATCTCCACGGGCGAGAGTATCGCGGCGATAGTCACGCCGCCGCGGCATTAAATTTAATAGAAACTATATGGCGCAATCTCCACACGGCGAGAATTATGGCACAGCGAGAATTATGGTACGGCGAGAATTATGGCACGGCGAGACTGTCACCGTGATTCTCTCGCCCGTGGAGATGGCGCCTAAATAAGTTTTTTATGCTCGTGACTGTAAAACATTTATTCACAGAAATTGTGGCCTATATTCGGAAGTGGCCTTTTTAAATGTTATCGGCTATTAAATTAATTAGTGTTAAGAAAGAAGGAATATGTTTTTCCAAACGCTCAAAAACAATTAAGAAAATTACGAATAATATTAGATAAGTGTGTTGTCATTAATGTCTTTATAATCGCAATGAGTTGTGATTTATTTTTAACTAAAGCAGATAGGTGCTGATTTAAATGTTTGACGGCTGTAATAATCAATCTTTTAAAAACGTTATGACCTCACAATATGCAAAGCACAAGTTAGTTACTTTATATCTTGTTAGATTTATTTTGTGCCTATTATAACAAAGACATAAAATATTACAGTTCTCAATACGAGCATTAGAATAATAAACAGTAACGTCACCAACCCAAGGTACACAAGAACGTAATGGAAAAGTGGCATAACAGTTAGAAACTTATATAACATTGTAGGTTTTCGCAATGTCGCAGTGTTATCAAAGCTATTCTAAACTGCTCACTTCAAATGTAGCGACAACGATCCTTTTCTCTGAATATTAAGGCTTATACAAAATTTTCATCTGGTTTTCTTTACAATTTATACAATGGAGGATTCATAAAGATAATGCGAACGCTACTGATCCTTTTTTGTATGGTAATAAGGATTGTGATCTAGGTATGGATTACATTAATATTTTTGGGATTTTGTTCGTAACAATGCTCTAAATTTAGATATCTCAGACGATAATATCGCTTTGCAAAGTTAGTTTTTTTTTTGCGTTCCCAGTTGGTCATTACTATCATTTATTATTAGAAAGTTTAAACTTCTTAGACCATATCCTATGGTCTAAGAAGTTTAAACTTTCTAATAACCTTCTTTTATTATCCAAAATTCAAATGATAAGTATAGAAATGGGGAACCGATCACTTTTCCGAATTGTTTTTGTTCGAATTTAATTTTACCGAAAACTATTGACCGACGTCTTTTTTGCTATATGCATTATTTGACATATTTTTAGATCATCGAAGTATCATGTGTCATAGGTAATATTTTACCGAACTATATTTCACCGATTTACAAAATAACTTTTTGCTATTCACCGAAGCCTCTTTTAACATTTTTTCATTTGCCCAATGATTTAGTTACCATATTTTCACCACACCGAAACAATATTTTTCAATATTAAATTAAAATAGTGTCATAAAAAGTCAATATGTTGTGCTACAAAATTTTGTGACAGAAACGTATCGCTGCAAAACCGACTCCACGTAGTCTTGTATACCCTACCCCTTTTTTTTATTTTTTTGGGTGGGAAATCATCAAATGACTCCTCCCGCTCTGGGCGGAGCGAGAGGGAGTGTCAGACTTTTACTGACTAAAACCCACCCGTGTTCCTTCCGTTGTCTGTGTGCCGGGGCCGCGATATCCCTTTCGGACAAACCCGCAACCCCAGCAGGCATTGGTCCTTACGGACCCCGGTATACCCCACCCCTAGAGTGTAATTTAAGCCCGCGTAGGCGCAGCAGGGTGGGGCGGCCCGCGAGCTGAGGAGCAGGTGGTTTGAAGGCCCGCTGCCGCAGCAGAGGCTGGCTGGCAATGCCACCCAGCAAGCCGAAGCTGCGGTGGTGAGTGTTAAAACCATCTGTAACGATAAGCTCGCGTGGGGCCGCCCAAACCCCGCAGCGCCGGAGCCGTGACAGAAACAATGCTTGCTACATGTTGCACGCTTGCGTACATGTTGCATGCTGTGTGCCTGCTTGCATGCTGTATGCTGGAAGCAAGCATCCTTCCTTCACCCATCCATAACTCGTAGTATTATAAATGTTCGGAAACAATACTTCGAACAAATGTTATTTCGGCTAAGTGTAACTTCGGTAAAAAGTTTTTCGACCAAATGAAATGTTGGAGTAACGAAAAAAATTGAATTGATAATAGGTGAACTGATACAGTGGAAGACGTGACTTCGATGAAGTAAAATAAAAAAAATCTGTGCTGGGACACATATGTAGTAGAAGTGAAACTTCAACGGACATGTGGAAAAACGAATCGCAACGGACAAGTGGAAAAACGAATCGCAACGGACAAGTGGAAAAACTAATAGCAACGGACAAGTGGAAAAACGAATCGCAACGGACAAGTGACAAAACGAATCGCAACAAAATTTTAACTTGAAGTTTTACGGGCAGATTGTTAATGTACTTGTCCAATTTGAAAACCTGCCCGTAAAACTTCAAGTTAAAATTTTGTTGCGATTCGTTTTGACACTTGTCCGTTGCTATTCGTTTTTCCACTTGTCCGTTGCGATTCGTTTTTCCACTTGTCCGTTGAAGTTTCACTTCTACTATGTGTCCCAGCACACATTTTTTTTTTCGCAGGTTTACTACAAATTATGCCTATCTACCCCAACAAGCAAAATAATCCTGGAATGCGATTTTATAATGCTACGTGGACTTATAAAACTCCGATGATAGTTTTGGTGGTTGCTACTGCGCTTTTAACAGCATAAATTCATGCTGATTTTACTCAAGTACGTTTAATCCTATAATTTGTACTTATATCGGTATATAGGATCATATTTCCTGACAAATATAGGATCAAGACTCTATAAAAGCATGAAACAAGAGTAATTAATTGCACTCAGGAGTAATTACTCCGGTTACTCAAGACTTATATGCGCCTATAAGATAACATCTGCGGACCATTTAAATCTTAATACTCCTGTAGGAGCATGTACCAGGAAGATATGCTCTGAGGAGCAATTACTCTTGTTATTTTTACTTATAACCTCATATAAGCTAATATTTTATGACCAATTTAAGTAAATTAAAGTCAAATTACTGTAAATCATTTATGTATCTGGTTTGGTTTTACTTAAACTTAAAAGTAAGTGTTAAATGAATTACATATCTACGTTTAAAAAATAATAAATCACCAAGATTATAACAGCACTCGGTAGGATAAAATGTTCTCTATATCGATTTATCGTATGCCGTTTTAAACCTAGACATATTTATATAGGCATTCCACAGTAGTGTTATTGTCTAAGTAATCACAAAAAATCCTGGTTAAAACTCTTAAGAAGCCACTTTTGCTTGTAACGATCAGTACAGGCGAAAACGCGCTTTATATAGTTTTGCAAATTCTATTGTAGGATTTGATTTGAATCGATTTTCATCTGGGCATTCCGGAACCCTAATCGGTAACAATTTCGAATGTTTTTCGGTTTTGAGATAACCCAATATAGAACCAATATACTTATATTGGTACTATGTCACACTTGGAAATGCTCAAAATACTTATTTTAGCACTATGTCATACTTGGAAATGCTCACCAAGAAAATGGCAGCTGCCTTTCATAATATTAATTTAATATTAATTAATACTAAAATGTAAATAAGCAAATTTCAAGAGGCGCTTTAATTTTTTTTATCAAAACCATGATAGATTTCACAGAAAATTCACATTCCCCTACGAATAAGCTATAGGACTAACAATTTGACAACAATAAGATTTTGTTTTTCTACTAAGGTTGACATGAATAAATTCTGATTCATATAAATACTTCCCCTCAAGATGTTAAAAATATTTTTTTACAGAGCACATGCGATACACTCGACTGTTCACAATATATTATAGAAGCATTTCTAGGCGCGTATTAATCTAATTTTCGACTATAACTTACTTATATTGAGATTTACAGGAGTAATTGCATTGACGTAACTCAATTACAGGAGCAATATAGGCGTATATGGCATTTCAGCGGTCTAATATAAATACATTATAAGTAAAAGTAGACTTATAAAGTGGGCCCTTTTCGAGACTTATATGCGGATATAAGTCTCATATAGTCCTCGATAAATTATGGTTCTAGGATAGTTTAAAAACTACTTTTTGCTAGTTGGGACACTACCTGCCTACCTATCTACACTACCTACCATACCTACACTACAGGTACCCTACGCTACCTACGGTACTTAATTTCTTGACATTGACTCCCCCTCCAGTACGGCCCGTACGGTGCTGCCTAGCTAGCCGAGCAGGGTGAGCGGCTACCACGCAACTTTTTTCTAACACTTACATTTTTAAACTCGTGATATATTGCGTATGGAATGTCCGAATTGAATAATTCAAAAAGTTATATATATTTATTGAAGCAGTCTTTAATATGAAGTTTTTTTTTTTATAAGGATTAATACCAAGATACAAATAAAGAGCAGGTTCTGGCGGCGGCATTTCAATTAAATTTAAAAAATAAAAGAACACTTATTGTGGCATAACTATAATATACATATGCTGTTGCGACACTTTTTGTAAATAATTATGTGTTCTGCAAAATCGTAGTACATAATTTTATTCTATCATCAATAGTTTTCGCAGCGCACGCGATGTAAAGAATATTTTAGGTAATTTTTTTACACCTTGGGTTACATTATTGGAGTTTTAATAAGGATCCCAATTTTTTTTTTTAATGTAATATAGTCTATGTCACCCGGGGATAGTGTAGCTTCCCAACAGTTAAAGAATTTTTCAAATCGGTTCAATATAAAAACTTGAGATTCCAATCTATTCTCTCCGTCCGCCGCTGCCGCCGCTCACCACACGATATAATTATCGTCTACCCCCTCCACGCGGCCGTAACGCTTTTTCGTGACCGAAAAATCCTAATACCCCCGTCTATATAGAAGTTTCACTTCAAAACGAAATTTATCATTTCGTTAGTTGAAAAGTTTTAGGTGAAATGAAATTCGGTCAAATCTTTTTCGAACTTATGATAGGTAACCATAGAAATGATAGTAAAGAAGAATTATATGTCTATTCCGAGGAAACAATTTACAAATTAACGGAATCTGGAAAAAGCTAAACTCAGTTCAACAACCCTCTCGTTTCCGTCAAACTGCAGCATAAACAACTTCCAAGCAAATTGCTGGAACAAGTAGAACAACATACACATTCGCCAGGATTCGAGGACTCGGAACAATACATGGAGCATCGCAAGCTTGCCTTACATCAATTAAACGGCGCATCCGAGCGAGTCGGAAACAATTTCGCGGATATGCCCACTATTATAGTTGTAATCCGATTAGTGAAATTAGTTTGTACGGCTTACGAGCCGACCCAAATAACTTAATATCGATGTGCAAGTGTACATAGGCATAAGGATCATGTAATCGATTAGTTGTCGTGATTAGTCGTAGTAGTGGTCTATTTTCGACCTGATGAAAAATTTTCAGAATTTTCATATGTAAGTATCAGAATCAGTTTAGTGTCAACAAGTATCACTTTAGTTAGACTATGAAGGACTATCATCGACAGGCATGATTGTTTTAACAAAAACCAGCACTGGGGCTCTGTCTCGCATAGGGTGGCAGCATTATGCTGAGCGATGGCCGTTTTGCGTGGATGTGACGCATATTTTCCCCCAAATTGTTATTTTCGTGTTTTGTTCTTTCTTTATCATTTTTACCGCAAATAAACGTATATTCTTCCTTTCTTTCTTTCTTTCCTTTAGAATTACCTGACCGACTTCTTAACAATTTAATTACTAAACACTGCTTTAATAATATTAATCCTTTTTTATCAGACCACAATAAATCCAAATAGTAGTGTGTGTTAGTAAAGAAAACTTAAAACGAATATTAGTATCCAAATAATAATCTTATACTAGGTAAAGTCTGGCGCTAAGTACAAACAACAAAAAAATGTGATAAAATAGAGCGCGAGAATCCATATTATGCCCATGGGTGTAGAAATATGAAACTATGTGTAATAACTTAAAACATTTCTAGGTAAAAAGATCAAGGCTAAAATATGAGCTCTCATATTTGTAGAACTGGATTCAATTTAGATTTCAAACACGATACAGACATTGTAAATGCCGTCGCCTTATGATATCAAATTACCTACTTTTTTCTATTCCTACAAAATGTTAGCGATACGATATAAATAAGTTATTACTTTAACAAACCAAGATATTGCACAAAATTGCTGTAATTTTACTGTTCATCGCATAAATGGGGTAGTTTAAAGCGAATAATAGTGTAGGATATTAAAGAATATTATGTGTATGGCCATCTAAATAGTTTTAAAGCTATGTACACGTACAGTACGACACAACTTAGATGTTGCATCGGCAAAACTCGTAAAACCGATCACCACCCGAACTGAGTGCGCCTTCAAAATCACCAATATTTATTACTGCTTTAGGTGAAAATGATCTTTACGCAAATGCAATAACTTGTGAAGTCATAAAACCAAATACATTCGTAAAATTTAAATGAATGAATGCAATTTTTCAAATTTACGCAACTTCTAAGTTGTGTCGTACTGTACGAGTATTGCATTGTCAGTAAGTACATGCACGCAAAACATTATAATTATGATGATCCACCATCTTTTTTGGAACCACGCTATTTACATTAAAAAAAAGTAAAAGTAAAAATCGTTTATTTCAACATCTAAATGACATTATTGAGGTACCGTTGGTCCCAAACTAGGCACAGCCTGTATCTTGGGCACCATTACTTATAAATATAAAATGCTTTATATTTTTGATTATTTTTAAATAAAAGTTGAAATTGGCGACAGTTAAACTAGTTTGCCTCTTCGAGACTGCAAAACTAAAATTACAAAAATGAACTAACTCTGTTATGAAAACTAAAGTAATTATTATAGTTATATAAAACATAATTATAAAAGGAGATAATACTTGGTATGATTTCTATATTTTGCTGCTGTTCTGTATTATATGAGTTTGTGCGTGAGGGTGTGTTTGTGTGTGTTTGTGTGAGCATGAAAGAGTGTGTGTGCCTCTGCCGTGTGTAAGTTAATTTTATTTGATTATACTAAGGATTGTTTCAGTAGAGGTGTAAGATTGTTCTAAGAGCCATAATTTCACTATGTGTTTCATCTGGGTGTAGGAGGAGTTGTGGATCTTAATGACTGAGTTTACCTTATTGTAGATGTGAGTATGTAGGAATGATGGAAGCCGTTGGGCATACGCAGAGTTGACTGCTGGGTTCGGGATTCTAAACTTTCTCTTACTTTTAATGGCACTTAAGTCAGTTCTCTTCGAAAGTTTTAATTGACTTTTAGAATTAAACATAACCATTAGACATGTTAACTGGGGGAAAAAACTATTTAGTCCATCAGTACACATAATAAAAAAATATTATTAGACTCTTATTTTTAGCTTTATCATATTAAAAAATGGTTTAGATAAAACGCATTAAAGTTGGGGAGTGGGGGCTCGCTACGTCACAATTCTGTATAAAATCTACCGGAGAGTGGCGTCATGCCACATTTTAACTCAATGTATTGCCGTAATCATTTGATGACGAAAAAAAAAAAATTACTTGTCCAATATTTTTTAATAATCCACCAGACATACAAAAAAAAAAATGTGAGCCGTCACGGGACGCCTGGCAGATGTGAAACATCGACATTATTTTGTAAAAGTAATATGCAGAAAAGAACATATTGTGATAGGAACTAAATATGTCATAAAAAAAATCGTTAATAATAATTAATATAATATAATATATATATATAATCGTTAATAACGATAATAATTAACTAATCGCACAGTCGATTGCGCATGGCGACGCGTCGCCACACCGTACACACTACTGCATATAGACTGTATATATATACCATCATATAGCGTGGCGACGAGTCGCCACGGCATGCGTCGCCACGCCAGAAATCGGTTTTACGTGCGGCTTTAGATGTTTCACATCAAAAAATGTTTAGTGAACATCCCTATTGCTCATTACATTCAAGACTACGTTTTTACATGAAACTAAAGCATGGCCTTAAATAAAATATAAACTGCTACTATTCATTCAACTTTGCTAGGTATCATCTACAGAGACAGCTTCTAATAGTTCCTGACATAAAACTAAGACCTAGAACGTTGAGATAAAGTATGAGGTTGTTATAGAGAACGAGTCGCATTGGGTACATAAAAATCCGATCAAGTGCGAGCCGTTTGATAAGTGTTTCGCTCTAGCGGGAATTCTATCAGAATTTCGCTGTGAACAATTTTGTTATGGATCTGGTAAAATCATAACAAAATGCGCTAAGACTTTTCCTTCAGCTCGCTTGAATTGATCAAACTTGCCAGAGACATTATAATTATAGCATAAGCATAATCACTTCATGCATCACTTAATGAATCACTTCATGCAGGTGTTGATTAGGCAGAAGTGATTCATTACAACCGGTGAAATGTGATACATTCATATTTATGTATGTAAATATTTGTTTCTTCTGTGAGTTTAGTACCTACTTATAATAACACACTAACATAGCTTTTAAGTTTTGATTTTTTTGTAACTTACTAACTACCATAAATGGATCATTAAATAAATTTAATCTTTGAATAAATAATTTAATTTAATAATCAGTCTATAATTCCCACCGCTGGGACAAGGCCTCTTCTCTGAGAGAGGGAGTGGGCCATAATCCACCACGCGGACCCAGTGCAGACACTTTTTCACGAACGATTTTTCGACCGCAAATTGCAAAGACCGTAAATTTCGGCGCGGCGTTAATTCGGTGTTGTTGCTTTCAGTACTGATAGTTAGACGATGTCACATGTCTGCGAATTTTTGGTTCTAGGGCATGCCGGTTTCTTCACCATGTTTTCCTTCACCAGTTTTGAAAGCAGTGGTATAATGAAATAAATTACACAAAGTAAAGTGCCTGCTGGGCTCGAACCCACAACCTACGACCCGTAAGTAAGCCGGGGCCGTTACCACAGGGCCAACACAACCCAACAATCTAGGGTGGTCGCACATAGTTCGCCGTCCGATAAGGACCAGGCCCAGATCGACGGCGCGTTATGTTCAACGCGCGCCTCAAAGAGATGCACCAACTGACGGGGTCCGTAAGGGCCAATGCCTGCCAGGGTTGCGGGTTTGTCCGAAAGGGATATCGCGGCCCCGGCACACAGGCAACGGAAGAAACACGGGTGGATAAAAGTCGGACACGCCCTCCCGCTCCGTCCAGAGCGGGTGAAGTTATTTGATAATTTACCAACCACAAACAAAAAAAAAGTGTGGTCTCTCATCTGACGGAAGTTGCGTCGGGTTCCAGTTAGTACGCTCGACGCACTAACACATCATCGGTTGACTGTGCGCTATGGAGCGGGCTATGCTCGGAGATTTTTTAAAGGATAAAATCAAAAATGAAGTTATTCAAAAAAGTAGTAACTGACATAGCTTGCAGAGTAAGCATACTGAAGTGGCAGAGGGCTGGCCTTTTTTTTCGAAGGACCGATAGGCGATGAATCAGGTGAGTTCTGGAGTGGAAACCGCATAATGGCAAGCGTAGTGTGGGTCGCCCCCAGCTAAATGGACCGACAACCTTGAGAAGATGTCTAGGACAGACTGGATGTGGAAGGTGGAGGACAGGGTGTTGTGGCGCAGCCTGGGAGAGGCCTATGTCCAGCAGTGGACTGCGATAGGCTGAGTTGATTTGGTTCAGTGTGTAAGGTTGAATATTAAACCCATGACGGACAAGTACATAAGTACATATCCATCATGGCGTTTTGCTACTATATTTTGTTATGTTATTCTACATTATATACCTACATAAATAATCCGAAACTGCTTCAATTAACAGCGTAGTGGTGTAGCGATAACATAATATGCTCATTAAAGAGAAAAACCTTAATAATCCAACACGTTAAAAGCCGGCAGCATGGCGTTCTGTAATTAACCTCTTGTAAATTAGGCACCTTAGAGCCAAATAAAGACTGCATAGATTAACGTCATTACAGATAGGTCGGAATACGGCGTATTTAAATTTAAGGGCTTGTTTCTCTAGCGATTTTTCGCAAGGAAAATTTTTTGAGGAGCTTTTCTTAATCATGTATATTGCACGTGTAGGTAAGAGGAAAAAAGGACAACTGAAAATGTATGATACATGTCATTATGAAATTACCCGTTCCCTATAATGATATTCTTGTGACGTTATTAAGTATTCTTTGAATAAAAGGAAATTCCATCGACACCTCATTATAAGAAGACATGCATATTTTATCTATGTAAGTATACGCTCGTGACATGCATGACGTACTTTATCTTTTGACTTTGCCGTATGTAGTCGATTAAAAAACTGACTAGGTATGTACTAAGTTTCAACAAAGTTATTATTACTACTTATTAGTACCTATGTACCTACCTAACTGAAAAAGAAGATAGGCCACATTATCGACATATTTTACGACGTGCATTTCGAGTAACTTTCTGGTAAATTGTAGTAAAATATTTCGTGTTGGTGCCATCCGAGTGGCTTTTAGCATTAGCAAGCATATACTTAAAAATTGAGTGCACTTGAGCAAGCAACCTTATTATGAGTCAATCAGCAGGTCACTAACCGAAAAACCTAATTTATCAAACTGCCAATCTAGCGATTAATTAAAACAGTAGAACTTTTGCACGATAACTAACAAAATCACTTGTGTTAGCTATTTATATAATTGTTTTGGTAGTTTTAAGATATTTACAGTATTTTTTTAATAAGACAATCATTTTTGAATTTGGTAACATTCTAAAGTTATTTGATTTGTTTTAAATGGCGCCACCGGATATTAAAATGTCAGTTGACTATTTGTGTCTGATAAAGAGGAGGGATTCTAAAAGTTACGTGGCAGCGCCATTTTGTCAAGGCAGTAGTAGTTCTTGAACTGCGAAAGTGTAAGAAGATCTGCAATACCCATGTAGGTACTAAGAATTGTAATAATATAATTATAAATCTATTGCCGTAGTTATTATATATGTACTATTATTTATGGTCAAACCATTCCACATCACCCAGTAAATAAATCATGCTTATTTGTTCAAATGAACGCCTTTTATTTCCCTTCAGAAAATTCTCAACAATTTCCCGAATAATTAATAATATTTTACAACGATACTCAAAAGCTCTACTAAGATTTCTCAAAGAGTAAACACTTAGCAGGCTTTGGGGATCTCCTGTCCAAGATTATTTACAGTATTCTTTGACGTCGCTACATACCGTGATGTTTGTAGTGTCTAACGAGGTACAATGATTTGATAAAAAAATCCGCTTGAGCGCTATAAAAGCCTAATAAGATTATTTGCGAAGCTTCTAAAGTAACAGGAATAGGGAATGTTGATATAGCAAATTAGCGCTGCCTTGCGGCTTCGAACATCCATCGGGATTACGCGATGTATTTATTGCAGGGTCCCCTTTAAACAGTCATGGTTTCAGAAATAAACCCTTCTTGCTTAACGGTGCCTTATGGGCTTATAAATCCTGTCCCCTGGCCAGCAAGTAAAGCAAATTAAGAGGTGAATCTATAAACATTCTAGTCAATCTGCCTAGCCTTTTACCAACTAAATTGGGGTCGGCTTCCAGTCTAACCGGATGCAGCTGAATACCAGTTTTTACATGGAGCGACTGCCTATCTAACCTCCACAACCCAGTAACTGGGTAATACGATACCTCTTGGTAAGACTGGTTGTCAGACTTTCGGGCTTCTGACGACCCGTAACGACTGTCAAAGATCCACGAATGACAGTCGTGACCAACGGCTTAACGTGCTTTCCGAGGCACGGAGGAGTATCGTTATGTAAAGATGGTCACCCATCCACGGACCAACCCCGGCAAGCGTAACTTAACCTGATGGATCGACCGGTGCGGCAGTTATTACTTAGCCACGAGCTCCTATAACCATTCTAGTTCTTATTCAAAACTTAGTTTTTCCTTGACTAAATTATTAAATTACCAACGTAATCTTCAAAGGCTGGATGAAAATTGAATCAAAAGTTCCTGAAGGTTAAGCAAACATTCGTACTTCTACCTAGGGACACACTTTCTTTTATTCGTCGTAGTGTGATAACGTAGGTTCGCCTAATGGTTTAGTCTGCCAGCTTTCTCCGTATATGTAAGTAGTACCTTTGAGTTACCCTTTGTTGTGATGTTAGTTGTAGGCACATCCGTGCACGTCTAACGGTCATAATCTCTAAGGAGACCCAAAGGCATTATTAAGAAGCCTAAGTTCTTGAGCCCTCGATAATAGCATTGCGAGAAACTTCTACCATTTACCTACGAATGAGGAATAATTTGAGTTCATAGTTTCATAGCAGATTCCATGTAAAACCATGTTTGCTTTTAAAAGCCGAAAAATGTTGATGTAATAGAAAGATGACTATTACATTCTATATATTCCCCTGATATAGGGTTTCTCATTTCCCGACTTTTTTTTGTTCCTGGATACCGAGACTTCTCGAGTACCATTTCCCGGGAATTCCCGAGAAGTCGGGAATTTGACTAACCTCAATAAAAATGTATGAAAAAGGTTTTAAAATAAAATACACATTTTCGTAATCAACAATATGTTCATTTTAATCAGTCTTCGTCAATTAACAAAAAAATATGCCTTCTTAATTTCCTTTATAATCACAGAGTTTTAACCGAGATTTTAGATGGCTGAACCGGAACAAGATGGAGTTGGTTCTTCTGCTCCAGCTTGTGTCTTTACCGAAATCTTGTAGTTGTAGCTGTAGGTATTTTATTAGTCCGCTTGTGTTTGAGCCTTTTATAGAGAGCTGTTTCGGGCATTTCAGGCATTGTGCCGTCAACGAATCTTTATTCTTCGAAAAATACTTCCACACTTTCGACTTCTCCATACTAGTACCTTTAAAAAATACAACATGTTGTTTACGATACCAGATAAAAATAGTAATGAAAATAACATGCGCGGAACGCTGATTCATTTCTAGGTAAAATACGAACCTATTGTTTGTTAAGTAGAAAGAGTCATAAAAGTGAGAGTTTGTTTAATAAAATGTTGGGCATTGGATCTAATATGAATTTGTATTAAAATATATGATTAAAATAAACTCCGCTATAGGTATTAACATAAATCAAAAAACAAACTGCACTATAAGTAACCATGAAAATAAAAAAAACTAAAATAAGATTGTTCTGCAAGTGCACAATTTCACAACAATAGGGATATTCATATTTATTTGCTGCTTATTCCATAAATAAGTTATGTAATCAAGAAATATAATATTAGGTACTTACGTTTATTGAGAAGGCTGATATTTGGAACACAAGTCTCCGACGACTCTAGATAAGCGCACCGACACAAGCTACGCCGTCAAATGTTTGCGAGTGACTGACTCAACTAAACAAACAGAGAGATCACGGGGTGGGGCGGGCGGGAGGTGGTGCCTTATTGGGTTGTAAAAGGATGTAAAAGGGGAGAGGAGATAGAGGATATAATTTTTGTTATAAGTAACACATTAACATCAAATTGCATTTTCTTTTAAATTTCTCGACTTCCCGGGTACTTAACCATTTTTTTCCCGTCTCGACTAAGGCCAAATTTCCCGGGAATTCCCGCTTCGAGACTTCTCGATGAGAAACCCTACCCTGATACGAGTATTAATTCAAAGCTGGGTCTTATTAGCCTATTACTTCGACAACTAAGTTGTACCGAAATTTCAATCTCGGGGCACTAATATTCTTTGATGTAGGAGTTTAATAGCTAATCGTATACCTCACTGAATTAATACAGCCATTTCATGGTTAATTAAGAGCCATCAGTGTGCTACATATTACTTAATTTCAGTGTGTGAATTCTCTAAGGGAAACATTTGTAACCATTGTCAGGTGTTTTGTAAAAGGGCTAAAAGTGACGCGCAAACGCTCGCGCTCGCCTTTTAAAAACTTTCCCTAACTTTGGGGTGATTTTGCAAAGGGTGCAAAGTGAATTTTCATACTTCAGGAAATAAGGTACTGGGACATGGGGTTGACAAAAGCTTTCGATCCCGGATGAGAGCCGCCACTCAATCTTGGGAAATCATGTGTATTTTTATTTTATTTCATAGGAAACATTATCCTCCTATTCATCGCCGAAACATGCTTTATAGAACCAGAAATGGCTTTTATTTCAGTGCCAAGCTAAAGTAGATATTTTAAAATAACACACAGTAACACAAAAACTAACAAGATTTTAATCAAAACTCGCAGTCATAAGAATCATTTTCGTCGAAACTAGTGGAACAGAATCTTGTACAGAATTTTGAAAGCCGTAATATAAATAAAAACGGGTCTCTGAAAATCTATAAAGTTTTAACATAATGTAGTCAAATTTTTCAATTGTTCGAGGTTCAGTAACCTAAACCTATCAAAGTATCAACTGAATTGGCGATTTAGAGTACGCGCCACGAAGAAAGGCTGGCGGAAAATTGTGAAACTAAATTTTCTTTTAATGCAATGTGATGCAATTACATAGACACTAGCGCCGCGTCAAATGGACTCCAGTGGTGGCGCGGACTCTTGTAATAACATAACATCACGCCTTGTTTCTCCGAAGGGTTGGGCAGAGGTGTACCTATAGTACACCCAGATTTCGCCAGTTATGTTCAATTCCCATATAATAGGGGGCGAGCGTATTGCCATCAAAGCTACTAAACAACTGAGAAGTCACGTCGATTTAGTATCCACCTACATACATACTTTGCTAGGTGTTTATAAAAAGCGTACAAAAATATACGTGGAAAAGTATTTAAATTTCAATAGCGTAGGCACTAGGTACAGGTTACTAGGTAGGTAAGGTACACTATGTAAGTACCTAAAAAGTATTCTATACCTACATATAAAAAGTGCTTATAGGTACGATTAAAGGCTTGTGCAGACCAGCGCGACACGAACAATACAATTTCTTAGAAAACTTCACAGTATAACAATAAACGGTGTCGCGTCGCGCGACAAGTCGCGCTGGTTTGCACAAGCCTTAAGAAGAATTTCTTTACAGAATTAAGTTGGAATGGGAAAATACAGTATTGTAGGTATACCTATTCTTAGAGATTTCCTTACCTACATAGGACCGCTCTTTCCCGCTGTCCCACGGGTACCGTAAATGGCTGCTAGTGCTAAGTGATTATGCCGGGTCAATCGGTAGCAGGAGCATAGTTGCTAAGGGTCTGACACGCAAGACTGGACCGAAACTTGGCGCTAGTAGGAAATCAGGAACTTTAATAAATTATCTATCATCTATCCTCAGACCAAATAAAAAACCAAGACAGAGCGCTGTCAACAGTGAAGTGAAGCAGGTTTCGTAAACATGTGTACACTTTGTGTGGTGTAGTTTAATTGTAAAAGGTTGTAAATGTGTGCGTATGAGTATATATGCGTATGCGTATGTGCGTATTTTTTTTTCATATGTGAATGTCATGCATACCTGTCATTTGCATGGTTACTGAAATGATAATTTTAAATGTTATTTTAATTTGAATTGTAAGTGACTGTGCTGTTGGTGTGCTTATGATAAATAAATAAATAAATATGCACTGAGCGGCGTTGTTGTTTTGGCATGCTTCACTGTATTGTTCGCAGCTCTCTGTCTTGGTTTTTTATTTGATCTGAGCATCTATTTTTGAATTGTATAAAACAAACTCGCTTTTCGTGCCTGTCTGTGACCTTTTAGTTTATCAGAGGCTTGAGTTAACTTTATTCTCATATGAATACTATAATTCACTCCCATGAGAATTTTAAAAACGAAACAGAAGTCAATATTGTTATACCATGTAAAGTTTAGTGCCTGCTTGGTTTAGCACTAATTTCTGAGTTGGTTGATATTTGGTTGATTTGGTATTATATTAGACTGGTTTAATGATACGAAATAATATGGTTTAAAGACTATATTGAATATTGGTTATTTAACCAATATTCAATATAGTCTTTAAACCATATTATTTCGTATCATAATTAATCAAGTTTTTTTTATCTACTCACAAAATAATTATTGAACAAATGTCTAGTTTTAGTAATACCCCAATAACAAATACGTATTCGGATACCAATCGCGTAACTCAAACCAAACCAAATCAAACCATCTTAGTAATTTAGCTTAGATTTACCATTTAATCTATTTAGATTACTAAAACTAGACATTTGTTCAATAATTATTTTGTGAGTAGATAAAAAAAACTTGTAACTGCGCAATGGATTTTCATGCGGTTTTAACCATAATTTAGAGAATTTATTCCGGAAGGTTTTATGCGTAAATACATTCGTAATCCTTGAACTTATATAAAGTAAAAAAGAACAATTTACGTTATGTTTTCGTATTGTTCCATCAGTCGCGTCGCGCCTGTCTACGGGAGCCGTCAAGGCTTATAATTTTACTTGTAATCTATTGTGAAAAAGGTTCTATTATTCCCCACTGTACATAAAACCAAGAAAATAAGAGAAACTCGTTCGTCACCGAAAACTTGATTTGGATTTGGAAGCGAGACTTGACATTTGAGTAGAAAAAAAAGGTACTTGGAAAAACTGTACCATAACACAAAAATACAAAATATCTTACAATAACAACTATATCTTGTAGTGTCACTTGGCAACACAAATAAAATGTTGCCAAAGTTTTATATGGAAGCGCAGAATTTCATGTTGTTTTTAGGACCGAAGTGTTCAAGTTTTTTGTTTGTTTATGACGTTACCGAAGGAGGAATTTTCGTCAGTTTAGGCAGAGGCAAGCTTAACTTATATTTCGTTACTGCAAAGTTGGCGTATGAGGCTGGCTTCCAACTTTGTTGCCGACTATATTAGATGCATTATTCATAAATGTATTTTAGCATAGAGGTTGCACACTCGATTAGGAAGCGTGAAGTCTTTTGAAGGTTTTTTTTTTTTTCTTTAGGAATATAAAAGAAGCCGCATAGTTTTGCCTGGCTTCTTCTTTATGTATTGGTTATCATGGGACTGAATAAGTAGGTACAGTAATTTACTTATTACTGTTCTATCGTATCGTCATTCAGTACATCTCTACCTAAACCACTGAATATTACCACCCCACTATCCACACGATAATTATATGCAATGCGGCTATTAAGCGGATTACTGATTGCAGTAAATCGGGTACAGACAGTAAATAGAAACACTATACAGAAACCCTTCTCTAAATTGAGAAGCATTTTAACAAAATAATGAATCTGGTACAAAAAAACAATGTATTTTATTTGCCTGTATTTTTAAAACATTTGGTAAATTAATTTTATGTAAGCCCTACCTGAAAAAGAAATAAATGATAAAAATCGCGTACTGAAAAACAAAAGCTTCGTGAAAACGCTACTCAATTACAAACTGCCGAAATCCAGACAAACAAAAGAAGGAAAAACTCAAAAACATACTCGTAATTAACAATTCCCAAATAAGAATATCATTTCTTACTGCCTCGTTCGTCAGGTGGTTATAAGCGCTTCTGGTGAGCATGAAGTCCTGCCATGGGTTCCCGGGTCGGGCAAGGTGTTACTGGGTTTCTCCATCTGGAATTTCTCAGTAGCAGCCCGGAGTCTGGATTTGTGCCCGGGTGGTGGCAATAGGCTCGCCCCCTGTTACATGGGACCTAAACATAACTGGTGAAACTACTCTGCCTATCTCCTCGGAGAACACAGGCGTGATGTTATGTTATGTTATTTTTAATATCCCGAGATTTGGTTTTGTATTTATTGCAATAATGTGGGTATGGGTAGGCCTTTAGTGTGGGATGCAACCTGTGTCGACACTCTTGCGCCATCCCATCTTCCTGGCTCAGCGTGCTGTGCTGGTGCTGCCGCTGCGGCTGCAGAAAACCTCAAGCGGCGTAAGTATAATAACCTTGTTGGTAATTATATTTTCGAGCCGTTTGGGGTTGAAACCCTCGGGCCGTGGGGTCCGAGTGCTCACGGCCTCTTTAAAGAAATCTCCAAACGGCTATTTGACACTTCCCGTGACCCAAGGGCTGGTTTTTACCCTGGGCAGAGGCTAAGCATTGCCATACAACGTGGCAATGCGGCCAGCCTCTTGGGTACATTACCAGTCGACAGCGATGCGGATGAATTCTTCGATGCTATATTTTAGTTTGTAAATAGATTTAGTTAAGTTAGTATATAATTTTGCTACTTTTATTAATTAATTAGTTATAAATTGTTTATATCCCGATGCTAAATCTACTCAATTTCAATGTTCAATGCGCTACGCTACCGATCTCTGAAAGGACCTAAAATTCGGTGTCGGCTTTATAACGCCAATTCTTTCGGGATCGAATGTCCGTGTGAATAGCACTCTCATGTCACCTAAAAATCCTAGAGGAAGGTGAATTGAACGTTATGGAGGCTGTTTTTCTACCTTTTCTGACCAACCTTCCAGTTGGGTTCCAGTCACACAAAGACGAGTATCTGTGAGTACTTATTCGGCAGGAGGTATTGGTGAAAATTCATTCATAGTCCAGTATAGTACAATCTATACTTAGCACTCTCGCGTCACCTAAAAATCAATAAGGGAGGTTATTCAATCGAACGTCATGGAGGCTGTTTTTCTACTTTTTCTGACCAACCTTCCAGCACAGCCTTGCTTCGGGCTTCCAGTCACATAAAGACGAGTCTCTGTGAGTGTTTATTCTGCACGAGGTATTGGTGAAAATTCCAACATAGTCAACAATAGTACAATCTATACCAATAATATTAATGCAAAAGTCACTCTGTCTGTTCGTTGCTTACTTTTCACGCCTAACGGCAGAATGATTTTTTGAAATTTAGCACGAGGTAGACCATGACCTGGGTTTGGTTAAAGGATACTTTTTGTCCCGGTAGTACACTCCCGTGAGTGAATTTCCGACGCGGGCGAAACCGCGGGCAAAAGCTCTTATGCAGTTTACCTAATTTTAGTTGCAAGTTGCACAAAACTTACAAATTATTATATTCGTTTCATCAAGTTTCTTTTTTTAAGTCTGACAACCAGTCCTACCAAAGGCTATCGTATTACCGATTTATTGGGTTGTGGAGGTCAGATAGGCAGTCACTCAGTGTAAAATACTGGTATTCACGTGCAAATTCAAATTCAAAAGTCATTTATTCAAACTAGGCTGAGAATCAGCACTTTACGAACGTCAAAATTACATAAGACAGTCCCCTAAAACGCCCACCCTTCACCCGGATAGACTGGAAGACGACCGCATTATAATTGTGAAAAGGCTAGGCAGATTTTGATTCATAAAGGTTAATTACATAAGTAGACGTTAAGATATATATTGGGTATGTACATAAGGGTGTTTCGACATGTCTTGCATTTGAATACCCGCTGTATAGGTGCACACAGGTAAATACAATATCATTGAAGCTTGTCGTACCTACCTAAATACAATACAATACAATACAATACACATGCAGTACACTATGCACGATTAATCGCGTGTCGGACGTTCATTAATACAGTGGTCTGTGCTTGCCACAGTTCTCGGCACAATCTTCTTACTGTACCAGTAATTATGGTGTGTTCGTGTTGCACCGATTGGTTTTTAGTTAAACTTTTTAGTAATAAACTATTTGAAAGAGTACGTTACTTACATTAATTGTTTCTTATTTACTAGACTGTTTATGTAACATAGTATTGTTACTCAATACTCAATACTCAATACTCAATTTTTTATTGCATTCCATATGTATTACATAGATGGTATAATAAGTAAGAGAGCAATATGGACCCTGTCGGGCACAGCAAAATAAGGAGAGAGGAAGAAGGCTAAGCAGTAATTCAATATTATTAGATGTTAAATCAGCTCTTACTCTGTTGACTCAGAGACCAACAATATCCTAGTGTTTGGTTGCTATAAAAGTAAGAAAGAATGAAAACAAAATAAGTCTCACATATAATCACGAGCCCAAAACAGAAATAGTCGGCAGCTGCACTTACTAAAGATTAGTGTAACAAAAAGCTGGTGCTGGATCTTGAATGGTGTAAATGATGAAATTCAACGTCTTATTAGAAGCTAGTAAATACCAGCATCCCGGAAAAAGAAATTATAAACACAGTTTAAATATGCTTGTTAACCTTTAAATAGTTTTTTATCAAGCTGCCATAGTTATCCCTGTTCAAAAACTCAACTGTGTAAATCTGATCTCCCGTGCCCTACGCATTGCGGGTTTAGTGGTATGAGCAACAGGGTGTATAAAGTTCACTCAACCTCTATAGAAAAGGGAGGATCCTTCGACCAGATGGGTGTCTTGCCTGGCGGGCAACTGCCCAACGATTGATGTTGGAAAGTTATGTATACGTATGTTGATCGCGCGGTAAACTTTGCTTGCGCGATGCACGATTTGTGTGACGTCAGGATTTTGTGTGACGTCAGGTCTTTGATGCGTAGTTCGCATGTGGCAATGTAAATGTACACACGTGGTACTGGTTTTTTCGGAACCCCACAGTTTCAAGCATGGCATAGGTAAGATAACAGCACGCCTTGTTTCCCCGAAGAGTTTGGCAGAGGTGTACATATAGTACACCCACATTTCGCCAGTTATGTTTAAGTCTCATATAACAAATAGCAGGCGAGTTTATTGCCATCAACCGGGCACGTATCCAGACTCCTGGTTGCTACTGAGAAATTCCAGATAGAAAATCCCAATAACACTTTTACCTGGGAATCGAACCCATGACCTCATGCTCAGCAGTAGCGATTACGACCACTCGACCAACGAGGCATAGGTAAACTACGCCTGATAACAAAATGTACACGTTTTTCAGTATTGTGTTACCCGTACTAGTGTACTTACAATTAAATCTTCAACACAAACAGAGCTTGAATGGTTCAAAAAGGTTCACGTACTCAATGTAAGCGCACGTAGATAACCCAATGTCCACGTATGTACCGAAAACGTACGCCGCTGTAGGAAACCCGCTTATTACACCACTTAATGTTCCAAATATTTCATTTCCCCTATTTTGGTGTTAAAGCAACTAAAGTTAACACATTACCCGGCTGCGGGACGGAAACGGCCCGTCATCACGGCATGCTTCTCGCGTGCCGCCGGTTAGTCTCGCTAATGTGTGTTCGCAACATTTTTATAGCTGTTAAAGGCAATAAATACACAAACGCCGCCGTGTCGGTCCGTAAAACGCCTCTAGAGGATTACTTGCTGACGTATTGTGTACCAACTGACAAAGATTGTTACACAGATGGACGCGGCGCGAACATTTCACAACAACCCAGATAATATATGGAAATGTTCCACACAACTGGCTTTTTCGAAGAAATCTTTGAGCGGATACAACATGTAAGTAGGTCTCAAACTTACAAGGAAGGCCGTAATTTCATGATGTCTTCAAACGCCAGTTCTGACACGAAACGTTATAATTTTGCCCAACTTCACTTTATCTGTGCCTACATTGTCTCGTAGCAACTGTCTACGGCGTAGCATTTTGCTCCGCAGTTGGTATTCTCATTTGCTTTAAAAAGAGCATCTACATAAGTTTTACATAAAGTCTAATAAATATGTATGATGCTGAAGCTCTAGTAAAATACTGGAAATATGCTTGTTAGCTTTATTTTACTTGGACACAAAGGGAATATAAATGTTAACTCAAACGGCACTAACTTGAATTAGAGTTTGAAATGTTGGAATCATTGTTATTATTTAATAATGGCAGTCTTGTAATATGTTTATTCACTAAAATATAAACACATAATTCTGTTAAAATAATTTTAAATTACCAGTTAATTTAGGAGATTATTCATTTTGTAGCTGTTTATCAAATTACCTCGGTACGGATTATGTAAAGCTCATTAGGCATCGGAGTTCATTAACGCGATCCGTAAAAGTTTGAGGGAATTTTAGACAGTCGAGAATAATTAAAAGAGTTACTTAAAGAGTGGCTTAGCAGTTTCAAAGCCGTGTTTGGTCCCGTGTGTTTCCCGTAAATCCAAGTAACCTCTTTATCCTTTCCCGTGAAGCTACCTCGCTTCTTTTGGTTTCAGTTCATTGCTTCACTTTGAGAGGACTTGATCTAACTGTAACTTGATTTCGTCTGATCAAAGCGAAAAGACGCCGCCCGAAAACCCCGCACATTGGTAAACAATTTCATATGAAACATTTTGACGAACATAACGACTGTATACGTACATGCTCGTACAAACATTAGATACACAGTCCGGATTGTTTGGAACAGCGTTTTAAAGTGTTAACAAACAATAAAAGTCTATTAAACACAGGCTTTGTGGCACTGAAAAAATAACGGTTTATGCACTTACCGACAGAGCTCCATTTTATTCGGAACTCAGTTATACCGGTACGTCAGAAGGCTTCATTTTTCGATGAAACTTTTGGCCTTTTATCCCGAGCGGTAACAATGTGAATGGGGTCGAGTTATTTGATCAACTACACTGTTATTTAGTATCGTTCGTTCAGTTTTTGTTGATTTTAATTCACTGAAAATGGCCTGTTTGGAGTATTGAGCAAAAATTTTGCTGTCAACGCAGATTTGTCGATGATTGTACAAAGCGATAATTTATTATTTAACAAGCTGGCAGTACATTATTGGCACAGTCACTGGTAAATGGTACAAACTACAAAACAATGCAGTGAATGATCGCTGTTATGTTCAGATTGCCTGGAGGCTTTTACCGTGAATCCATTCGGTATTTTGGTTACATTTGAAGTCAGGGTATTTGGTTTGCTTTGTTATTTTATAACGAAGGAAAGTAAGACAATACACTGACGTCGATACAGCTCGGTTAGTCTATTTTAGTTATTTCCATAGCGTTATGTCCTACGGTCTTCTGCTGTGGGGCAAAGCTGCTGATATTCAAAATATATTTGTTCTTCAAAAACGAGCTGTTCGAGCTATTTACCAGCTTGGTGCCAGAGTTTCTCTGAGAGATTTTTTCAAAGATATTGGTATCCTCACGGTGGCATCTCAATTCATCTTCGCCAATATCTTATATATTAGGCAAAATATACACTTATACACTAAAACAGTGATTTTCACAATGTTAACACTAGAAATAAGGACAAACTACGAGCTCCCTTTCACCGGCTTCATAAGGTTCATAACTCATTTGTTGGACTTGGTATAATCTTTTATAACAAGCTACCCTCTTCTTTGCTAGATTTGCCTTTTAATGCGTTTAAAACGAAAGTAAAATCCAATCTTTGTTCAAAGGCATACTATTCTATCAACGACTACTTAAATGATAAGAATAGTTGGTCGCTGTGATTAACTCAAGACAATGTTTATGTTCTTTCTCCAGCTTACGTACTGACAAGTTATATGAGTTTATATAATTGTTTATTTTATTTGACTTTTTAAGTCAAGTTATTTTAATTTAACTTTAATTTATTGTTGATAAAATCTACTCATCACACTGTTTTTTTTTATGAGTTGTATTGCAATATGTGGTTAGGTAGTGACCTCGACAATTGATCATATTATTTACTGTTATTAGTAATTAACTCTTTGTTTATTTATTTTACATCGATGGTCCTAGTTTATCATTTATAACTTCCAGTTACAACTATATGTAAGCGGGGACGCCCTTTATGCCTGGAGGCTTTTTTATTTAGATATTAAATTCTGTTTACGTTTAGATTTTTTATTTCGGCCTGAGTATAGTTCTCGATGATTTTGTTTGGTATATTGGCGTGTGCTAGCTAACATATGGCTAATAATTTGAATTATGTTTTGTGTTGCGTAATGTAAATTATTTTGAATACTATTATATAGAATCTTTTTTTTGTTCTTCTAACTGAACAGACAGCTGTGCTGCTGGGGAGTTTGTTGCGCCACTTCTTCTTCCCAGCTAATGCACTAGGAAGTGGTGAAGGGTGGGCGTTTTGGGGGACTGTCTTATGTAATTTTGACGTTCGAAAAGTGCTGATTCTCAGCCTAGTTTGAATAAATGACTTTTGAATTTGAATTTGAATTTGAATAGTTCACAGTTTACTTTATTGTTCTACTAGCTGCTCCCCACAATTTCACCCACAAGAGTCTCGCGTAGAAATATCGGAAAAAATAAGTATCCTATGTCCTACCCATGTGCTAAATTTCATCCAAATCTGTTCAGCCGCTTTAGTGTGAAAGCGTAACATACAAACAAACTCACTTTCGCATTTATGAATGTATGAATGAATGAATGAATGAATGAATGAATTATGAATGATTATTTATTTGTTAAACACGGGTACATACATTTGGTCTTCAGTTAAAATTCAGTTTGCTCTCTATGTTTTGCCATTGGCGTACAAATTTTATAATTACAGTAGGTAGGTAAAATAACATTAAAATTAAATTCAAAGTCATAATAAATTAAGTATTTACAAATTTAGTAAGGTATTTTAAGATTAATTAGTATAAATTCAATACACAAATCACACAATATACAACATATTTTTTTCATTTATAATATTATATAGTTAGGATTGTTATTTGATTCCGGGGAAGAGTACAGTCACGAGCATAAATACAATGCCGCGCCTATGGGCATGATGTGACCGCCCGTGTTACTCTGAATATTCAAAAAAATATATCGAAAATTAACTTTAAAAGGTCAATCTTTAATATTTTTCATGTTATTCTTCTTTTTTTTTTTGTAGCATTTGTGATATCTCCGATGGTTTTGGCTCGATTTAGATTCTGTTTACTATTTCTAAAAGCTTAAGAGTTATTTTATCGGTTTTTTTTTTACTATACAATCTTAAATATAATATACACCTAACACTAAAATATATAAATTATGTACAAGTATACAGAGGAAAAAAAACAAAATAAAGGAAGAGCTCATTGGGCATCAAAAAATTCGTCCGCATCGCTGTCAGTGGGAAAAGTGCCCAAAAGGCTGGCAGCATTGCCACGTTGGATGGCAATGCTGATTCTTTGACCTAAAAATTGGCCTCCCTCTGGTCACGTGAAGAGTCGACCAACCGCTGGGCAATGTCCCAAAATACTCGATGAGCACTCGGACCCCACGGCCCTAGTGTTTCAACCCGAAACGGCTCAAATATAACTTCCAATAAGGTTGTTATATTTGCGCCGTTTGAGTTTTTCTGCTCCTGCAGCAGCCGCCCATTTTTATCGGATTAACTAGCATATTTGTAAATACAATAGACGACGTATATTTACTAACCTAATCCGCTTAACTGTTCTTAAAGAGTCATAAAGAATAGGTTACTAGACATACGTCGTCTATTGTATTTTATGATGGATTTCCGCAAAGTCACGCCTGAATCAATTAACTAACATTTTTATTAATTTTTTTTATCGTTTGTGATATCTCCGATGTTATTGACTCAATTTGAATCAATTCAATTCACGTAAGTGAATCAATTCAAATATTTTTTAAAGGAGATTGACCATTTTTGTATGGACGTTGGACCAAGTGCTGCCCAACATTGAATCATAGTGTATAATGTTCCTTAGACTAATACTAGTCTGTAACCCAAAGCGCTTCAGAATCTATCAGAGGAGTATTGAGAAAAAAATATCTATTGTATAGGTTTTACATTAACGAAAAATCATAATCAACAGCTTGATTTTAAAATAAAAGACAGTATATTATAAACAATGGATTATATTATTATAACAACACTTAGTTAAGGATAGTCATTGAATCAATCAATTGTTATTCGTTACATAAGTTTACAACATAATAAATTATCCTCTATAAGGCCTCATGTAAACATTAAAATACCTAATCAATCGTCATCCTCATCGTCGTCTATAATTATTGAATCTAAAAATAAAGCAGGGTGCCTCAAAACGTCTTGGTGCCTAGCCCACCCCAAAAACCAAACTAAGCAAACAACGTGGGCACAACTGCCGATCGTCCTTCGCCCAGTAAAACATGAGCAGCAATAATTTTGAACCGAATCGAGCCCATAATTGTTCTCGTCAATTAAAATAAAACAATGATACACTTTTGAAGATGTCTGCTCTTTATGTGCGCTCGAATTAGTTTCACATTGCTGGTGGGCATCGAAAAATCGGAGAGGTCGTTAAGGCGACCGTTATAGTTTTGAATAATAAATGTGTCCGTGGTGCGTAATGCTCGCTGTAATAGCTAGGCGAAAGTTTGATTTGGTATGTTCCTACTGTAAAGAGAGTTAATTCCTCCGGTGTTAACATGGGAAATGAAGCAACATTATCCCTTCCCACTGAAATATTTTCGAAGTTGACTCTGTTCCGGTTTAGCCTTCTTTCATCAACATGAAGAAGAACTCGAAGATCTCGAGTTAACGTATATTTTCTGATTCGTTCTACAGAACGATCACAAAACAAAAACACTTTGTGATGTGGTTGATACATCGCGAAATCCAAATGAATAGCCAGGTCAACAGGTGATGTAGATACGATAGTCCAAAAGTAATGCCGGTTGTAAAAAAATAAGGAGATAGATAAGCGCACAGTACACAACGGTTCACGTCAAAGAGTGATGTTAGACTGCGATAGAAACAAAATGGCGCGCGCGCAAGCCGGTATAGAGAAACCCACCGTGCACGAAAGAGACAGACACATACCAAATCTGAATATGAGCAAGCGAGACTTATGATTTCTCTCAACTCTCGCTGTGAATTGAAAATCGAGACAGCGCTATACAAAGCTGTCATTTTCGTATAGAGCTTGCAAAAAAAATCTGGTTTCGAACGAGACTAGCGAGGTCAGGACTGGGCTTGGGAGGTAGAATAAGTAAGATAATAATATTATTTCACGAAAAAGCTAAAAAAACATCAAGAGTTAAAGCACCAAAAAGTCATAAGATAAGTTTTTAGATACCATATAACCCCGTGGATGTTTTTTTTTTATTTTTTTTTTAATGTGTAAGGAAACAAATGAAAGTATTCCCATGCCTGGGCAGCATTTGGTCCGGATCGGTCAATCTCCTTTTGTGAACATAGGGAAAAAAAATATACAGATGTTTTACAAATAAATGGTCGGTCCATACTCGTACTACGTCCCGCCAGAAGGCATACCAAAATTAAACTAAAAATATAAAGTCAAGGTAATTACATGTCACAAATTCATGCCAAACACTAATAGTTAACAATAATAATAAACTGTCAATAAATTAAGACGACTTAAAAAAATTGTTAATTATTGACAATCTCGTACATAATAATAAATTAAATTTAAAAAAACTTCAATAAAGAATAATTATCATTACCTTAATACATATTACATTTCAGCAATTTTTTTTCTCTGATATCTAGTCTAATTAGGTAAGATTAATGAAAGAAACATTAAAACATTATTTCACAGTCATCAACTGCATCCAATTACAATAAAGTACTTACATTTAATCATTTTATTTACGAATCTGGAACAGACAGTGGATTATTAATATTTCAGCTATTTAAATTGCACAGACTCTCAGAAACGTTAATTAAACAATTACAATTTAAAAGTAAGTGACAGTAATTTCATTCAAAATAGGAATTGGATAAGCTTAATATACCTACAGGTACAAAGGGGTCCGGACCCGTGCTTCACCTAGGTTGTCCACCTAGGTGAAGCACGAAGGTCCCGTGCTCCAATTTTGTACATTTTAAGTTATTTTACCTAATTAAAAAGTTATGTAAGCATACTTCAGGCCATTTCAATTCACACATTATTTCCGATAGAAGATTGGAAAACAGTAGTTAATAATCAAATGAATGATTACGCCATTTACTGTTTAATGATTGCAAAGTATGATATTGAAAAACTTTTATCTTGTCCATTTTTCAACTTGTTGTTTGGCACTGCAGGCAAATATAAAAAAAAACGATAAGTAAAGGTAAATCAGAGCAACGGGATAATTATGTTTATTCATTAAACCAAACGCTACGTCTGTCCTTTAAAACGCTTATTAGTCAACCACAATAATCCAATTTTCTATTTAAGTCTATAAGGGTGGTCGCACCCTGCTGGGGCCGCGGGAACGTCCGAAAGGGATACCGTGGCCCCTGGCAACGTACAGGCAACTGAAGGAACACGGGTCGGTTTTAGTCAGTAAGAGTCTGACACGCCCTCCCGCTCCGCCCAGAGCGGGAAAAGTTAATGGTGGTCGCACATCTAACGGAAGAAGCGTCGCGTATCGTCGGTCGCGTAGTGCCATAACGGACAAGTAGATAATAAAACATTCAACCTGACACACTCAACCAAATTAACTCAGCCTATCGCAGTCCACTGCTAGACTTAACATAGGCCTCTCCCAGGCTGCGCGACAATACCCTGTGCTCCGCATCCTGTCTTGGTCCCAGCCACCTTCTCAAGGTCGTCGGTCCATCTAGCTGGGGGCGACCCACACTACGCTTACTAATACGCGGTCTCCACTCCAGGACACGTCTGCTTCACCGCTCATCAGCCCACTGCCACTTCAGTTTGCTTACTCTGTAAGTTACGCCAGTTACTACTTTTTAGAATTACTTCACTCACACTTCCCACTTCACACTTCCTGTCTCCTTAACATCATCATTACATATAGTTTCTTGATCTTGTTTCATGTTTATTATTGTATATATATATAGATAAGTGTATGCTTTATGAATGTATGTATTTATTGTGTATGTAAATGGTACACCACTGACTACCTGCAGTATTTGTCTCTCCTTCTCCCTTTAATCCATCCAAAGGTTGTCTGTAAAAGATCGCTTTTAGCGATAAGACCGCCCATTGTGTCACCCTATGTAAAATGTCTACATTTACTTATATCTGTATTTTTTATGGTGTACATAATAAATAATATTCTATTCTATTCTATTCTTCATTTTTTATTTTATACTTCAAAGAAACTCCACGAATAGCCCGCTCAATAGCGCACAATCAACCGATGATGTGTTAGTGCATCGAGCGTACTAACTGGAACCCGACGCAACTTCCGTCTTTCATCCGAGCTACTACAGCATATAAAATTTACTACAACAAACTCAATTACGAATATTAGACCTCCGTCTGTTATCCCGAGTTTAGTGTTGAGCTCGCTTTTATAATTATACAGGCACCATACTTTCAATTATAACAATTAAGCTCTGGAACTAGTTCTCAAACTATGTACCACTTCTGTTGTGGTACGCAGCTGCGCCGTACGATAAGCAGATACCCAATTATTTGTTTCAGGCGGTGGCAAACAGAAACAGGGGCAATACCACCACCTTTCAAGCAGTAATATTTTAATATTACTTTAGTGTGGGAAAGAGATGAAGCTCTACAGGACGTATAGCTCGATCTCTTTTCCCTACTGAAGTAAGATTAAAATAATACTGCTTTATAGACGGTGGTAGGCCGCCAGGGCCACGTTCATATCCTTACCATCAGTTTAAGTACTGCTGTACATAGACCAGCACCCTAATTGCGTAACACACGATCAATCACAATCTGTTTCATTTTGACAGTTCAACAACATTTGATGCGTTACCTATTTATGTTTTTGAAAGTTCAACAACATTTATTGCGTTACCTATTTACGTTGTTGAGCGAACAAATTTTTCGAACATAAGAAGGATTAGCAATATCCTTCAAAATGATTCAGATTGTGACCGATCGTGTGTTATGCAATTAGGGTGTTGAATGGTAATTCTATTTCAGGTACATTGTCTTCACATATAATAATTATTTACCGTAGGTTTATATAATACTAACTTTTGCCCGCGGCTTCGCCCGCGTAAAGGTCGAAAAATATTCTACAGTATAATAAATAAAAATAAAAATAAATATCATATAGGTAGTATAGTAACGTACTACCGGGATTCAGAGAGAGAGAGATATGTCCTAACCCAAGTCATGGCCTATCCGTATGCCTTTCATAAAGGACTTTTGTAGCAGACGTGTTATATAATAACAACTATGAACTTGCTGCCTTGTTTTCCAACTACAGAATGCCGAAAAATATGTTGGGTTCATTGAGGGTCAAGCTTGCAAATTGTCTAGCAATTTCGCAATGGGGTGACTTGCGAAGTTATATCGTAACTGAGGTCTATATCTTGCTTTATGATGAGTAATTGTTTAATCAAGACCTCTCAGGATCATTATATAGCAAATTGTAGGTTTATGAGGTGGGTCCACACTTCTATTTGGGTACCTGAAGGTACCTAATGTTACTGTCACATACGTAATACCTACATGGTAATAAAAAAACTTGAGAGGTGTCAAGGGACACCCGGATGGAACGAAGTTCCTCTTTCTATGAGAGAGAGAGAGAGAGACAGACAGACAGAGAAACACGCGCACGCCGCACGGCTTACAACTATAGCAAAAAAAGTGTCGTTACAACTTTTGGTTTCGAAGTATAAGTAAATAAGTATAAGTCTCTTGACTCGTGTCGACCTATACACTCGCTCGACTTCAACTTCGACTTCGACTCCGAATTCGACTCCGACTTCGACTTCGACTCTGACTTCGACTTCGACTTCGACTCCGACTTCGACTCCGACTTCGACTTCGACTTCGACTCCGACTTCGACTCCGACTTCGACTCCGACTCCGACTTCGACTCCGACTTCGACTTCGACTTCGACTTCGACTCTGACTTCGACTTCGACTCCGACTTCGACTCCGACTTCGACTTCGACTCCGACTTCGACTCCGACTTCGACTCCGACTTCGACTCCGACTCCGACTTCGACTCCGACTCCGACTCCGACTTCGACTCTGACTTCGACTCCGACTCCGACTCCGACTTCGACTTCGACTTCGACTCCGACTTCGACTCCGACTTCGACTCCGACTTCGACTCCGACTCCGACTTCGACTCCGACTCCGACTCCGACTTCGACTCTGACTTCGACTCCGACTCCGACTCCGACTTCGACTTCGACTTCGACTCCGACTTCGACTCCGATTCCGACTTCGACTCCGACTCCGACTTCGACTTCGACTCCGACTTCGACTCCGACTTCGACTTCGACTTTGACTTTGAGAGAGAGACAGACAGAGACACGCACACGCCGCTCGGCTTACAACTATAGCAAAAAGTGTCGTTACAACTTTTGGTCCTAATTTTTTCCATCTAGCCCCCTTTCGCAACGCGCGATAAGGAACTTCGTTCCAAAAACATGGCATTTGACGCTTGCTTTTCGGAGAAACCTGGGTGACCAGCCTTAGAACTTTCACGTGGAAGCTGACATTCCTAAAAACTTTCACCGATTGCATACAGAGCTCTATCTATTCAACATAATGATGTCTTTCAGAGATAACAGGTATGGCTTATCTACATATAATCACGCCATGTTTCCCCGAAGGGTTAGGCACAGGTACACCCACATTTTGCCAGTTATGTACACACCCTACATACATATAATATGTAGGTACTTATATTACCTCGAGTCTAGACAGCATTCCCATTTCTGGGTACAATTTGTTAACACTCATTCTATCTGGATGCCTCGTTAGTCTAATAGTCGCAAACGCTACTCCTGAGCATGAGGTCTTGGGTTCGATTCCCAGGTCGGACAAAGTGATATTGCGTTTTTCCATCAGGAATTTCTCAGTGGCAGCCCGGAGTCTGGATTTGCGCCCGGTTGATGGCAATAGGCTCGCCCCCTATTACGTGGGACTTAACTGGCGAAATGTGTGTGTACCTATTATGAGTACACCTCTTAATCCTTTGGGAAACAATGCGTGATCTTATGTTCCCACCACCATAAATATGACCACATCCTTTCTGATACATGCTGTATAAACACAATCTATTTTTAAATAGGTACCTACCTACCTTCTGTTTATAGGCTACTAGTCAAAAAGGGTATCCTTTTCCTCCATCCTTTTTGTTTTTTTGAGTGTGTTAAATTATCAAATAACTTCTCCCGCTCTGAACGGAGCGGGAGGGCGTGTCAGACTTTTACTGACTAAAACCCACCCGTGTTCCTTCCGTTGCCTGTGTGCCGGGGCCGCGATATCCCTTTCCGACAAACTCGCAACCCCGGCAGGAAATATAAACCTACCTACCTTCTGTTTATAAGCTACCAGTTTTTTTTTTTTTCTTTTTTTTTTTTTTGGGTGGGAAATCATCAAATAACTTCTCCCGCTCTGAACGGAGCGGGAGGGCGTGTCAGACTTTTACTGACTAAAACCCACCCGTGTTCCTTCCGTTGCCTGTGTACCAGGGCCACGATAATTTCGGACAAACTCGCAACCCCGGCAGGAAATATGTACCTACCTACCTTCTGTTTATAAGCTACCAGACAAAAAGCGTATCCTGGCGTCCTTATTTTCTGAAAACGGGAAAGATAAGAACAAAAGCAACAACTCGCAACGATATCGTATCAGTTAATCTCATGGTGGGATCAAAAAGAACTTTCAGTCCTTTGGGTTCCTGCTGATAACGTCTAATTTGCATTTTCCTTTTGAATATCCCCCTTCATACTCACGCTTCGAAGCCCACTTACATACATCACGTTGTAATAGCATATAATTTATTTATAGATATTTCTACTTATTATGTGTGATAGGTACTTACTGTACCTAGAAATCTAGATTGGTTCTTTGTCACTATCACTAGGTACATCACTATTATTATAACCACATGTATATATAAAACAAAGTCCCACCGTCGCCGCGTCTGTCTGTCTGATCGCGATAAACTCAAAAACTACCGAACGGAATTTCATACGATTTTCACCAACAATGGACGGACTGATTCATGAGGAAGGTTTAGGTATATAATTCTGTCAATACAGTATCCAGAACCAGCAAACTAAGCTATAACTACGAGTATATCTTATAAACAAATAAATATTAGAATCATTTATTTGCAGAAAATACAGGTGTTACCAGTTGTAAAAGTTGGTGGTTAATGTACAGTCCATATTTTGCCTGTCTAGGGCATGCAAATTAATTTTACAATTATAGGTATCTAATAAGTACCTACTTATTTAAGATATAGGTATTTACAGAAAAATACCTATGTTCTAATATAATTTTTAAAATTAAGTTTTTTTATTTTTATTTAAAATAAATACACTAAACTTATCAATACGTAACCTAATAATAACATTTTATGTAACAACAATTCTTTAAACTAAATAAAATAAAAATAAAACTCCATAAAACAATAGGAAACTTAAAATATATGTTTTTCTTTATGTTGCAGAAATTCTTGTAAACTATAAAAACAGTTTTCTATCAACCATCTACGTAGTTTAATTTTAAAATATTTAAATGGGAGCTCCCTTAAAATCTTTGGTAACTTATTAAAAATTGTAATGCACATATGATAAACATTATTTTTGATTAGAGTCGTATTACAGAAAGGAACTAAAATTTTTGTTGCATCTCTTGGTCTCTGTTTTGTGTAATTGTCACTTTTGAATCTAAAGAATTCATTATGTTTCCTCACAAAAACCGATACCTCAAACAAATATATGCCGGTCAAGGTCAATATTTTCAGTTTTTTGAATAAAGGCCTGCAAGACTCAAGCGGACCGACACCGCATATAGCTCGTACACATTTCTTTTGTACAATAAATGTCTTATCATTGTCTGTTGAATTGCCCCATATTATTAGTCCGTATCTTAGTATTGATTCAACATACCCACTATATTTGAATTATCTGTTTGTAATGTCAAAATAATAACTTTTTACTAATGCATGATGAAAGTACATACGTACATAAGGAAGGGACTTTAAAAAAAACAGTTTTGTTTGGCTGTCTGTCTGTTTGTTCCAGCTAATCTCCAAAACGGCTAGACCGATTTTGACGGGACTTTCACTGGCAGATACCTGATGTTATAAGTAACATAACATAGGCTACTTTTTTTTAGAAAAAGAATTAGGGACCACCCGGGCGAAGCCACAGGCAGCAGCAAGTAATTTAATATCTAATTTTGACGTCGCTCTAATCATGCAGCCACATCTAAGCATCTACCTACCTAATAATACCAGATGACGGGTAGGTACAGCTTGTTGTGGTAATTAGGAATGTGGATTACGCAACACGACCATTCCAGTGCGTAGGTATATCGAACTTGCCTAGCTGCCACCGCAGACATAAATTATCCGGACAATCCGCAAGTAGGCTTTTACTGGCTGACTGAAATGAACTGGCTTAGTTCTGTCGCGGCATTAGTAATGGTACGGGTTTAATCCACTTTGGAACTGATTTTCATGTGTGATTCCGTTTTAATGAACAGAATGCAGTTTGATTTTAGGATTCTTGCATTTCAAAGTCCTTTGTTGGTTTTAGTTATTAGAACCTAACTTAACTACCTAACTTAACTTAACTTACTTACCTATTTTTCCCTTCGGTATTTTCAACACTAGTATCATAACGAAACGTGTAGTCTTTAGGGCAAATGACAGCGTGATAAAATCTGACAGTTGATATGTAGCATTCACAGGTCATTATCGTCAGCCTACGGAAGTGCACTGGTGGATAAAAGCCTCTCCAATCGCTCGCCATTGTACCTACTCGATCCTCGGTTTCTCAATTCCAGCTGCTATCGACAACCTTGAGATCTTGGTCCGCCTAATCTAAGACTTGAGGTTCCTACCTTGAATTCACACTTTCACAGGTAAAAATAAAAGTTCATTCTTACATTGTAATTTAAAACAAAAACTTCGCAGCTGCTACCTGTTTTTTTTTTTTGAGGTTGGGAAATCATCAAATGACTTCTCTCGCTCTGGGCGGAGCGAGAGGGTGTCAGACTTTTACTGACGAAAACCCACCCGTGAAGGAACACGGGTGCGTTGCCTGTGTGCCGGGGCCGCGATATCCCTTTCAGACAAACCCGCAACCCCAGCAGGCATTGGTCCTTCCGGACCCCGTCAGTTGGTGCTGACATCCCTTTGAGGCGCGCGTGGAACACAACGCGTCGTCGACCCGGGCCTGGTTCTTATCAGACGGCGAGCTGCCCATCGCTCACCGTTCGCAAGCCCGCGCCTACGGTGGCCGGAAGTCGGCTCGTGACTCCCGACGCCCGGGGCGTCTCCTGCGGCGACTAGGGGCGTGCAGCTTGCATCTCCCTCGCGCGCTCCGCGTCCTCCTTCGCGAGCATAACTACTTCGCAGAAGGAGGTGACGGTATGCTCCACCGTGTCCTCCGGGAGATCCACACAATGGTGACACCCGGACGAAACGTCCGGGTGTCACTCCCGCTTTATCCTGAACAGGAACCTCCCGAAACAACCGTGTCCGGCGAGGACCTGCGTCAGGCGGAAGGTGATGACGCCGTGGCGCCTCTCTAGCCACTCCTCAAAGAGGGACTTATTGCCTCCTTGAGTTCCCCTACACGTAAAGTGGGGATGTTTTTTTTTTCTCGTCTACCTCATGTTGTTGGGTATCGTTAGAAAGGTCAGCAGTAGTATATATAATGAAATTAAAAGGAAAGCTATCAGAGCTAGGTAGACTGTACAGGTTAACGAGTAATAATCAACCAACTTAAATTTGCAGTTTGTAAAACATGATCTCCCATACATTCCGTATGGGAGAACAAGTTTTTATACTACAATGTTAAGTTTGTTCTTGGGACAAATTCATCCCAACTACGGAACCCTTCATTGTGCGTGGTCCGACACGCACTTGGCCGGTTTTTTTGGATTATTTTTCGGTGCTATTTTTTCATGTTGATTTAAGAACAAAGAAAAACAGAGTGTCTGTATAACATCAACCCGAACACATATACGTATAATTGGGAGGAACAGGATACTTTTAGGCTCTTTCTAGAGTAGCTAGATAATATGTAGGTAGGTACTTCGATGTCAATGCCATTTTATGTCCGTTCGTTTTATTTAGTCGCTAGGGCAGGTACCTATATGTTCATAAGTTCAAAGAACTACTTAGATGTCATTAATAATACCTAATCATCTTTTCATAAGAAGCCTCAGCGACTGAACCGATGTACGGTGCTCAAACGGATTCCGGTTTTCCACAATCTTCTATGTGTCCACCTTGTGTGTGGTTTTGTTGAGGGAAGTGCAGCATTACACTATCTCTTCTACGAGCTGCTAAAAGTTTTTCATGTAAGTAGCTATGAGCATAAATAATACCTAATCGCTTAGTTTGCATAATTCCCACGGAAAGTTTTTAGCCACAGTAGGTAATTTACGTCGTAATTTCTATACAAACCATCTCAGTAGGTCCTTCCTTCGGTCCGACCTTTAGGAAGTTCGAGTTTGGAAATTGTGGGTATGTACGCGCGGTAACAGAACTGCGATTATAAAATACTAGATGCTCTCCGCGGTTTCACTGCATAAGTGTCAATCCCGTGGGAAAATCGGGATAAAAAGTCGGTATCCTATGTCCTAACACAAGTCATGGACTACCCTTGTGCCAATATTCATCCAAATCCGTTCAGTCTTTTAGCGTGAAATCGTAACAAATAAACAAACAAACTAACTCACTTTCACACTTATAATATTAGATGGAAGGTACCTATGTATTTCTCTTCGGGGGACTCTTGCTATGAGCTATATTTTCCTTTTAATATTTCTGGTTTTTGTTATAAAATGCCGGAAACAAGTCCCATTGTGGATGAAATCTTATTCAGTACTAGCTTCGCCCCGCGGTTTCACCTGCATGGCTGACTGTCCACTGGAGCGGAGAGGAGAGGAGTGGAGCGGAACTGTGCCATTATTAACCAATGTAATTGCATAAAATCTCCGCGCCGCTTCAGTGGACAGGGATAAGCGAACTAGTTTAAAAATTCCTATAAAACTGGGAAGCGGTGCGTGGTAGCGGAGCGGGGAAGCGTAGCGATCAGAGCGGGGAACTGATCTCCCGCTGCTGTCTACTCAAATTACTCGTCGCGTGAACTCGGACTAGCTCCGCACAGTCCGCAACTCCGCCCCGTACCTGCTACCTCGCTCCGCATCAATGGACAGATGCAGTCCGCAACTCCGCTCCGCAATACCTACTCCCTCGCTCCGGTCCACTGCCTCACTCCGCGTCAATGGACAGGCAGCCTAAATCTCGATCACGTGGAAATATCGGGATAAAAAGTATCCTATGTCCTAACCCAGGTCATGGTCTACCTATGTGCCAAATTGTATCTAAATTCGTTCAGCCGTTTTAGCGTGAAGCGTACCTAACAAACAAACAAACATAATCACTTTCGCATTTATAATATTATATACTAGCTGCGCCCCGCGGTTTCACACGCAGAACTCCGCAGAAGTCTCCATCCCGTGGGAATATCGGGATAAAAAGTATCATATGTCATATTCCAGGTCATGATCCACCTGTGTGCAAAATTCCATCCTAATCCGGTCAGCCGTTTTAGCGTGAAAGCGTAACAAACAAGCCCACAGTTAGGTTAGGATTCAACGACCGTTTTACTGCCATCTATCGGTGACTATAGTAAAATCGTGATACACTGGCCAAAAAACGACAAAACTTATTGCAGATAAATATGTTCTGTTTGGGACACATGTTTTTCCAGTCTATTTGAATCAGAAATTGAAATCAGAAGCCAAAAGTTTCTTAGTTCAACCTTTTCAACTTACGTGAATTTAATTTTGCTTTTTTTGGCCACATCTACTGGCAACACTACTTCGTGACGTTTTTGTAAATAGCTGCGTTCCAGTTACTGTGAATACCAACCGTGAGCACTTAATCCGCGTAAAAAGAGACGGGTTGATAACATATTTGTTCTGAGCAAAAGAGACGTCATTTGCATTTATTCGACATCGACGGAAGGAAACGAATGAGTAACGCGCTCCATATAATTTGTCTTGTCAAAATAAAAACCAAGCTTGACGGTGTTTAGTGTAAAAAAATTGTTAAAAATAAAAGTTCTACTACCTGATCTGTTTTCTAACACTGAAAACTGAATTAAAACTAAAGTGTGCATATAGTGCACGTTTTTACTTTCTAATTTGGAGTATTCTCGCTACGCAAAATGTGTGATAGCGACGGTGACGATCACGACCCGGGCGATGGCGAGTCTGGCATGGATTTGACTGGTTTTCTTTTCGGTAATATCGACGAAAACGGTCAGTTAGAAGATGATAGTATTCTTGATAAACAGTCCAAGCGGATGCTGTCATCGCTCACCCGCTTTGGGTTCCGTTCTATGATATCTGAGGTAATTGACATTGAGGAAGCTAACGAAGAAGATCAGGAGAAAGGTAAGAATATGTAGTTTTTTGATGAAGTTTTCGTGGTCACAGCTCATTTATTAATGCTAGATGTTGTCGAAGGTTGTACTGTGTTAGTCTGAGTTACATTTTATCATTATTGTAATGTTTTAGTACTTATAATATCTATGCACTGTGTTGTCAAGTTTTTTATTTCACTAACTTGAGATCAGTTATTTATTGATATTTAAACAAACTCAGGTGGCATTACTCAAATTTTAAACTGACTGAAACTCTTTTCAGAAGATTATACTCAAAAAAGTCCGTCCGCTATAGACTTTTTTGATATTGAAGATGCTGTGGAAGACGTTAAGGTATTATTGCATGTTTATATACAGGTAGAAGAAGTAGTTTCTGAAAAGGATGGAGCTGAATGTTTGCAAAACTTCCAAACTACTACAACTGCTTTAATGCATAATAATGTGAAAAACAAAGGAAGCAATTTTTATATCTTGGTTTTGTTCAAACTAACCTTTTTGATGAACTGGAGTAGTTATAGTCTTAAAATGATAAAATTAAAGTGTTAGGGCTAGGGATATAATTATAAGGCAATAGATGCTAGCGAAGAGGACAGAATGAAGCCGTATAATGTACCACATATTATTATATTACACAGCCTTGTTTAAAAAAAGTATATTGTTTTTCTTAAATACTGAGTTTTTATGAAAGCTAAATTGGGTACCTCGGATTAATACGTAGTAGCAGGCACTTTAACTACAACTGCACAGTAAGCACTTATTTTCAAGTAATTTTTATAACATTATTTTGTGAAGTGTTTTTTATTTATTTTGTCAAGTCATTAACGCTACGGTATTATGTTTATCGCTATCATGTTTATGGTGAAATTATTTGTTTATTATACTTTTTTTGTCTGAATTGTTTGGTGGATAAGATACTGGTTGTTTGTCTTAAATTAATAACAACACAATGTTTGAATTGCAATGGCTCCATTGTATAAAATTTGACCTGTGTCAATGGTAATTTTTTGGTGAAGGATCAGTGGTAAATTAAGATATTATATTTATGAAAACAAATACTTAGTTCATACAATTTTACTTAAATAAATACAATTCATTTTTCAATCTGGCAGGGCACACTTTTGGGTAAAAAATACCACAGGAAGGTTAAATAATTTCACAATGTTTTTTCTCTATTTCTTATAAAAGCTGGCTTTCTCTGTTACTTTATTGGTGAACTAGGTTCTACCCGCAGAGTTGTCCGCGTGTTTTAACATAAAACATGCCTAGTTTATTGCCGAGTGCCTGTCTTGCACACTATCACTGAAAGCTTTCTATCACTGAAAGAATTTTCGTAATCAGATCAGGACTTCCAGAGATTACCTTTTACAAACAAACAAACAATTTTACTGCTTTATACTTAATATTATTTTAGATAAAGGGTAACAAACATGTTGATGTGTAGGTATGCTATGGTTGTAAAAGTTTTTATAGACATACAAAAGAACTTTGTTTTAAGTAAGATATACTTATTAAAAAATTACATGTTTTTATGATTTAGTTTGTAGGTTGTTTAAAAGTCTCAATAAAAACAACAAAATAATTATCGCATTTTAATTTCGACAAATAAATTCCTTATTTCCTTTTATATTAAAAAAAAATCATTTTTTAATTCTGAACTATAAAAACATCAAGGTGTTTTTGTGGTATTTTTTGGCCCAATAGTTATCATTTATGTTTCTGCCGTCAGGTTATTAATCAGGTCAGGTTTGAGACCTTTAATACCATTCTTAATCTACCACTGTTCTATGATAATTGGGTTATATAGAAAATGTATGTGTTTATATGTTTGTGATCTAATACTTGTTTACACTGAGAATTAACTGGCAGATGGTGCTATCAAGTTATAAAAAAAAATTGTTATGTAAATGCTGTAATTAAATTACATAATATCACGCCATAATATCCCTGACAGGGCAGGCAGAAGTATACATCAAATCCGCATATCTCAAGTTATGTGTCTAATTCAATATTCACTAGTACTAAACTACTGGTACCTATCAACAAACATCTGTCAACTAATTTCCAGTACATCGCAGTAATGTATCCAGCACACTGACATATTTGTGTTAACACTAGGATCTAGAAAGTAGCACTAAACAGGGTGCACAGAAAGACTCCACGAGTAGAGAGGCACGGGGGACAAACAGCGATGTAAACTCGGAGGTCGATGGTCCCAATTGTCCACAGAGCGAAGTGAATGAAGACAGGAATAAATGGAAGGAACATGATATCTATCGGTCTGGCGGACAAGGCACTAATGACGAGGGCTATGAAGGGGATATGGAGGGGGACGGCGAACTCATGCCACCTCCTAATACAATACCGTAAGTTTAATTTACTTTATTAACCGACTTCAACGAAAGGAACAGCGTTTTTTTTTTTTTTTTCATGTATGTAGGTACATTGATTTCTCCGTGATTAGTAGGCCGATTTGCATGATTCTTTATTCATTTGGTAGAGGAAAATCATTATTATTTAAGCAAAGGTATCAAATAGTAGCGAATAGGCATTTTCATTTGGTAGAGGAAAATCATTATTATTTAAGCAAAGGTATCAAATAGTAGCGAATAGGCATTTTCATTTGGTAGAGGAAAATCATTATTATATAAGCAAAGGTATCAAATAGTAGCAAATAGGCATTCGAATTTAGTAGTATTTTAAAGCTGATTGATCATTTTGGCCAATCATTCTGTTGTTCATGTATTTTGAAGTCGGTTGTTTTTTTTTGTAAGTATAAAGTTTTTTATTTCCCCCTTTTCTCCCTTAATAATACTGAACTCTTAAATAAGTTATTTTTATTTTTTACAGATCTCATAAATCTTCAGATAGGAAAGATAAGGATGATAAGAGATTGGAAACTCCGCTGGCGGCTATGTTGCCATCTAAATACGCGAATATCAATGTGAGGGAACTGTTTCCAGACTTCAGATCTGATAAAGTAAGTAATTTCGTAAGCTCAACTGCTTAACACACTTTGTAATATTTCATTAATTATGATATTATTAAATTATTCGTATTTTGCTGAAGAGCAGATTAATCTTTTGAACATATACTATGTTTTTTTTTTTTTTGAAAATGATCAGATTTTCAGTCCGTGTGTACTTATTACGAAGTTAGGCGTTGATAAGGTCCGATAAATAAATCATATCTGGAACATTGCTGACCATGCCTGATAAGGGGAATAAGATTTCATCTGTTCATCAACTTTCCGGCCTACAGCCGGATTTTCACGTCATTGCATACTGAAAGTGGATCGATCGATGTGTGTACCCGAACGCCATAAAATATGGTGAAAATTTTCGTTCAAATCTTGTTGTAAATCGCGTTACACCATGAAACTATGGAACGTTCTATCTAAACACACGGCAGTGCGTTAAGCCAAGTTAGGAGAAAAACAGAGAGTCAGGCACTCTTGTGTTTTTCGGTCAGTGGAACCATTTCGATCTCTTTTCGACCTGTCCTTACATAAAAAATAACCTTAATTAATCCCTAACTGCCGTAAACCCTGAATAACCTAAAATACAAATTTTCACACGACTTTACACAACAGCCGATAGACGAATGCGGGAGTAGCAGGCACGAGAGGGCGGGATGCGCGAGGCTGGCGTCCGCGCCACCAGCCACCGTCGCTCGGCGACCACTTGAAACGCTGACAGGCGTTTTATTCATATTGCGCAATTTGACCTATGATTTTGATCTCATTTTGTAAAACTAAGAAATATACCAATTTCTGTAAATATAAAAGTATGCTTGAAGAGCTCCTGACCTTACACAGTTACTCACACTTCCGAAAGAATACTCGTCACTAACAGTAACTTTTAAAATGTGGCATAAAGCTAGGTAGGTCTAGGTACCAAAAACATAACTGTGCAAAAAGGAACCAAGTTCGGTTCAAAGGAAAGACAGGATTGTCGGCTTTGCCGATTTAAATAACGTGGATCCAAATGGGTGTCCATGTGATCCAATGGAGGTGACAGAAAGTTAATTCGGTTACTCGCTAGTTTTCAAAGCTAAAGTTTCAACAGTTACAAACAAATAATTGACTTTGGAAACTTTACAAATTGCACATTCAGTTACAAAGAACCTGATAAACTTTCTTTCACCTCCATAGAAATTTGCACCCATTTAGGTCTCAATTCTTTAACCGTCAAAGCCGACCATCCTGTACTTCCTATGTACGGTCAATCTTCGACATTACCACTGATATGCGTTTGACTTTACCGAACTTGGCTCCTTTTTTACATTTTTTTTTTGTGGGATTTCAATTACTAAAGTCAAGAAAACATTACAGGTTCTCCTCTTCACCCGTCTGTTCGGTCCTGGCAAGTTGTCGAGCTTGCCTCAAATATGGCGCGGCGTTAAGAAGCGAAGACGACGCAAGCGCAGCGGTAGCACAAGTAGTGACACTCCACCCACAACGACAGACAACCAGGAAACGCAGTATGCTAGTGACGATGAAGAAAAATTGTTGAAGTAAGGATTTTTTTATGTGATAGTCCAAAAAAGTAGTTTTTGTTAAGAAAACGTCTAGCCTATAAATTGCTAAGGCTCATTATTAGCGTACAAAGTACCGCCAATATCGTTATAAGTAACTATTTTTACATGAAAAAAAAACTTCATTCAAGACAGAATTCTAGATAGTTTATAAACTGTCACGATGCTGTTCAAATCAACGTTATTCTTGGTACTTATCGACGAGTACTCGTATATTGTCAAGAAGGCCTTAGAGAGGCATTTAATTTATATTTTTTTACATTTGTTGCGATTATAAATGCTTATCTTACCTTACCTATTCGTATATGTATTCTTCCTCTCTCCTACTTTTGCTGTGCCCGACAGGGTCCACAATGATCATATTATTTTGTTAAACCTAATACGTAAGTTCACATGTGGAAGCAATAAATATATTGAGTATATAGTCGACATTCGTAATTTGCATTACAGATTGTGCCATCCACGAAGAGGCGCCCCACTCCGCAATTACTGTACTGTAAGCTGTACTTTAGTACGGAGCGGACGTCTTCGTGGATGGCACTATCTATACTACTTTTGAGAAAAACTCCCAGTAAATCAAAACTCCACTAAATTTGAACTATCTAACTGTCATATTGGTCTTGAAAGCAAAAAAAAGACCTTGTTGTTTTATTACGTGCAAGTGACATTCAAGTTTATGGTGGTAAAGCAATTACGAGGTCACCTATACAACCAGCAGGGTAATTGCGTAATACACATACAATGACTATTGATCGCAATGGGTTTGATTTTGATAGTTCACCCACGTTCATTGCGTTATTTATGACTAGCTGCGCCTCGCGGTTTCACCCGCATAAGTCTCGATCTCTTAGGAATATCGGGATTAAAAATATCCTATGTCTTAATCCAAGTTATGGTCTACCCATGTGCCAAATTTCTTCCAAATCGGTTCAGCCGTTTTAGCGTGAAAGCGTAACAAACAAACAAACTTACTTTCGCATTGACAATATTAGTTAGGATGTTGAGCAGACGATTTTTTCAAACTATGAACTAGTTTTCAATATCCTTCAATATTCTCGGATTGTGATTGAAAGTGTGTTACGCAATAAGGTTGAGGCTATAAGTAACAATCCTTATCAAAATGTTTGAACCTGATGGTCTTAATTATAAACTAATAAATTCCCAATTCAAAACAACAGGCCTATGGAAGAGAACCAGCATTCAAACAACGACAGTAACTCGGGCAATTCGGGCGACAAGTCACAGAGACCGACTCCTGCGCATTGGCGGTTCGGGCCTGCGCAGATGTGGTATGACATGCTCAATGTTCCTGAGACAGGCGATGGATTTGATTACGGGTTTAAAGTTAAGGTAAATGAAGCGTTTTACTTTGGGGTTTTTAAAAGCTGATTTAAAATAAGTGTACATAGAGTATCTTGCCTGTTCGTCTATAACAAACTACAGTTTGGAACAGGCAGCAGCAGAGCTTCCACTTTCTAACTCCTTGACAATACAAAAAGGGCATGAAAATGGGTGAATTAATGCTCCGATTTGGTCTTCGACTCTTGTCAGTTCTGAGATATTTACCTAGCTGATGAAAAATACCGTTAACATTAATTTTACATAGAACGTCTTTAGTCACTATCATGATGGTAGAAATCAAACAATTCAACTGTAGAATTTAAGATTTGGAATGAGCCAAGTAAAAAAAAGTGGTTAGTTAAAACTAACCACTTTTTTTTACTTATATTGCGTATATTCCGTTATTTGATTATGAAATTTGTTTCATCATTGCATCATTATCAATATACTTTAAGTACAAAATCCTTCCATTCGTTATCAATACTGATAAAGAGAGAATTTTGCTCTCTCAGGCACCTTCACCAGAAAGAGAAGAGAAGCCAAAGGAAGTTGAGGAAGATAATCCTGAGGAACCAGAGAAAGATGAAGATCCTGACAGTGGCTTCCCGGATGATTCCTTCCTCATGGTGTCACAGCTGCAATGGGAAGATGACGTCATATGGGATGGTAGTGAAATCAAACACAAGGTGAGAACAGAATACATACCTACATTTATTTTATTAAAACTTTATGCATAAGTAGAAAAATACTGTACAAAGGCGGACTTAATGCCTGAGGCATTTTCTACCAGTCAACCTTAGAGTGACGCAGAGACAAACATGGCAGGTGCAATATAATTGATAGATAACTCGAAAATGTTATTACCATCGATTTACATAAATGATAAATTCTAATACATAGATACATATATAGATACATACATATAAACAAAATAAAACTTGGTCAGGAGAAATAACGATAGGTAGAGGAGAAACATTTCTATAAAAAGATCCTTATCTTTTCCCGCGAGTGACTTTGAAGGAGGGGGGAGGAAACCATTTTTTTAAACATTTGTGCAATAGTTCTGTGAACTGTATTGAAAAAAAAAAATTGGCGGCGTTTATTATAAATTAAAGTCGCTGTTCGTGTCTGTCGATCGCGTTGTTCTTCTAAATCACGCTACGGAATTTGATGCTATTTTCACCATAATTTAGAGAATTTATTCTGGAAGGTAGTGGAAGGTAGGTAGTAATAAATACATTAACATTTATGTTAGATATAACAGAAATCTCGATGTTTCGATACGTCCCCACATTAGTAGATTGCAAGGGCGAGTCGTTAGGCTACCTATAAATAGATCTGACCTACCTTTGTTGTATGACTCAAAATGCAATCGCAATACTGAGTGAATTGCAAACATACTCATATTGATAACAATCGTCAAATATACGAAAAACATGATTATTATCTTCAACTCATATTGCATTGCATTATTTATGTTATAAAAAAAGATACTAACAATATCTAAACATCCGGTTAGTAGTTAATCCAGTAGTGTAGTACTAGCTTTTGTCCGCGACCACGTCCGCGCGGAAGTCTGAAAACAGCAAAAAATATCACCAAATTGATATCGCTGTGCTTTATCCAGCGCTCAAGTATCGGAGAATCCCACTGGCCTGCCAATACGCATAAGATGCTGTTGGTACTTGCAGGCATGGATGAAGTTGCAACGCTTGCGCATGACTGCAGCGAAGCTATCTAATCAGTATTAATCAAAACCTTATTTCCAATATTTATATTATTTCCAATTAAACAAATATATATACATTTTATTCTAGTGCAAATAAGGTTGATTTCAGAACTACTATTTCTATTGAAAAAGTATTTTTTTGTATTTAATCAGAATTTTTTTTTGGGTATTGATGTCGGAAACGTACTACCGGGATTACATACCTAATAGCCGAGGAAAAGGTCATTGACTTTTACCGCTGCGCCCGCGTTGCGGTCAACCATAACTACTTTGTTACGCGTAATTTTTAATTCGTGATATCTTTTAAACTATTCATTTAAATGATATGATGTCAAGGTATATTTTCATGTAAATTAAATGCCCAATTTAAATAACATATTTTATTTGATAAGGTCAAAATACCTTCGGAAATAACTATTTAAAAAAAATCACATTCTGAAAGATACTAATGGTTACTTCGGACATTTTTGTTGAACTTTTTAAGATGTACAAATCTTAGAACATAAGTTTTATGTATCTCTAACGGTTTACGCGGCACACGCCAGTATATACAATAATCGTCATATTTTCGCCAATTTTAACCTTCCTCATGAATCAATCCGTCCATTGGTTGAAACCGTTTGAAAATCCGTTCAGTAGTTTTTGAGATTATCGCGTTCAGACAAACAGACAGACGCGGCGGGGGACTTTGTTTTATAATATGTAAGGATAAGTATATAGGTACTGAAATATAATGGATATACTGGATAGAGATGAGGTGTTTTAGATCATCGATAATTTCACCAAATATGTTTAATTGCTTTTATCTGCGTTTATATTGAGTACATTTCTTTAAATGCAATTCTAGGCAACAGTGCCGCGCGTTTTGATATTGGGCCCCCACATAACATAACAGGATATCACACCTGTAATCCCCGAATGGTTAGGCTGAGGTGTACCTACACAGTACACACAAAATATTATTTACGTCCTCTGCAACCGTGGTCGAGTACTCCACCATGCGTTCGTAAGAAACTGTGGAGAACGAGGTCCTGGGATTCGTCCAGTACGCGGTGAAAGAAATGGACGAGACTGAGCTAATCGGAAACTGCACCTCAAACTTCAGTGCAGAGGCTATACGCAACGCCAAAATGTTGCTGTATGAGTCGCTACAAATGGCCGACCGATCCCGTAGAAAAAGGAAGAGGGATGAAAAGGGAGAGAGGAGTCTTCAACATATCATGAAATTGTTGAACGAGACTAATCCAGACAACGACGTACCGAGTTTCGCGGCGATGGAATTGGGAAAGCGGCCCCATATAAATATCAACGAGTTCGTCAGCAGGGTGTTGAATGGGGGCAAAGGTCTTCAACCAACCCTGACCGAGATGAAGTCGGAGTTGGAAGCATCACAATCCACAATTAGCGCATCAGCATCTGCGGATCAAACTGGCTGATTTTAGTAACACGATATACGTAAATCACACGTCGAGTTAGCTAATAACGACATATACGAGAACAAACTTTTTGCCAAGCTCGATTTTCATGATCTTTTAAAGCAAAAGCGCCAGGGTAGCCCGCGAAATTCAAATCTTACGTTTTTTGGAATTTCAACATAAAACCTAATAAGTAGTGACCAGCACCAGCGAATTGCAAAAAAACGTAAGAAAATTTGAATTTCAACCGTGTGGCCCTAGTAAAACTGTGAAGCTTATTTTACTTGGTACTTTTCAAAGGTGCTGGCTCGACTGAACAGTAAAAGCAACGCGGCCGGCTGGGTCCCGACCTCAGTGAGTCGGACTGCTCAACAGTTCTCACATCCGCGCCCGCAACCGCCTGCGCCGTTGCAACCTAAGCCTCCTACGTAAGTCTGCTTAAGAAATTACAATCATAACAGCAAAGGGATAGAGTTCAGAATCATTTGTATTAAGCTTGAGTGAGTTATTTTGGTTAAATAGGGCTGTCGTAGCCTACCGTACCTGTCCTACCTCATTCATTTGTCAAATACTGTTCAAGTAATTGTAGAATTTTACGATCAGAAAATTGATCAAGCCCTTAGAAACCAGATTCACTCTTGATTAGGCCATTTATTTTTTAGCTTTAGAGTTTCTTCATTATTTGTTCAGAACTTTGTGCCTTAAGATTCTTTAATGATTTTACTAATATTATTACCTATCATTCAGTGCATCAACCTCATCATCTAAGCAAGATCCTAATGCCAACGCTGCCGATGGTGAAGACAACACTTGGTACAGTATCTTCCCCGTTGAAAACGAGGAGTTGGTGTACGGAACTTGGGAGGAAGAGGTTATATGGGACGCGGAGAACATGGCTATGGTGCCGAAACCCAAGATTCTGACCTTGGATCCTAATGATGAGAATATTATTCTGGGTATACCTGATGATGTGGATCCTTCGAAGATAACTAGAGGTATGTACTGGTTGGGGTTAAAGATAATAAGTATAGTTTGGCCGAGACCGCGTCTTAGGAATGCGTGGCTAGGTGGGGGCGGGATGCCGTGAGCGTATACAAATGAGCGGCCTGCACTGCCTCCCCGTCTCGCCGCGCACATATCCAGCGATACCGGTCAAACTTTAGTTAAATCATAGTTTAGGTGTTGATTATCTATGGAAAATAAAAGAAAAGCCTGATTGCCCTTTCTCATTCCTACTTATATGCATCCCAAAGATTTTATATTTGAAATAAAGTATGTCATAGTAATGATGTCACTATCTTTCTTCAAAATGGGTTTCTTTTTTTGGCACCATGGGTACTTTCAAATTAATATTAATTTACTTAGCTATCATTTAATTGTGCTTTTGTGTGATGTGCAATTTTTTTTGTGTGCTCTAAATAAATGATTTATCTATAAAACTGTCTATCTGAATTACTTTGAACGCAACATCTCATTTTGCTATTACCAAGTATCTTCTAATGAGATAAATTTTACAATCTTATTATATATATTTTCAAACAATTATGTTTTAGAGAGAGGCCCACAACCCAAAGTGAAGATACCACATCCTCATGTGAAGAAGTCAAAGATTCTTCTCGGCAAGGCGGGCGTGATCAACGTGTTACAGGAAGACGCGCCGCCGCCGCCGCCCAAATCTCCTGATAGAGATCCCTTCAATATTTCTAATGATGTGTAAGTATTTATAGTATTTTTATATGTTTAAACAGTTTGTTATATATGAAGGATAAGATGGTGTGGCTGCCGTTGTAATAACAGGCGCATGAGACATTTAATTGGTGTATTCGACAGCGCACCAGCGAGTTTTCCTAACCGCAATAACAATCTTGCGGTCGCCCAGCTTGGTAATGGAAAACATTAAAAAAATTCAAAGAAAATATGATTTAACTTAAAATTTTAGGAGGATTTTCAAGTGGCTTAATAGTTAATACTTACCATATTAACATAATTTTGACCTTCATAAAATAACCTAGGTATGTATCCAAATATACGATTTTTTTACTGCGAATATGACATTTTGATCTGTTACATACAACACTAGAGCCAACTATTGCCAATTCTTATCACAAATGAAGTACAAAATACCATACCAATCTGCCAAATTACCTAATCCGCAGCTTCTACATGGCCAAGTCTCAGAACCCTCGCCTCAAAGTGGGTGGAGGTCAACTGATCCAACACAGTACCCCAGTGGTAGAGCTCCGCGCTCCGTTCATACAGACCCACATGGGCCCGGCGCGCCTGCGGGCCTTCCACCGCCCGCCGATGAGGAAACTGTCGTACGGCCCGCTGGCCGCGCCCGGCCCGCATCCCGTGCAGCCGCTGCTTAAACATATCAAGAAGAAGGCTAAGGTTTGTATTGTAAAACTAAGCTAGCAATGCAGATTTAAAATGGAGAAAAAAGGAAAGTGGAATTCGTGGTAATCTAAGTTACCAAAAACGTCATCACCGCCTGGTCTTTAGGCGCAAAAGACACGGCAAAAAAGCGTAATAAAAATCTCAATAAAAAAAAAAGACTACTTAAATCAAAAACAAGTGCCTACACGTAAAATTACACGCTGCCATTGTTTAACCTGTGCATTCTTGCGATCAAAACGGTCTAGCTACGGTCTAATAGTGCCAGGACCATTTCCAACGAGATTTCTCCTGTATTATGTTCACACATAAGCACAACCATATACTGCATGATTTTTTTTACCAGAAAAAAATAAGGTATAATAGGCGAACGGAGTAGAAGCCTATGGCACTTTATCGAAATTCAAATCATACGCACCCTACTAAATGCACGGAATTTATCAATGAATTCGTAGCTTTCCTTAGCGGCCGATAGGTAGTCGCCGCACTTGCCGTCGGCCTCTTTGATATCCTTTTGCAGGCGCACAAGCCGCTCGTGCATCTCCGCGCGTGGTCAATGCTACTAAGCAAATATTCCCGGGTATGGCTTCTGTTCCACTTACACAACATACCATATCATTCTCGAGACGGTAAAAAAAATCAGCCGGTATATGCAAAGCGTTACTATATTCGTACAAAACGAATAATGCAACATATCCATAGCTTCTTCATTGTGTTATCAATAGTATGAGAATGCACGCAAAAATGAACTTTAATAGTTACCATTCTGGTCCCCAGCAACGCGAGGCCGAGAGGTTAGCTTCGGGAGGTGGTGACGTCTTCTTCATGAGAACTCCGGAAGACTTGAGTGGTCGGGACGGCGAACTGGTACTAGTAGAGTTTTGTGAGGAACATCCCCCACTCATCAGCCAAGTCGGCATGTGTTCCAAGATTAAGAATTACTACAAACGAACTGCGGCGAAGGTATGTGTATTTTGTAATTCTGGAGTTGTATTTTCAAGTGTTAAGGCCAACATTGTTCTATTGCTGAAAAGGGATGGTGCTATTAATTCTGTATAGGTCCATCTTTCTCTCACAATAGACCAGTGGTCGGCAAACAGGGGGTCGCGAGCCGTATGCGGCTCTTTGGCCTGTAGAGTGCGGCTCTTTCTGTACAAATGTCGATTAGTGCGAGCGTAGATACGCGCGGGGGTTGGGATTTCGGTCATTAATTCAAAATACAAACTATATTTCACAGATTTATTTCCGAAGTATTTTCACCAAAAAATAACAGGACATCAAAAATTAATTATTTAAAATCTTTCAAAGTTTTCAAGAAGAAGAGAAGGCATCCTACTTCTTAGCAAGTTAATTCTAGGAAGCGTTGTGGAGTGAAAGAGGATGGGTGTTTTATGGATTAGGAAAAGCGTATCGAGACAGTTTGGACACACAAAAAGGATTGGCTCTCATAAGAAATCTTAGTCGTTATAATATTGATATTTGGCTCTGTTGACTAATGAGTTTGCCGACCACTGCACTAGACAAATGTTGGCTCTAAAACGACACACAAGCTTATTAGCCTTATTCACATAATAACTTAAAAATTCTTGAAGACAGTATTGTATTTATTATGCCTTCATAAAGTATGGCGCCGCTTTAAATGAAATCTCTATAAAACCTCTTTCAACCCAGGGTAAAGAAGCTGCAGGCCTACTCTCGACATCTTCACCTCCTCAATGGAAATTAAATGGTGGCACTTCATTGTCCATGTGTCTGCTATTTGTGATTACAATATTTCAGAAACTAATAATTGAATTATTAACTATATATACAACAGAGTTCTTTAATTCCTGAACTGGTTTGCCCTCGAAAAATTTGAGGTAAAATATTTATTAATGTGTATTTTATTTTAAAGGGATCCAAAAGGGCAGGTGCTAATTCAAAGGTAGGCCTCATTTTAACATTCTTAAACCATATGATATTCGCTTTTGACAAAAAAAAAGTTTGCTAGGATTACAGACTACCCGTCACTATTGAGGTCTTTTTTATTGAGACCTCGAGAACTTGTACAAAAATTAAATATGTCAAAAATAAAATAATCATTTTCTTCATAATGTAAACTTTCTTTATTTACTTTGCCTTTTTTTTTCATTATTTTAAATCTTGGGTTATTCTATAACTGCTATTGAAATATAAGCCCTACTCTTACAGGACGAGGGTCCAAAACCGCTCAAATATGGCGAGGTAGCTTACGCACATACGTCGCCTTTCCTCGGCATATTACCGCCAGGCGCAACGCAGCCCGTTGTTGAAAATAATATGTACAGAACGCCAATATACGAACACACACTACAGCCGTCTGACTTCTTGATTATAAGGACGAGGTAAGTGCACAGACATCTGTTTAGGTATGCATACACAGATATAATAAGTCGATTATCACCGCCTGTGCCGAAATATAACTATGGACAGTATGGAAACTTGGCCTAATTGTTGAAATAATTACCTACGCTCCATTTTTAAAAAAGGTCGTGGCGATCTCTCGTCTCGACTCGGCACCCGCAACTGACAGCACCGCGACAATCCCTTGACGTCTCGTCAATGATCGCGTCTTTGTGAAGCTGGGAACAAATTATCGGACGCGTCCGTAAGCCGCGACTGAGAGTCGCGGCTTATTTGTATCTGGATAGTACATTTAGCACTACACTGTGCAAACTATCGGTCGTAACTCGTGGACGTGCCCTTGAGCGTTCGGACGTCTGTTGGTCGCGACTGTCACTCGCGGCTTACGGACGTGCGGACGCGTCCGATAATTTGTGTACGAAGTTTCTGTACTGTCCATATTTATACTGTGGCTGTGCCGTCATAAAGACGGCGACAGTTTTCATAGCCGTCGGCCGTCCGGCACTTATCGATACATTAACTTTATGTAATATATGGAGTTATCTCTCACTGCGTCTTCAAGTTGAAATTGTTTTCTCTTTTAAAAAACCTAACTACTTATATCTCGTCACTAAAACATGTTTGTTTCCAGACAATCTTATTACATTCGTGAAGTGGACGCAATTTTCGTGGCCGGTCAAGAATGTCCTCTGTATGAGGTGCCTGGCCCAAACTCAAAGAGGGCTAATAATTTCGTACGAGACTTTTTGCAGGTCAGTTTCATAACTATTAGAGCGGTTTCGCACTACGTCCTATCCTAATCCGAGAAATGTAGGTCCGAAGTAGCCATAGTACTACGAGTATTTGTATGAGGGGTTGCGCACTAGATCCGAGCTCTGTCCGTCCGAATTTAGAACATTTCCATTTCGGATTGAACTCGGATCTTGAATTCGGACGTAGTGCAAAACCACTCTTAGTCCATTCTCACACGGGGTGACGGCAACTCAACCTGCTGCTGGTACTAAGCCCATGGCGCAACTCAAGTTGTATAAATTTTAGTAATTTCCGATTTTATGAAAAATTGCGTTGACAACGACCTTGCGACCTGAGGGCCTAGACAAAGTAACATTCGATTAGCGATATCGCCAGTAGAAAAGTCAAAAATGTATGCGGTTGACTTAACCTGTGCTAAATAGTAGTAGTACTTAGTCTGTGCTAAATAAATGTATTTTCTTTCTTTCTTTCTTCTTTCTTCTTTAACCTATGGAAATGTCACGTGATCATAGATTAACGAATATAAATTAGCTAGACAATGTCATCATCATTCGTTTCCATCAAACGAATCGACAGCGTCGAACGATAACTTCCATAGAAATGCGTAGCCAAGTGACACTTTTTGACAAGCGTATCGCTAGTTTTCGATTCGTATGATGGAAACATTAGCGAACGTCAAAACCCTGTGGAAAACGCAACAAAATGGCGACTTTGGAGTTTTCTCTTAGGAATCAATATTATGGTAATTTTATGAGGAGTTAAATTTATACTAAAGAAATTCTATTAATTCCGTCAGTCAGATAATAAAAAAATATTAGACACGTGTTTCTTGCTTTATCATATTTATAAAACAATACTTAGATAAAAACGCATTAAACTTGGGGAATGGAAGCTCGCTACTCGCTACGTCGTAATATTTTGATTACGTAAAAAAGAAAATACGTTTCCAATATTTGATATAATCTACCTGACGGACAAAAAAAAATCATTTTAATCGTCATCCCTATTGGAAAGTCTCGGTGAAATGCATTATTTATAGAATTTTATCACTTTTGAATTTTCGTCCCGGAGTAAGAGTTGTGGTACGAGAGCCCATGACTAAAATGTTTGCCTTATCGTTTTACGAACAAAAGCAGATAAAATCGATAGATTAAGTTATTCTGAATACAAAAAATCATAATTTCATACATTTTTCGCGTCACGTCTGACCGGAACGCATTTTAAAATATGTTAAAAACAAATACTGACCTGTTTCATAGCAATTTGTCTGATTTTAAGAATGGAGTTGAACGATAGATTTCAGATACCAAAAACACAATTTTTAGAATCCAGTAGTGTCGCACGTACCAAGGAGACCATTTGAGAAAGTTAAAAATGAGGCAATCAATTAAATATATAGCAACCGTCTGAAAATTTTGAAAAGCTGAAAAGTTAAAAATGAGTCAAAAAATCAAATACATAGCAAGGGTGTCTGAAAATTTTGTTTTCAGGTGAACATTGGTCAATTGATGCGAATAAATTGTTTTTCAGAAGAAAGTGTGAGCCTCTTATGAGTTGAACCATTTGTGTTTAAAAACTTTCGTGTCCTGTCGTGAGGCATAGGAGCGTAACAAACACCGCGCGTTTTCCGGGCGACTTCGAAACGTTCTTTTGGTTTTTGGAATTATAGGTACCAGTTAAAATTTAAGAAATCATAATTTTGTAACCCCGGTAACTATACAAAAGATTAAAAAAATATTGAACCAGGTTACTGGGAGACCGATCGGTTAAATTTTTGACATTTTTGAAAATGCGCTCAGGCCACATTGGACACGCAAAATGTCTGCAAACAAACTTATTCGCATTAAAATTACGAAATCTATGTACATTTTTAATATGTAATGAAACCGTCTGCCTGTTTCTTTTGATATAGCAGAAATGGGCTCCCATAAAACTGTGACGTTTCTGACCGGTACTGCCCACCGAGTCAGAATAATAGTGAATAGAATAATAGTGGTTCAGAATCATCTAAACTAACGATTTTACACGGTTTTGGTTGTAAAACGATATTGGTTGCGTCGGCGTTGAAAACTGGTTTTATGTTGGTCACCTCGTGTGAGAATGGCCTTGGGTAACTATCATGTGTTTTTTTTAAGCCGGTGTTGTGTCACTGGTGGGCAACATTTTATGTTCCACTCCGCTTGCAATAGACTATAGAATCGTTTTCGAAATTTCAATATTCTTGTCTTTACAGGTATTCATATACAGATTGTTCTGGAAGTCTCGAGACAAGCCGCGGCGTATAAAGATGGATGACATAAAGAGGGCTTTTCCTTCACATTCTGAGAGCTCTATTCGAAAACGTCTCAAGTTGTGTGCCGATTTCAAGCGAACGGGATTGGATTCTAATTGGTAAGATCAGACTACGGTCCGACAATTTAATTTTCTTGCCATTGTTTGTACGATCAGCAATGAAAGATGGTTGAAACTATTGCTTTGATATGCATCTCAATTGAAACAAAATTATTGCGAACTTTTCCAGCGATTGATGTTGGTTATAATAGCACAGTATAAATAAGTAACAATATTATGCCTTCAAACTAAAGAAAACGGCCGAAACGACGCGCTTCGAAATCTCAGTGTATATCAATACGCATCAATTTCGAGTGCACCGCAGTTACGCACGGACGCGGAAGGTTAAAATCTACCTAGAGGCCGTAGGTAATTATTTCAAGGTCACTGCCGAGACATAATACTGTTACTTATTTATACTACGGTTATAGTGGAGCAGTCAGTTTTTTTATTTTATTTTGTTCAGTGGTGGTTTAAAACTAAAGTATTAGCCGAATTTCGTTGCTACCTGTAACCAAGGAAAAGTTGTTACTACCACTCATTCTTCTACCTAGGAATGATTTAAATTATTTCTGACTCTCTAAAGGTGGGTTATAAAACCAGACTTCCGCCTCCCATCCGAAGAAGAGATCCGTGCTATGGTTTCCCCGGAGCAGTGTTGTGCGTACTTCAGTATGGCGGCAGCAGAACAAAGACTCAAAGACGCCGGCTACGGAGAGAAATTCATATTCACACCTCAGGAAGATGACGACGAAGAAATGCAACTGAAGATGGACGATGAGGTATGAAAGGACTTTTTAGGTTTGGTGTGGCAATGTTATTCTTTTTTAAAGATTTAGTTTTGACTGTAAGGGCTGATGTATCCAACGCAAGATATCTCTTTCCGAGGAATAATTTTGAATTATGGACAGCTTTTCCATACAAACACTGTCAGAAGTCTATTTTATTCGACGGGTTAAAGATATGCTTACGTACGGCTATACGTTGCAAAAATAAGCCCAAGTAGATAAATGTTTTGTAATGAAACATTATTTAAATTACATACTCTTTTATTTCTGTTTCAAGTTACTCAATGCTTTAAATATAGTACTAACTTGTAGCCAACTTTTGAGAGACTATACAGGTCTATCTAAATGTAGCCATAAAGTCAATCATCGTCCATTGCTTAAACGAAAAAAAAGCTATATAACTATATCAATAACTTTTTATAAATCCTAATTGGACCAATTAACATGATATTTACTTTCATTCCTAAGGTAAAAGTTGCCCCCTGGAACACAACTCGCGCCTACATCCAAGCCATGCGTGGCAAATGTTTGCTCCAACTGACTGGGCCAGCGGATCCCACCGGCTGCGGCGAAGGATTCTCTTACGTGCGCGTGCCCAACAAGCCAACACAGCAGCCCAATGAGGAACAACAGCCGAAGAGAACTGTGACGGGAACTGACGCTGATTTGAGGAGACTCAGCTTGAATAATGCTAAGGCTTTGTTGAGGAAGTTTGGAGTGCCTGAGGAAGAGGTATGGTAGATTAAACTTTTTGTATAGATCTTAGAATGATCATTGTGGGAGACGTCATCAGTATTTTGACAAAATATCTGTATTATAATTAATTTATTAATTAAACTTACAATGTCTCTTAGATAATATTCAATACATTACACATACAACAAACAATATATTAACATTACATTACATTACAATACAATACAAAAATGTAGGTGACGTGCAAGACACTGCAGCGTCGTATGTATGAACAGTCAAGTCTGTCAGCTATCATCATCAGCTCGCTCCAGAGACGCGCTCCGCTTTTGCAAAGTTGCATAGAAGCAGTTGACGCTATATAGCTTCGGCAAACTTGCCCGAGGCACCACAGTGTTGCGGCATCAGCGCTCTGGAGGCGTTGTTATGTTCAACGCGGAGGGCATCGTTTGCTTTTTAGGTGTATGAAGTGCCTCTGGGTGGGTCGGAGCTAATTACGGAAAAGATTATCAAAAATATGCCTTCGGTGTTGTTAAAATCAGGCATCATTGATATAGAATTTACTTACAGACATAATTATAATATAACTTACCTGTGGTATCCGATAGCCAGAAAAGTTCCGATAAATCAACAGCAGGTTTAGCTGCAAGCTATCTATTTTATTTACTTAGAAAGGTTCAGGCTAGGCTTGCCGCGGTTGATCCGTGGATGGGTGACCATCTTTACATACCAAGACCCCCTTCGTGCATCGGAAAGCACGTTAAGCTGTTGGTCCCGGCTGTCATTTGTGGATCTTTGACAGTCGTTACGGGTCGTCAGAAGCCCGAATGTCTGACAACCAGTCTACAAGGGGTATCGTATTACCCAGAAACAGGGTTGCGGAGGTCAGATAGGCAGGCGCTCCATGTAAAATACTGGTATTCAGCTGCATCTGGTTAGACTGGAAGCCGACCACAACATAGTTGGGAAAAGGCTAGGTAGATGTTGTATTTATTTAGAAAATCAATGTGTAATAATGTAATTTCTTCGTTTTATAGATCAAGAAATTGTCTCGTTGGGAAGTTATTGACGTAGTCAGAACATTGTCAACGGAAAAAGCAAAAGCTGGTGAAGAAGGAATGACGAAGTTTTCGAGAGGAAACCGATTCTCTATAGCTGAACATCAAGAAAGGTTCGTTTCTTTGTTGAAAAGGTTTTAGCAGGTCTTGACAGGAAATAACAGATGCCTAATTCAAAGACAGATTGGCGCCATCTACATCGCCACATGGGAACTAAGCATCAAAGACCTGACGTCACACAAAATCCTGCATCGCGCTAACAGATTCACCGCGCGATCAGCAAATACATATTATATAACTTCCCCGACATCAAGCGTTGGACAATTGCCCGCCAGACACGACAACCGACTGGTCGGACGATCCTCCCTTTTCTATAGAGGATGAGTGACCTTTACACCATGTTCCTCATACCTCTATAACAGTAATAAAATTAATAAGTACTTAATTATAATGGCTTTTTAACCTACCTAATTATTTTATTTTTTTTGTTCCTTATATCCCTTCTAGTTGTAGACAATTATGATCTGGTTATAATCCGTTTGTCTTGTACAGATACAAAGAAGAGTGCCAGCGTATATTCGAACTACAGAACCGTGTACTGACGAGCACTGAAGTGCTGAGTACAGACGAGGCCGAGAGTTCTGTCAGTGAAGAATCAGATTTGGAAGAGATGGGAAAGAATTTGGAGAACATGCTGGCAAACAAGAAGACTACTGAACAGGTAAGTTTTTGGAATCCCATGCGTAAATTGATTTCCATTCTTACCTTTGAGGTATCTACATCGCCACATGCGAACTACGCATCACGCGTCATGCAAAATCCTGCATCGCGCAAGCAGAGTAAACTCTGCCGCGTGATCAGCATATACTGGATGGATTTTTGAGATGGGGCAGTAAGGACAGCTACCTTAACCGTTGTAGCAACAGGAAAACGGTCGGAGGAGACTGTCCTTAACTTTTTGAGAAATATTGATCTGCATCTACAGATTTTGAAAAAAAAATACAGTCAGCATGAAAATAGGCAGTTTTAACAAAACATTTTTTTGACGCCAATCGATCCTTATAAGGATCAAAAAACTCTTATCGGACCAACTGAGGTTTGAGTACTAGAAAAGTCAGAAATCGTTTTTCACTTTCGGTTTAAAACAAAATCATTCCTGTCTCACTCAATAGTTTACTTACCAGTGGTATGATAAACACCAGTGGGAACGATACGGGCTGATAACGATGATATATGATGAATATGATAAACATACTCACTTTGGTTTTTATTTTGTAGTTGTCTATGGAAAGAGAAGAGGCAGAGAGAGCGGAACTAAGGAAAATGATCCTAGGTCAATCAGAAAAGAAGCCCCAAATCAATCAAAACGATCAGCAGCAATCATCAAGTCAAGGTAAATACATTGATATTATCATTGGTACACACGGCTTAATATCAAGCTATACATTTCCCGTATAACCTGATCGTGCATTGTATAGGATTTCCGTACAATGAGAGGTCAGCGTGAAGTCAAAAAGACCACTAACCTTAAAACTGCACTTGTTACATATTATGCCTACGCACATGCATGGCTCAGCTACGGCGTAATATTGTGGGGAAACAGCACAGATGCACCGACACTTTTCACAGTGCAAAAAAGATTAATAAGAATCCTTGTAAATATTGAAGACACCGACAGTTGCAAACCTCATTTCCAAGAAAATAAAATACTTACCCTCCCTTGCCTATACATTCTAGAAATATGCAAATTCGTTCGAAATTACCAGCACTTTTACACGACCAGAGAAAACATACAGTCTAAATATACATTACGCCATAAAAATAGGTTAAACTTACCAGGTTCTAAGTTAAAAATGCACTCAACAAGTACACTAGTCATGTCAATTAAAATATATAATAAATTACCATATATAATGAATTAATAAAAATTGAACAAAAATTGAATACATTTATAAACAAATTAAAAGTATTCCTATTATCTAAATGCTATTATGATATCAATGATTATTTAAATGACAAATTTTAATTTACAAGTTTTATAAAATAATTACAATAAATAGGTACTAACTAAGTAAACAAAATTAAAAGCCCTCTTCCTCTCTCCTACTTTTACTGTGCCCGACAGGGTCCACAATGATCATATTATTTTGTTAAACCTACCACCTAAGTTCACATGTGGAAGCAATAAATATATTGAGTATTGAGCTTATATCCAAAATTATTAGCTTGATAAGTAGCCACGTGTACCAAAATATTAAATTTGCTTGCTCATAGCTACTCATGCCCGGTTTCTGGAACGAAAATGAACACGAAAAATGTGACACATTTAAGCTCAAAACACACACAAAGCTGGTGAACTTCAGGCGCGGAGCGGGTCGGGAGCTGGAGCCGCACACGCTTTTCATGTGCTGACATCCATATAATACAAGGAATTACAATATATACAAGCCCGCCGTACTGCCGTCCCGACCCGCGCCCGACACGCACCCGCTTTGTTTGTTTTGAGCTTTAGGCAGTTTTAAATTGAAACTGTCTCAGATAGAGAACTAAACCCAAAGAAACTTAATTTCCCATATCACATATTAAATGAAAGTTACGCATTTTCCTTTCGTCCTAATTATTTCATTATTTGCAGTTAGTGATGACATTATTTTCGTAATTACCTAAATAAACAAATAATACTCGCTTACCTATACCTTTATTTGCTTGTAAATCATTTGATCACACTATATTTCACTTATCCTATTTTCCCCTACAGCAGGTCGCGTCCTCCGCATAGTCCGTACGTTCCGCAACGCGTCAGGACAACGCTACACCCGCGTAGAGTTAGTACGTAAAGCGGCTGTCATTGAAGCGTATATGAAGATACGACAAACCAAGGACGATGCCTTCATACGACAGTTTGCAACAATGGATGAATCGCAGAAGGAAGAAATGAAGAGGGAAAAGAGGAGGATTCAAGTATGTTTATTTGATTGCCGTCGAGTCGGTTGTGTTCTAGTATTCTTTGTAAACTGCGTTCACAATTTTATTTGCCATTTATGTGATTTGACATTTTAGCTAGTACTAGCCATTCTGAAATCAATTTTATTTGCACGTAAATAAAGTCGATATTTCTTTAGGAGGAAATAACGCCAATTGAAACCTTGGCTTTGAATAAAACTTAGTCTCCGAATGTTATCTATTGTACAACTTTGTAAAAGGGTAAATAAATAAATGATAAAGAAAAACAAAGTAAAATTATTTATATCAAACTAAAGGTTTTGTTCAGGCCAGTGTTCAAATTTAAGTTATTTGATTACCATTATAGATAAGTATTTGTAGTAGTAACATATTCCTTTGCGAACCTGCGAAATATCGTTGCCATATTGTTCTAAACTTTGAAAATAATTACACAGGAACAACTGAGGCGTATCAAGAGGAATCAAGAAAGAGAAAGACTCGCAGGCAACGTCACTGTTCCTGGGCCGTTCCCGGATAGTAAGTAATTGTTTTGTTTTTATTATAGTTATTTGGTAAAAAAACAAAAACATTCAAAAGAAACCACTTCCATTCTTTGGGTTATAATCAGCACTTTAACTTAACAGTTTTAGTACGGAACCTTAAAAACGTAATAAGATTATAATAATACAAGCCTGTTACTGTCCCACTGCAGGGCAAATGCCTCTTCTCATACAGAGAAGGCACGAGCATTGATCACCACGTTGGCCCAAGAAGAGTTGGTGATTTCAAACTTATATTAACTATAGGTCCAGTTTTCCTCACGATGTTTTTCCTTCACCGATATCATTAATGTCCAAGATAAAACTCAGAAAGTACATATGAATTGAAAAAGTCACAACAAGATTAAAAAAAATAATTTTAAGAATACAACAGCTGACGTATATTTAGTAACCTAATCCGCTTAACTGTTCTTAAAGAGTCATAAACCCTGTAAGAAATCGACATGTGTTTCACCTCTCAACGAAGCATCCTCAGGATGACGATTGACTTGTTGCGAACCCGGACCCGACGTGTGGACACGTCGAGCTCTACTCTCGACGCTCGACGTGTCTACACGTCGGGTCCGTGTTCGCAAACAATTAAGCGGATTCGGTTACTAAATATACGACGTTTATTGTATTTTGTAGAGGTATTTTATGGAGGAGCTCGTGACTAAGTAACAACAGCCGCACTGGTCGATCCATCAGGTTAAGCTACGCTTGCCGGGGTTGGTCAGTGGATGGGTGACCATCTTTACATGCAGAGAATCCTCCGTGCCTCGGAGAGCACGTTAAGCCGTTGGTCCCGGCTGTCATTCGTGGATCTTTGACAGTCGTTACGAGTCGTCAGAAGCCCGAAAGTCTGACACCAGTCTTACCAAGGGGTATCGTATTACCCAGTTACTGGGTTGTGGAGGTCAGATAGGCAGTCGCTCCATGGAAAATACTGTTATTCAGCTGCATCCGGTTAGACTGGAAGCCGACCCCAACGTAGTTGGGAAAAGGCTAAGCAGATTGATTGATTGATTATTGTATTTTATAATGGATTTCCGCAAAGTCACGCCTGAGTCAATTGACTATGTAATAAGATTCTTCAACATTAATTTGTTAAGAATGTATTCAAAGTGCAATAAATAATTTGCCATTTCTTTAATCATGCTAATGATTCCGGGATTTTAGAGGTGGTATTATCCACTCAATGTTACTTACTCCCTCGAAGTTTAGGTTATTTTTTTATTTTTTTTTATCTGACATAACTTTATTTAATTTAAGTATGCTGAGTACACGTTACATTATAAACCTGATTTACATCCGTCACATCACACTCTCAGGTCCAGTTGAAAACCAGCGTCAGGTACTTATAGTTGTTTGGCATTTTTGGCGAACTGGGCCTTTTTGGCGCAGCCCTGAGGGCACACTCCCCATCAAATTTCTGCTTACATCGCACTTACACTTTTTATTTGTTTTTTTTTTTATCTGCTGTGTAATTATATTGTGTGTTTTAGTCTGTGCAAAATAAATGTATTTTCTTTTAATATACTCTAGCTATTCCGATCTCTGGTTATAATATTATTTTTATATGATAATCATCGTTCTCTCGCCCTTATCTCAATTTATTTGTGGTCGGCTCAACACGTCTTCTTCCACACTTCTCTATTAGTCATCACCTCGGTAGTCCCCCCTTTTCTAGCCATCTCATCTTTCACACAGTCCATCCATCGTTTCTTTGATCTTCCGCTACTCTTATAGCCATCCACATTCATACTCAAATATCATAATACTTACTATAATACTTTTATATAGATCCTATAATGTCTTCGGCAATGGAGATGAATTCGCCGTCGCCGTTGATCCCGCTGGGACAAATCAAGCAGGAACCGGATCTCCACACCCCATCCTCCTCACGGCGTCGCGCCAAGTTGAAGCCGGATTTGAAACTGAAGGTAAATCATGTAAAAAGGGCTTTAAGAAAATCTCGAAATTCAAATTTTCTTACGTTTTTTGCAATTTGCAAGTTAGTATCAGGTTGTATGTGAATCAAAATATGATTCGCTACAGAAACAAATATGTTATTACATAATTAAAATCATCAAAACAACACCCTAAGTTAGCATTGACCTCAAATGTCATGCTTTTACGTAATAATCATTCAATGGGGTAATTTGAACTTAACGAGAGTTGTATTGATGAATTCTTTATGATTATAATTCTATAAATACATTTTGTTACGGTCGTGAATCATATTTTGATTAACATAAAAACTGCTACAGACCTGCAAATTGCAAAAAACGTATGAAAATTAGAATTTCCCAGGGTACTCTTGCGCTTTCGTCCTAATAAACGCACTTACGATGTGCAAACATGGTCGACTCACAAAACGAGTTCTAATTTTGGTCCAAGCTTCAATCTTCGAGCCAGTGCTCGTCTTTTCTAACCACAATAAAGTTCTTAATACAAAATTGATAACTTAGACTCGGGTTTCAAATTTGTTTTTGTATTTAGAACTGTCAGAATAAAGTTCGAAACGCAAAAATAGCTCGATGGTTTAAGCCTAAATAAACCTTGTTACATAATAAGGCCAGGATTGTCTGTCTTAGCGCAACATGTTCGCTCTAATAGCACCTTCGCACAAGCCCAAAAGGCCGGCTTGTCCTAATAAAAACGTAACGTCAAACATGACCCTAACATAAAAAGAATATCAGTTAAGTAATGAAGCAAAGCAGCGTCGCGCTCTGTGCGGTGATGTAGTGGCGCGTGGTCTGCTGGTATGCCCACTTTGTATCCTGGCGTACTGTGCCTGGCAGCGCTTTCGCTTACTAAACACTTTCTATGTCTATGTTAAAAGAATTGATTCACAAAACCTAACCATTGCACTCATTAATACACAAAAAAGGATAGTGATGATAAACATACAAATAAGTCTTACAAAAAGTTAGTCACTGCATCCTAAAAGAATCGAAGTAAAAGCACTGTGTTCCGAATCAAGAACGTTTTTAGAGTTTTTTGTAACTTAATTTTTACTTGAATTTTCTCTTCCAGTGCGGTGCCTGCGGTCAAGTGGGCCACATGCGTACAAACAAGGCGTGTCCATTGTACACTGGGTCAATGGGCTGGCCATCATCGCCGCCTGAGACTGACGTGGAACCTCCGCCTCTAGAGCCTGAAGACGACGATATGGGATACGTTGACGGCACCAAGTTGACGTTGCCTACGAAGATTATTAAGGTAAGACATAACGGAATGTTGTTTTACAATTGAACCTGTTACTAAAAGCAGAGTGGGCGTTGAAGAGTTTTTCAAAAGCTCTTTATCATTTACTAGCTTCTGCCCGCGACTTCGTCTGAGCCTCAAGAATTGGGTTATCCAATTCAAAAATATTTTTTCAAATCCGACTGGTAGTTCCGGAGATTACCCCCTACATACAAACTTACAAACAAATTTTAACTTATAAGTATAGATTTATGGGTATAATCACGCGCATGTTTTGTATTACATGAACAAATCGGAACGGTCTTAGTATCATCCTCGCTGCTATAGTCAAAAAAAAAAATTAAAATGTTTTTATTTATGCCTTAGTTTACAAAAAAAGGGTTTCGTGTTTATAGAACTATATATGTATAGTAGAATAAGCATTTTGTTTTTGTCCATAACTTCTCGTGATCTCGAAATATGCGCGTGAAGAAACCAGAAGCAGTGCATGAAGAATTTTTTTTTTGTTAGTTCGATCGTATGTGACACACTTGAACTACTAATACGGCCTCTACTGCTACCAAATAATATCGTTTACAATGTCAAACTTTTACCATGGACGTGCAGTAGATTGTACTAAATGGGAAGATTACTTCAAGAAAAATAAAAAACCAATATTTCAATTTTGTCCTTAGCAATCAGCCGAAGAACTAAAACGCCGTGGTTCAGGTCGCCGCGCGGGCGGGTCCAACTCAGGCGAGCCTCGCAGCATGGGGCGTAGGGTTCGGCGCGGCACTGCCGGGGACTCCTGCGACTATCTAGTGCGCCGGCCCGCGGAGAGGCGGCGAACTGACCCGCTGGTCACCTTGTCGTCACTGCTAGAAGATGTGCTCAATCATATGCGGCATCTGCCTGATGTTCAACCGTTCTTATTCCCTGTCAATCCAAAAGTAAGTCATAACTCTTTAAGGTCATATTTCTATGGCGTTTATCGTGTGACGAGACCCGCGGAGGGAAGACAAATTGATTACCTAGCGATATTGTCATCATAAATGATTTTATATAGTTTCTATGTCCCATTTACTATTGTATAATGAAAGGTGACGCCTCGTGTTACTCTTATACCACAGTCGTAAGGTTCAAATTACAATGATTCGTGAGCCTTAGTGAAATTAAATCAACTATCTACGCTGTAAATTAACTGATAAACTTACAACCTCCTAATACAATATCTTCTTTAATTTTCAAAGCTGGTAGCGGACTACTACCGCATCGTATCCCGACCGATGGACCTGCAAACAATAAGAGACAACCTCAGACAGAAACATTATCAGAGCAGAGAAGAGTTCTTGGCAGATGTTAATCAAATTGTCGAGAACTCGACTCTTTACAACGGTACTAACGGTATTTTAGAGTGAATTGATTTTTTATACCTAGTTTAACCTAGTTTTTAGTAAGCCGGCGCCAGAAATAGCTTCAAAATTATGCAAAACGGGTTAGCGTAGTAGAGAATAATATAACACATATTTTACATTATCTTGTAGGTATTTGTGTATTTGAAACTATGTTTGGCGCCGACTTAAAGCTATGTCCACACTCGTGCAGTGGCATGTCTGCACTTGTGTCTCTTGAATTAAAATAAACAGTGCGCAGCATATGTCATATAAATATGTCGCAGGCAGATTGTATGATTCGTCATTTTACAAACGGCGCCGTCCGTTTAAAACGCTAGCGGTTTTCCAAAATGCCAAAGGCGAATTGGCAATTCGTTCTATTGTTATACTTTCGACATTGATTGTTATGTTCTATCTATGTTCTATGTTATGGGGTTTGGTTTCCGCACTTAGTCCTTCAGTGGACCATTGTGCGTGGGCCATAGCGGCCGTTGGTGGTTATTCCAACCAGCCCACCTCCCTCCAGAAGTTAATTAAATCTCCTGGTCTGTTCAGAACATCTGTGAAAGATCTGGGTGTCCCGAGGGTCTGTGTTCTAATCTGGGTGACGCCTGTGCATTCAAAAAGCACGTGCGTGACGGTTTCCTCAGCCTCCATGCACGCCCTGCACAGAGGACTGTCCGTTATGCCTATTGTGTGAAAGTGTTTGTTCAGCGAGCAGTGGCCCGTGATGGTCCCCACCACCAGGCGCAGGCCATTCCTATCCAGGCGTAGTAAACGCCGGGTTAGCCCGGTATCCAAGGATGGCATTGATTGTTATTGTCATCATAAAACACAGGTTGGACAAATCATACTTTATTCCAGTAATCAGGTACCTATTATGTTACCGTAAAATTGTGTGAACCGTTAGTTTATAATTTATCGGTATTATTTCCGTTAAATTATAAACAATCGAAAGACAATCGAAAAATTGTGAAGTGGGTGAAATAGGTTAGTTAGGTTAGAACTGTAACCAACCGCTACTTCCAAGTTGTTCGGAGCTAGGCAGGCTCTTTAGGTGCGTAAGGCTGTATACAGAAAGAAAGCTGGAAACTTATAAGCGCTTACCGGCGCTTGACAGCGCTGGTCCGTTCTACACAAAGGAAGCAGGTTGAAGCAGAGTTGTTTATTAATTTTAAATGGCAGCGCCCAGCGCTGACCAGCGCGTGTTGAAGCTTGTCGGAACTTGTCGACACCGTTCAGTGCTTATCGGCGCGCGTTCATATCAGGGTTGATATGATTTAAATCACTTGATTAAAATCAGTGATTTAAATCGCGATTAAAATCACTGATTTAAATCGCGATTAAAATCAAGTGATTTTTTTTATAAAAATCAATGATTTAAATCAAACATTTTTTACTTCGACCAAATCAGCCAAAATGTGTCAAGGGACTTCCCCCGACATAAACTACGGCGCGAACACACGTGTCCAATGCTGTTTAACTACACCGTTCAGAGATTCTCCGAAATTTAAACTCGTGACTGAATCCGTCCGTTTAGTCTTTGGCGCGGTAATTCGTGATTGATTAATGAAAGTGAATACAACAAGATGTCTGGAAGGAAAAAAGATGCTGTATGGGTTTATTTCAATGAAAAAAGTCCACCTGCGGCAAGTTTAACAAAGCGGTGTGTAAACGTTGTAAGAAGGAATTAATGGGCTTAGTAGCGAGAATGAAAAAACATTTAGAGACATGTGTGACAGAAATAATCAAAAAAATCCGATTTAAATCCAATTAATCCGATTTAAATCAAATAAATCCGATTATTTTGTTTTTTTTATAAAAATCATGATTTTTATCAACCCTGGTTCATATATTTTCCTGCGCGGGTTACCAGCGCTGTCAAGCGCCGGTAAGCGCTTATAAGTTTCCAGCTTTCTTTCTGTATACAGCCTTACATCGCACGCAAGTTTGATATCCTGTTCAAAATTTGTCGGTATTACTTCCGTTACATTATAAACTATTAAAAATTATTGCGTTAAATTGTAAATTGCTTGTTGCTGTTTAAAAAAAAAACTATTTTGTACCAATAATATTCCGCAGGAGTACTCCGAGAACTAGATTCCACGGACACCTTACGTTTTTTACGTGCCGGATAACTAAATACTTCAATTTACCGCGGGATTTTATAAACGGCGTGGCCGGCGTTTGAATTGTCCATGAAATGTTGTGGCATATTATAAAGTGACTAGGCAATTTACATTTTGCCTGAGGCATATTTCAAAACAACAACCGTTTATAAACGAACGACGCCGTTTGTAAAAAGCGGAGTTATAGAAATTACCTGCGACATATATGTATATGGAATCAAATAAATGCATGCACTAGACGCAAGATAAAGTTAAAGTCGTTAGATGAATTTGTAAGTGCCCGAGTGTCCATATAGCTTAAAGCATGCTGTTGATTTTGATTATACTCTTATTACTAGCTGCTTGTCGTTTTATTGAATTTAATTAGCATGCAGAAATATTGACGTTTATTTTTAAGTTGAGTAAATAGTAAAATTAACTTAGAAGGTTCCTTCCTTCCTAAACCTTCTAAGTATCTAACTTTAGTATTTAAATTGCCTACGAATTTGTTCTTAACACATGAAATGTATTCTTTTTCTTGTTGCATGACGAAATGAGCTAAGATACCCGTAAACCTCGTGTGACTAGAAGCTTCAAGAAAATAGTTTTTAGCGTAGTAAAGGTTGAGCTATTCAGAAAGGCTATCCTCGGTACCACAACCGGGGTGGTCTGCCCATGATACACCGAACGAACTTAAGCTGTTTTTACACAATTCTTAATACTTTTGAATGTTTCTAAGGGCCAACAAGCAGCTTGACGGTTGCCGCGCAGCGAATGTTACAGAGATGCGTTGAAAAACTAGCAGAGAAGGAAGAACAACTGATGAAACTGGAGAAACAAATCAACCCGTTACTTGATGATAATGACCAGGTTGGCAATTTTTTTTATTTTAAATTCTTCCTGTATCGAAGAAGTTTTTATCACATTATTTTCATACTAAAACTTCTCTTTTCCAGGTGGCTTTATCATTCATCTTAGAGAACTTACTGACGACTAAGTTGAAGATTATGCCCGAAGCGTGGCCTTTCCTGAAGCCGGTCAACAAGAAACAAGTAAAAGACTACTACAACGTGATCAAGAAACCTATTGATATGGAAACTATGGGCAAGAAGATACAAGGTATAATAACCGAACTTTTGACTTTCCTCCTTTCATATTTTTATTTATTTATTTATTAAAACTTCATGCACGAGTAAAACATACTGTACAAAGGCGGACTTAATGCCTGAGGCATTTTCTACCAGTCAACCTTAGGGTGACGTTATTCATTCATTCATTCATTATTAAAACTTCATGCACAAGTAAAAAATACTGTACAAAGGCGGACTTAATGCCTGAGGCATTTTCTACCAGTCAACCTTAGGGTGACGTCATTCATTCATTCATTCATTCATTCATTCATTATTAAAACTTCATGCACAAGTAAAAAATACTGTACAAAGGCGGACTTAATGCCTGAGGCATTTTCTACCAGTCAACCTTAGGGTGACGTCATTCATTCATTCATTCATTCATTATTAAAACTTCATGCACAAGTAAAAAATACTGTACAAAGGCGGACTTAATGCCTGAGGCATTTTCTACCAGTCAACCTTAGGGTGACGCAGAGACAAAACATGGCAGGTGCAACTTATGGGATAGATAACTTGAAAATGAATACATACTAATATATAGATACGTACTTACATACTTACATATAAACCGAATAAACTTCTTTTTTTTTCATATTCTTATGAGACTTCCAAAAGTTTGTAGAATATTAACACAGTTGCAATGTTAAAGAGCAGTGGTGGTCCAGTGGTAACGGCCGCGTCTTTGGAGTCGTAGGGTCCAACCCAGACAAGTCCTTTACTTTGTGTACATTATTTCATCACTACTGCTCTTAAAACGATGCGCGATGGAGGAAAACATCGTGAGGAAACCGACATGACAAAGGACCAAAAATTCGAAGACATGTGACATCCACCAACAAGCACTGGGCCCGCGTGGTGGAGGCTTGTACCTCCTCTTTCTGTGAGAGGAAGTGGGCCTTCATCCACCACGCGGGCCCAGTGCTTGTAGGTGTATTTCACATGTCTTCGAATGTTAAGTTCTAGGACATGCCAGTTTCCTCACGATATTTTCCTTCACAATTTTGAGAGCAGTACTGCAGCAGCGTACTGTAAAATAGAGATACAAGACTATTGTATAACACTAAGTAAACAAAAGTCTTGTATCTCCGCAGGTTCTCATTAAGTGTTCTCTTCACACGGTATCCTAAATGATTCAATTTTAATCAAATAAAACATTCCAGCTCACAAGTACCACAGTCGCGCCGACTTCTTACGCGATGTTCAGCTGTTAGTAGATAACTGTCGCGGGTACAATGGACCCAATTCGCAGTTTACAAGGCAGGCTGAAATTATACTCAAGGTTACACAGGACTCGCTTGAACAGGTAACATTATTTTTCAAGCTTAAAACTTTTATGTGGATTGCTATTGTTTAGTGTGTTCAATAAGTAATTGAAAAGAGTACCAAATACCATTGAAAGATGCGATATGGCAAAGACTTATTACTACATCACGAATCACGAAGCAAAACAATCATCTTGTCTTTTCGTAGAGCATCTTTGACTAAAGGCCTGCGTAAAAGGATTTTAAATTTATCAATTGAATTTAATACTTATCCAATCGAAATAAGGTATATATTTCAATGCTCGGTAATCGAGCTCGGAGCATCGCAATAGATACCTTATTTCCATTGGATAAGTATTAAATTCAATTGATAAATTTTTAATCCTATCCCGTCCGCCAGTTTACGCAGGCCCTTAAGGTAAACTTTTTTTCTTTTGTTTCGGTAGCGAATCACTCTGATTTTTTGTTATCCGTCAAATAAAAGCATTATTCCCAGCTTGACTATATTGAGACCTAGTACTTCTACAGTGTCTTGAATAAATAATAGTGCTGGGTAGTAGCCTTCCTCCACTACTTCCATCTTTCGTGATTCCACATGAGACGTAGAAATTATTAACATAATAGTTGTTTTATTTGACTACTTTTCCCTGCAGTTCGGCGAGCACGTAAGTCAGTTAGAGGCAAACATATCTCGAGTACAGCAGAAGATGTTGGAGGAGGCGGAGCATTCCGACCTCGACGTGGAGGAGCCGCCCGCGCCGCCGCCCGACGAGAAGCGCGGCCGCGGCCGGCCTCGGAAGCACAAGCCTTCCACTTCTACTGCCGCTGCTGATGGTAAGAAGAACAACCGAGCGACTGCGAGTCGAACACACACACGAAGGGTTCCGTACCGTACCGTAATAAGATCGAGCATAAAACGCCGAAAAAACACGTTTCTTGTATGGCAGCCGCTAATTATAAACGTAAAAAAAAAAAAAAAATGTTAAAGAGAATAGAAATACACAATCTGTGAACATTTCAACTGTCTACCTATTAAGGTTCATGAGATACAGCCCGCTGACAGACAGACGGGCGGACAAATAGCGAGGGCTTAGTAATAGGGTTCCGTCTGGCACCCTTCAGGTACTGATCCCTAAAATGGGGACTTATAATAATAATTATGAGAATAAATGATTTAAACCTAATAATAATATCGTAGTGCATACAGGGATAATCGTCGGTTGGTGCCTCAATACATAAAAATGTCTAAGGAGCCTCTGCGAGTTGGCTTCGGCCCCTCGTACGCCTTCCAAAGGTCCGGGCCCTAGGACCCCGAGATATGTCAAAGACATTTAAAATAATAAAAAAATGTGAGCCGTCACGGGACGCCTGGCAGATGTGAAACATCGACATTATTTTGTAAAAGTAATATGCAGAAAAGAACATATTGTGATAGGAACTAAATATGTCATAAAAAAAATCGTTAATAATAATTAATATAATATAATATATATAATCGTTAATAACGATAATAATTAACTAATCGCACAGTCGATTGCGCATGGCGACGCGTCGCCACACCGTACACACTACTGCATATAGACTGTATATATATACCATCATATAGCGTGGCGACGCGTCGCCACGGCATGCGTCGCCACGCCAGAAATCGGTTTTACGTGCGGCTATAGATGTTTCATATCAATAATAATACCATTTATTTCAGGCGACACAGGCCCATAGAAAAATAAATAAAAAAAAAAAAAAAAAAACTTGTGTTAATAAATAAGGCTTAGACTATGTTAGTAGCACTTCACTTTGCACTAGGTCGAATTTGTGCTGTCGTGTGGAGCTTGTCCGTTGTCTTTATAGAAGTCTACAATAAAAATATTGAAGTCTGTTACTAATAAATAAGGGTGCTTGATGTATTCTCGGGATCTAATAAAGAAGAGGAGAATAATGTAAAAAGGAGGCCTTGGCATTTTGGCCTCGTACAGGACTTTATTTAATATTCTGTTTTTTTTTTCTACTTGTCTTCCTGTGCGAGTCTTTTGCTTATTTTTTCTTTATGACAGCAAGACTATAATATTTTTACATTGTTTCTAGGTGCTACTCCAAGGAAACGAGGAAGACCAAGAAAAGATCAAAACTCCTTAGAAGAAGGTATATCGGACATTTTTTGTTAACCATGTTTAAGCCCTATTACACTATCAAATATATAGGATCCTATCTCTTATCTTACTTAAATGACACATAGGATCCTATCTGTGTATTACACTATCATATATCTAGGATCCTATTTTTTGTCATAAGTGGTTGCAATCGTCTATTAAAACTAAATACTGAAGCCTTTCGGCACACATTAATGACAAATAGAACTCTATAGAACACCGATGAAGTTAAAACAATGAACTTCCGGCCGCCCGGCAGCAGTTTGATTTATTTTTTGTAGAGCAGTGTTGCCAACAATAATTTTAAAATTCCACTAAAGCATAGTGTGAACTTACGCTAGAATTTCGTTGTACTTACTTTTTATCCGTCAATAAAACTGATAATTTAGGATATGACAATAGCAGAACGGAAAAGGCAAAATCACATAATTTAATGGACGGATTTTGTATCAGGAAATTATGAAAGTAAACGTGAAAATTCAATATATTTTATTCAATATGGCAAGACCTGTTTCTATGATCCCATCTAACAACAAATGTCAAAAACCTTTGATCAGAGACGATTTGATTCATATGTTTGTATTACATTATCAAATAAATATGACTCATAGATCTGTGATCCTAGATATTTGATAGTGTAATACCCCCCTAAAGTACTTTTGAAATACAAACAATATGTTTTCTGCTGTTTGCCGTCCCAGTCTTACTTTTGTTTTTTTTTGCTGTTCAGATCTTCAGTACTCCGACAGTGGCAGTTCAGAACTCGAGGAGGTTGAACAGAAGGTGGCCGCAGAAGCTATGGTGCAACTGGCAGTGCGTCCACCGTATCAGGGTGAGTTCTATTAATCAATTTAATGATTTTAGAATAGAAAACGTAGTATTGAAACAAAATTCTAACTCAAAGCATTTATTTCAATTAAACCATTTAGAGGCACTTTTGAATTGTCAAGGAATCGGTCAGTCAGAAATATTGAAGCTAGTTGCCCATTCCAAAGCGTAGTAGGTACCTATGGAGAAGAACGGGCAAGAAACTCCACGGACACTCTTTTAAATAAATTGTTACAAAGTATTGGTTACATCATTCATGTTGAAATTAAACATGTGAGAACAATGTAGAAAGACGTGCACGTTAGAAGCGTCCGTAATAAAAATATAAAACAAAGAACAATTAAAAAATTTAAATCATCCAATGCAGCTAAGAGTTGAAAAAAAACTGTAAAGTCAACCTTAAACACATGGAAACAAAGTCAATTTCAGAATTACGAAGTATTAAGATACTATAGAATGTTTTTATTCACTAGTAGACTATTCGAACCGACGTTCGAATAGTCTTGTATTAATCTGTGGTCAGGCCTTAAATGATGTATTTGGTTACAGATGACGACCCGCCATTAGGCGAGCCAAGTTTCGACACATCAGAGTTCCTAATAAAGCGCGAGGTGCCGGACGAACCGCCACAGCCTTCCGATGACTTCGTGGATCTCGACCAACACAGCACTGACTACTCCTTCCCGCCTGTTGTCAACGTAAAGGTACTTAGCTATACTTCAATTCAGATAATTTACAATAATTCCCACTGGAGTCTGACCGAAAATTGTTTTTGTTCCGGCCGAAAGCGAAATTCGGCATCATTTGCAATTTCAGCCGAAAACCGAAAACGAAACGATAAAAGTGTTTTTTGTTGGGCAATAGGTTTTTGCTTGGTAAAATTATAATAAATGCAGCGTCAATCTTTTAATCATTGAATTAAACCGTTGAAAGTCAAGTCGCACAAAAAATTACTTTAAATACGTGCTTACTTTTCTCGAAGGCATATGAAATGGATGAATTCCGTAACTATTTACGGAATTCATCCATTTCATATGCCTTTATATGATATACTATGATATCGGAATCACTATATACTTACTATACGTCCTATTGAAATAATAAATGAAATTGCTAGATAAAGTCGACATTACCTATCTGACTACACCTGAGAGGAAATAGCGAAACAAACTCAGGGGTCAGTCTCTTTTAAAGCCCAGACATAATCTAGGTCGAAACTAGTGAGGACCATGCAGATTAGTGTCTGAAATGGTCTTTTGAGGAAAGAACCACACAGATTTGAGTGGACTTGTCCAGTCAGTGCAAGTATTTGTCAGTAATCATGTAGCTCAAATCAGAACTTAAGGAGCTGAACGACTCGAGCAACAATTCCAAAGAAAGGACATTTGGGTAGGCCGCATAAATTACTCAGACTGCCAGACGATCATAAAACTAACTGAGAAAGAAAAAAATATAATACTTACTTATTCATAAACAATCGGTGATAAGCTGTTGTGTTTTTTTTGGATTTTCTCTGAACTGTTTCTTTTGATTTGCCGAAACCAATTTTTTTTCGGCCTTTAATGAAAATGGCCGGAACTGGCCTGGGGAACAACTATTTACTCGGACATTCTGTATTCTAAGTTCATTGTTGAGGGACCATTCGTTATAAACAGTCCAAAACAAAATATTGTTTCCAATAGGATTTGAACTTTGTCATGTACATAATGTACATTCTCATACTAAAGAAAAAACTAATCATTTCTAAATTATTTGTGTAGGAGGAACCAATAGAATCTGACATGGGCAATATGGGCATGGAGCCCCCAATGTTGGGAGGCACAGGATTGGAACCGCCTCCACAGTTCAAGGAAGAACCACCGGAGAACTGGCAGGTAAGCAACTAGGATTATTTTATAATGTAACAATAATAATTATAACTTATTCATATTTTAATTCCTTTAAAAAAAAAGTTTATTTAACAAAACTCTTGCGCTTGCCTGTCGCGCCGCAGGGCTAGGTTGTCAGTAGTCACACTATAAGGCAAAGTTACAAGTGACCATCAAGGTACCTCCATAGATCGGGTTCGGCACATCCCGGGGAGTGTGAAACAAGCGGGGGGGACCAAAACTGCTTAATTTTTTACCTAAGACATCTGTTTTCCGAGATATTAGCAAAAAGCTGAAAAAAAAATAATCAGCAACTAATTGTAGTTGTTCCTTTCTGAGTTAAGTATTTTGAATTTTTTCTTTCCCAGCCTGACCCGGCCATACAAGACGACCTGCAGGTCACCGACAGTGAGGAGGAACCCGAAGATGGACTGTGGTTCTAAATGACAAGTAATCTATGCGCATTGTTCCTGTGGGATCCGTCCATATGTCATCCACTTGTATCACCATGAACCGAATCAGCCCTCATATTTCCCTCACTGAACTCTGCAAAGAAATAAATAACATTTTTATAGACGAATATTTGTTATGAACTAACGAATATGAGGACGAGTATAAAAATTAAGTTAAACATAGTTGTTTCAATATTTTGTATAGAAAATAAATCGTTTCTAATTATAAAATGCAACATTTTTATTTATGAACCTGTTATCCGATATATACCTGGCTCTTCACGCTGAGGCTAGGTTGTTACGCTGTGAGGCTGGCTTGTCACGCTCCGACTCTGGATTGTCACGTTGTGAGGCTAGACCACTAGTTTACGAAATTAGTCAAAACACTGAAACCTGACGTCTGTTTTAGGACGGAACTAGTTTCCTTTTTACCCGACTGCGTGACAGCAAAGACGGTTATGTTTCTGTCTTAGTTTTCTTTCAAGGCGACCTACAATTCACCGATAGTGGTGAGGAACTGTACATGGACTGTCGTAGTCATCCACTACTCTATGCCCTTACACTCTGCAAAGAAATTAATGACATTGTTATAAATAGCCATATACAATATTTATGAACTATGATCATCATCATCTCCCGAATTTTTTCCAAACTATGTTGGGGTCGGCTTCCAGTTTAACCTGCATGCAGTTGAATACCAGTATTTTACATGGAGCGACTGCCTTTCTGACCTCCACAACCCTCTTACTGGGTAATACGATAGTACGATACCCCTTGGTAAGACTGGTTGTCAGACTTTCGCGCTTCTAACTACCCGTAACGACTGTCAAAGAAATGAACTAAGAATATGAGGACGAATAATGACAAAAAAAGATTGTATCATTGTTTCAAATGTTTTGTTTAGAAAATAGGTTGTTAAAGGGTTTTAATTATAAAACAATAGACTTTCATTTATAAACCTAGATACTTTTTCTCCAACATTGCTATGAAGTACCTATTCCAGCCAATTTTACAAGTTCCTAGTAAAATTGATATTTTGTTCCATAATCTCCCAGAGACTAAATAGGTGTAGGTGCCTACGCCCTACTATAGGGGTGTCAGGGACATCGACGCGAAAACTTTTACCATGGATTCAGTACATGATTCTAAACCCCTCTCGTGTTGAAATTCGTCGGTTATTAAATACAAAATCTGCTGTTTCATAGAAAAGTACAATACCTACCTAAGCGGGAAAAAGTTTTTAACAGCTGTTTTTTTTTTATAACACGAAATATTTCAACGCAGGGTTCAGAAACACGTACTAAATCCATGGTAACATCTTTCGCGTCGATGTCCCTGCCACCCTGTATAGTTATCTATCTATTTATCCATCAATTTCGTTTATTCACTACACGTAAAGAAATAAACGCATTAGAAAATTAAACTTACAAAACGTTTTACAAAAAAAAACATGTGTAAATGGTTTTGAATATTCGTTTTTGCCACCGACTTCCGAGTCGTGAGAATTTCCTCCTTATTTTGAAGTCAGTTTAAAACTGTTTTTACACCATGAAAAGCTCTTGGCTTATTCGTGGCCGTTCAAATTCCAATGGTCCGAGTCGGACCGGTCTGCGATAGATTGCATTGCCAACGTAGGCATTTTAATACCAACGCGACGAGGATGCATTGAGTTCCAGGCATTCATTGTTCAGCTCGGACTAATTTCTACACAGTTTTATTCATAAGCTTTGTTGAAGAAATGTCCGTTGTTATTGGAAATAAGTTCCTTAACTTCTTTTGTAGAAATCGTCACGTAAGGAAAAGGCGCCCTTAAGCCCCTCCATGCGGCTTTCTTTATCTCTGTCTCTTTCTAAGTGTAGGTATGTGCGAGTATCGCGCAATGGCACCTACACAGTATGTCGGCGGAATGGCCGCCGGCCTCTGCCGCGCGGCACGTACCCCGGCTTTTGCGCCTTAATTTTTCTTTGCGATCCTTTGTGTGGCAGGGCTGTGCGCGCCGCGGCTTGCCCGGCGGTATAGTGTGTAGGAGCTGTTAGGCATTTCATTCCTGATTTTTCGCCGGTTAAAATACACGCGCTGATTGCGATCCTGGTAGTCAAGTCTTAATAATAATATGTTGCTGATAAAGAACATTAAAGGAAATGGGCAGGGTATACCATTTACAGACATGAATTTTTACATACCGAATCACTAGGCACTATCTACTTCTTCAAAAAGGCGTTCGATACGGTTGATAATGACGTCTTATTAAGGAAGCTTGCGAAAATTGGATGTACACTGCCTCTGCTGCAGTTCTTCGCTAGCTACGAGTATATGAAGGGTCGCCAGCAATATGTAGATTACACTGGCTGTGTATCTCGACCGTATCGTACTAGGTCCGGCGTGAGCCAGGGTAGCAATGTAGGGCCTCTCGAGTTTATTATAATGATAAATGATTTACCGGGAGTCATCAGACATGGGACTTGTTTATTGTTTGCAGATGACCTGAAATTGCTGCTCGAGGTTAGGGATCTCTCGGATTGTGAACGCCTGCAGGACGACATCAACCGAGTGGTCGAGTGGAGCATCGCCAACAAGCTTCTTTTTAATGTTGTCCAAATGCTCGGTGATGTCTTTCACTCGAGCCCGGACTCCTTTGTATTATCAATACAAGGTAGAGGATGCGCCGATGCAACGAGTGTCTCAAGTACGAGACTTAGCGGTAATTTTCACTCAAGAACTAACCTTCCGTGAGCATATCAATAAGATATGTAAGAAGGCATACAGAAACCAAGGTTTCGTACTTAGGCAAGCTCAGAGGTTTACCAACATCACGACACTCAAGGTGTTGTATGACGCACTAGTCAGGAGTCACCTTGAACATAGTGCAGTCATATGGGCTCCTCATGAGGCGAAGTATAGTGTCATGTTGGAACGTGTCCAAAATAAGTTCACAAGACACTTGTATTTCAAGCTGTATGGGGTATATCCATTTTACCCATTGATGTACCCTACACTGTTTGTACTGGGTATGGTAGGGTACAATGCGTTAAAGGTGCGACGGGACTTTGCACTCGCAGCGTATGTAGTGAAACTACTGCGTGGCGGGGCGCATAACCCGGGAGTGCTGTGGCACTTGGAACTTTGCGTGCCAGACCGGTACGTGTGGAGGCGGCGACGCCCGCCCCTGCTTGCGGTGCCGGCAGCCAGAACCAACCTACTGGCGAGCACTCCTCTCACTAAAGCCATGCGTGTGGTGAATGAGGTTCACGAGAGGGTTGATGTATTGTGGTGCAACTTGAGTGAATTCGCAAAAGTTACATTATTTATAAAATGTTATTTAGATATAGGATAGGATATAGTATGTAATTTTATAGGATGTAGATTAAGGATTTAGCATGTACATAAGGCCACTCTATCGCATTGGATCGCAGATCTGTAATGGTAGTTGTAGGTAAGATTTGAGTAAATAAATAAAAAATGCCGGCTTTATGAGCAACATAACCAACCAACCAATTAGTCCGTCAAGCGTTATGAGGAAGAAAAGAAACAAGTACCTAGTACTTAAATAAAAATATCCATATGTCCGCGTAATTGCACTACAATTCACAGTTCACACTACCTTTTATGCTGCTATCGGCATTGTATGTTGCACGTGGGACGTATTAAACGGAACAGTTTTTCGGATGAGACATTCCCATTCAAATGTATGCTAAACGCCTAACCTTAGTTGTGAGACGTATGAATAAAACAAGGCCGTATCCGTGCCGCTATCTGGATGTGAACCTCTATAGTCTCATGGTGGTTGTTAGACTGAATTTGCTGTTTTGTGGGTACTGGGAACGGAATCTAAAGGGAATTAAGAATTCTCTGCTAGGGTTAGAAACGTACCTACCTAATATTATATAGCAATAGGTAAATGAGAGTGAAGGTTTAAACCCTACGTCTATACCATCACTCTCAGGATATGTATTTAATCGAATCTCTGATAATTCCCATTTTGCGCTCCTAAAAATATTATTGAACACTCTAATATAATGATTGCGTGAATCTCAACGAATCCCGATGTTTGGGTCCTAAAAATACTAAATGGCCAAGTAACTAAAGCAAAGTTGCTGTGGCACCGATAGCTTCGCTGGTTCCGCTCGCGCGCGGTTGTTCACTGTTCTAAGCTAACGTAACCAGTTTGGTCGGGGTGTGCTAGCTTATTTACTGCGACGAATTCGGCTCGTGTGGTTGCTCATAGTTCCTAACCTAACCCGTTTGGTCTGGGTACCCTAACTAGCTCATTTATTCAAAAAAGTGTGCATCATTAGAGGAAAAGAAAAAGTTTTTAGAGAATCAGTTCAACATTTCCCATAAAGTAATAGGTAGGTAGTAAGTATCTACTATTAATCTAGTGATCTTGAAACACTTAACAATAACCATTCCATCAAAGTTTAAATGGTAGGTAAATTGGAAGCAGTTATAATGACACTCATATCGTACCTATTTGTATATTAGGAAAAAAAAATATTTTTTATTTTTATTTTTTATAAAAATGACATGAACCCTATTTATGTAACACACTTTCAATCACAATCCAAGGGTTTTGAAGGAAACTCCAAATCCATTGCTTCATAGGTTTGAACAATTCGTCTGCTCAACAAAGTAAATAACGCAACGAATGCGGCTCAACTGTCAACATTGCGATCAATTGACATTTTACCTGTGTTACGCAATTATTTGACCCCACTGGTTCTTAATAATTAATGACAATCTAGCTATAAGACTAATTAGCAATTTAATCTTACAATAGTTTTTACGTGATAATTATTTTAAAACTTAGAATAGTGTTTTGAAAAATAAACTGTAGGTAGCCTACAAATATAATTTTCATCAGTCTCGTCAAGAGAGACGAAGAATGCGGAGATAAGTCACCTCGCAAAGCTATTAGCTATCGATATTGGAGGTAGATAAATCCTCGCTGTATTTGAAATTTGCAATCATCGCGGTGTTCACAGAGAGCCAATCAAATTGGCTCGATGCATAGAATATAAATGAGCAGGGGTTTAAACACACTTACCCGTAGGTGGCAATTTTGCGAAATCATACTGCTTGAATATTCATAAAAGACTGAATTATATTATCATAATTGCATTATTGCACACGCCAGCTCTAAGATTGAAATTAGTAGTTAATATCAAGATTTAAGTGCTTGGTTCCTTGGTCAGCGTTTTAATTTCTATGAGAATTGCTTTAAGCATGTTGATTTACCGTAGGATAATGGAGTTATTATAAATTTTCGTGTATTATATGGTAAGCCTCACACAACGCGCAACGGTTCGAATGAGAGACCGAGTGCGGAAAAGGAACACCAATTACTTCCAAAGTAGGCCTCTGCCATTTGATATTAGCTATTAGGAGGAACCCGGATGTGCAGCTGCAATATCTAATATCGGGGAGATTTCTGTGGCGCCCGTCAGGACTTTTGGAGAGTAGAGGCGTTTTTTTTTCCTTTTGTTCCTGTGTATTGAAACAGTTTAATAAGAGTAACAACTTATGCAAAAAAGGGAGAATGCAGGATGCAAGAGCGAGCGTTGAGCTCGAAAATGTTTGAATCCTCCTCGGATAATTATGTTAATTCATTAATACCTACATAAATAGGAGTTACTTTGTCGACTCATGCAGTAAAGTTTTAGGAATAGGAAAATGCTGGTTGCAAAAGCGACCGAAGCAAGCTCAACATTTTTATTTGTGCTAATTTTTTGAGCACACCACTGCGTCTTTTCTTTGGCCCATTCATACAAAAAAAGTAAGTACTTAAACTTTGTCGACTTATACAGAAAAGTTAAAGAAAAACATAACCCTGTATTTGCTGTCACGCAGTCGGGTAAAAAAAGAGAGTAAGAGTTAAATAACAGAAAAGTTAGACAATTAAAAGGCCGGTGGTTCGCGTAGGGCGCTCCTTCATGTCTGGTGCTCTGGGCGGCATCCATGCGCGCCTTACCCTAACGCCGGCTGCATAAAAGGTGGTAAAAAAAAATGCCGTTTTATTTGGTACTAAGTACTTTAACCAAAAAGTGAACAGAATGTATATAAAATCTTGAAATTCTTGAAATGTTAATCCTAGAGCAGCTTAGTTAAGATAGTTAGGCTGCGTATCCACTGGAGCGGAGAGGAGAGGAATGCAGTAGCGGTGTGCCAATATTAACCAATAGAATTGCATAAAACCTCCGCTCCGCTTCAGTGGACAGGGATTTGTGAACTAGTTTAAAAATTCATACAAAACCGGGAAGCGGAGCAGGGAAACGGAGCGGAGAAGTGGAGAGGGGAAGCGGAGTGGGGAAACGGAGCGGAGAAGCGGAGAGGGGAAGCGGAGCGTGGAAACGGAGCAGAGAAGTGGAGCGGGGTACCGGAGCGGGGAAGCGGAAAAATACGTGAACTCGGTCTAGCTCCGCACAGTCCGCAACACCACTCCGCTACCTCACTCCGCACAGTCCGTAACTCCGCTCCACTACCTCGCTCCGCATCAATGGACAGACACTGTCCGCAACTCCGCTCCACTCCGCTGCCTCGCTCCGCTTCAATGGACAGGCAGCCTTACACCCACGAGTTTTCATGAAGTATAGTATGTTACTATAGTATCGCACTATTAGGTGGGAGCGATTGCATAGAATGAGTAGGCACTCGAGTTCTGGAAATTTCTGCCAAGAGTAGGTATTGTTGGATTTTCTCGTGTATCGTGTGCGCGTTTACAGACACAAATACCCTGTAGGTACAACTATCGGTAAACAATATGTACAATAAGCTATGAGCTCTGTGCGGGAATCGAATTCACGAGAACCTACTAACAATGTAAAGGTACATAATTTAATTTCTCAAGACAATGTTTTTGTAGGAAAAAAATATTCTTGATCAGAGTTGCTGCAAAGCAGAGCTGGTGTCAGAGTTTTTAAAGCAGCCCTTGGGCCTCTGACTTGGCTTCACATGCCTTCGAGAAATATCTCTCAGGAATGCCGGTTTCCTCACGATGTTGAAAATAATTAGCACTAATGATTTTCTTATGCTTTATAAAAACTATAGGTAATAAAATCTTTTTCCAATTGCCGAGACTAAATATTTTCACATTAAAGCAGATACACGTCTACTATACCCGCTTGTCTACACCCCGGCAGTCAGGAAGCCTGTATGAGGCTTTAATCGGATTGCTAAGCGGGCGCTTATAATGTTGATCGGAGCTTTCGTCCGCTAAGCTGGTTTACTGGTAATGTACCGGAACAATGACTGTTGAATACATTGGTGTAGGGTTGACAGATAGGTAATGAATGTGTGATATTTTCACTTCAGTAATAAAACTGCTGTTTTTTTATTTTCACCGGCTTAGAAGCTAAACCATACACACCACACAAACACACAAAACATTTTTGTAAGCTCCTTACATTCTATAGAAAATGAAATCTTTTATTATCCAGATTTAAATCCTCATAAGCACAACTTTCAATGAATACACACATACAAACTCTCGCTACGAGATTTTACTGTTGCCTGAACGGAAACACTATGGAATTTACAACTTGTATTAAATGCTCCAAGTAGCTATATAAGGAGTTTCAATTTACAACTTGTATTAAATGCTCCAAGTAGCTATATAAGGAGTTTCAATTTACAACTTGTATTAAATGCTCCAAGTAGCTATATAAGGAGTTTCAATTTACAACTTGTATTAAATGCTCCAAGTAGCTATATAAGGAGTTTCAATTTACAACTTGTATTAAATGCTCCAAGTAGCTATATAAGGAGTTTCAATTTACAACTTGTATTAAATGCTCCAAGTAGCTATATAAGGAGTTTCAATTTACAACTTGTATTAAATGCTCCAAGTAGCTATATAAGGAGTTTCAATTTACAACTTGTATTAAATGCTCCAAGTAGCTATATAAGGAGTTTCACATTAGCCACATTAGAAGGAACATTAGCACCGAGCATTACAGTGCATTAACAGTGGACACGTATAGCTCGTATGTAACAATAATCGTATAAAAGTTTCTGGGAAGCACACAGACTGCCGCATCGTTGCTGTTTCCTTTAAAACTATTAATAAAACTACGTCACTAATGGAACTTGGTTCTATTCAGGCTTGGATTTTCGTTTAAACTGTTGTGGAGCTTGTTTAGAAGTACCTACGTATACAATATTAATGTTTGTTTTGCTGAATGGTACCTATATATAATTATATTATACATATACGCTATCATGCTTGCATTAAAGCACATTTGGGATTACAAGTCTCGGCTTCATAACAAGCTAATTGATTAGACAATATAGGCCTGTGCAGACCAGCGCGACTTGTCGCGCGACGCGACACCGGTTATTGTTATGCTTTGAAGTTTTCTTAGAAATTGTATTGTTCGTGTCGCGTCGCGCGACAAGTCGCGCTGGTCTGCACAAGCCTTAATGCTATAAACTGCTGGAATATCTACTTATATTGAAAACAATATTTTATTGATTTAAGCCTCCACAACTGATGGGGTCCGTAAGGGCCAATGCCTGCCAGGGTTGCGAGTTTGTTCGAATGGGATATCGCGGCCCTGGCACACAGGCAACGGAAGGAACACGGGTGGGTTTTAGTCAGTAAAAGTCTGACACGCCCTCCCGCTCCGCCCAGAGCGGGAGAAGTTATTTGATAATATCCCAGACAGCAAAAAAAAAAGGCTCTATGCTTCATACATATGCTATGTAGTATGATAAAAGCATGGCAATTTCGAGCAAACGCTACCTAGTAGCACACAATTAGCATGTGTGGGTATTCGAAAAGAGTATAATCATTTTTCACATACAGAGAGCCCTGCTGTAAATGAGCATGCTAAGTACTTACCTACTAGCAAACAAGCATGCTTTGTGATACTCGTACCATGTGTTCAGCCTTTATTCTTGTTTCTGAGTTAATGTTGCAAAAGCTTCAAAACCACGACGAAAACATGAACACAACGAAAGTATGTGGCTATCATATAAAGTTACTTTCCAAGAACTTCCTAACAATTTTGCACGAAAAATACAAAACCCTCTTTCCCAAGCTTCGGAGAGCGGTATCCTGTACACATTTAACTGTCCTTTAGAGAACATTTTCTAAACAATACGGTAAAGAACTAAATAAGCCGGATATGTGGTACAATTTCATCTTGTATTTCTTCCAACCCTCTTTTGTAACGGTTCTATTATGAGAGCTCCCCTGTTTGCACAATGTATTACACCGGTCCCTCCAACCACAAAAGGTTTACCCTGAGTTGTCGTACAATCGCTGCTTCACTTATTTTTCTTGTCGCGTCACTTAATTCTATTTAGATTACGTGGTATCTTGGTGTGTAGTTATGTTGACTGCTTTAAACGACTTCAACAAGGTACTGGTTCTCAAATCGTAGGTGTACGTATTTTATTTTTACCCGACTGCGGCGTAGCCAAAAAAGTCTCTATGTGTCTCTATGTTCCCTCGTAACTACTAAACAGTTGAACACGATTTTGATGAATGATATGTCGTTAGATTCGTCTTTATTGCACGCCATAAAGACCCACCCTTATTTTTTATATAATACATATATAAAAAATAAGGATTTGAAAGGTGATTACAAAAATATACAAATTATATGTTTAAATGTAATTTGGAATGAGAAATGATAAAAACTAAAAAGCTGAAAATTAAAAACTGAAAAACCCGACTGCAAAAACACATAATGACAATGGGATTAAAAAAAGGCAAATTCTATAGATTCTAATGCTTATTTCTATTCCCTTTTCAGATATCTGATTTTGAAGTCGGGTTTTTTAGTTTTTTAAATTAATTACAAAATGTAAAAAACTAAAGAAAATTTTAATTTCGCGGGCTACCTTAGCGCATGCCCCTTAAATGAAAAATGTAAGTACTTTATTTTGTGTCAAGTAAGTACTGTAAATGTTGTGTTGGTGTACCACGTCATGCAGGCTGGTTGAAAAAATACTCTGGATTTCAAAATTGAATAAGCGGCGATTGTTTTTACATACAATATGATAGGCACGTAAAAGTGAGCACGTCCTCTTGAAATAAATAGCGAAAATTCAGTATTGCTTCTTATTTTCTTATGCTCTTTCTTTTCTAGGCAATAATTATGATGATGGAACGCAGGCATTTATGTACAAAATGACAGGTACACAAAGTACTCATCATGATAATATTCTGCTAATTCTTCACTGAGCAGTCGCGTGTGGCCACTATCCAGCCAATAGAGAAAATGACACATTCCAATTCATTCGACTTCCTTTCGCCCTTCTTTAGTTCGGCGTAGTGACAACTGTTATCCCTACCCTATAACCGCTGATTTGAAGGCTTCGGAACCTCAAGCTAAGGTTCCTCAATCTTGTAATCCCGTGTAAGACTTTAATGTGGGTCGTCTGGAACCTCCAAGAACCAAATCGGGAGAGTTTGACATTTTAAGGGTCGGACATTTTTGACATATGCTTATCAAGAAATTAGTCAACTCAACATTAAAAAAAAATGTAAAATATACCTGCAACTAAAAAGTTCAAAACAAGCTCACTTCTCAAGCAGTCTAATGCAGTTCATGGTAGATAATTTAGTTCAATCACAGATTTGATGCCACGAAGTGTATAGGACTGTTTGAAAAATTAACTTGTTTTGAACTTTTTGGTTGCTATCGGTTATTCCGTTTTTTTTTTTTAGTGAGTTATATTTTTGGAATCATCTCCTCAAGCCTTTTATTTAAATACACCACATGCCATGGCCATGGGATCTAATATTTTTATCCAAGCTATTACTTATTGACGTCTAAAATCCGCCTTTGATTTTTTGGCTGATGGAGACTTGATGTATTAAAAGTCATCTAGCCGTTCGGATGCTTCCAGGATAGGTAAGAAGAATCCCATATACAAATAAATATGGATACGCGTGAAAAACATAACCCTGTCTTTGAAGTCGCGTTTTGGGTAGAAAACATTATAGCGAATCTCAGTTTGGGACACTCTGCCAACCAAAGGGTCCGTTTGGTAAAGTCAGAGTTTCTCAAACTGATGATGGGTTTTGCAAAAGCTATTAGACCGGACTTTATATAGCTCTTTGTCCTACATAAATGTCACAGCATCCACTCGCAAGAGGCAATCAGAAAGACATTTTAGACGACCGACGGCGAGAACTCCGCGATAATGACGTTACTTCTCAAATATAGGTAGGTACGGTACGAGGCACATTTGAAATAACTTAGGCACATTTTAAGTGATGAATTTTAAAAGAATATTTTGAAATAGCATTCGGTTATAAAATATATAAAAGATTTTTTTCGAATATTATGAAAAAAAATCTAAAAGTCGCTGGTTTTTGTTTTAATACTCTTTTTTAGTTACCCTCTTTCTATGTTTATTACTATACTTCAATGTACACACCGGATACTACTGTTTTATTATATGTATATAGAAGATTTATCACGGGACTGATTGCTCTTCGTTATAAATTAAATATAAAACAAAAACGTGCATCTACGAGTAAATCAATGTAGAAATAGGAATGTATACCAAGCGTAGGGTTGCCGCTACGCCGTAGCACCACAACGTCTTAGCAACCGCTACGCCGCCACCGTAGCGACCACTACGACGCATCAACCGCTACGCCACAGCAACCGTGAGATCTTATTAATGTCTAAACGACTCTCTCATTATCATCATCTGCCTAACTTTTTCCGAACCATGTTGTGGTCGGCTCCCAGTCTAACCGAATGCAGCTGAATACGATTATTTTACATGAGCAACGACTATGTCTATCTGAAAATCTGTAAACAGCTCTAAGCAAAATAATATTGTGAGCATTCACGTCAACTCATCACTCAACAGGACTCTGCAACGGATGAGGTTCAAACTCCTAACCACTCCTTTGCCAATATGCGCCTTATTAACCGTTGAACAATTAGAACTTCAAAACTTTACTCGTACCATACCGTCCCTTATTAAAGTTCCGAAGCTGCAACAGAATGCTTTACTAGGAAGCGTTTATTAGCTACTCGTCGCACACTCCCTAACTTTTGTCGGTTGACTTGAGTGCAGTATTACGGTGTGAACACACTATGCAGTTACACTGACACCGGTTTTGGAGCAGATAGCATTTGTTTTGCAACCAGCTTGTGGCGCACTAGCCAGTTGTATACGTTAGTCTGCAGCAACAACTCTTTATATTCCTGCGCTGTTTTTAAATTGCTGTTATTTATTTATTTTTATATAGGTACTCCAACGACTTATTCACTAATAAAATATTACATAAAATAACTTTTATATCTATTAGTATGGTTAGACATAGATAAAAAGTACTTACCAATTTAGAAGATTAATTTAAAGTGTTTAAAATGAACTAACCTTATTTTTTGTTATAATGAAGATAAATAAGAGCTACTTTGCCATAGGAAGACAATATAAAAGAAAATACAAAATCATACATGAAATACTTAATTAATTAATAGTAATATGTTAAAAATGATTATTTATGATTATTTTAATTTTTTTTATTTATCGTATTTCTGTGTGTGTTTAAGTGTCAGTTTGGTGAGTTTTGCGTTGTTAGGTTACAGGGTAGACTGACAAGCGATTATGAAACTTTATGTTCAACTACAGTTGCATCGTTCTAAATATTAGGCCCTATGAAGGAACTTTGTTGTAGGTATCTGATTATTTAGGCACGCCACAATTGCGGCGATAAGTCCCCTCTTTGAGGAGTGGATAGAGAGGCGTCACGGCGTCCTCACCTTCCGCCTGACGCAGGTCCTCACTGGACACGGTTGTTTCGGGAGGTTCTTGTTCAGGATAAAGCGGGAGGAAACGCCCGGGTGTCACCATTGTGTGGATCGCCCGGAGGACACGGTGGAGCATACGGTGGAGGTCTGCCCGGCTTGGGTGGGGCACCACCCGTGTCCTCACGGAGGCGACGGCGATCTCTCGCGTCCGGCCCTGGTTCAGGCCATGGTCTGGAGCGAGAGTGCATGGGAGGCCGTCACCTCCTTCTGCGAAGCAGTTATGCTCGCGAAGGAGGAGGCGGAGCGCGCGAGGGAGATGCAAGCTGCGCGCCCCTAGTCGCCGCAGGAGACGCACCGCGTCGGGAGTCACGAGCCGACTTCCGGCCACCGTAGGCGCGGGCTTGCGGACGGTGAGCAATGGGCACCTCGCCGTCCGATAAGGATCAGGCCCGGGTCGACGGCCCGTTGTGTTCCACGCGTGCCTCAAAGAGATGTCAGCACCAACTGACGGGGTCCGTAAGGACCAATGCCTGCTGGGGTTGCGGGTTTGTCCGAAAGGGATATCACGGCCCCGGCACACAGGCAACGGAAGGAACACGGGTGGGTTTTAGTCAGTAAAAGTCTGACACGCCCTCTCGCTCTGCCAAGAGCGGGAGAAGTCATTTGATGATTTCGAACCCTCAAAAAAAAAAAGGTATCTGATTATTTGAAGACAAACTTAATAATATGCCAGTATGTACTATGTCCCTCACCTATATGGTAGATATATTTAATCAAGCACACAGCCAAAACTGAGCACCTATAAAGTTGACATACAACTACATAGAAACACGACATTTTAACTAGCCTAGGGAGCGCCCACGTCCAAATGACTGTATTACGTATCTCGATTCTCCGAATACATAACATACTAATTGTTAGCAAACAGGCCTATAAATGAGTGTTTTGGGAATAGAAATGGCAATAATATGTATACCCGAGGGCGTACTTCACTTTTTTTCGTAATGGTCGAATTAGATGGGAATAGCCGGGATCCTAACTAATAATAGAAATGTGAAAGTGAGTTTGTTTGCTTGTTACGCTTTCACGCTAAAACGGTTGAAGGGATTTGGATGAAATTTGGTACACGGGTAGACTAGGATTAGGACATAGACTAGTTTTTATCCTGATAGTACGTTTCCGTGGCATAATTTCCGACATGCACGCGAGTGAAGCCGCTTGCAATAGTTAGTATTCTATAAATGTTGACATGCGGATATGCGAACGGGATTTAATCAGTAGTATTCGGCAATCGAGCTTTGTGTGCGTGAAGTGTGAAATGAACCTTATGCACAAAGGACTGTAGTTTTAATTTTACTTTGAAATTAATTTTGTATTCAATTATAGGTTTAGCTGCTATTGATAGCTTTTTGAGATTCGATTTGTGACTAATAACTATACACATACGTACATCTAAATCATGTATAAGTAGTGCAATAATAGTTCGGTCACTGTAAATTCTTAAAATGGTATTGAGCAAACACGGCAGCGAAAAGGACGGAGCTTGCATGCACAGCCTCTTGACGCACTGGACTTAGGTATATTAAACGAAATAACATTTTTATTCACAAGTTCTAGTGTGCCAGGTGTGGCAACGTTGTGTCACAGCTGTTACAGCAACACGTGTAATATAAACTTCCGGACACTTTACCGTCCGTGACACGCACCAGCTACGACCCGTAGTGTGGAGCCTTAAATCACAGCGGCAGTTTGTATAAATCATCAGCGGCCGGTAAATATTCTCAACTGAACGTCGGCCTTCCACGTATACTGGTATAACTGTGTTGGTCATACTGTGGCGGTAAATCATTGTATTTGGCAGTTGAATTGGCGATCGCGTATAATGTTTTTGGATAGAATTATCATTTTAAGATTCTTTCTACAGGATTCGTGAGCAAGAACTGACAAGGTAAGAAGTTAATGGCGGAAGTATAATCTGTATAATAATTTACTGATTTGCTATAGTTACAACATTTTCTGAGATCACTATAAGTACGTAAGTTTAATATAAAGCGGGGTAATAAGAAATTCCTTTCTCGCCTTTTTACTTACATTACAGAAGTAAGGAGTGACTTAAAACATTATATGACGAGGCACAGAGTGTTATCAATGGATGACTAAGAGTATTAAAAATTCATCAACATCCCTATTTCATATAATTTTGCCAACATCACTCATAAATACATTATTGCCAACCGGAATTAAAATTCTAACGACTCATCTCCTCTACCCGCGTAATGAGGCGTGTTTGGTTTAACAAACTGATCGATCAGTGTCAGGACTGTATTTTTAATACATTATAGGAGCTTTAACTGCATTTGCTTGTTGTTTGAAATTAAAAAAGTTACTTTATAATATTTTATATCCCAATTGACACATTACGCTACACCATTGTTATAACCATGTTTAATTAATTGCGTGTTTTGTGTTTATTACGAGTATAATGAATGCCTTGTGCTGTACCAAAGGTTCGGGCAATAGTTTGTAAAATATAGTGTTATTCATTATCGATTCGGAGCCCATTTCCTTAATTAATTTAGATTACGTTTTAAGGAGATCTGTAATAATTTTAATAGCACCTAGAATGAGGCAGGTTAGCAAAATTTAACAGACAAGAGTGTGGTTCTTAAACTGAAGTACTGGTAGAAAAATTTTCTAGATTTTTGCTCCGATTTTGTCTTTTGACCTCGTAAATTCCCGATTGGCAAAAACCCGTGTTAATGATTGTTTTCCGCGCAGGTCGTATAACTCTTTAGGGAAATTGTAGCCTGATACATTATTAATATTTCAATCTTTACTGCGGCTGCGTGATCTCAGGTACATTATAGATCACCTGTGAAATCCTATGGGGGTTGTAAAACTGGAAGTTGGAATTAAGTATTGGTTGGTTTGGCTTTAAAATGCAACGGTGTAGGCACACTAGACACTGTATGACGCCCATTGTCTGCTGAATAAGATGTTGCAGGAATTTTAGAGAAATGGCTATATGAAAAATAATGTATGTAGATACATACTTAATTATCATTCCGATCCAAGCTTGACAAGTTCAGGGTTTCCCACGCCTACTGGACAGATGACTTAAAAATGACAACTCAGCTATGAAATAACAACAATCGAGAATAAGTTTAATGAGAATTGGTAATGGTGGCAAAACAAAAGACGTAAGTTTATCAGTGGAGAAGTAAGCCGAGCTGATTGTGTTACGGTTAAATAACTTTTTAAACTTCGTATCTAACGTACAAGTAGCCAAACTTGATTTTATGTAAACAATACATTACCATTTACGATCCTTAGCTTACCTATTATGCTTGAGAAACTCATCACCTAGCTTACCTAGTCACCACAATGGTTTTGGTGAACTGACAAATTAATTAAAGCGATTTAGAATTGGATTGTGTAACACAATCCTGCTGAAAGCCAACTGCCTTTCTATACTTGCTATCGATATTCAATAAGTTTAGCACAGATTAGGTTTCTCAACGTATCCCATCCACATAGAAGTCTAGATAATGCTTTAGTTGCGAGTTAGCGAAACTCCCTTTCTATACCTGTTATCGATCTTCAATAGATTTGGAGCAGATTAGGTTTCTCAGCATATCCCGTCCACATAGAAGTCTAGATAATGCTTTATTTGCAAGTTAGCCAAACTCCCTTTCTATACTGTTATCGATCTTCAATAAATTTAGAGCAGATTAGGTTTCTCAAGGTATCCCATCCACATAGAACTCTAGATAATGCTTTATTTGCGAGTTAGCCAAACTCCCTTTCTATACCTGTTATCGATATTCAATAAGTTTAGCGCAGATTAGGTTTCTCAGCGTATCCCATCCACATAGAAGTCTAGATAATGCTTTAGTTGCGAGTTAGCGAAACTCCCTTTCTATACCTGTTATCGATCTTCAATAGATTTGGAGCAGATTAGGTTTCTCAGCATATCCCGTCCACATAGAAGTCTAGATAATGCTTTATTTGCGAGTTAGCCAAACTCCCTTTCTATACCTGCTATCGATCTTCAAGAAATTTAGAGCAGATTAGGTTTCTCAACGTATCCCATCCACATAGAACTCTGGATAATGCTTCAACTGCGAGTTAGCAATTAGCATTCACTTGTGGAACTTTAGTTTGACCTACATACCGCTTACGAAGTTGTCTATGCATATAAGAACAAAGTTTCACATACTGGGATAGTGTCATCGTTATGAATGTTTAACTTTAAACATAAATGTAAGTAGGTGCTTTTATCAATATGTATAATCGGTATAATCAATCGGTATAAAGCCATTGTTGAACATTGGCTTTCGGAAAAACGGCCGATACACCTCAAAATGAACATTTCTCAAAATGGCCGTTAATTTTCTTTATTAAAAAGCTGGTGACAAGAGAAAGCTCCTTTTTACTACATTCACTTTGTCAAGGAGATAAGTAGCGATAGTTTGGCCAGAAAAAAATATGGCTTTCCTCCTGCCGTAAAGCCTACGGTAGAAGAAAGTTAGATATTATGTTCATACAACAATAAAACAGCTACTTATCTTAAAAAAAAAAAAAAAACTTGAATATTCTTATCTATCTGTATGCACACCATTCTCATAAAAACTCGGAGGGATTTTAATGGCCTTTCCGATGCATATTGGGTTGTGTCCCGCGAGTGCACTAGGGCATGTTTTTATTAGGGTTCCACTCTGAAACGGATGCAAAAAAACATAGGAAACTACGAAAACAGTCGAGAAAAAACAAGCTAAAAACGAATTACGGGATCCTATATATAAAATGGTACTAACATAAAAATGTTTCGGACGTAATCGTTGTGGTCCGGGCTGTCCTCGGCTTTTATCTTGATAAAGGATATGTCCTATGCCGACACTATGGATTAACCCACAGACTTCAAGTTATTGGGGAACGGATTTCTCATGTCTTCGGATTTTCCTGGAACAAACTTTTAATTCTGTGGCTTATCTTAATAGTAAGGAAGCTTTGAAAGAACATTTTACGTTTGCCTCGACCACAAGGCGGGCCATAATATTATGTTGAAGTGTTTTAAAAAACCGTAACAATGTAGTTTATCGATTTATCTTATTCAAATTTACTTTTATTTCTAGAGCCATTAAATCTGACTTTGGGTCAGACAAGATTAACTTTTAGACGAACGGCTTTCAATGACTTTTTAATTTCTTGCAGTTTGTTCTGAGTAAGAATAGTTGGAATTGACAATTTATGAGAAAAAGTATGGCAAAATCTCTTTTTTCGATTTCGTAAACCAGAGCGACGAAATTTTGATTTCAAAAAATTGAGTTCAAAAAACGGTAAGTCAGATTCAAGTGTCGTGGTAACTCGACTTAACGAGTAGCTATGTTCAGTGCTGTCTGTGTGTCCCCATATTGGGTTATATTTCATGTAATACTCTGTTTTGTTCCCAGCAAATAGTGAAATTTATTGCGACGGCGACAAGCGGGTTTATTATCATTTAGTTTATTGCTCAGCGAGGAATGCGATGATATATTATGGCCTGGTGATCGTTCGAATCGTACTGTGAATAACAATATGCCAATTGAGACTTGATATTACCAAGGCTTGTTACATGTTTATTGCATAAAGTTATTTATACACATTGGAAAAAGTTTCTATAAATTTGTAAATTAATTTGAAAGAGTTAGTTATGCAAACAATGTTTTGGCAGTAAAAAATATTTGCCAACTTATCTCTGAAATGAATTTCGACAGCCAAATATGATTATCTAGCTAGATGAAAAACAAACCATGCAAACTAAAGTAATAAACTCTATATGAATATTTTAGAACCTTTTCCAATTACAGTATTAGGTTATAAATAAGCTTTTTATTTCGTACAATTTCGTATTATGTTCGTGACAACCTTTGAACTCAAATTTGTAAAGTCTTTCTACAGTCTAGCTTAATTGGACGTTAGTTACAATGAAAACGTTTATTTATCTTTATTTATACAAATAACATTCATATTCCAGCTATATGTCAACAAAAAATACATACTAGGTAACTCTCGCCGACTAAATTGATGGTTTGTGTTAGTTTTATCTCGTGTAATGCCTTGATCACACGTACCGAGTAGATGAGCGAGACAGCAAAATGCCGAGAGAGTTGGGTGGACGAGTAGGTGTTTGCACTTACTGTAGACTAGCGAGACAATGGATCGCAAAAATATAATAAATATTTTTTTTACGAAAAAGTTTATATAGTCTGTAGACTGAAAGTCCCTTAAACATGAGTGAGATTTATATACCTACTAGCAGCGCCCCACCTGTGTCAGTCCCAGTCTCGATCCCGTGGGAATATTAAGATAAAAAGTTTAAAAAATATATTATGTTAAAAATTATGTATTGATCTAGATTATAAACTTATCTGTGTGCCAAATTTTATCCAATTCCGTATAGTAGTTTTTGCGTGAAAGAGTAACAAACTTCCATCCGTGCTGCGAGTGACGTGAGTGTGCCGAGTGGCGAGTACGCACCGAGTCCACGTTTAGTACCTGCCAGGTGGGCAAGCAAGTCAGTGTGGGAAGCGCAGGGGTGCCCCACTCGGTCTATAAAATAGAACAGGGTCAGAGTAACTGTTTCACCCTTTAACTCGGCCGAGCGCTCGGCCGAGTACTCGGTGATGTGTTTACACGTACCGAGGACTCGGCCGACACGACTGTTTCGCCCATCTACTCAGTACGTGTGATCAAGGCATTAGTCTGTTTTAGTTGAATTGTTCCCCGAGAATTTATGACGTCAATTAGTGAAGCAAATGAATAATATTTTAAGCTTGATTTCGATCGCGTAGGTACTTGTTAGGGCCGAGTCACACCAGTCAGTGTGAAATAGTTTTAAACTTTATCTACATACTTAATTACAGTATCGCATGAAAAGCTTGAAAAGGTCGCGAGGCCGCCCGCGGTGACGCGAGCGGCCGCGCGCCACGTGCATCTTGTCGGTGGTTCTTCCCGCAGCTGCTAGCGGTGACGCAAGGCCGCTCGCGGCACCGCGGGCGGCCGCGTGTATGTAATGCAGAAACTAAACTAGTCAAGAGGAGACTAGGCGCGTGAGCGCGTGGTATCTGGAGGTCGCGCGAGGCTGCTGGCGGCCGCTGCCGCTCCGGTGTGACTCGGCCCTTAGGTTAGGGTTCCCACTGACCTAAAGATAATGATTTTAAATCTAGCACCCACACTAAATCAGTCTACAGTTTTATCAGGAGGAAAAGTATGAATATTACCGAGAACTTGTAGGAGTTTTCACGTGCCCTAAATAATATTTTAAAACGGGTTTGTAAATTAATATCTATATTATAGTATGATTACGTAGGTAACGGGTACGCGGGTAGTCATGCTGAGAAAAAATATTCGATGCCCTACCCCGCGATTCAATGCAAGCGCAATTACTTATTTTTTTGATTTTATTTTTGAAGGTTGGTTTACATTATTCATAATTTAACACTTTTGTTCCTACGATAGTAAGTCATAGTTTGGTTATAAGTGACAAGTTAGTAACAAGTAGTAGTCAGAAAGTTTTTGTTTTTAAAATTGTTATACGCTGTAGGTCCTACGGTACTGTAGGATAGCCATTAAGAGCGTTTATCCTAAAAGCTGGCAACGTCGCAAAAAGCTGTCAAAAATTTACTTATTTTGATTAATTTGGCAATATTACTGGAAACAAGAAGTGTGGCTAACTAGCGAACTAGAATATTAATAATGAATTGCAATTATAACATTGAATTTGATGTTGTACGCGTTTTAGGTGAAAAAAAAAGCATTTGGAAAATATTCCAAATACCAAATATTTTTTTTACATCCAAAATTAGGTGTTACGATATTAATTATTGCATTTCATAATCAATATTCTTGTTTGCTAGTTAGTCACATTTCTTATTTCCATACAGTAATATTGCCAAATTAATCAAAACAGCAAAATATTTGACATCTATTTGCGACGTTGCCCACCTTTAGAATAAACGCTCTTAAAAACTAACCAATCACTGTTCCTGATAGATCAGCATTCCTGAATAAAAAGTGGCTTACATTTAAGTAGATAAGTTGTGGGTGGTGTCACTTGAACGTGGAAACTTCTAGAGAGATAAATTGTACCCGTTGACTGATGGCTCGAGGTTGCTAGCGCCAAAAAAAGAAGAGAAGTGATTGACTTGTGGCCTACAGGCCTTGAAAGCATGAAAATGTTTTTTTAATAATTGGTTTTTCTAGTGAAATTGTTTATTTCATTTATATTTTACAGTAGTTTATTTCATCTAGATTTGTAGTTTTAGTATCTCTCTTTTAGTAGTCAGTTTCATACTAATGAATGTGTTTTGCGAATTTGATCCTTATTACTACTAGAAATTGTCCAACTGACAGGTGTGAGAATCGCATTTTCTCGTCGGCGTCGGCCGGACTGTAAGTGCTCAGTGACACGACGCCTTTGTCGCGCCGCCACCGCGCCGCCACTGCACCGCCACCACACGGCCACCGCGCCGCCATCGCGCCGCCATCGCGCCGCCACCGCGCCGCCACCGCGCCGCCACCGCGCCGCCACCACGCCGCCACCGCGCCTCCACCGCGCCGCCACCGCGCCGCCACCACGCCGCCACAGCGCCGCCACCGCGCCGCCACCGCGCCGCCACCACGCCGCCACCGCGCCGCCACCGCGCCGCCACCGCGCCGCCACCGCGCCGCCACCGCGCCACCACCGCGCCGCCACCGCGCCGCCACCGCGCCGTCATCGCGCTTCCACCACGCCTCTAAGCTGTGTACATGCAACGTTGCCAGCCCGCTGCCGCACCGCCGCCGCGCCGCCACCGCACCGCCACCACACCGCTAGTATTGTTTAAACAGGTTTTTTTATTCCATCGCCGGCCGCTTACAAAAATGCACGCGCCCTACAAGTGATATGGCAAAATCTAGTGGAGACGGAGAGGCGACGGAGCGCCGGCGGCAACGGCGCGGCGACGGCGGCGGGGCGACGACGATGTCGTGTCCCCGAGCACTAATAGTACTGACGCTTGTCGCTTGGTAAACAAATTGTTACTCACAATATTTGATGTTGCCATACCTACCCATGACTACAAAGGTGCAAAGTACTTTTTTGTATTTTGTATTGTGTTCTATTGCATATTTAATTTAGAATTGGTTTTATGTACAGAAATATAATACAGAAATACCTATGATTATGTATATAATATAATAAAATAAATATGTATTTATAATATAATAAATATGAACAGAAATATAATACAAAAATTTAAAAGTATTTTTTGACCACAAAGAATTGACAACAAGACCCCATTTTTGGCATCAGAGATGTCAAACGTTGATGTTAACCGCGAACAATATATGTAATTGAATGCCTAGAAAAACATCGTTTAAGCACATTAACCGTTTATTGCCCTAGCTACCATATTCAAGGGGAACCGGGGTAATGGAGTGTTTCAAACGCGACGGAAACGATTGGAGCTGTCTCCTCGTGAGTCAGTGTTCCATTCACTTAGTAATTACTGAAGCTCGTGTTTTAATACAACATGACTTCTTTGCGTGTTACGTTACGAGTTTATAACATGGGCTGAACCTTAAAGAAGTTATGCGATTGCGAAACTAATAGGTACAAAATTTCATTTCTTACATAGAAATGAAATGTTGTACCTAGTTGATTACCTACCTATGTTCATCTTTGGCTTTCACGCAGGTAGGTACCTGAACTGACGTATGAACAGGTACCCTATCTAAGTAATCAAAATCTTAAATTAATTTACAGATAGATAATGCACAGCCTAAACCATGAACCATGAACATGAGGTCTAGAAGCATGGAATTTTGCATAAAGAGGTTTCATAGGGCATGAAAGTTTGTATGAAAATTCGAAATTTTTACTAACACCGTTTATACAGAAAGTGGGCAACGTCACCAATAGCTGCCAAATATTTCGCTGTTTTGATTAATTTGGCAAAATTACTGTATGGAAATAAGAAAAGCCATATTTCTTATTTTTTTTTTCAATAACTGATCAAAAATTTCAACTCAAGGGGTTCAGAATCATATTATACCGAATCCATGGTAACAGTTTTCGCGTCAATGTTCCTACCTGTATTTACCTGTTTTGATTAATTTGGCAATATTACTGTATGGAAATTAAAAACTAAAATATTGATTATGAAATGCAATGATTAATATCGTAACACCGATAATTTAGTTTTAGATGTAAAAAAAGTATTTGGCAATTTTCCCAATGCCTTTTTTACACCTATAACGGTTCCAACATCAAATTCAGTGTACTGTAGCCTAGTGATGTGACCGTCGGACTGACCTATATTGTGTTTTTTTGCATATTTAATGTAGAATTGGTTTTATGTACATAAATAGCATACAAAAATACCTACAATAATTTAAAAATATTTTTTGACCTTAAAGAATTTGACAACAAGACCAGTTTTGGCATCAGAGATGTCGAACGTTGATGTTAACCCGAACCTCGAGTTCAAACCCAAGACACGCACCTCTGAGTTTTCGGATTCATGGGCGTATTGTATAATTACATCACTTGCTTCAAAAACGGTAAAGGAAAATATCGTGAGGAAACCGTTATGCCTGAGAGATATTTCTCGACGGCATGTGAAGCTAAGTCAGAGGCCCACGAGCGGCTTTAAAACTCTGGAACTAGGTTAGTCACAAACCATATTTATTATTTCCATATATATTGCCAAATTAATCAAAACAGGTATTTCCGACGTTGTCAATACAAAATACACCTTTGTCTAACCTAAAAGGGGGTCAGGGGTCTAAAAGGCAGCTCTTAAATATAACTAAACATCTTATTTAAAGCTGAAATTAAAACAGCAAAAATCTTACTCGTTTCGAATTTACGTTTACGGAAGACAGACGTCTTCCGTAAACAATTTACTAACTTAATGATACCAGAGTAACATAAAATCAGGCAGCTTTATGTCAGCTGACGCCTGAAGTTATTTTCAAATTCCCTTTACCGGCTTCTGCCGGTATTAGAGCAAGCTTAAGGGGTCTAAACGTAATTGTATCAAGCGGAATGGGCGAGGTCAAGTAGATTTAATACGCTATAGAAGGCACGGACTCAAGCAAGCCTAAAGATAAACTAAATGTTAAATAGGCTTATGCGCCGTGTAATTACTGTTTGTTATTTGCGTGGCTCAGCTAAAATGACTTAATAACTATGATATAAAATAATTATAATATGCGTACTGTCATCGTTTGTGTTCTGCTGTGGCAGGATACAGTAAGTTTATTTCAGGCATCGCGTGAAACTATATTATTTTCATAATAAATAAAGAAAAGTATATTTATTTTTATTTTATATATTCCTGTTTATGCTAGGAGGGGCTTGTGGCTAAGTAATAACAGCCGCACGGGTCGATCAATGAGGTTAAACTGTGCTTGCCGCGGTTGGCCCGTGGATGGGTGACCATCTTTACATACTAAGACCCCTCCGTGCCCCGGAAAGCATGTTAAGCCGTTGGTCTCGGCTGTCTTTTGTAGATCTTTGACAGTGGTTACGGGTAGTTAGAAGCCCAAAAGTCTGACAACCAGTCTTACCAAGGGGTATCGTGTTACCTAGTAACTAGGTTGTGGAGGTCAGATAAGCAGTCGCTCCATGTAAAATACTGGTATTCCGCTGCATTCGGTTAGACTGGAAGCTGACTCCAACATAGTTGGGAAAAGGTTTGGCAGATGATGATTCCTGTTTATGCTAAATTAGCTGCTGTAAATGTAAGCAGTCATCACACAGGACCACATCAAGTGTCACGCTTAGTTCATATTGAAACACACAGGCATTCAACATGTAGGACTTGCAAAAAACAAAAGAAAAACAGCACACTCGACCCTATTATTTAAACCGCTCGTAATCCACCGACCATTTTTCATATTTCGCATAACACATAACTGCCTACACTGTTAAAGCTGGTCACTTGGTTCGGTTGAGAGGGTAAAATGTGGAAAACCTAAACGAAATTTATGTTTTCCAGAATGTCACCCTTTATCGAACGTTGCCATACAAAATCCGGGATGGAGCATAAATTGTAGCAACGGTCCGAGGACGTTTTACGGTGCTTTGAGGAGGATCTGGTAGCCTTTAATACCGAACTGGGTCGTTGTATGTTTTATACTGTTTATACAGACTTTGTAGTAATGATTGCCCGCATTCAAAGGATTCAGCAAAATCTAACGATACCACTTTTTGGTGTGTTAGTGCAGCAGACCGATTTTCCTTTACATTTTATGAGCTGTTTATAGTTTGGAAAACTTAAAAAACTCCCACAGATCTTTAAAAGTTTTACATTTTCGACCTTTTAAAATACAAGAATAACTTCCTCGGAATTCTGTGGCTCGAATTTTCACTTCTAGCTCTTTCGTAAACGCTAACTTTGAGCTGCAAAGTAAAAGCAAATAGTCACCCACAGCTGACGAAGATTAAATTAAATGGGCAAAGTTTGAAGAACTATCTCCTTTCAGATTGTTGGATTGACGCCGCGGACCGATTTTGAGACCGAATGCAATGAAGAACCGCTACTACTGTCTTGAATCCAATTTTAAGTTTTACGTAGGTATTTGAACAACATGAAATGTACTGAAGAATTTATAGTGGGTGCACTTTGTTGGTCATTATATTTATTTGTTTGACCTACAGCGTATTTAAAGCCTGAACTACTATTTGCAAATAGTGATCGTATGTAACGTAGATAATAATAGAAGAGGATGCAGAAATGCAGACGTTAATTAAAAGCTAATGAAAAGTCCACTCCCGAGCGAGTCTACGAAAGATTGAAGTTTCATGTTTACGAAAAACGTCGCGGACATCAGCAAAACTATCCATAAATATCGAAGCCAGCAAAACATTTTATATCAGAACCAAAACAAAGATAACTCATTCAGAAAATAATGTTCGTTTCGCAGAACAAACGATAATTTCTTGGCATGACATAATAAATGATGCTACGTGAATAAACACACAGGTACCATATATTAGGAGGGAGATAATCCCCAAGTCCCGGAACAGAAAAACATATAGATACGTAAGAAAAAGGGACCGATTCCACTTTATTGAAAACCTCCGTCTTTATCATCGCCCTTTGATTCGAGCGAGCCGGAACAGGTGTCATATTTCAATGGAACTTTTTCCTGTTCCCTAATTCGATCCAGCAAATGATTTGGAAAGGCCCGATTGGATGACGTCATTATTTATTATGTATAAATGCCAACGCACGGGTTTGTATAGCAGCTAGTGAAAGGCGGGAGGAAAATGCCCGGATCGGGGAAAATAAATTATTAACTTTTCACGGAAATCTGCGGGTAAACTATTTTTGCGCTGTTAGGGAAATGAGGATTGTAAGCGATTGGCAGGTCATTGTACTTTGAGCAATATTGACCCTTATTGTGATAGATTGTAGTAAAAAGTGGGAAATGAGGATGTTAGCATTTGTTGGTTGTAGTAGTAATCACCAGCAGCTTTTGTGACGATGTTGTTCTTCAAGAGAACTCAGTGGTTTCCAAGCTTGGATACCACTGGTACAATTCAAAAGTCACATTAGTAGGTACCGGGTCTTAAACCTAAGAAAATAAGAAGCTTGAGTAACGGGAAGTAAATACCAAAGTATATCTAAAGTATTATAAATATACCTTTAAAAGCCTTTAACCTTGGTTTAATCGTGAAGTGACTGGCAAACGAACTCCCTTGACACCTTTGCAGCACTTTGATAATGTCTCAAATTTTATGAAGCGAAAGATGACGTCACAAAAAATATTAAGGCGCTAAGTAACGCATTGAATTTTTCGCCGCTAACTTATTGTTCGCGGCATTCAAGTTAATGTGGCGTTAATAATTGACATGAATGCGTTTAAACACCTAATATGTGTTAGAGAATAATATTACACGTTTATACAACACTGTGAGCAGTATTTCGCAGTGTTTAATGGTTCGGAATCGTGATAGTTGAAGTTGGTGCCCGCATTCATAATACAAGGTTGGGCTCGGAAGATGGCGGGTTTTGAAACAAAAGGAACGAAAAAAATGCAGTCCATTTTAATCTTGCATCTTATTTAATTTTTAATAGACGGAAAGGATTATTTAAAACAAGCAGTGCAAGTGCTCACGAAGAGCAGTGATGGCCTATTGGTAACGGCCGCGACTTACGAGTTGTAGGTAGTGGCTTCGAACCCTAGGACAGGTGTTTCGCTTTGTGTAAATTACTTAATCACCACTGCTCTCAAAATGGTGAAAGATAATATCGTGGGAAAACCGGCACGATTTAGAACGAAAAATTCAAAAACATTGTGATATCTATCAATCCGCACTGGGCCCGTGTGGTGGATTATGGCCGACTCCCTCCCAAAGAGAGGAGGCCTTTGTGCTAGCAGTAGGAACATTATAGGCTGATTAACCTAAAGTGCTCTTGCTCTATAATAATAGTAATTAGGGGTTCTTTATGAATAGTTTATTTTTTGTTTGAAAGATTTTTAATATGTTTGAAAGATTTTTAATATGTTTGAAAGATTTTTAATATGTTTGAAAGATTTTTAATATGTTTGAAAGATTTTTAATACGTTTGAAAGATTTTTAATATGTTTGAAAGATTTTTAATATGTTTGAAATATTTTTAGATTTGTAATAGTCTTCTTTGAGATTTAGTTGTAAATAGGAACCTACCATCTATGTATGACTAAACATTATACGTATTTATACGTTGAAAACATCACAACGTTCAAAAATGAACTGAAAGAACCGAATTCCCAACGTTCTGATATTATCTCAAATCTTTACAAACAACAGACCTTTTCCTTCGATTTTCGTTTAAATCCAATTTCGGGGAAACGTGCCGTTCATACATGTAGTACAAATCACGGTACTTTTCTCGGTAAATAAAATCAGCGCGCGGTGGCATTGACGGATCGTTCGCCCACCTACAATGAACGATCGGTGGCAGGCTGGCAGGCCATCGCAAGTGTGTTTCCTTACCAGCTTTTAGCCGAAAGGTTTCGTCCGTGAATTTTTTTAATCCCGCGGGAAATTCAGGGTTTGGGCTTAAATACCTATGCTCGTTTTTTATGTATTGTATTTATTTGGATTTTGGTTAGATGCGAGTTCATGACCTCAAATATCTGGATTTTGTATATTGATATTTATTGCTGAATGTAATCAGAGTAGGTATTGTAGAGGCTTTACTCCATATGGTTTAGAATAAAACCTCCGTGTTTTCAAGTAGATGGCACGAATGCGAGACAGACATTTAATTTATAATTAGAATAGAAAACAGAGACTTATAAAATATAAAATGTATAAATAATAAAAAATGTAAAATGTTAATGTATAATGTATGTGTGTATTTTAATTTAAATTTTTCATGTGTTAACTTTGTTTGCTTAGTTTTTATCTTTATTGTGCATGCTGTGGTCTCCTATAATTTAAGGAGTATACTTACTTAATACCCGATATTGCCCTTTAATTATGTGTCATGTATTGTGTACATCTTTTGTTGGAGATCCTAAATAAATAAATTAATTAATTAATTTCTTAAACTAATATTCATCATTCTCAAAGTTTTGCTGCAAATAAGTAATTTTCTTAATACCCGATACCGTAGACAAACAAAGTGTATACAGTATCTAGCTGGTGTTAACCAATTTTAATTACAAAAATGCTGACTTTAACCATAGCCGCTGATAAAAAAAAATTTCCACCAAAGATTTAAATCGTAGATGTGCCCTCACCGTACTACGTCGCGCGAAAAAGGGTCCACACTGAGAAGAGTGACCTCGCACAATAATAATGGCGTTTCCATGACAATCAAGTCAAGTGTCTGCGATATTGTGTGTCAGAGGTGTCAAAACGAAACAGAAATGCGACCATCTTTTAACGCGGCAGGTGAATCTACGATTGAAATCTTTGGTTTCCACTACTTAAGGAAAACCGTCGATACAAAGAGATGTGACTGATGTGTTGAAGATCAGACTTTCTTCGCTTCTGATTTCAACTACCTACAACTTGCTCAAATTGGTTGAATTTTTGATTAAACCGATTTTGATTGACTGCTTGAGCAAGCGTGGTGGCCAATGCTCGTGCCTTCTTTGTATGAGAAGATGACTTTGTTCTAGACGACTATCTGGCTACTGCTGAGCGTGAGGTCCTGGGTTCAATTCCCGGGTCGGGCAAAGTGTTATTGGGTTTTTCATCTGGAATTTCTAACCGGAGTCTGGATTTGTGGCCGATTGATGGCAATATTCTTACCCCCTTTTTTTACAAGGAACTTGAACATAACTGGTGAAATGTGGGTGTACCTATTATTGGTATATCTCTGCCTAATCCTTCGGGGAAATATAGGCGTGATGTTATGTTATGTTAGTTACGATATAAAAGTAATAAAGAAAATACATTTATTTAGCACAGACTAAAAGGCACACAACACAACATTGTATATATATATATATTGTTTTTCCTTTTGTTTTTTGATTGATTAATATAGTCATAGTATTTAGGTACATACTTTTAACTTTAATTTAATGTTAATGATTGGGTTGGTTTAGTTAAGTTTTTTCTTTTGTTTGCTTTCGCGACTTTCTAGTTAACCTAGCTTTGTCAATGCCGTGAAATTCTCTTAACATATGTGATAGTTGTAATCATCTCGCTATCACTGAGCAGTGTATGCAGACTGTAAGATGCTGTAACTTTGACGCAACTGCTTTGACCTGTTCATTGATAGTCGGGTGAACATTCATAACCCATGTCAATCAATCTGCCTAGCCTTTTGCCAACTATGTTGGGGTCGGCTTCCAGTCTAACCGGATGCAGCTGAATACCAGTATTTTACATGGAGCGACTGCCTATCTGACCTCCACAATCCAGTAACTGGGTAATACGATACCCCATGGTAAGACTGGTGTCAGACTTTCGGGCTTCTGACGACTCGTAACGACTGTCAAAGATCCACGAATGACAGCCGGGACCAACGGCTTAACGTGCTTTCCGAGGCACGGAGGATTCTCGGTATGTAAAGATGGTCACCCATCCACTGACCAACCCCGGCAAGCGTAGCTTAACCTGATGGATCGACCAGTGCGGCTGTTGTTACTTAGCCACGAGCTCCTCCACAACATTCATAACCCATGTAATTTTAATAAAAGCTGTTGATTTTTTCCAAATAAATAAATATTGTACTACAAGAAAAAAAAAATTGAAAGAAAACAAATAAAAATTGTAAAGTGCGTTATAAGATATTAGCAGGAATGTGTGCCTCGTGGCTGCGCCAAATAGGCTTAGTTCAGCAATAATGCCAGATAACTACTGCCTGACGCTGCCTGATTTAAATACGCGTGTTTTACAGCCTCCCACAAGTTATGGGATCCAAGATTCAGTAACCGTAATGTTGTAATAGTATGTGTGTTATAATACATACAGAGGAAGTTAAAGCGATCTTTAATGTTCTTTGTCAAGCCATGTGTATCTAGTAAAGTTAGTTCGGTCTTTGTTCGTATTATTTATATGAAAGTTTGCCCTGAAATAAAAGTTATTTATTCATTTGGTAGAATAATGTTTTATGTCAAGGCGACACTAACTTAAGACTTTTAATGATTTTATACTGAAGATCAAGTCTAAACGAGTAGTGTTAATGATTTGAAAAAAAATATATGTTAAATTAGAGCATTTTTTTAATAACTTATCTGTGAATTTTTTCGATTATGTATAAATTACATAGTGTAATTATTTTATATTTATATTTTTGTAAAGTTATGTCTAACGCGAATAAAAAACTGAGAATCACGCAAAAACTATAAAGTGTATTTTTCTGAAACCTTCACCATTTTAAAGATAATTTAATTATGTATCTTTAAGTATACGTGTTTTATTAGAATACCTTTTGTTTTACGTATAATAAATTAATAATGCGTCTAATTTGGGACAGCGCTCCTTGATGGGCGAGTCCTATTATTGGCCGGACGTACGACGCGTTGCGTGAGCTCAGCACAGAACACGCAAGCTTACCACTTAAGGCCACTGGCATATATCTGCGTTTTAAACTTAGGTATATAATTTTAAAGAATATTGTGTTGATTTAAATAGACAACTAGAAACTAAATGTACTTGGGAAACGTGAGTTTGCTTTTATTTAATTTAGTCGATTATAACGTGTATACGTTATAATCGACCTCTGTACCACTGCATGCACCCGTAACTAAACGGGTGCATGCAGTGGTACAGAGGTCGTGGGGGTATTTAAAGTGCTTTATTTTCGAAATTTAAAACTTTTTTTCGTAAAAAAAAAGATTGTAACATTGACCTCAAATATCTCCGTAACCAGAAGGAAAAAAATATAGCAATGGCGAATAGAACAAGTGACTCTCGGTTTTGTTAAGAGGGTTTATCCTAAAGGTTGGCAACGTCGCAAATAACTGTCAAATATTTACCTGTTTTGATTCTTATAGCAATATTTCTGAATAGATATAAGAAATGTGACTAACTAGCGAAATAGAATATTAATAATGAAATAATAATGAATGAAATATTAATAATGAAAAAATAATGAATGAGCCACATTTTTTATTTCCACACAGTAATATTGCTAAATGAATCAAAACAGTGAAATATTTGACATCTATTTGCGACGTTGCCCACCTTTAGAATAAACGCTCTTAAGCGCGGACCCCTTAGATAATGGAAATGATAGGGTAAAATTAAAAGCAAATATACTTTTACAATGGAGTAAAATTAACATGCGACAGTCACGTTTTTGGAAACATGGTTGTTCTGTATTCCTGGTAAAGGTGCGATTCCACCAAAATTGTATTCAGCACATTTTTTCACAAACATTTTGTGCAGAACTCCAACAGTGTATGTACCTACTGAGATGCAGAACCGCTATCTGTTTCCACCGGCAAAGCTGTGCATAATTTTTGTAAGCGTACAGTGTGCACAGTTACAGTTTTGAACGTCACTTAACTTTGAGGAACGTATATAAATAAACTCCTGAGTGTGCGGTACATTGTCGCACACTAGTGGAATCTCGCCTTAATAGGTACCTACTTGTCAGCTCGAAACCCTTTCTCTCGAAACCTGTCATTATTCATTTAGACGACACTCTTATGCAGCCAACCGTTTGAACCCCTTCATTGCGTATTCTGTAGGTCGGTAATAAATTTCAAATTAACAAATTTGTTGCAAATTGAATTTATGGTCCTCTCAAAACATACGAAACCCCAATTTAGTATGAAACTTTGGAATTAGACGTGAAAAAGTTTGTTTAAAATTAATTCGGGCAAAATTATTATTGTAAGAAGGTATTTAGGAAAATTTAATGTTCTTAAATTAATAAATGATTATCGTACTTAAATGGGTTTCTTATTATAACGTGTCCGAAAATTAAATTCATGTTTTATCAATATTTATATAGGCCCCAATTAATTAAGCACAGAACCTTTATTAACCTTAAGCTATTTAATTAAAAATACAGACCCAGTTCTGACAAAAACCGACAAAATCCCTTTTCAAATGAAGCTTAATTTTTTGTCAGAAATGTTTTTCTAAGAGAACAAGGGTGGTAAGAAGTTGTGGGTTAAAGTTATCACGTGCTGTGAAACTGGCGTGCTCCCAGCGAAAGTTGGGCTAAGACTGAGCTATAAATATCCTGCTCCGTGCGCCAATAAATTAATGTTGCCAGCATGTGGACGCGCACCAGAGGTTGCGGTCTATTAACTTTCTGTATAAATTTTAACGTTTCATTCTATTTTATTGTACCGGGTACGTTGCCGTCTTTGTGGCAATTACTTTTTTGGCGAATGGGATACCGGGTATGGGGTTTCAAGTTTTTTTTGCTGTAATGCCAATATACGCATTTTTCTTTATTTTTCTTTCAAAGTCAAAGTCATTTATTTGCTTTAAATGCGGTTACAAAGGTGTTAAATAAGTATTCTTGTGCGGTGACACATTTCGCCATATTTCGCTTTCGAAGTAACTGTGAGAGTAAGGCGTGTTTTTTCAAAGTTTGATGGATTAGATAGATATAAAATATAAATACAGGTAACCCTGTTTATTTTTTAGAACGAGAAAACAAAAGACATACATCATAACATCCGAAATATAGCAATGTTGCTGGTGACAGAAGTAGGTTTTTGCTACGCAGTACGTACCAAAGTCTCCTTCACAAGAAGCTTTGACTACTGAATTATTAAGGTAAATTTTATAACTAATTATACAATTCAATATGTTGTATTCTTAAATAACATGAATTATTCTTTTACTAACAAAGGTAGAATTAAAAAGAAATAAATTAAAAGAATTTCCTTTAATTTTAAATATAAAAGTAAGGAAACTCATTTGCCTACTGTTCAAAAGGAAACTCTTATAATTAATTTAGCTCCAGGTATAAGTAAATTTCAATTTTGAGATTATGAAATCAGATTTAATACTGAGAAAATCAAAAGAATAATTTTCTCGTAAATCACTGTTTCTGTTTTTGCCAAGTAGATAAGTCCATCCATACTCCATACTAATATATAAACTAGCTGTTTATACCTGGCGTCACCCGGGTGAATTGCATGTCTCTATGCCGAAGGATTAGAAAAAAGTCCTGAGAAATACGAACACAACAGAAAAAATCTGCCAAATGAGTCAAGCCGTTCTCTAGTGATGAACTTTCATACATGCAACAATTGTTTTTAGATCCTAACTATAATATTATAAATGCGAAAGTGAGTTTGTTTGTTTTCAAAAATAAACCTAGAGGGAATGTTAAAGGGGACGATTTTTTTAAAGTTATTAGACATTTAGGTACGCTTTCACCATACATCACTAAATGCCGTTAGCGCTACACGCTTTTAAAACATCGCTCTGCTTCTGTCGATCGTTTGAAGATGACAGAGACAGAGCGATGTTTTAAATATACATAACATACATAACATCATGTTATGTATCAGAGAAATACCTATAGTACACCTACATTTCGCCAGTTATGTTTTGAGTCCCATGTATAAGGGGGCGAGCCTATTGCCATCAACCGGGCACGAATCCAGACTTTCGGCTGCTACTGAGATATTCCAGATGGAAAAACCCGATAACATTTGCAACCAAAAACCCACCACCACCACCATTTTTTTATTTTATTAAATAAATTATAATAATAAATAATAATAATAATAAAAATCTTTATTGTAACAAAAACCTTAGACATTGCTTAAAACTAGGATACATAACTTGGTTAAAGGTCATACTTATAATTTAAACCCTGACTCCTAAACTAGGTGATCCTGTGACTTAGGAGTCAGTGTTCTGCTGTCACTGTGATACTAGAAACCTTTTATGTTGTGTTCCAACATTACAAAAGCAGTCACAAAGTAAGTATATAAAAATTAAAAAAAGTAAAAGTAACTATGTATAATTATAAAATTTAACTATGAAGGTACTAAGGATATTGAAAACGACTTCTTAAAAGTGTATATGTGTGTGTATGTTAGAGTAAGGATGTGTATGTTAGAATGAGGGATGTATGTGAGGGTGTGTAAGTAAGAGTGTGTTTAGTAGTATTTAGCGTTTGCGTGAGGGTGTGTTGAAATGTTTAAGATTATGTAGTGTATATGTACTGCTGATAATTATGTTCCAAAATGAAGAGAAAAATTGCAAACACCAGTAAAAACAGGTTACAGGCCTACTGCTGGTGGTGCAATAGTTCCTCTGTTCGAGCGTAGTCTTGATCCTGCAGCCAACTTTGTACTTTAATCTTAACTTCGTGGTTGTTTAGCCCAGCTAATTGAATGGCTTTAATAGGTAATAGGTAATAGGTAATACGGGCTGGTATCCGCAACTCCACGACTAAGCGCGTATTTTGCGTACGGGTGGGAAAATTGGTTATTCGATCCACCCCAGCTCCACAAAGAAGGCCAGCAATGCCTTGGTGTCGCTGACAATCTCACGTAGGGTACCTGGGTTACCGAAGTACTTTGCCCTGTATGTGGCGACCACCGGGCAGTATAACAGCACATGGGCTGCTGTCTCGTCGTCCTCCATGCAGGCTCTGCACAGCGGACTGTCTGTGACTCCTATGACAAAGAGGTGTTTATTAAATGACCCATGGCCAGTTACAGCTGCTGTAACTGTACGTAGCTGTTGTTTCGATAGTCGAAGAAACTGTTTCGTGAGGCGGCCATCAATTGTAGGTAGTGCCTCCTTGGCCTGCCTACACTCACCGTGGTCCGACCATAGTTTGTGATGTTGGTCCCTGGTTCGTTTCCTTACCAGAGTGCGTAGGTACCCGAAGGGGAGTGGCGCAATGGGTTCAGGCCCCACTGGTGCCATGAAATTTTTTTTTATTGAATGGCTTTATGTATATTCCTATAAATTAATGTACTTCGAACGTAGAACTGGCGCCTAGCGAATGCAGTTTTGTGGCTTACTGTCGGGCATACATTTTTTGCTTTGCGCTTAGTAGGACCTGATGGGGGAGTATATTTATGGATTCTGAGAGTGGCTCGAAGGACAAAGAGCTGCCTCACAGTAAGTAATTTGCAGTCTGCATATAATTTAGTTGTAGGGAATCTGTATGGTCTACCAAGCATAACCTTCAGGACAGCTCTCTGTGCTCGCTCCACTACAATAAACTTGGTTTTAGCGGCCCCTCCCCATACCGGGAGGCAGTAGGTGATAACGGACTGACAGAGTGCTAGATAAACCATTTTTAGGATATTAATGTCTGCGCAATGTCTCAGAGATTTAAAAATATAGATAAGTCTTCTGACTCTCGAAGCAGTGTTATCTATTTGGTTGTACCATCTCAGTCCGTCATCAATCACTACACCCAGGTACTTTGTATGATTAACACGGGTAAGCGTCGCACATGAGCAAGAACTGAGATCAGAGCACGTGTGTGCCGTGATTAAAAATTCTGGTGGAGCTTTGTTCCTATAATTCATAAAGAAGGGAATGAAGTTTGTTTTGGCCACGTTTAGGGTAAGTAGGTTGAGTAGCAGCCAGTTCATAACAGTCTTTAAGGACTGCTCTGCAATATTCTTTACCTCGCTCCAGGTATTACCATAGACCACAATCGCGGTGTCATCAGCATAAGTGAAGATTTGTGATTTATGTAAAGGCAGCGTGCATAAGTCATTAATGTAGATCTGGAAAAGCGTAGGTCCCAGCACGCTGCCTTGGGGGACTCCATATGTGACAGTTTCTTCGTCACTTAGGCATGAGTTGATTTTAACAGCCAATTTTCTATTTTTAAGGTAGTCCTTGAAGAGTTCAAGAGGCTTGCCGCGAATACCTATACCCTCCAGTTTGTAGAGAAGGTTGGGAACAGAGACTGTGTCAAACGCCTTTTTTAGATCCAGGAACATACTGACGCATTTTTGTTGCTCATCTAGTTTTTTTGATACAAACTGAGTGAGGTCGATAACTGCATCTTCAGTAGAAATTCCTTTTTTAAATCCATACTGGTTGGATGCTATAATTTTGTATCTGTTAAGATAATTTACTAGTCTACCGTTAATTAATTTTTCCATAACTTTAGAGAGAGCCGAGAGTACTGATATGGGTCTATAATTGTTGACACAGTCTCTGGCCCCGTTCTTATATATCGGGTGAACTATGGCCCTCTTGAAAGGTTCTGGGAACACTCCTTTTGTAATAGAAATGTTAATAATGTGTGTGATTAGAGGGACAAGGGTGTTCCGACAAACCTTCAACAGGGTAGAGGGTATTCCATCCCAGCCAGTCGCACTATCCTGCCTAAGGTTCATGATGGTGGACTCCACCTCTGATTCATCCACTTCAAGAATTACAAATGAGTTATTAGAGGTTTTTTGTGTGACGGGCTGTTGTGAAGTTGCAGGAATTTTAGAGGCTAGCTCAGCTCCAATTGTGGCAAAGTAATGACATGCATTGTTAACGGCCGCTTTCGGATCAGATTTGGTATTCAGCAGTTCTGTAGGTGGTGCACATATCTTTTTTGTATTTGTGATGTCTTTTATTTTATTCCAAAGTGCTTTGGGATTGTGTTTTGCTTTATTTAGTTCGTGTTTGTCATGTAATGTTTTAAGTTTTCTAAGAAGGCCATTGCAATAGTTACGGTACCTTTTATAAGTAATTTGTAGGATTAGATTACCAGGTGATTTCCGTGCCTTTTTGTGAAGTCTATCGCGGTGGCGAATACACCTCAATAGACCAGGGGTGATCCACGGTTTTAGGTTTCTGTTTATTTTAGGAACTTGGATTATTTTTGTGTGCACATTAATGATATTTTGAATTGTACTTATTAGAGCAGTGGAGGCAACGTTCGGGTCGTCTGTACTTATGACTTGGGAGAAATCCTGGTGTTCAATATCTGCTTTGACACTTGGGTAGTCTATCTTAGGAATCTTGTATGCCGGGACTATTTGTTTTTCCGGTTTTGTGTCATCGATTTTTACAAGTAGCGGAAGGTGGTCGGTGATGTGAGAATCTAAGATAAGTACAGTTGTAGTTTTATTAGTTTTTAACATAACGTGGTCAATACAGGTGTTTATTCGTGTTGGAAAAGAATGTGCAGGTAATAGGCCATGAGTGGCGTTGAGGGTTAAATAGTTAGCTGAGCGTTCGTCTATATTGGAGGGTCTGATATCTATATTGGCGTCACCAATAAGACATATATTTTTGTATTTGTTAAGGGAAGTAAATACGTTATCCAGACTATGTAGGAAGGGCTCAAATCCTTGCTTTGTATTGTATGAGGGAGATCGGTAGATGGCAATTATTGCTAACTCGTTATTAACTTGGCAGGTGAGACAACTGCCATTTATGAAATCAGGTTCATCAATTTTGTATTGTATTTGATTTTTAATATATAAAACTACACCATCGTTCTGGTTTTTTGATTGCTTTGTGTAGTGAGAATTATAGCCCTCCAAAACGGGTAAGTCTGTGATTTTGCTCAGCCAACATTCACTCAGTATAAGCACATCGCAGTTAACTTTAATTATTGATAACAATGTTAATAACTCATCAAAATTCCTTTTTATGCTACGTATATTGATATGGAGAATAGTAGTAGATCCGTGTAAACCATTAAAATACTTATTGCAATCTTCCGGAATACATGAATAGGCCTTCGCGACTTCAATGTCATCTAAGTCAGTGATAATTTTTTCAACTAGATTAGCCATTTGTAGAATAAGTTATACCCAATGTTGTTGAATACAGTAATAATTAAAAATAAAATAGGCGCATACTTACGAACAGGTGAGCTTTTAACAATTTTAGGGTTATGTGCAAAGGTGTGTGTAAGTGTTATGTTTATGGTATGATAAGAAGGAATTTGTGTGTGTGTGGGTTGGAGATATGTTAGTGTGTGTCGTTTAGTACCGTGAGTGTTTATAAATTTCCTTAGTAAGAACATTATATAGAAAGATACATCATGCAGTATAAAAAGAGGAATATTGTGCTTGTTACAAGATATGAATTGAGAATATAAGTTAACTAGTATTACCGATACGAGTGGTAGTCATTTGTTTTCTTGCAGCTCCTGTAGAGTAGTTTCGGATTTAATAAGTATTTGTTTATGTCCTAGCTGTTTGCGTAGGAAGATGTTGCCGTTAGTAGACCAACAAAACTTATAGTCATACTGTTTTGCGAACTGCCTTGCCAAATAAAAGAGTTTCTTTGCAGATAGACTCAGGTGCTCGTCTACAAATACGGGTTGAAATTGATTTGATTTGAACCCCCATTGCCCGACCCGGAGAAACGAACCCAGGACCTTATGCTCAGCAGTAGCGCTTGTGACCAATAGAAAAACGAGGCAGCATGTTTTAAATATATTTAGCGTTAAACGGATTTAGTGACTTGTGTTGCAAGCAGGCATTATTAGAATGATAAAAAAAACAGTTTTATTTAATAAAAAAAATATATGTAATATTTGAGAGTATTTATCCATCGGCCTTACGGCTGAACGGATTTGGATGAAAGGCATAACGATTCACGGTTCCCGTGGGATAATTTCAGATCCCAATGCGGGTGAAGCCGCAGGCGAAAGCTAGTAAAATAATAACAAGAGCGGTAGTTGTCTTACTAACTACTTTCTAATATAACCCATGTTTCTCAGTAATGATGAGCAAAACTACATGGTCCATCATATTTTTAGAGTTCCGTAGTCAACAAAGAACCCTATATCACCATATCCGCCTGTCTGTCCGTCTGTCTGTCCGTCCGTCTGTCCGTGGCGTAGCGCAGAGGCTCTTAGCACTAGAAAGCTGATGTAATTTGGCATGGGTACACATTAATTACCCCGACAAAGTGGTAAAATAAAATCATGAATACTTTTTTTTTACTGTACCTCCCCTACACGTAAAGTGGGATGTATTTTTTTTTCTCGTCTCTCCCATGGTATCGTTCAAAAATATTGTGAAAATGTGAAAACTATTTTGGATTCAGGGATCCATTTGCGAAATAGTGCAAATGTCCCTGCAAGCTAAATGGTTGGTTTTGAACGGCAGTAGTTTATTATGTGTAACGAAATTAAAAATAAAACTATCACAGTTAAGTAGGCTCTACTAGTTAATGATTAATAATCGACCAACTAACATTTGCAGTTGCAAAAACATGTTCTCCCATATATTCCATATGGGAGAACATGTATTTAGCGCGATAGCGCGGCGCGCGGTGAGAGGCGGACCGCTCGCTGGCAATATCACGTAAATAAAAATGCCGAAAAATGCCGAGGCTTTTCGTATCCGTGACAAAGCGCGTAAAATGAACGAGCGTATGTCTCTGTTAAAAAATTAAAAGAAAATTTAATGCGAACAATGTTTTGAAAACTTTGAAAATAATTAATTAACAGTTTCATTTAATTTCTTGATTATTTCACGTGACGATTCTAAATATTGAGTTAGGGAAGTAATTCTCGACTTGTGCTTTCGAAATTGACTGAACGTTTTGACTTAAACTGTACTTTTTGCGTGTAGTATATAGTACATTACTGTCGCGGCTTGCAACAAGGACATTGATGGACTATCGTGAAAATGTGGGCCGAGGTGAAGCCTACGTGAGTCCATCAGTATAGTACTTTTCTCAAACAATGCGCGGAAATTCAAAATAATAAATTAATTTTAAATTCCAGAATCAATGACGAACAACGATAATTTTACAAGCGTGAATATGTTCAGTTGTTTCTTCTTTACTTTATACAGCTCTATTTGCAAGCCAAATCGAAATTTAAATAAAATCTTTGATAAGTTACCTCCTTGGTTGCCAAGAGTTGCCGTAAAAAGTTCGTTCCATTTTTAAATAACACGACAATAATAAGAGTTTTCATCCGCTAAACACGACGTATGGATTTTCATACAAACATTGCCGGCCGGGCGCTCGCATGTATTCGACCAGTACCGCAATTTCGATTTATCTCAAAGAAGTTTTTCAAAATAATGTTTGAATTTCCAAGCATATTTGAGAAAACGGTAAAAATACTACAATATGTACATAATGTCAAGCCTATCTTTTTTTCTGTCAAAATTTTTGTTTAGAGTTTTTAAGCTGTTTGTGTTTTTGAGAAATAAATATATACATGTAATGCGTTTTTAATTTTGTTGAGTTTATTTTCAATGTACATCCAAGGTTTTGTAATGCACGAGAACGGTGTTTTTTTTTAATGTATGTTCGAGCATAACTCCGTTCTAATAGATGGATTTGCAAAATTATTTTTTGGGGTGGTCCCATTGTCATCAGGTCAAGATCTGATGATGTGATCCTGAAGAATCGAGGGAACTCTTCAAATATTATAGGCATACCTATGGCAATTTGGGTATTTTTTATAGTAACTTGTGCAGCTATTCTCGGAAAGCAGCGAAAATTTGGTGAAGTGGAACTGATAATGAAGACCACAAATGGCCACCAGAACTAACGAAAATACGAAACCAAAGCCGACTTCCGAAATTCAAGTTATTAATATTCACGGCAGTAGTTTAAATAACGAAATTAAAAAGAAAACTATCACACTTGCTCGATTATTATTCGTTAACTTGTAGAGCCTACTCTACAAGTTAACGAGTAATAATCGAACAACTTACATTTGCAGTTGCAAAAACCCATAGATTCCGTATGGGAGAACGAGTCCGTTTTTCAACTACATTGTTAAGTTTGTTCTTAGGATAAATTCATTCCAACTACGGAATCCTTCATTGTGCGTGGTCCGACACTCGCTTGTTACCTAATAATAATAAATTAATATTATGTATCTTCTTTTCTTTCGTTAAGAAAATATTGGGAAATACATTTATTCATACTTTCTCCATATTATTCAAAGATAATATGGCCCATGTTACAAAACAAAATCTAAAAAAGCAGAGTAAAGGTACAGAGAGATTTTTCTCATTCTTTTAAATGTTGAAATAATTTCTGCGAATAAGGCCGTCCATTCAGTGCGTCACCTTAATAAGAGAAGTGTGGAAGGGGTCAACAAAGTGTGACATCATGAATAAATAAAGACTTAAAACTCTAAACTAGAAAATCTTTAAATACTGGCCTATTTAAAGATTTTCTAGTTTCAAAACTTAGTACACTTTTAAAATTGCAATTTCTCCTAAAGTCTGAGTTTTGAAATAAAAAACGTTTTATAGAAAATTTCATAAACTTTCTTTGAACTTGTAGTTATTATACATTAGTAACGTTTTTAATATAAAAATATAAAACAATAAATAGCCATTTTTAACTTACTGGCAAAAAAGTCAAACAACATTTACGAGTATGACTATGTTTTACGTATTATTTACATTTTAATAACTGATATTGCCTCCTCGGGCTCTGATTACAGCTTTGATTCGGTTTGGCATACTATCTATACAGACGAGGTTTCGGATGCGAGCCTCGGGAATATTCTCCCATTCTTTCAAAAGGGCCTGTTTTAGGGTCATGAGGGTGATGGGAGGTGGTCTGTGGCATCGGACTAGCCTCCCAAGCTCATCGCAAGTATGCTCGATCGGTTTGAGATCAGGACTTCTTGATGGCCTAGCAATCAAGTTGATATCAACCTCCTAAAAGGAGTCTTTTACGACCCGAGCGGTGTGCGGCCGGGCGTTATCCTGCATCAGTAACGATCCATCAGCCATATTTACTAAATATGGCATACTCATTAAGGATCTCTTGAGCATATCTTTCCCCAGTAAGGTTGCCATTTTCTATGGCCACTAGCTCTTTACGACCTTCCGAAGAGATGCCAGCAAATACATGTACAGAGCCGCCACGGTATTGGACTCCTTCGGAGCAGCAGGCTTGAATGTATCGCTCACCAGGTCACCAGTACAGTCTTCACCTTCCTTTCTTTTGTACTTTAAAAGTTATTGCAATTTCAAAAGTGTGTATAATAGAAAAAAGCAACCCTTTTGTAAAATGATTTTACAATTGGCTTTATAAATTTAATGCCATAAATAAAATAAAAATACAACATTGCAATCCTGAACTCGCAACAAAATCATACAAACGTAGTTTCCAGCCAATTCAATATCATTGTCTCCCGACGATTTTTGATGAAACAGCTCTGTTGTTCAGTTCCGGAACGGAATTCACGATTTTACTGTTTATTTACAACCACATAACCATATCAATGGAGTTTGAGAGTAACGATCGGATCCGTAGATCCGTTTCGATCAACAAAGCAGTTTCCGACAGTTAAAACATTCGTGTAGGTTCAGAAAAGCCATTCAGTTAAGGCGAGTTAATTGTAGATCTTGGTCGATTTGCATACATTTGTTTGTTTTGGATTTACGCTGTTTGTACACTACCGATTACCGCTACGATACTGACGTGATACGCGGGATAGCTTCCATGTATTTTCGTCTGTTACCGCTAAGCGCTATATCAGTGCAAACAGCCATCGTTGGAATTTAAAAATCAAGAGAACTTGGCTCGTCAAATAAAATTGCGGAAAAACTTTAGTAATGAAATTATTTTTGAGAGGACCGTTGCACTCAAATAATATTCGTATCTCTTGGTTTTCTGCCTATCACGAGAATCCAATCTGCCTAGCGTTTTCCCAACTATGTTAGGGTCGGCTTCCAGTGTAACCGGATGCAGCTGAATACCAGTATTTTACATGGAGCGACTGCCTATCTGATCTCCACAATCCAGTAACTGGGTAATACGATACCCCATGGTAAGACTGGTTGTCAGACTTTCAGGCTTCTGACGACCCGTTACGACTGTCAAAGACCCACGAATGACAGCCGGGATTTCCAAGGCACGGAGGAGTCTCGGTATGTAAAGATGGTCACTCATCCACGGACCAACCCCGGCAAGCATAGCCTGTTGGATCCACCCGTGAGGCTGCCATTACTTAACCACGAGCTCCTCATATCATATCATTGTATGTAAGACTTACAATGTGATGTTTCCTACATAATTAATTATTAATTGCCTTACTTTCAAGATGACAAATTACCGCTATTAGCTAGAAATTCGGCTGATTATAAATTACCAATGCAAGCTGCATTAATAAACAGCTTTAACGAGGATTCTCTTGCCAAATTAGAAATTAAATATTAAGATGCATAACAGAATCGTACATTGTTTGTCCCTAAGGAGCTGTAAATCCAAATCATACATAATATATAGGCCTATACTTTGGTATACATTTCAAAAAGTAAGTGAAACAAGGCTAGCACGAACGTAACGTAACGAACATTCGAATATTTTAAAATTTAAAATTATTGTTTCGCACATAATATTTACCCAGATTTAAGACTTTATTCTCATCTATGAAACCCCTTTGTACAAACACGTTTTTCTTGTCGTGAAAAACTACGGCTTATTCGCCGTGTGTAGGCACGGTCATCAGTGTTGTATGGATCACTATGGAGGCTTGTTGATGGACAGGATTTTTCTACAGCGCGGTATAAACGCCGTACCGTAAAAAAACCGTGCCTTGTACAAACAGGGCCTAACGTCCGCTTGCACCACTAAATGCGTTCAGCGGTAAATGTATTTGAAATATCGTTCAGTTTCTGTCAATCGTTTGAAGATGACAGAGACAGAATGGTGTTCTAAATGTGATTAGCGTGGTTCAAGTGGGCCTAAGTGTGATTGTCGCAAAAATTTAACCAAAATGTTATAGAATAGTAATTATATTTTTCGAATTTACGTTACGTTTATGTAGCGTATTCATACTAGAGCCTAAGGAACGTTTGTTCAACAATAGACGTCCTCGATTGTACTCGAGTAGAATCGAGAGTGTGACAAAACGGTGACACGCACACGTCCAGTATAAGATATTTTGAGAACTTATTGTAATAATATTAAGGTAATATTGTACTCATAGTTCAATATTTGCCCAAAATGACATATATAATACAATATACTCTTAGGAATTTTACATTATAGTGGCGGATCCAGGATTGTCGTTTGGGGGGCCTTGGGGGGCCCTGGGGGGCTCAGGGTAGGTTTTAGCAAATTAAACACAAAAAAAACATACAATATTTTAATTTGATTATCACTTAGCAAGCTTCCTTGGATTAGTTTCCGCAAATTCGTAAATCACTTCCTTAAGTTGTAGACTACCAGAGATATCTCGGTGAATATACATGGCCGCCAAACCGGGCAAAGGTAGAGGCAGAAGTGGCGCGCGGATTCAAAATTTGTCACGTAGGTAACAACATCCTAGAGTAATTTTAAACTTGAAAACATAATACTTATTAAGTTAAGGATAATAAATGAAAATTATACCTTAGGTAGAGTAATGCTTGAACTAGAGCTCAGATGCATTTGAGGGGGGAGGGGGGGGGGTTCAGCCCCTTAGCCCCCTGGACCCGCTACTGTAGGACGACACAATGGGCGGCCTTATAGCTAAAAGCGATCTTCGGAAGTGATCTTATAGCTAGGAATACATTTCGACTTCGTTACCATAAACAAGCAACTCTGCGCGCTTCGCAAACAGTTTAGTGATCACATCACGTTGGCTTTGGATATTTAGGCACATTTTATAAATACCTACTAGATATAAATACTACGGAAAATCTAGGAACAACACCACTTTCCCTAACTAAAATAATATTAAATTGCGTAAATAGGTAAAGTTTAGTAAATTACTTAATTGCTTATCAAATAGACTACCAACTTAAATTGTCCGATTATTCAAATCACAACTGACTTTAACACGGCAAATTGATGTACTGTGTCAATTTCCCTGACCGTACACCGAAATACTAACTCGTTTTTCCAAAAAGAGAATTATAACAGACGACTGGATAGTAACTTTGTTCCTAATCAGTGTCGAAGATAAGCACAGTGCGGCGTTTAGATTAATTTAAGACGAAGTTACGTTCTGCACTTTAATTAAAGTTTTGTATATTCGCTGGAGCCCTCCCGCGGCGATGCCCGCATCGCTCTACAAACTTACCAAAGGAATGTGGCCAAGATATATCTAAGTGTACGTATATATGTTAGTTACAAAATTTTAGCAAAGTTTTAAAACTTGTGCAATATTCTTAAAGTTAATTTCCTTAGAGACTGGCTTCCGCTGATGTACGTTGCTTTGTATGTCTTCCTTTATTAATTTTCTTTGTTGACTGGTTATGAGAAAAGGATGGGTCGTGAAACGGTTTAAGGCTCGTACACACGAGGACGATTCGTGTTTTTCGACGATACATCTTTTTTCACGATTCGTTTTTTTTTGGACGGCGGGAATTTCTTTTTACATGCCGAAAAATGACGAACAGGTCTTAAATCACGGATCGTCTTTTAAAAATCACGTTCGTAAAAAAAATAAGAATCGTGTTTTTTTTGTGACGGATCCGCTGAAGCGCTCTGAATCACGAATCAAGTGTGTACATCTATTCGGATATTTTGACGAATCGCGAAAAAACTCAATTCCGTATGTAATGTGAACGTGCATCCGTCATGACATATCGTTTTTTTTGACGGACCGTCAATGACGGGTGCCGTGTGAATGAGCTGTACGAGATACTTATTGCTAGAGTTTATTTTCTATTGGCTTTTTATGCTGAGGCTATAGAACCAAGACTCGACGAACCTCCTGATATAATTTATGAATTAACTAGCTTTTGGCCGAGGCTTCGCCCGCGTGGATGTCGGAAAATAACCTATGAGAAAATACTAATGGGATTCAAAGTTCTCTATGTGTTATTACATGTTATAAATTATCTAACTACTTTGGTAAGCGCACACGAAGGTACTTAGTACCAACGTTAGTGAATGAGCTACCCCCAAAACTGATATCGCATGTCAAGTCTAAGGATCAACTTAAAAGAGTTCTACAAAAACATTACCTATCATTGTGTCCATAGCTATATCTGTGCCTTGCCTTTGCCTTTTTGTGCCTTTTGCCTTTTTGTACAATGTGAGATTTCTTATCTCGACTGTAGGTATGTTATTTTATAGTTTACTTAGCATAATTAAGTTTTAGCACATAAATATTTCATACTTCAAAATTTGTAATTCATCTTTAGACGAGAACAATTGCCGACAAACTGTTATACTGTAGGCATGTTATACAGATTTGAATAAATAAATAAATATTAAAAAAATCTATAAGTATGCCAAATTTTATTCAAATCTGTTCAGCCGTATTTGCGCCAATCCGGAACAATACCAGACAGACAGATTTGTTTCCCACGTTAGCACGAGCGTAGTAACTATACGTATACGAGTAGGTATGCTTTTTTTAATGTTTTATTCAATCTATAAAATTATTTTGCTGCCTGTACAGCGACTAGTTGACTAATTAACTTCAGGCAAACTACCTTGCATTTCACGATACCACATTCTCACAAACACCACAAATGAACGAACAAACACTCATTTACATACTCATACATAGAAACGGCTTCATCATTAAAAATAATAACATTACACCGTCATGTTTTGTTTATTACAAACATTTGGGCTAAATGCGCATTTGTTGTATGCCCGGGTCATCCGGGGTGTCCCACATAATTATATTTTGCCCGGCAACTCCGGGTGTGCTCAACAGAGCATGAGAATTTATATGCAACCATAGACATTTATCACCAGATTTATGGTTTTCTTCATATTTTTATACAGACTTTCTTTATGGAAAAAGTAAGTTTATAAGTTTGGATGTCTGTTTGTTTGGACTGTAAGTACAGTCAGCATCAAAAGTTGATGACCACATTTAGATTTTCAAAATCGCTGTATAGTGAAGTGCTAATAGTGAATTCGGTGTACAGCGATTGAAACAGACATCCAAACTTATAAACTTACTTTTTTCTACTACTAAAAGCTAAATGGTAGTCTAAATTTGAAGAAAAAAGAGTTTATTCAAGTTCTTTATTTTAGTATAATAATAAATTTATTACATTATATTTATTCACTCACTAACGGACAACGCGCAGCCTATAAAGCCGTGTCTAGCAGCATGCAATTTTGCTCAAGAGTTCCTTATGACCTAACAAAGGACACCAAGGAAAGATTTTTGAAAATTCATCCCCTAAGGGGTTAAATAGGGGATGAAAGTTTGTATGGAAGTTAGTCACTTTTGCTAATGGCAAATCCCATCGGGCACAGGGCTTAGCTTTACCCGGCCCGGCTTCGCACGGGCAGCACTAAGTACTTATGCACACCTAGGTCCTACCTACCCACCTACCGAATTAATTAACAAGATTTTGTTATTCGTTAATTTTATCGATGTGTTCGAGACAAATCCAACAAATCAAAGATCATAAAAAATCGGTCCCGCCATTCTTGGTCTATAAATGGTGTAACTAACCCGAATTTGATATAAAAATATATATACATACGAGTAGATTATAAATTAAAGTCGCTTTTCGTGTCTGTCTATGTGACCGCGTTGTTCTTCTAAAATATGCAACGGATTTTGATGCGGGTTTCACCATCATTTAGAGAATTTATTCCGGAAGGTTTATGTGTATTAAAAATTCTAATAAACTTACAAATAATCAATAAATATTGATGTTTTGTCAAGTCGTATAATACGTGCGAAGGTGGGGCGGGTCGCTAGTTTTAATTAAAATAAATTATAAAGATAGAAAGAAAATACATTTATTTTGCACAGACTAAAAAGCACACAATAATGTAATTACATTAATTACTTACAGCAAATAAAAAATTTAAAACCAAATAAAAAGTGTAAAGTGCGATGTATGAAATTAACAGGGGAGTGTGGCTCAGGGCTGCGCTAAAAAGTAGATACATAAAATAGTGTGATTGTGCATAAAATCGCAAAACAAAACAAAATAAGAAAATAAATGAACCAGAATGTAAAATATAGCCGTAGTTAAAGTAATTTATCAAAACAAGCGAATCAAATTGAAATTAATCCAATAATCTAGATTAGTAATTAATTTATTATGGCAACTGATTAACAGATTCCATGTATTAAATGAACTCATTTGTAAACGCTTTTAATTAATATTGATAATAATTCATTGGTAAGCGATGACGGCCAATCTGTAATGATAATATTATTATACTCCTAGATAATTAAGACTCAAATCGGTTTAATCAATTCTATCAGAGTGAGGTTTTCATCAAGGCCTTAGCATATTTATTAAAAAATTAAATAACGCGAGCTCCACGATATTACAAACTGCATTAAAGTACACTTTAAAAACTAATAGAAAATCTACATTGTGTCCAAGTATTTCCCATTTTAAAATCTACCGTTCACCGATTTATCCGCGTAAAATATTATTTCCTTCACGATAAACTAGCCGATGATGGCCGACCGTTACCGAAGTTACACGAAACGTGTCGAAAGAAACCAAGCCGGTGGCGGTGGTGGAAAATGAAAATTATTTACCTGATGCCCGGGTCACATGTTATTTCTATGGTCTTTATTAGGGAAGCCTTTTACCACGAGTGGGGTCAGGAAACAGCCTTTAATAGGCACTTTTGTTGTGAACCCAGAAAAGTTACTCTGGGTATTTCAGGGATTTTTTTGTAAATGAAGGTCCAGTAGGTACCTCGTATATACGTGCTTGATTAGAATTAGGTTTTTTACTCATTGCCGGCATAGAAATGGTACATTCATGTGTCTAGAATCAAAGCAGAGCATTTTACGTAGACTTTGGAAAATTACTTGGCTAGTGTAGCCTAGATTTTTTCCAACATTACACGGTGCGATTTAATTGCCTGCGGCATACCATAAGTTGAAGTAACGATAATAGATGCACTGGCTAATCAGTGTTTAGACGATGCAAGTAATTTATTGCTTCAATTTTATTGCAGGTAGTATGCTCAGACTAGAAATTTGCATCACGTAAATGGGGCTTTAATGTAATTGATAACAATTATAACAACTGTATTTAAGATAGTTAATTGACTCAAGCGTGACTTTGCGGAAATCCATTATAATATACAATAGACGACGTATATTTAGTAATCCAACCCTGTAAGAAATCGACAAGTGTTTCAACTCTCAACGAGGCATCCACAGGATGACGATTGACTGCTCTCGACGCTTGACGTAGCAACACGTCGTGTCCGGGTTTGTAACCAGTCAATATTCATCCTAAGGATGCCTCGTTGAGAGGTGAAACACGTCGCCGTCCCCGGCGAATACAATGGTAATCGTAAAAACTAAATTTTACAGGAAAAATAAAAAACTGTTTTTCGTGAATATCTCAATAACTAATACACATAGCGGGATTATTCAAATACCAGAAGAAAGGTGATTTTTTATAAAATAATTGTATACTGTATTAAATAATGTAACTTTTTTAGAAATGTAGTTATTAAAGAAATTAATTTTACCAAGAATTAAAGGCAAACGGTAAAGCAACATTACGATAGTATTCGCGTAAAATTTCATGTAATACGTGTCCGTAATAATGCATTACTGTTATTGGTTGATAAATTATGATAGGATCCCATATCGTAATCTACTATTACCATTTTATTCGCTGACAAACAATCATTTACAGATTACTGTAATAGCAACTTACGTGAGTATTCCATGTAAATTTTATTATACTAACTGGAGGCAAGTATCAAATACCGAATCAATATTTTTTACGTATGCAAGGTAATGTGCGAAGAAATAAAATAAAACTGTGTAATTATTATTTATTTATTCATAATTATTAACAACTGTTTATTGAAATCAACAAATTAGGAAATATCTACTTAAATTTAGTATTTAATTCTTATTTTTTAAGAAGCGGTTACTCTGGGTAGCTCTAAACCTCGTCGTCTACATGTTCAAAGAGTTCGGAGTCTGAATGTTCGCTCGGGTTAGCCTCGTAGCTCGTGAGGGTGTCATAAAACGCATGGTAGTGCCGTGGGATTGCATCACTAGTACACGAACTTAATAAATCTGCATGTAGTACTTTACTTATAGGTATTTGCTAATCATAAGCTTGTTTCAAATGCCCATTTTTTTTTTCCTTGATTGTCTTTTAGTCAGTGTTTTCCAGAAATAAGTAAGGCTTTTTATGTTGTAAAAGTCACGCAGCTTCATCTCATGGACCTTATATTTATTTCCGATCACTTTTGCATTATCCAAGTGCATCCAAGGACAACCCCTGGTTGGTGCAAGAGTGTTGACGAATATGGAACCAAAACATATTGGGCTATGGGTTTGGGTGGCTTGTTAACCTTGAACAATGGAAGAACTATGTCCCCTGCCTGACCAACGTTATATAATATACACGGATAAAATGGCAGGAGGTGACTTGCACACTCGATTGCACAGAGATGGTCAAGCTGCCAGCATCTTATTGGAATACTTCCTTCATCCGAGCACGTTTGCTCTTGCGAATCTCCACTCAAGATGGCCAATAAAGGCAAGAAAATGGTGGTGGAGTTGTGTTCCTCGTCAGTGTTCACTCCAGCCTACCAATAAAGGCAAGCCATAGGTGAGGAAAAACACTTCTCGCGGGAGGTAGAGTCCGTGGGGTCACTGTTCCCTAACATCTCGCCACCTGCTGCCCTGCGGGTTTATGTATCTCCATTGGTCTGGCTCCTCATCCTAGACCTGTCTCGGCATAGTAAACTCTACCGGCACAGACCTAGAGTTCAGGAGAGTTCAAGTATCACCACGTCATCAACGTAAAGATACGGCGGTGCGCGGTGGGGTTATTAATTATTGCTCTTTGAATTCTGGTTCTATGACCTATTCAGACTTCGTTTTAGCGCTTCACACTTATGCTAATAACATATTAACTTAAAATATCAATTTGAAATATTTAATGATAGCGTGGTGGCACTCGATTCTTTAGCAGGTACTAGGTCTGGGGTTCAACATCAGTTTAGATATTACCAATGACATTGCATCGCATTTTGTTACCTTTCTGGCTTAGGTAGGCACTGTGAAAAAATTGCTAGGCCTGGAATCGCAATTGACCCTCATTGAAATCCACAAAAATTTAGGTCAAGGTACATCAGGTAGATTATCACTATTAATGAAAACCGCTAGACTTAGCTCCTCTGATGGCCATGGCCATTAATTAAAATGTTTAAAAAATGATCCTTCACAGTTTACTTAGTGTAAATATTCCAGCTAAGATACTTGAAGGTAATCTGTAACAGCCACTTTTAAAGAAAACCTATCGTTGTTGTCTTCTAATAATAGGGATGATGACTAAAATTGTTTTTTTAGTCCGTCTTTGAGATTGGAAAAAAATATTGGACACGTATTTTTTCTTTTTTTACGTAATCTAAAGATTACGTCGATACATTGAGGTAAAATGTGCCATGACGTCTCGAGTATTAGGCTTGTGTAGTACATGTACTATGTACTATTAAGAATTCATTCGCGACACTGTACTAGAATGAACTATTCCGTAAGCTTAATAGTACTTCGCGGTCATTTAGTACTTCGTTTCGATCACGTTCCGTCCGATCGGTCGCTCGGACTTGGATCCGCAGAGATCACGTATTTCTCGATTCATGGACCGCGCAGGAAACAGACCGGTTGCGAGGGAGCGAGGATCTAGGCGCACTCTTGACTCCTGTTTCACTCTGACTTCTCAAACTTACAACTTCATAACTCCGATTTGCCAAGGTGTTTAGATCTTTATTAAGAAAATAGTTTAAGTATTTTGCTTTATTTATTTCGAAACTTATGGGCATGCGAGGTTACCGATTTAAAAAAGATATTTTCTGTTTTCTTAATATATATCTTAATAAGCATAATAAGTACCTACGTTCTAGTTAGTTTCCATTTTAAATTTAGTTTAGATACGATTTAATTGTTAAAGTTCGATGTAAACACTTATGAGCCTGTGATACCATCCAAACACTCGTAATACTCTTCATTCAGTTAGTGTACTAATAGTACTAGAACACCGAACTAGTACGTTTCACAGATTGTACTAGATCGGAGCGATCCGTTCAATGACCGAGCAAGAACAAGTCTATCGAGTATGTAGATTTTATACATACTCGTAGTAGTAGTGGTGACGTAGCGACCCCCACACCCCAACTTAAAATGCGTTTTAAAAAAGTATTTTTTTATTAATACGATAAAGCAAAAAATATGTGTCTAATATTTTTTTATTATCTGAGTGACGGACTAATTAGAATTCCAATTTTGATACCCAGGCATCATCCCTGTTCTGCTGTACCGTAAACTCAAAGTATTCCTCTAAACAGTATCCCCAAACTCAATACATGCAGAAGATAAAAATAAACAGAAGTCGTAGAGTATTACTAGAGGTCTTGTAACACTGGTTAGAGAGTGACGTCGAGGCATTCTTGCATCGGAGGCAGTCGACTAATCAATATTAGCTTCTTTGATTTGTAATGAAATGTATGGTAAAAAACCTTAACGATTTTAAAATAAAATTGTTTGTTACAGGGATAAAATTGTATTAAGCTTTACGCAAATTGTGTTGAATATTTTCCCGCGAATATAGTGGTAAGAGCATCTTACTGGAAATGTAACGTATTGAAAGTATTGTAATAGTCTATAACAATTTTAGTCGTTGCAAATAGTCTAATGAGCATACATACAAATAATATTGTTAAGTTCATTATAATACACATGAAAACTTCTTAAATAACCATAGGAAATATCTGAAAAAAATTGACTAAGTGTAATCGGACCTCTAAATATTGAATTTATATGCAATAAAGTTAAAACTATCGTAATAGCACATTACCGTTTTATTCGCCGGGGACGGCGACGTGTCGATTTCTTACAGGGTTCTTTAGGTCTCTTTAAGAACAGTTATGCGGATTTGGTTACTAAATATACGTTGTCAATTTTTTTTTAACTTTATTTAATATAAACATACGCAAAATAGTAGCACACCTATATCTCTGATTCGTTCTTTGTTCGGCTTAGCTTGAAATTTTTTGTTTAACAAAATCAGCACCACGTGAGTTTTCCCAAAGAAAAACTTCCACTCATATTTTCATCGTTTCATAAATTCTTCCCACAACCTGCCCTCACTTTTATACATTCTGCTAGCTGTACCTATATCTTTTAGGCTAACAGAATGGAGCCCTATTTTCCGAGCGCACGCCTCTTTTGTTCCGTCCACATTCATTAATCTATATGGGAGAGCTCTTAGCCGACGGCCTCCTACGGCACTCTTACGGCACTCGACACTGCTGTATTACTTGCCGTGGTACTTTTTTACACGTTTGGTACCTTATAGCTTATTAATGTAACAGTTTACTGTTTCCTGGTAATGGCTAAGTTGGGTTCGGTTAGCAATTTTGATATTAGAATATTTTTCGAGGAATTTTTGCTACAAAAAATTAGTCATACTATTCATAATTACGGGAAAATTATTTATCCAAATAGACTTTAAAATGAACAAAATTAATTTAATAGAGATTTAATTTTAATATTTATTCACATTTTATTATTCCAAGAAATTGTTTACATCAATTACATTACCCACCGTAATCCTAAAATAAAAGAGCAATATAGTTTAGATATCATTTAAGTTTGCCATTATTAAACCTATGTGGTTTAATAATGGCAAACATTATAAACATGATACTTTTCGGCATAACACTAATATAATAAATAATGCATTTAATTTGTGTCATAAGTTCGTAAAGTTGTAAAAAGCACAAATGGCTGCTTTTTCAACGATATTATTTATTATCAACCACTTCTGTCGGCAACGCACGAACAATACATTTTAATTATTTCGTTAGTTTGTGCTTTATTTATTTACGTCTAGTGTATTGAATGAACATAAAAGTCACTTACGGATAAATTATAGCCACATACCTATGGCATAAAAAATAAATTGCTCCAAACTGGCTGTTATACTTAACAATAAAATAATGCCATAATGTGCTAGTTTACGATGATATGTACAGTACATAATTTGTCTGTGCTGTATCAAGTACAAAGTCTTCTAGAAATGTTTAAAAACAATTTTTTTAAACAAGGTCTACCTCGTTGATGTAGGGGTCGAAAGCGATGTCTGAGCATGAGCTCCTGGGTTCGATTCCCGGGACGGACAAAGTGTTATTGGATTTTTCCATCTGGAATTTCTCAGTAACAGCCCGGAGTCCGGATTTGTGCCCGGTCGATGGCAATAGGCTCGTCCCCTATTACATGGGACTTAAACATAACTGGCGAAATGAGGGTACACCTCTGCTTCTCCCTTTGGGGATTACAGGCGTGATGTAATGTTTTGATTGAAATTTCAGCAGGCAAGGGTTCTATAATAACATTTACACAGTGAATGAAAAGAGTTTTCGCCCTTGTTTCTTTCTACGATAGTTTACAGCCTGACGTTTTATAACTATGCCAATAAATCTCCTCAAGGAAAAGGCTATGAAATATTAAAAATTTGCAACACTTAATAAAAGCTGTTGTTTAATTTATTTCCTTCGAGTAATCAAAGTACTGCGGATTTTTTTGCTCATAAAAATTTGGTTCACGTCTGTTGTAACGCAAAATATAAATGAAGTGATGAATTCGGTATTTAGTTTTGCCTACATAAAATTATTTACCAAGGGAAAACTTTCGTCATGAAACAGCAGTGAAGTATGGAAAGATTTTTTTTGTTTTTTATTTGGTCAGTATCTACTGTACGCGTAGCATTAGTGGTCTGGTGCAGTGATGGCGCAGTGGTAACAGCAGCAACTTACGAGTTGTAGGTCGTAAATTCGAATCCAGACAGGCGCTTTGCTTTGTGTAAATTATTTTATCACCACTGCTCTCAAAACGGTGAAGGAAAACACCGTGAGGAAACCGGCATGTCCTAGAACCAAAAATTCGAGGAAATCTGACATCTACCATCCCGTACTTGGCCCGAGTGGTGGATTACGGCCCACTCCCTCTCACCGAGAGGACATTACAGGCTGGTTATGGTACCGTACGCAAGGAACACATTTGAACAAAATTAAAAACATACACAGGAATAAAATGGGGTGGAGAGATGTAGGTAATCTAACAGACTTACCTAATTATCTCTCTCGACTTGATTGGCAGAAAGGCTGATTAACTCACTGAGATTGCCTGTGATGCGGATCGCGGTTTGATTCCCACACGTCACATGCTGGATTGAGTACAAATTCAGCTTTCCAATGTGAGTGCATTTGCATAATGAATTATTGGTATGTACACACCTGCCTACAGCCATGTAGGTAAAACATGAAAAAGGTGGGGAACAATTTATTAAAATGTGCTCTTTTTCTCTTTATTATGTTGCAAGAATACTAGAAATGCAATTGCCAATTCATGGTCATACGCCATTATATTTTTCTGTGATGATATTCACGTGGTAAGACCTTTACAGACCCTTTTCGTGACTGTTTGTGTGACCGGGGTGTTCTATAAAATTAAACGTAAATTATAGTAACGTTAGCCGTAGCGCACCGTATTGGAAAAATGCGCCAAAGCACATTAGGAGCCGCGGATGGAGCCGTACCTAGTTGTATCAGACAGATTCAAATTTCGAATTTGAGCTGTTTCCACTCCGGAGCAATGAGGCTCGCGCATAGGTATTTGAGTAGGCTGCGCTGCCAAGTAACGCATTGGAATGCGGAGCAAAGCCTGCCGAAATGTGCGCCTGCAGCCTTTAAACTGTTAACAGAGATGGCGCTGCTGTCACGTACAGTTCGGTTCCGTATTTAAAAATGAATAAATAATAGTTATTAGTGTTATTTTGTGAATTTAATACGTCAAGTGTATAAAACCAGAAGCAGTGATTCAGTGTAAACGTAAGCAAGAAATAATACGAACGTTTATAGTTATAAAACAACAAAACATTGATAACCAAAGTAAACAACGAATATAAACAAACCAAGTGAACTATAACTAAAGATCAATAATAATACAGTGGATACATACATAAATAAGTGCAACAAAACATTGTTAACAAAAAAAAAAAACTCAAAACAGAAGTGACCAAAAAAACAATTTGTCAGAATTTTGAATCTTACGAGTCATCATAACGAACTTTTATAAATTCCATACCGATAGAAACGGATACATAATTTTGACACGTTAGTCTAGATACCAAATGGCTCTATAGGTAAAGGATATGCTTCCGCCTACTTAGACGCTGGTTCAAATCTCACCGACGCTAACATTGACTTTTTGTATATTGATAAATAAAATTGTCTTCGTCATTATTCCATCAAATTGAGTGAGTTAACACGATACCTACGAATAATAAAAGCACGATACCAATAAAATCCGAAAATGAATTTCTTCGAAAACATTACTTTACGTCGTACACGTACTAAATCAGATTCAAATACCGTCATTAACCAATCACAAAATGAGACATTCGAAGATACCGTAAACAGTCTACCCGATTTATCAAGTGATTATATTGATGATGCAGAACAACAACAAATAACTAAGTTAAAGGAACGAATTGACAAGCTTGTGTTAGAATTAAACAGTGCACATCAGGAAATCGAGTCATTGTCTTTGGCGAATAATGACCTTAAGCAAATAAATATTGATTTGCAAAGCAAAAACAACCTGCTTAAAGAAATTACACATAGCCCCATTAAAAAACACAAAAAGTCAACTCCAATTAAGAAATGTCTGAAACACAACAAAGAAACACAAACAGAGCCTTCAATTATATATAACCACAAAGCAGTTATGATAACACCTAATGACATCATACAAAGGGAGAACCAACGAGGAAATAACATAATAAAAGAAAAGCCAAGAAAAAGAAAACTGTGTGTCCTTAGTAACTGCAACTATTATCGGCCGGTGGAAATTATAGAAGATACTTTCAGCGAACAGTTTGAGTATTGCCATTATGTGTCACCTAATAGTAGAATGAAGGAAACACTCGAAAATATTACGAAGAAGGTTCAAGATTTTAATATGGACGACTATTGCTTAGTAATGATTGGCGAAAACGACTTTAAACATAAACAACCTTATTCATAATTATAGAGTAGAATTGTTTAATAATTTACTATACATGGATATACAAAACTATAATTATGCATATTTTTTTGATAGTAATCGTAACCTCGACTTGGAAATGTTCTCATATAAAACAGGCAAACTTAATAAACTAGGCATAAAGTGTATATTTGGAAGTATTTTCAGTCGCATACTTGTTGACATCAAAAATTACCCATTGGATTATGACCACGAAAATTCACCAATATCTCTGACGAGTAAAGCTCAAGTACAAAATAAGTTTTTTCGTCCCACCCTTTAAAAACAATGTCATTCATGATAAACAACAATTTACAATGTTCCATCAAAATATAGCTGGAATACTGAATAAATTAGATTTATTTGAAATAACAATAACTGAGTTGACGAAAGACACGGGTGTTGACGGGTGTTGACTTTATATGTCTTAGCGAAACTTTTATACAATCCGGTCATGAATGTAATCTTAGACTTACAAACTATAAGTTAGCTGCGAATTATTCAAGATCCAATAAAAAACGGGGAGGTACGTGCATATTGGTGAAAGAAGGGTTAATTTTTAGCCCATTACAAATAACAAATGAAATCTCTAGCGATTATACTTTCGAATGCTGCGGCATAGAAATTCCGAGTCACAACTTAATACTAGTATGTGTCTACAGAATCCCCGATTCTGACACAGGCATATTTAAAAAAAAAATGGAAGTATTGTTGCGCAAATTAACTCATAAAAGTAGGAATCGTATCATAATATGCGGAGACTGGAATATTGATATCCTAAAAGACACTACACAAACAAGAGAATTAATATCTATTTTAAATAATTTCAACTTATTGACCCATATTAAAATGCCCACTAGGAAAAAGAGCTGCATAGATCAGATAGCCAGCAATATCTCGACCCAAGACACTAAAAGTAGTTTACATAACCTAGCCCTCTCAGATCATGATACTGGGCAGTCATTAACGTTCTTTCTTCCTATTACTAATAATAAACCGAAGACAACAAACTTCTTTTATGAGGTCAAAAAAAAACAAACAACAAAAACAACATTAAAAAAATTAAAAAACAACATTAAAAAAATTTCTTGATTGTATATCAGCTTTAAGTTTTAATGAAATTTATGAAGAAACAGATTGCAACAAAGCATTTAACATATTTCATGACCTATACATTATATACATGTTTCCCCGAAATAACAAGGAAACATTTTAATAAACCAATAAAAAATAAATGGATTAGTAAAGGCATAAAAATATCATGCATAAAAAAGAGAACTTTAAATTATAATTATCAGCACGATGCCCTAAGCAAAAAATATCATTTAAGACGATACATGACCAATTCTAGAATTTTAAAAAGATGTATATCAAACTCACAATTAATAAATAACGAAAAACAAATATATAATTCTAAAAATAAATGCAAAGCGACATGGTCTATTATAAAAAATAATATAAATAACGATGATAATTATAAAAATGACATCAAAGAGTTAATAATAAATGATAAGATAATTAACGATCATAATGACATATGTAATCAATTCAATAACTATTTTATAGAAATGACCCATAAGTTTAACCTTAGCAATAATAATAACGTCAGTAACATTGACATTACCACTAACACTGACAGTATCTTTTTTACTCCAGTAAATGAACAAGACATTATAAAAGTTATCGGCTCTTTAAATGATACTAACGCTACTGGATACCATGAAATTACCACAAAAATAATAAAATCATAGCAGATCAAATTAAGCAGTAAAAGCATAGCATTACCGCTAAGTTATGTCATTAATCTATCATTTGAGACAGGAACATTTCCTACTAGATTAAAACAATCTATAGTTAAACCACTATACAAAAAAGGTAACCGCTCGGATATGTGATATAGACCCATTACATTGATACCTATCATAGCAAAGATTTTTGAAAAGGCAATGTCCGGAAAAATAATGAACTTTTTAAATAAAACCAACATTCTTACTGAGAACCAATTTGGTTTTAGGAAGAATAGTTCGACTTCTCTTGCTTGTTTTACTTTAGTCAAACTGATATCTGAAGCCCTCAATAATAAAATGTCTGTATTATCAGTATTTTTAGATATGAGCAAAGCATTTGATTTTGTCCCACATACTCGCTTACTTTGCAAAATGGAGAAATACGGCATAAGAGGCTTGGCGCATGACTGGCTTAAAAGTTATTTATCGAGTCGTCAGCAAAGGACAGTAGTATCAAAAATTGACAATACCACAAAAAAAACATATAGCTCAGAGTTAAAAATAAATAGTTGTGGTGTTCCTCAGGGAAGCGTATTAGGGCCCCCACTCTTTATAATATATATAAATGACCTTTGCAAGAGCCTAAAACATAATTGTACACTATTTGCTGATGACACTACTTTGACAATAAAAACTTCCAATAGGAATTCCAATAGCCCTAGAAACTGACACTAACAATGAAATGCTAAATGCAATGAAATGGCTGAAATCTAATAATTTACGTGTTAACATTGGAAAAACAAAATTAGTACAATTCCAAACATACAATTCGTTAATAAAGCCACCTCAAATACAATACAATCATTCAATTTTGGAACCAGTACCATCAACTTTATTCTTGGGAATAGTTATTGACGAAAAATTAAATTGGAAAGAACATGTAAAAAAGGTCTGCACTCGACTCGACAGGTTTGTGTTTGCTCTTCGAAAACTGAGACGAATAGCAAGTAAAGATACAGCCCTTAATGCATATCATGGCTATGTTTCGTCAGTGCTGCGTTACGGCCTTGTTATATGGGGTAATTCAGTAGACGTGAACTGAGCATTCATTGCACAAAAAATATGTGTCAGAGCTGTGTATGGGGCAGAATACTTAGAGCATTGTAAGCCATTATTTAAAGCACTAAAAATTCTTCCACTTCCTTGCCTTTACATCTTTGAAATTTGTTTATTTATAAAAAGGTATCCGCACATGTTCCCATTGTATGAACACATTTCTAAAAGAGTTGATAAGAGGAGCCCAAATAAATTACTTGCACCTAGCCAGAGACTACATTTGTATAGCAGGAATTCCAATTGCATGGCAATCAAAATCTTCAACAATTTACCCCCAGATATCAGAGTGTTGCCCACTAATAAATTCAGGAAAACAATATTTGCCTGGCTCTTAGACCACTGTTTCTATTCAGTTAATGATTTTTTTAACTATAAATTTTGACATTTTATCAATATTTTGTGTGTATACTGACTACTTTAGATTAGATTATTTTAATTTTTTATTTTTTTTGAACATGTGACATTATATAATTGATAAATTTTAACATTCATAAATAATAATAAGAAAAAAATGTAATTGACATTGTATTACAAATTACCTATTTTTATTTCAAACTAATTTATAATTACTAATAGGGATTTTAATTTTAATATTTATACACCGGCAACGGTAGTATATGTGAAGCTTTTTATTAATATTAAGATCTTAATGTACCACGTACTGAGAAAAAAAAAAAAAAAAAAAAAATATAACTACACAACGGATTTTGATACGCTTTCCAACATAATTTTGATAAATTATACAAACTCAAACTCAGAGCATTTATTTCAATTAAACCATTTACAGGCACTTTTGAACTGTCAAGGAATCGGTCAGTCAGAAATATGAAGCTAGTTGCTTTGCTATTCCGGAAGGTGTATGTGTATACTATATTCCGGCCATGGGGAGAATGAGTTTTTGACACCTGTCAGTTGGACAATATTAGGAACTAATAAACTTTAAATTCGTAAAACATGTATTCCTTTGTACTCCGCTGACAGGAGTCAGGAACGCATTCTTTTATCGGCCGGATTGTAACTTATGTAATAAAAGAAATCTTGATATTTTGACACCTGTCAGTTGGACAATATTAGGAACTAATACACTTTAAATAATTCGTAAAACATGTATTCCTTTGTACTCCGCTGACAGGTGTCAGGAACGCATTCTTTCATCGGCCGGATTGTAACATAAGTAATAAAAATCTTGATGTTTTGTCTACTCATAAAAATCGTGCGAAGCTGTGGCGCGTCCATAGTTTATTTTTATAAATATGTTTTTTAATCAGCAATAATTGATATCACGCTACGTCACGGACACGCTCTACATGACGCTAACAGCTATAGTTAACAGTTGAGTGATAACTGATATCAATCTGCAGATAATGTTCCATAATTAATTAATGCGTACTAGGTACCTAATTAGTACGGCACCTATGCGTGTAGGATTACCTAGACCTACGCAACAATGTTAATCATCCACTAATAATCCTATGTACGTATATGTTATAAACATTAACGCAGATTAACCTGGTTGTGTGACCTGCATATGAGTATTTAGCTATAGTTAGTTACAAACGTTTTTGATAAAAATGTATACAAATGGATCAGTAAACCTATTGGTGGATGCCAATAAGTAGTGCCACTTACACATTGAGTGCTTTATTTGATTAATTAAATACATAAACTTGAAATTCCGAATTATAAATCACCACAAAGTTGTTTTTCATTTGACAATTGAGGTTAATTTTATAAAACCAATTTTCGTTAATTACAATTTAATCATGTTATTTAAACAATAATTATTGGAAAAAGTGGTGAGATTTAAAGTTGAAACTTTAAATACAGATTAATGGGTTGCTAATTCTCTTTAGTGAGTGATTGCGTAAGAATTTAACCTGAACAGGGTTTGTTTACCCTTTCATCAGATACTTTTGGAACAGAACATACCTTTGACAAATTTTAATTCAGTTACGATAATGCTATGTGACGAAGTTCTTGTTATAGCTCGCCTGAGCGTGACAGGTGCAAAAATAAAACAAACACAGCTGCATACCCTGAGGATTTTCGATTTGTTCAGTGATTGGATTGCGCCACGTAAAAAATACGAATTCGCTGCATGTTCTGGTTAGATGTGAAGCTGACCTAATTATTTAATGGGCTGACGATGCATAGGTGCTCATTTCTTGAATGCATGCTTAATTATTTTGCCATCCATTCCAAAAAAAACACTACAAAGTGAAAAATTTCGGAAGGCGGTGGCAACAAACGAAAATTCAAAACCAAAGATACCGACTTCCGAAATTAAAGTTATTTTTCACTTTGTTGTGTTTTTTTTTTGGAAGAAGGTTTTTATTTTTCAGTTTTTAGTTGTGGTATCTACCCCACACAAATTAACCTGCTATGTAAATAACAGTGGCCGGAAGTTATCATCATATCATCCACATATACTAAGTGGGAAAAATACGTATTATTAAAGCTTACTCAAAAACTATCCAAGCAAAGTTAATAAAATTGACATGGGACCAATTGGCATTTGCAATTTTTTGCCATTGGCAATTTCATACAAAAAAAGGAATTTTCAAAATCTGTCCACAATTGACGGAGAAATAGGCGGACATAAAAAATAAAATAAAAAACATTCATATGCGACGAACATATAACCTCCTCCTTTTTGGAAGTCGGTTAAAAAGTAGGAAGTAGGTATAACAATAAGTACCTCGTGACGTCTACAGATTTTATAAACCAAAACAGAAAACTACCTTAACATCAACACCGTTGCTAATAATAGAAAAACTCCGTAAGTATAAGTTAACATAACAAGGATAATTTCTCGGAAACCCAAGAGGGAAAACCGTACGGAAAAGGAATAAACATTTATTAAATCATGCCGTATGTGAGAGTTAGAAATGAGTGTTTTATTACCGAACCGAGTTTGTGGCCAGGAAAATTGCGATCAACATTACGACGCATTTACTTAGGAGTTTACCAACCCGCACTGACCCGCGTGGTGGTGGTGTCCCAGCAGTGGGAATATTATAGGATGATTATGCTTAAGGAGTTTAGTAGATAGTACTTTTTTGAAAAGTTAGAAGCTGAACTTCAATACAATAGCTAAACCTACTTTGGATCGTGGTGGCCCAGTGGTAACAGCCCCGATTTACGAGTTGTAGGTCGTGGGTTTAAACCCAAGCAGACGCTACCTTTGTGTACAAAATTTCATCACCACTGCTCTTAAAACGTTGAAGGAAAACATTGTGCGGTAACCGGCATGTCCTATAACCAAAAATTCGAAGACATGTGATATCTACCAACACGCAATGGGCCTGGTAAATTATAACCCACTCCCTCTCGAAGAAATGAGACCTGGGTTCCAGCAGTGAGAACATTATACTATGCTAAGCTATAAGGAAAAAAAAAACTCTTTTTTTATCGTACGCTTCGTACCTACATTATCCGCTATCCAAAAGTTAAATTAAAATCATTCCAAAAGTAGAATATTTAACAGTTTACATAAATAAGTTTTCAGAGATTTTGTTGCATAAACCATTGCTTGTTTGTACTTAGTCGGGGAATTGTTCAGTTAAAAATAAAATCGTATTTCTTCATCGCTTATTCCATGGCCCGTTGTGGCATTGTGAGCGACGGCTGTCGTAAAACGTCAAAACAATATTAACACGGAAAGTGCTTACACGACGTCTTTTACGAGTGTTAAGCTTAGTGCGAGCCCCAGAGTATACCAGTAGTACACCCGATAATTAGCGCGGTAATACCATAACACCTTATTTATTTTATGTCGCATGATTTCGTTTTGAAGTAGGTACGTTATTAGGCGAAAACCGCCTTTATTTGTATAAAACTAAGCTACTGAAATTTATTACCTAAGTAATTAATTCTAAGTCAGTTTAACATTCGATACAATCGCAGAGGTATGTACAAGTAGTTGTACGAAAAACCTTCACGTAATATTACAAATGTCGGATTATTAGTTAGTAAGGAATTCTCTTACTAATATCAGAAATCGGCTTTATTTTCCCGTAATACAAAAGTTGCACGTAAGCCGGCGTGCCGACATCGAAAAGCTCGTTAAAAATCAATACGTAGCGGCAATGTTTACACGTAGTCATAGCGAAACGAGCCGTATTGGATGCCAGCCAATAGCGAGGGATATTTGTCGAAAGCCATGACAACCGTAGATGCGCCACCTGTGCTTCAAATATTTGGTCAATATGTACAACAAACATTCCGAATAAACCCATTTAAGCAATGAATCAAGACGCTAAGAAAATCGCGAACAGCCTCTACGGAAGAGTCAACGTACCGGCTGTCGAAAGATGCCGAGTTAACTTTTGCACGGACTTAGAAAAGTCAGTTTTGATGAGCAACTTCGAGAGGCGCGCATGGAACCAAGTTGGGCCCGACGATGAATGGAACTTCTACTGGGCCTCCACGCAGACGTGCCGGAACTTATTCAGCGTCGAGAGCGGATACCGGATGAATGACAACCAAATAATAAATCACTTTCCGAACCACTACGAACTGTCGCGGAAAGACTTGCTCGTGAAAAATATAAAGCGCTATAGAAAGGAGCTTGAAAGGGAAGGCAATCCTTTGGCGGAGAAAGCCGAGGTCGCTTTACACGGAGGTCAAGTGGTAACTCGGTACGTTCATCTAGACTTTGTACCTATTACGTTTGTGCTCCCCGCCGACTACAACATGTTCGTCGAGGAGTACCGTAAATCACCGCAAAGCACCTGGATCATGAAACCGTGTGGAAAATCTCAGGGAACGGGCATTTTTCTCATAAACAAGCTATCTAAATTGAAGAAATGGTCTCGTGAAGCAAAAACGCCTTTCCACCCGCAACTGACCAAAGAAAGTTACGTTATTTCGCGTTATATAGACAATCCCTTACTAATAGGGGGCAAAAAGTTTGACCTGAGACTTTACGTGTTGGTTACTTCTTTCCGACCTCTGAAGGCTTATCTGTTCCAACTCGGCTTTTGTAGGTTTTGCACGGTGAAGTACGACACAAGTGTTACGGAGTTGGATAATATGTACGTACATCTTACGAACGTTAGTGTGCAGAAACATGGCGGTGACTATAATAACATACACGGCGGAAAGATGACGGTGCAGAATCTGCGTTTGTATTTAGAAGGCACGCAAGGCCGGGCGGTTACTGAGAAGTTGTTTGCAGCGATGCAGTGGCTGATAGTACATTCTTTAAAGGCTGTTTCATCTGTCATGGCTAATGACAGACATTGTTTCGAGTGTTACGGTTATGACATAATAATTGACAATCAACTAAAGCCGTGGTTGGTGGAAGTGAATGCGTCTCCTTCATTAACATCGACGACGGTCAACGATAGGATATTGAAGTATAAATTAATAGATAACATGTTATCAGTAGTTCTTCCTCCAGATAGTGTGCCGGATGTTCGTTGGAATAAAATACCGAATGCCGAAGCTTTGGGTAACTTTGACTTACTTATTGACGAAGAGTTGGTAGAAAAGGAGGAACCTTCTACTCACAGTCGCGCAGTGAAAACTAAATATAAGTGATAACAAGTTTATAGTGAGTGTATATACCTAAATAATAATAAGTTCACCCTGCAGGTCCCGATACCTTTTTGATCGACGCATTTCTGAAACATTCACAACCAATAAAACTCAAATGTTCTAGAAAATTGCAGTGAGCGAGATCGAATCAAGAGAAAGGTACGGTGCATTGGCAGTAATAGTAAAGTTCTAGTCATCAAAGACAGTTCAAAGTTGCATCCTCTGAGAAATGCAAGAACTATTTAATCTGTACTACGTGATACGTATATAACACTGATCCAAATTTAAAACTGATTTTCTTTTGTAATAACGATTGCAAGTTTGAAATAAGACCTGTTTCATAATATTACGAGTACTAACTAAAAATAAAATCAATACATAAAACAGGCGAAAATAACCTCTAAAAGTTTCTAAAAGTATAATATTGTAATATTATTTTAATAATATTGTAATAATAGTGGTCGTAATTGTATGTTCGAAAAAAGAAAACTACGTTGTCTAATTTATTGTGTTGTTATAATCATAGTGTTCTACGTTCATTCTATTTATAATTAATGTAACAAAATCAATATACAATAAAGTTTAAGACCCAATACTGCCACTATATACGTTATTAAAAACATTTAAGCTCCTATCACATGTTGCGATCTCGTAAAGTTGCCACAAGAGAGTTTAAAATTAGAAAGTACATCAAAGAAGCCGCCGTGCATACGTTGCGATTTGCATTTTAAAGTTTGTGGTGGAAAAATAACACCGTCGGGCCATTCTATATGCTAAATAGTGAAGAACTTCCGGCCGGTTAATGTTGTACAAGTTTATATCTACGGCGACCGCCACAACTTGGCTTTGCTCGCAACTTTATAATTTGGCGCTCCACGTACTCTTTGCGAATTTACGAAGTTCTTTTTTCAAATGATATGGTACGTGTGGAGGCTTCGTATGTGGTTTTGGTAAGTAGATTTGATGCGGGTTTAAAAGGATGCTTTTGTTTTCCGGCCAGTGCTGTGAAATGTAGGACAGTGTGCACACTGAACACAAAACAGTTTTGTCAGTGGCAAAACCGGTATTTCAGTGTTCTTACATTTTGAAAAATTTGACTATGAGATTTTTTGTTCATTGGAGTGATAGTTTGTCTGATAGACATTCTTGCCAAACGGGACAAAAGCAGGATTTTAAGGCATTAAAATCCTGCTTTTGTTTAATTAAAGTTTATCTACCGGTTGTCAAGTATCAAGAATTAATCCTTGCCATACTGAATGTGGCAGTCGCCTATAAGCGGATATTATTTCAAATTGACCAGTGAATCACAACGCTCGGCGCTTATAGTGATGAGCGTTCACGAGCTACAATGACCACATCGTTCGTAATAGCGCTATTTGAGGTCCGGAATGAATGGGTTAATGACATCCATGGGCCGTTTTGTAAAAAGTAAATTATGTGATAGTGTACTGTAAATGTGTTTTATTATCACAGTTAATATAATGATTCGTGAAAAATATGGGAAGGTGTAATAAAAATGTCGTCAGATATTTTTTGAGTATGAATGTCGATGACTTTATGAGTAGAGGAAGATCAAGGAAACGATGGATGGACTCTGTGAAAGATATGTTGGCTGAATAGTACGTGAGTACGCGTAGTGAGTGACTACCGAGATGACTACTAATTGAGAAGTATGGAAGAAAAATAAATGTTGCACCGACCCCAAATAAATTGGAATAAAGGGTAGGAGAATAATTATGTGCAATATTGTTGGCAACATCGTAAGGTTTTTTTTTTAACGTGCCCCTGTCAACGTCAAAATATTACAGTGTATGTGGTTTAAATAACAACAATAGCAACTTAGCGAATAACAAGACAGAACTGTGGAAACGACATGAGTTGTGTAGACCGTATTAAGAGAGGCGTCGAGGCACTGAGGAGGTAACCGCGTGGGTGAATTTAATACTTACAACCTACGATTTTGACAGCTCCAAGCGCACAGTTATAAAAATCGAGTTATACCTAATTGTCGCCTTTAGAAAATGTGTTCACTTAAGATTTTATTTGTTATTACATTTTATTATTATATCACAGCTAATGAAATATCGTTAATGTTGCTATATTATCGACACTAGAAACTTGTCAATCTAAGAATCAAACAGTGTGAATAATTTTTGAAAACTGTAAAAATATATCAGAGCTAATAAAAAATAACCACCAGAGTAATCGTGTCATGAATATTTATTTTCCCCGCAACAGAAAATACCTTTACAAAAATGTTCATAAGTAGCGCAAACACATCTGAAATGAAACTGAAAGCACATCAAAAGAAAGTAAATACCCTAAAATGATGGATTGGTACAGAAACACGACGAGTACGTGACGTTGAAAACATTAAAATTTGCACTCAACGAGGATAATGTGGGATCAAAATAACGCGAAATGGAAAAGCAAATTCAATCCTTACGAATATTATAGGTAAATGCGAAAGTGAGTTGGTTTGTTTGTTTGTAACGCTTTCACGCTAAAACGGCTGAACAGCATGTCGATTCTGTAAAAATATCACCGTGAAAACTTGCGTGGAGTGAGCTGTCAGTGTCATTTCACTGATGCTAGGGATTGACCAAGCATTACATTTACAATCATAATCGAGATTTTAATTAAATTTTTTATGCTAATTCTATTGATCATTTTATACTAAGTATTCTAAAGCTAGTAGGTATTTAAATGTCTAAACATGACTATTTAAGGGGATTAGCGCGCAAGTGAAATAAAATAGCAAAACAGATATCCAATCAGACACTCAATTTTGTTTTATTATATTTTGTTCCTAGACTAGTCCTTTGATATAAATAGCCTGAGGCGCGACGCGTTACGCAGGTAGGTAGGTACCTACCTACAATAAATAAAATAAAACATACATATCTACACGTTGTGAAATGCGCATTGACATAGTTTGTTATTATGAACCCATTGTTAACTTATATTATGTAAACGCAATCGAGTGTTAATAGTGTGTAATTTAACCCCATACAAACTATGTGGGAACCTACCTAAACGATGTAGTCATTTAAATAAAAAGATGTGTATATTGTATGTACCTACCTACCGAATATTTTATTGGAGATAGCCTACATAAGCGTTGAATAAAATCATATTCATCAAATCATTACAAAATTCTTAAGTTCAACAGCTGACACTTGCAGCTCGCGCACACCGAATCACTTCACCACGTTGAAGTGGTAAGAATCCAAAGTGGTAAGAATACACTTATTTAAATAGTATGTAACGCGTCACGTACTTGCGTACTAAATACCAACGTCCAATAAGTACCTACAATGTTTTATTCATCACCATCATAAATAAGCCAAGTAAAACTGACACTTGTAGCGCGCGCACATCACATCACCGAAGTGTTATCGCCAAGGAAATAACACGCGTGGTCACCTTAAGGTAACCACTGTGATAATATCATGGTGGTAACCATGGAGACCACGCGCGTGATCACTTCATCCGATTCTATATTAAAGAATCGGATGAAGTGATCACGCCGCGCAGCCGCGTTGTTACTCACTTTGTTTTTTTTTCCCTCTTTGACGGCCATGTCCATAAGCTTATACGTATTCAGAGACAATAATTAGTACCTACCTATTTATTTCAATACTTTTAGATAATTCAATGTCTAAATCATACCGTTTTGTACATTAAAAAGTCAGTTTATTGCCTACATTTGGTATTCAAAAATTAAACTGATTTTTAAATGAACTAGGTACCTACTTACCACTTATTTAACCTGCAGGTATGTAACGCGTCACGCATGCGCAGTCAGAACATTTAAGGCGAAAGCGTCAAGGTAGCCCGCGAATTCAAATTTTCTTACGTTTTTTGCAATTTGCAGGTCAGTATCATGTTGTATGTTGGTCTAAATATGATTCGCGGCCGTATCAAATGTTTATTTATAGAATTATAATCATAAAAATGATCAATACAACTCTCTAAGTTCATTTAATCGCATTGAATGACTATTTCATGAAATCATGACATTTGACGATTGTGCTTACATATGGAGTTGTATTGCTGATTGTAATGATTATAATTATGTAAAGCCATATTGGTTACGGTCGCGAATCATATTTTAATCAACATAAAACCTCACACTTACCTGCAAAATGTAAAAAACTAAAGAAAATTAGAATTTCGCGGGCTACCTTAGCGCATGCCCCTTAAATAATAAAATGCAATACGAATAAGTACCTACAGCTGCTACAAAGCGCCTTTTCGTAGTTTGCGCATAGTTACTTATGTTTGTTTTATTAAGAACCTATTGTCAGCTGATGACTTGAATGCAATCAAACTCCTAGCGTGATGAGATGCGCCTTACCTATCTATAAGATGTGTGTATTTATCAAATCACCTAATATTTTATTGTACCTCCTTATCTAAACGTTGCCAATAATAAAATAATATTCATCAAATTTTATTCAACATCATAAATTAATACTAAGTTCAACTGACATAGCGCGCGCATTGCACCTCGTCGAAGTGAAGTGCTGTTTCCATGGTAACCAGAATCGCGTGAGGTGAACTTTTTCACGCCGCGCATGCGCGCGAGGCGCTGCATAGATGTAACACACGGAGTGAAGTGCTGTTGCCTGGCAACCAGACGCTGCATAGATATCACATTAAGGTTCTATTTTATTTCCCGTCATTGGGGGCCCCATGTCTCCATGCGTATTCGTATTCACAGACAATAATTTATTAGTATTTATTTCAATGCTTTTAGACCTACATTTTATTTCAACAAATTGATTTTACTTGAGAAAGGTGAGATTGAGCAACTTCATAAAATTTGTGCTAGGCAAGTAGGTATTCAGTGTTCGTTTACCTATATACATAATACGTAAAACATAGGTAGTAATATCGTGTGGGTCTATCTGGCAGGCCCCAACGAGATTTATCAACAGGTGATAGGTTTACATAAGGACATTATTTTTTACCTACTTATATAAAATGAATAAGATGTATTTTCTATCTCGACAGCTTTTGTTTTTCGACTTTCTGTGAGCTATACTTTAGAGGATATTCGTTATCTAAATAAATATTCAACCAACGGACCTAGTTAAATTTGCGAAAGTAGAAATTTTGGATTTGTAAGGTACTTAATAGTATCAAGCTCCTTATGCTATTGTAGGATATTAAAGAGTAGTATTTAAAAAAGGGGCCCGCTCGCTGGATGTTTGTCTAAGTAAGTAACGAATATGTTCTAAAGTATAGCTCACAGAAAGTCGAAATTTTGGATTTGTAAGGTAGGTACATAATAGTGTCTAACTCCGAGCACTACTGGGCGATCTGAAAGTAAAATAACAATAAAAATAATCACAAGGGGCCCGCTAGCAAGACACTTCATAGAAACGTTGTTTAATCAAAAAATGTCGAAGTACAAAATACATCTTATTTATTTTCTATAGGTAAAAAATTATGTCCTTATGTAAACCTGTTGATAAATCTCGTTGGGGCCTGCCAGATAGACCCACACAGTAATACCAAATCATCTAGATTGTTAGAGATAAACCACAGTACAAGATACAAACCTTGTAACATAAATATTACATAAAAATATACCTACACACAAATTGCGCTTCACTCTTGCAAACAAGAAAAATTAAAATTATTATAATTAATATATGTATTTATTTATTTAAGAAGTGTATGTGCGTTTATTTTAAGCTGATAAAATTATGTGTGTTTAGGTTGCTGTAGTCTGTTTAGGTACTGTTTTACACACTGTATATGTCTCATAGATGTAAATCGACACTATGTCTGTCATCCAATTCTCCTGTCGCAGGTCTGCTGGAAACAAAATCTAATAATAAATCTTTATTTATTTTACATTATTAAGTGTTTAGTGTGTACTTATATAAATAAATAAATAGAATTTATTCATTTGCATCACATCAAATCAATTTGCTAATACATTTTTGCTACATTTTTCTTGAGGCTGGGAACGGAGCGCTGTCGGATGTGTGTGGACTGCACACCACCACTGCTGGAAATAATGGTAAGCATTTATTACTATTTGATTTATTTCATTCCTACACTCATCCGAGTATTATTTTTTACAATCAATTGAAATAATATTGTGATTATCATCAGTATAGTAATGTAGTACTTTCAATAAGTAATTACTTATAATAGGTACTCATTTCAATCAATCATTATGAGTACAATGAGTTGCAACATTTATTCATTCCATGCTCCTGCTCCAATTTATTTGCTCCATAATTATGTACCTATGTTTATCAAAAAAAGTGTGTGCAATACTGAATACTAACCAGGATTGATGTGATCAAATCAAGTAGAGGCGGTGTTCCTTTACTGTCTTCAGTTCATAAGGCATTACTTAGCAGCTGCTGGGTCGCATGGGCTCATCTGCTAAGAGATAGAATATTTATCAGATTAATAATATTCACTTGTTTTAAATGTGTGCCTATTCTTTTAGTTAACTTTCCATAAGTTGTGCCTTCACCGGCCAATTCAAAAGTCATTTATTCAAACTAGGCTGAGAATCAGCACTTTTCGAACATCAAAATTACATAAGACAGTCCCCCAAAAACGTCCACCCTTCACCACTTCCTAGTGCTTAAGCTGGGAAGAAGAAGTGGCGCAACAAACTCCCCAGCAGCACAGCTGTCTGTTCAGTTGAAAAAACTTGATTCTATATAATAGTGCTGCTAAAATAATTTACATTACCACAAATTGCAATACAACTCATAAAATAAAAACATTTTAATGAGTAGATTGTGTCAACAATAAATGAAATTAAAATAAATTGACTTACAGTCAAATAAAATAATCCAAACAGTTTTAAGTATGCTAATATAAAATAAAATAGTCTAAAATAATTGTTTGTTGCTTGGGGTACATTGGAGTAGCTTAATAATTAGTCCCAAGCCTTTTTGTCGTCTAAGTAATCTTTAACTTTGTAGAAACCTTTTTGACATAGTTTCTGTTTAATAAATGATTTAAATTTATTGATGCTCAGTTCTTTGACATGGCTTGGGAGTTTGTTGTAAAAACATATACTTTGGCAGTTACATGACTTACTAATTTTTTGTAGCCTAGTCCTCGGCACAATAATTAAATTTTAGTTTCTAGTATTTAAGCTATGAATGTCGCTGTGTTTAGAATATAGATTTATATTCTTTTATACATAAATCAGGTTCTCAGAAAACATACTGAGACACGACTGTCATTATGTTTATTTCCTTAAATTGATCCCTCAGTGAATGCCTACAACTTAGGTTATAAATTGCTCGAATGGCACGTTTCTGCAGCACAAATATAGCCTGAAAGTCGGCTGCATTTCCCCACAACAAAATTTCATACGACATTACACTATGGAAATAACTAAAGTATACCAATCGGTCAGGAACGAGTCCAAATCGCCACGACAGCGTTTCTTAAGCCTGCCACGGTCTCGGGCACCCACTGTGTGGCGATCGTGGCACGTGGCCTATTTTTACCTGAAAACTATTATTATCACCAAATTAACTAAGTAGATACTTGGCATACTTACCTACCTGACTGACCAGTCCACCACTCGTTCTTACAAAGCTAACCATCAGACTGATGATCTACTACATCACTTATTATGAACAGTAACACAGGAATTGTATAGTTTAGGAATCCTCATCGTCATTTTAGACGAAAGATGTGCACTGCTGGACATGGGCCTTCCCAAGCACCACCACGGCGCCACAAGCCGCGCCAAAATGTATTTTTGATACTTTTACCAGTATCTACATGTCAACACTACGTCATATTGTCACATTCACGATTACACACTAATAATAATTATTGTCACTGATAAACCAATTCAAAGTAGGTACTAAATAATTCAAACTTTCATTTGTTTTTATAGATGTTGTAATTAATTTAACCGGTTTTGGTTTGGAAGTTCAAACAAATGCACTTCACAATGCACTTCAGAAAAAAGTTGCAGGGCTAACCATAGACAATTTCACCACAGATTATTAAGATTTCGATTTGATGAAGTTTAGTAATCAACATCAACAAAAAAACCATGGACGGTTCAAAAATAATTAATTAATAAATAACTACCTAATTATCGTTAGGTTAAAACTATTCAAACTATTTCAAAGTACCTAGATACAAAATTCAAAAATTCATTTTATTTTGTTTATAATAGAGCTGCAGTTATTTTTGAAACTTAGAACGTTGCGGCGCTAGCCAGTGTTGAAACCAAGAATTTTAAATTACTTTGACATTGTTGAGATTTATTGTGGCGTCGCATGTAGGCGACACGTAGTGTCCCTACCGTCAAGCCCCGCTGTCGCTTCTAAGCGACGCGCGACGGTCAACTCACGCGGTCTAAATCTCTATTTTTTTTGTAAAATTATGGTCTGTGGGCTGTTTCACTATACGGCGTGACGGTTCTCGTCAACTAATTTATTGAAAAAATGTTACGTAACACATTGTTTTTTTTTGTATGTTGAAAGTGACGTGACGCACGCGTCAATGTCAAACCGCGGTGCTCGTGCTTGTTACAAAATGGGCGGGGATATATCGATATCAGCTAACTAGTCTGTGTTGATAACACAGGTGTTTTGTTTCCTTGAAACTCAGATTAGTTCATACTTAAATGCTTGCGCGACTACGATTGCGTGGTTATATTTCTAAAGGCGTAGCAATGAAATAAAATAAAGTAATTACATCTACAACTTGTAAAGACCGTGGCGAAATACGGAACTACATAAAATGAATACTAGATTTGACAGATGTTTGACGTCATCCAGTAACTCTTGGTGATAAATAATTTATTTTTATTCTATACATACGTATTTTTTATTTTGGTATAGCTGCAATAATTTACTAGAAGTGGCACAGGGAGAAATTCTGCTTTCGTTCCTGGGTGTTACAGGCGACTACAAGTACGACGGCCTCTAGTGATGGGCGTTGATATAACGAACTAGTTAATTCGATTGTCGACGTAATGTGAACGAATCGACGGTTCACCGATAATCGATCGACTAGTCGAACGATTGAACTGAAACTCGCAACGCGACGACCGACGCGAGAATGTAGTACAAATTCATTCGTCCGTTGAAATAAAGCAAACAAATTAAACTCTAAATCTAGTAGAAGGGAGTTGATATTTATACGGGTCGAATGAAATTATTGTTAAGTGAAGAAAAGGATGGCATGGCGTTATGGTAGTTTCCCTTGTGCAAAAGAGTAAGGTGATGGACTGGTCGAACAATGAGACACCGGGACAAACCGGTCTGTACTTGTTTCTGATTGATAGTAAGTTGTTCATTTTGTTTTGACTTTTTATGTTCAGTGTGTGATTCAGTATTCAGCGAATCCTAAGCCTGGAAAAGTATGAAGGGAAGATCAAATTAATAGGTACCTTCCGTCGTCATCTTTGACTTCGTCGCAAAGTTTATCCAAGTTGACGCGTAAACTAGTCGACGAATTCTACTAGTTAATCGATTAGTCGATGAACGAAGTTGGATCAAATACGTTGCCGACCCATCTCTAATGGCCTCGCTCGGGCGTCTGAGACTTCTGAAGTTCTGAGTGGCTAATAAAAAAAAAAACCACCATAGACAATTTTACGCGGTTTTCGTAACTTTTCGACTTTTCAGTTTTGATAATTTGTTTTGTTTTGTGTTGGATTAGTTGCGACTTGTGAGTAAAGTTTGCGTTGATTAATTTCCGTTCTTAGCTTCAAATTATTGTAAAGTGTAGTATTTTGCATAGGTAGGTAGTGCAAGATGAACAACAAGCTGTTGTATCGAACATTGCGGTCCTAAACGAAAGGTTGCTATTGCTTATATAATGCATACGTTTCCTGTTAGTGAGATCGGACACAAAAAGTGGCTCATAGGTAGTACTGAGCATTAACCATTAACAGTGATTATGAGCTCAAGACCTTCACAAACTATATGTGTACCAGAAACACTTTGAAAAAGCTACATCAATGAGAAGTTCCTATTGGGTCGAAGTTGGTCTAATCCTTCATTGTTTTCGGCCGAAGAAATTACCACAGGAATAATCACAATATTTTATGAAGGTTCGTACGTTATCAATACTACTTGCTAATCTTAAAGAATTAAAGAATATTTTATTCCAATCCACTCAAGATTTTCTTTGCCAGCATGATTTTTTATTTGAGCTTCTAACAGGCTGTCCAACTTTACTATAGGGTTTGAGTTATTGGCAAATTTAATTAGGTTGACTACAACCCTTAAAAGTAATGACAAACATTATTGATCACTACTCTCTCCATCCATAAATGTAAAAGAAGCCTGTCAACATAGTTTAAAGAATACTATTAATGTATACATGTCTTTTTTCAGATGTGTATCAGCATTATGATCTTAAGTATTCTCAGAAAATTAAACATGAAGACCATAGTTATGCCCGCCTGCCTGGTAAGACTGATATTTTAATTAACCATTTAAAATCTATAAACATTCATTTGATTGTTATTTGTGTTATTGATTCTGCTGATGATTATTATAAAATAAAAGTAAACACTTTTTTGTTGATTTTGCGTTTTAGCGTCATTTTAAATAATATATTTAAAAAAAACTTGTTTTTCAGATACCTCACTTGCAGTGCCTTTGATATTAGAAAATTGTGCTTGAGTTTTCAAAAAAAAACAAGTTGTAGCCACTCTCGACTTATATAATTATCGCAGTTTTGTAAGTATTTGTGTGATATTTGTAGTATATAACTATGATAGATTTCATGTTGTAATTCCCAGTTCACTTAAAATAGAAATGATAATGTTGTCATTTACTAGCATTTAAACAACCGGTCCCAATAATTAGAATAAATCAAGCAATTTTTGTTTTTATTTATTTAGTTATTCCAGTCATTAATGTAATTGTTGTGATTTAAATATTACTGATACATGTACTTTCTGAAACTAATGTCAGTTTTTTTTTTCAATTATCTTACTTTATATGATAGTTCACCAAGTTTAATTTGAGTGTCATTTGTTCCAGGCGCAACATGCTGTTGGGAGAGTAGTTAGCGCCACCCTTAACGAAAATACTGCTGAAAGTGCTGCCACAGTTTTTTTTTTTTTTACTATCTATCTGACTCAAGAATGATGCTTGATTGATGTTCAAATAGTAAGACATCAAGAGAGAAACCCGCATTACGCGCATCCTGTTCATCAGATTCACCACACCAACGGTACTGGCAAGAAGCCATACAAAAATATAAAAGATACTATTTGTTGATGTTAAAGGTAGGGAGACAATAGTGCCTGCATAAAAAAATAGGATAACCCCGAAGGGTTAATCTTATTTTTAATCAAGCCTAAGTACTTAATTGACTTATTATAATGTGAAAAACACAAAATTAAAAAGGGCTTTCTCGACCATGGGGTAAAATAAATAATTTTCAATTGATCTTGAAATGTATTCAGATTATTAGGAAAATCTCCTTCGAGAATGCTAAATAAAACATGCATTAAAATTAAAATTTAATTGAAGAATTAAAATCATAGTAAGTATTTGTTGTGTTTTATTTATATTTCACATTAATTCCCTGGAGTTATAACGTTACTGATGAGTTCCTATAACAACTCATCAGAAGTAATGCGGCTAACAGCAAAAAACAAAAATAAATTGAGATTAGCACATAAACTTATCAAAAACGAGCTGTTTTATTTTCCAACTCATTGACAGACTACTTTTTTTTTTGGCAAAAAAAAATTTGTCGCGGATTGTGGCGCCCCGTGGCGGTGCCTCAACTCCACAATTCCTGTGTTACTGTTCATCTCTGTGTGAACCATGGTCTTAATATACTCGTACCATGATGTGAACTAGATCATCAGCAGTCTGAAAGTAAATTTACCCTGCATTCCGAGTTACGCTGTAATCGATTTGAGCGTGCTTATTCGGTACGGCCGTTAGCACCGTGAGCGCTGTCAAAGATGACAGTTGTGCTGTTTTGTTTTGAGTCGCATCATAACTCTAGACAAACGTGGCATCTTCGAAATTGTGCTTCTGGCTACCGTGGCCACCTAACCAACGAAGAAGAAGAAATGTGTAGTTTAAACACAAAGAATTAATGATATGCAAGTTTTGACATTGTGTGAGCACCGTGAGAGCGTTCACGAGCGTTCCGAATTGTTGACAGATCTCAGCTGTCATAATCGTGATATCTAACTCGGAACGCCAATTATTGATGTCAGCGCTGGGAGCGATTACGTTCATATTCGGAAAGCCTTAGATATCGCGATAATGACAGCGGAGGGCTGTCAACAATTCGGAACGCTCGAAAACGCGCTAACAGTGGTCGCTCAACGTCAAAACTTGCTTATTCTTTGTGTTTAGATCACAAATGGCTTCTTCTTCTTTGGTTAGGGGGCGACGGTAGCCAGGAGCACAATTTTGAAAATGCCACGTTAGTTTAAGCCCACGTTCGCACGGACTTAATAAAATCGCGGCGAAATAAAAGCGCCTAGCGCGATTTTTCCCGCCGTTGGAACCGCCTCTTCGTGCAATACGGATGTACGATGGGTTTCGCAAAATTATTAGCAGTAGCTACTTGTGAGACCAAGAGACCCATGCGGCACGTCTGCACTCTACGAGCCGGCGCGGCGGCGCGGCGCGCGCCATACATAACTGACCATAGGTATGGGCGTTAATCGGCGTTATTTCACGTCTCTAGTTACAATAACTGGCTACGGGGCATGTAGCCGAATAGCTAGTTTCGAGTCAAACTGTAACCACGTTACTTTGAAAGTAGTTACAATTTCGATACTGCATCGAAAATGATTGTAACTACTTACAAAATAACCGTCATAACCCTGAATAAATTATGAAAGGAAGTTTATTTTGTGTTAATACTACGACGTAACTGCATATGTAACGTATTACATAGGTAATCATTTGTGTTTTCGTTTCGCAAATAACTGTAACACTTCCATAGAATCACCATTTTGAATCACTGAATAGAATTTGAAAAAATAATGCACTTGACATGCGAATGTCCTTTAGTAAAAATGTACCGAAGGGTTGAGATTCATGTATGAAACCAAAATAGACATGTCGATAATTTTGTAGTAAAAATTACTTAGTAATTATTTTTGTTTATTTTTTTTGATTGTTGAATGTTTTATAACTTTTTTATGACCATTGAAGAGGGTTTTTTTTTTTTTTTGTGCTTGACCTAATTTACTATCGAGACTACTTACTTAATACAAATTTAGTTACTTTTATAATTTAGTTATTTTCTCTTCATAGTAAAATGTAACTAATTATGCAACAGCTTGCAGCATGTTTTATTAGGATTCAAGCAAAATTAGGAATGAATACCGATATCGATAAAATAAAAATTAATGGTACGGACTTCTCTTTCCGCTACCGCGTCCCCCGCTAAAAGTGATAGAATTTTTTGTTCGTAATAGTGTGCTTAAGGCTTCTCCAGTGTTCTACACTCAAAGCGCTTCACGAGACATCGCTACCGCGCTCACGCTAATTCGGTACGGATGTAGCATGCTCAAATTGATTACAGCGTAACTCAGAACGCAGCCTTTATAGAATACAATGCAACATTCCGGAGCGAAATGTTGTTATATGTTTAACATGTGATGCTATAAGCCTTTCCTTATCTATTTCCTACACTCTGTGTAAGTGAGAGCAAGAAAGGTATACTTTAGACAGGCAATATTTCGCATTAAATTCGATTGTAACGCGTCGACTCAGCGTTTTAGCGGCAGGCAGATCGGGCAGATCGAGTTCCAACCAAAATCTACATTTTAAGCTGTAAAAAAAACAAATAAAAAAGCGCGGGAAACCTCAAACTTGGCGGACGCGTCCTTTTAAAGATAAAATTGAAAAATTTAAAACGTTGTAATATAAGATCAGTATAACCGTAGTTTTAGTATTCTGTCTTAGTTTTCTTGTAATTTATCTTTAGTTTGTATAGTTTCTTCGGTAGTGGTAAGTTTTTTATTTTTATTTCTTATTAGCGCGGGAAAATGAAAGACCCGCCTGACCCGGGGGACTCCGTTCCCCCGGCAAGCAATTTCGTCACTATAGCATCGAACGAATCGGGCATGGATACCGATGGGTCGGCATCGGCTCGTAATTTAAAAAGAAGCCGTGTTCATATTTGTAAGCACTGCAATAAGCGTCGCCGTACCCGCAAAAGCCATGGTACCGTGTCTTCGGGTTGCGGTTGCACGGATTTTACACCAGAACTTACTGCATCAGAACCTAACAGCTCAACAACTACTATAATGACTAACGAACCTATTAACAAAGTACCCGATATTCCTGCTCCACCCTCAGTTGTTCCTACTCAGATAGGTCGTAAAACTTATGACAAAACTGACAGCGCGCCTTTTGTCATTCATGTACAAAAAAACTTAATTTCACCAGATGATGGAACGACACTGCACCCAATCACATTTGGCAAGTTCCTTAAACACAATGCCTTCCAAAACATAGTTAATGGTAGCGTCAAAAAAATTGGGCGCAATAAAATTTCCCTTTCCTTTTCGACTTTCCTGGACGCAAACTCTTTTATTACCCATAATAGTCTAGAATCCTATAATTATAAAGCTTTTATACCTACTTTTAATGTTACCAGAATGGGTTTAGTACGTGGCGTTCCTGCAGATTGGTCTCCGGAGGATATTATTGATAACATAACAGTACCAATTGGTTGCGGTCCAATTTTAAAAATCAGACGCCTTAATTTTAAAACCATTGTTGATGGTTCTACCATTTGGAAACCATCCCAAACCATAGTTGTCACATTTGATGGTCAGGTTCTACCAAAAAGAGTTTTTATGTGCTATAATGCATTACCTGTAGAATTATATATTTTCCCTACTGTACAATGTTTCAATTGCTGTCGTTTCGGTCACACAAAAATTCAGTGCAGGTCTAAACCTCGTTGTTATAAATGTGGCCAAGGACACACTGGGGACAGTTGTGAAAGAGAACAAGAAAGTGCATCTTGCTGCCTTTGCTCTGGATATCACTATGCTACTAATAAGTCTTGCCCAGAGTTTTCTAGACAAATATTAATAAAAACATACATGGCACAAAGCTCAGTATCCTATGCTGAAGCAGCAAAAGTTTATCCCCTTGTTACTAAATCGTATGCTGATACACTTTCATCTTCTCCTTCCAAAAACTTTGCAGATACTCCATCCATCTCTTCTCCTAATAAAATACCTGCTTCAAGTAGCTATAAAAAGACGATCTTTCTCAAACCACGTTCCCCTCCCAAATCTGTACAAGGATATAATAAAGAGGCTCACAATGCCATTATTAAAGATTTCAACATTCCCCAACCATCAAATGGTTGTGCTTTTTCTAATAATCATAATAATGAAAAAAATGACACAACGTTTTCTATAAATGATTTTCTTACTGCATTACACAATCTTCTTTCTCAATTTAACATTTCACCGTCCAACGCTGCCCCTTCTTTCAATGTATCTCAATCCCTTCATAATGGACAACACATCCAAAATAATCCAGTGGAACTGCCGCAGTCTAGTAAACAAAAAGAGTGATGTTATACATCTTTTAAACAAATATGAGCCATTTGTCTTTGCCTTAGCAGAGACTTGGCTCAAATCTAACCATATTTTTAAAATTAATGGTTATTTAACCATTAGAGAGGATAGATCTGATGGGTATGGTGGAGTAGCTATACTTATCAAGAATACTATACCTTTCTCTGTCATTACATTACCTCCTCATAGGGAGGAAATTTCAATTGTAGCTATTAAAGTGCATAATACTTGTCTTGTTTCTATTTACATTCCTCACCCTTCTTCTTCTGTTCTTCAAGAGATTAATAGTCTCTTTTCATCTCTTCCAAAGCCATTCTTAATATTAGGGGACTTTAATTGCCATCATCAATCATGGGGTTGTTCAACTTCTAATTGTTATGGCGATGAATTATTAGATATATTGGACTTACATAACTTATGCATCTTGAACACAGGAGCTGTCACTCGTCGTTCAGATCCCAATCAGAACCAAAGTGCAATTGACCTTTCTATCTGTTCTCCAAACTTAGCCTCATCATTAACTTGGCAAACTCTATCCTCTACTTATGGTAGTGATCATTTTCCAATAGTTATTTCTTATCCTCTTTCCAAACCAAACGCACCATTAAGGAGATCAACATTAAAACATAAGCTACCTAATAGAAATAATAATGACTGGGACAAATTTAGAAACATTGTTGACAGCAAGCTTTGCTCCTTGCCTGTTATTTCTGATGGCAATGAAAATAGTTGTGCGGAAGCTTTAGCGTTAATTTTAATTTCAGCAGCAGATGAAGTTTTTCCTGTAAAAAATAACAATATTAATACAATTCCCTCGCCTCCGTGGTGGGACTCTGAATGCACAGAAATGGTTCACAACCGTAAAGAGGCTGAATACAATTATAACCTCGATATGTCTGATAGTAATTTTGAAATCGTTACTAACATAATTAACGAAACTTATAAACTTTTTAAGAAGAAAAAATTTGAATCTTGGCGTAACTTTTGCACATCAATTTCACCGAATACTCACCCTACGATTGTCTGGCGCAATATTCGTAGATTTAGGTCCATTTATAAAAACCCTTCTCCTATTCCGGATTCTTTAGCCAACGAATTTTTAGATAAATTAGCTCCACCTTGGGTTCCTGAGGCTATTAACCTTAACCTGCCTCTTGTATCCAGTATCCAAGACACTCATACGACGTTAGATCTCCCATTCACTCTCACTGAATTAAAGGGTGTTATCCATAAAACTAAGGATTCTGCACCAGGCTTTGATGGCATCCCGTATTCCTTTTTCGCTAATTTAAATGATGCCGTCCTCAGTTACTATTTAGAGCTTATTAATTCTATTATGTACACAGGAAACATCCCTGACGAATGGAAACGTCAAATGGTGTTGCCATTCCTAAAACCAAATAAAACTCCGTCTGATGCTTCTTCATACCGTCCCATAGTTTTGTCTTCAATTCTGATGAAATTAGCGGAACACCTAATAAAAAATCGTCTTGAATGGTATGTTGAAAGTAAGGGTCTTTTGGCAGATTCACAATATGGCTTTAGAAAAGGTAAAAGTACAACTGACTGTTTAAGTATTTTAACATCCGATATTCGGCTATCCTTCTCTAATAACCATTCCACCGTTGCAGTTTTTCTTGATATTAATGCAGCTTATGATAATGTTGTATTATCAGTTTTACATAATAAATTAAAAGCCTTACAAGTTCCAGTGAATTTGTCGAATTTCATTATTAAAATCCTGACTGAACGCTCTGTTATTATGATAATAGGAGATCATGAGGTATCTCATCTTGTATGGAGAGGTCTCCCGCAGGGTTCTGTGCTCAGTCCCCTCTTATACAATATTTACACTTTTGATTTAGACTCATCCTTAGCTAATCATGTTAAGGTTCTTCAATATGCCGATGATTTAGTATTATATTCTTCAAGCCAATCTGTTGAACAAGCTAGCTATGCTATCAATTCTGCTTTATCTACTTTGGAGTCATGGTTACATCTGAATGGTTTGGATTTATCCACGTCTAAAAGCGCAGCTGTTTTGTTCACCCGGAAGAGAAATATTCCCCTAATAAACATATTTTATAGGGAAATACCTATTCCAGTTAAAGATAATTTCAAATATCTAGGTATAATACTAGATTGTAAATTAAGTAGTGTTCCTCATTGTGATTATATTGTAAACAAATGTGAAAATCACCTTAACATGCTTAGATGCCTCTCTGGTGTGTGGTGGGGTGCACATCCATTTTCTTTGAAACTTATTTACAATGCAATCATCAGAAGCACTCTGGATTATGGATTGTTCGTTCTAGAACCTGGTAGTGTTATGGCTTTTAAAAAGTTGGATCGCATCCAGTCTAAAGCATTACGCATTATTTCTGGAGCCATAAAGTCTAGTCCCATTAATGCACTCCAAGTTGAATGCGGCGAAGCTCCTTTATACCTTAGAAGACAATTCCTATCTGACAAATATTTGTTCCGGATTCTTCAGTTCTCAACTCACCCTCTCGTTCCTAAACTGGACTCTTTAGTGTTGCAGATTGAATCTTCAGATTACTGGTCCCATAAACGTGCTCCTTGTTTAGTTGAAAGCTATAAAAAATTCCTTTCTCTTTCTTCTCCTATTCACCGTTCCAATAAACTTCCCCTATTTAGCAGTAGTTACGAGAGTTTACAATTCAGCCCCACCATTAAATACTGTGTAAGTAAATCAGGTCCCGACTGCAATTTAAGTTTTAATCATTTTTTGGCTGAACACATAGAGTACCATCACATATTTACGGATGCTGCCAAGCGTTCTCCGACGGGTTGTGTTGGGATAGGAACTTACCATTCTCAATACAACATCGTACAAAAAATAAAATTGCCTCCGGAGACTTCTGTTTTTACGGGGGAATGTTTTGGCATTTTAAAAGCTATTGAATATATTCGGGTTCTAAAGCTCAAGAAAACTATAATTTTCACTGATTCTCAAAGTGCTCTTCTAGCCATCAATAAATCCCCTTTCGAACACAAATCGCAGCATCCTATAATCTATTTAATAAGGGAATTTGCGTTCAGAACCATTTCTGAAGGTGCGTCACTACAATTTGCGTGGATCCCGGCCCATGCTGGAATCCACGGCAATGAAGTGGCAGATACAATCGCCGGTGATGCGGTGCAGTGTGGGGACTTAGTTCCATATCAGAATTTTAGTATAGACCTTGTGATATTACCAAAGACTTTTCTCCGGGACACCTGGAGGGTGGCCTGGGATATCGGAAGCAAATCAAAGGGCCGTTATTTTTCACTCATTCAACCCGACATTCCGGAAAAACCGTGGTTTGGCAGGGCAAAGTTTGGCAAGATGGAGACCTCCGTTCTTATACGGATGAGACTGGGTCATGTTTGCTCCCCAGCCCATCTTGCCAAACTTCATATCATCGACGACCCCATTTGCTCGTGTGGCACAGACGTAGGCGACTTAAATCATATTTTTTTCTCCTGTCCCTTATATGACCGTTCTTCTTTTCTTAGTAACCTCTTGTCCCTTCGTATTCATTTTCCTACCTCAATACTTTCCTTACTTTGTACACAAAGCTTTCCTGTATATAAATGTATAGTCTCATTCATTACCTTAAATAATATTAAGTTGTAAATATTCGTCATAGTAATTTGCTCATTATTCACTCCTTTGATTCCTCCTTTTTCCTTTTTTTTACTGATCTTATATCCGTCCTTTCCTAAATTCCGATCTAATTAATACTAATAATATTTTCGTTTCCCTAACTTTGTCTCTTCAAACTAAAAAACATGACATTGGCTAATGCACAAACCGTGCGAAGCCAAAACAAAAAAAAAAAAAAAAAAAAAAAAAAAAAAACAAATGAAAGTTTGAATTAATTAGTACCTACTTACTTTGAATTAGTTTATCAGTGACAATAACTTATTAGTATGTAATCGTGAATGTGATAGTAATAAGACATAATGTTGGCATGTGCTGGTAAAAGTTTTTCTAAAATGATTAAAAACTGAATTTTGGTGCGGTTTGTGGCACCGTGGCGGTGCCTCAACTCCACAATTCCTGTGTTACTGTTCATAAATAAGTGAACTAGATCATCAGTCTGATGGTAAACTTTGCAAGAACGAGTGGGGGTCAGTCAGGTAAGTATGCCATGTATCTAGCTAACTTGCTGATAATAATAGGTAAAAATGTAGGCCACGATCGTCACACAGTCAGTCATCACCATCACCGAAGTCTAAGAAACGCTGTCGTGGCGATTCGGACTCGTTCCTGACCGATTGGCCGGCGAAGGCACAACTTATGGAAAACTGGAAAGTTAACTAAAAGAATAGGCACACATTTAAAACAAGTGAATATTATTAATCTGATAAATATTCTATCTCTTAGCAGATGAGCCCATGCGACCCAGCAGCTGCTAAGTAATGCCTTATGAACTGAAGACAGTAAAGGAACACCGCCTCTACTTGATTTGATCACATCAATCCTGGTTAGTATTCAGTATTGCACACACTTTTTTTGATAAACATAGGTACATAATTATGGAGCAAATAAATTGGAGCAGGAGCATGGAATGAATAAATGTTGCAACTCATTGTACTCATAATGATTGATTGAAATGAGTACCTATTATAAGTAATTACTTATTGAAAGTACTACATTACTATACTGATGATAATCACAATATTATTTCAATTGATTGTAAAAAATAATACTCGGATGAGTGTAGGAATGAAATAAATCAAATAGTAATAAATGCTTACCATTATTTCCAGCAGTGGTGGTGTGCAGTCCACACACATCCGACAGCGCTCCGTTCCCAGCCTCAAGAAAAATGTAGCAAAAATGTATTAGCAAATTGATTTGATGTGATGCAAATGAATAAATTCTATTTATTTATTTATATAAGTACACACTAAACACTTAATAATGTAAAATAAATAAAGATTTATTATTAGATTTTGTTTCCAGCAGACCTGCGACAGGAGAATTGGATGACAGACATAGTGTCGATTTACATCTATGAGACATATACAGTGTGTAAAACAGTACCTAAACAGACTACAGCAACCTAAACACACATAATTTTATCAGCTTAAAATAAACGCACATACACTTCTTAAATAAATAAATACATATATTAATTATAATAATTTTAATTTTTCTTGTTTGCAAGAGTGAAGCGCAATTTGTGTGTAGGTATATTTTTATGTAATATTTATGTTACAAGGTTTGTATCTTGTACTGTGGTTTATCTCTAACAATCTAGATGATTTGGTATTACTGTGTGGGTCTATCTGGCAGGCCCCAACGAGATTTATCAACAGGTTTACATAAGGACATAATTTTTTACCTATAGAAAATAAATAAGATGTATTTTGTACTTCGACAGTTTTTGATTAAACAACGTTTCTATGAAGTGTCTTGCTAGCGGGCCCCTTGTGATTATTTTTATTGTTATTTTACTTTCAGATCGCCCAGTAGTGCTCGGAGTTAGACACTATTATGTACCTACCTTACAAATCCAAAATTTCGACTTTCTGTGAGCTATACTTTAGAACATATTCGTTACTTACTTAGACAAACATCCAGCGAGCGGGCCCCTTTTTTAAATACTACTCTTTAATATCCTACAATAGCATAAGGAGCTTGATACTATTAAGTACCTTACAAATCCAAAATTTCTACTTTCGCAAATTTAACTAGGTCCGTTGGTTGAATATTTATTTAGATAACGAATATCCTCTAAAGTATAGCTCACAGAAAGTCGAAAAACAAAAGCTGTCGAGATAGAAAATACATCTTATTCATTTTATATAAGTAGGTAAAAAATAATGTCCTTATGTAAACCTATCACCTGTTGATAAATCTCGTTGGGGCCTGCCAGATAGACCCACACGATATTACTACCTATGTTTTACGTATTATGTATATAGGTAAACGAACACTGAATACCTACTTGCCTAGCACAAATTTTATGAAGTTGCTCAATCTCACCTTTCTCAAGTAAAATCAATTTGTTGAAATAAAATGTAGGTCTAAAAGCATTGAAATAAATACTAATAAATTATTGTCTGTGAATACGAATACGCATGGAGACATGGGGCCCCCAATGACGGGAAATAAAATAGAACCTTAATGTGATATCTATGCAGCGTCTGGTTGCCAGGCAACAGCACTTCACTCCGTGTGTTACATCTATGCAGCGCCTCGCGCGCATGCGCGGCGTGAAAAAGTTCACCTCACGCGATTCTGGTTACCATGGAAACAGCACTTCACTTCGACGAGGTGCAATGCGCGCGCTATGTCAGTTGAACTTAGTATTAATTTATGATGTTGAATAAAATTTGATGAATATTATTTTATTATTGGCAACGTTTAGATAAGGAGGTACAATAAAATATTAGGTGATTTGATAAATACACACATCTTATAGATAGGTAAGGCGCATCTCATCACGCTAGGAGTTTGATTGCATTCAAGTCATCAGCTGACAATAGGTTCTTAATAAAACAAACATAAGTAACTATGCGCAAACTACGAAAAGGCGCTTTGTAGCAGCTGTAGGTACTTATTCGTATTGCATTTTATTATTTAAGGGGCATGCGCTAAGGTAGCCCGCGAAATTCTAATTTTCTTTAGTTTTTTACATTTTGCAGGTAAGTGTGAGGTTTTATGTTGATTAAAATATGATTCGCGACCGTAACCAATATGGCTTTACATAATTATAATCATTACAATCAGCAATACAACTCCATATGTAAGCACAATCGTCAAATGTCATGATTTCATGAAATAGTCATTCAATGCGATTAAATGAACTTAGAGAGTTGTATTGATCATTTTTATGATTATAATTCTATAAATAAACATTTGATACGGCCGCGAATCATATTTAGACCAACATACAACATGATACTGACCTGCAAATTGCAAAAAACGTAAGAAAATTTGAATTCGCGGGCTACCTTGACGCTTTCGCCTTAAATGTTCTGACTGCGCATGCGTGACGCGTTACATACCTGCAGGTTAAATAAGTGGTAAGTAGGTACCTAGTTCATTTAAAAATCAGTTTAATTTTTGAATACCAAATGTAGGCAATAAACTGACTTTTTAATGTACAAAACGGTATGATTTAGACATTGAATTATCTAAAAGTATTGAAATAAATAGGTAGGTACTAATTATTGTCTCTGAATACGTATAAGCTTATGGACATGGCCGTCAAAGAGGGAAAAAAAAACAAAGTGAGTAACAACGCGGCTGCGCGGCGTGATCACTTCATCCGATTCTTTAATATAGAATCGGATGAAGTGATCACGCGCGTGGTCTCCATGGTTACCACCATGATATTATCACAGTGGTTACCTTAAGGTGACCACGCGTGTTATTTCCTTGGCGATAACACTTCGGTGATGTGATGTGCGCGCGCTACAAGTGTCAGTTTTACTTGGCTTATTTATGATGGTGATGAATAAAACATTGTAGGTACTTATTGGACGTTGGTATTTAGTACGCAAGTACGTGACGCGTTACATACTATTTAAATAAGTGTATTCTTACCACTTTGGATTCTTACCACTTCAACGTGGTGAAGTGATTCGGTGTGCGCGAGCTGCAAGTGTCAGCTGTTGAACTTAAGAATTTTGTAATGATTTGATGAATATGATTTTATTCAACGCTTATGTAGGCTATCTCCAATAAAATATTCGGTAGGTAGGTACATACAATATACACATCTTTTTATTTAAATGACTACATCGTTTAGGTAGGTTCCCACATAGTTTGTGTGGGGTTAAATTACACACTATTAACACTCGATTGCGTTTACATAATATAAGTTAACAATGGGTTCATAATAAAAAACTATGTCAATGCGCATTTTCTTTATTATGCAGCAGCAACGTGTAGATATGTATGTTTTATTTTATTTATTGTAGGTAGGTACCTACCTGCGTAACGCGTCGCGCCTCAGGCTATTTATATCAAGGGACTAGTCTAGGAACAAAATTGAATAAAACAAAATTGAGTGTCTGATTGGATATCTGTTTTGCAATTTTATTTTACTTGCGCGCTAATCCCCATAAATAGTAATGTTTAGACATAAGCGGTTAAATATCTACTAGCTTTAGAATACTTAATATAAAATGATCAATAGAATTAGCATAAAAAATTTAATTAAAATCTCGATTACGATTGTAAATGTAATGCTTGGTCATCCCTAGCATCGGGTTGGGTGACACTGACAGCTCACTCCACGATCACTTCCCCTAAGTTTTCACGGTGAGATGGTTACAGAATAGCAAGGCAGATTTGGCATATGGATAGACTATGACATGGATTGGGACATATGATACTTTTTCTCCCGATATAACCACGGGATCGAGACTTATGCGGGTGAAACTGCGGGGCGCAGCTACTATTATAATAAAATGAATAAAGGTTTTATACGTCACATTTTTACTGAAGCTTTCTCGTGTTTTATTATCAACGCGTCTATGAAATAAACAATTTAATAAAATATTACGTTATAATAAATGTGTTATGTTATAAAGTAGCATCTAAGGATCGTAGCAGGTGGCGTAGTGTAGTTTCTACCCCTTGGGAAGAAAGCGTGTGTTTATGTATATTTTATAATATTTCTTCGTGTTTTATTCAGTCTGATCGGACTACTGATCTGCTATCTCTTTTTCACTAGGTGAATAAAATCGGATTATGGTGGATCACGGAGCAAAAACATTCTAAACTTGGAAGCACAGCGTTACACTGTCATAAGTGTGCTCTCACCTTTAGGCTAGTTCAGATAACAAGTGCTCAACACAAAGCCGATGGTCTACAAGAGCGGTGCAAGATAACCATTTTGAAACGGTATGAGACATATTATACGCATTAAAAAGTTATAACATGACCTATTATCAAAAAACCTGTGTAAAATTATAAAATTAAATTATTATTGAATTATTTGTATAATTTTTACCGTTTGTCAAGTTGACCAGTAGGGTTAACATGACAAGCACGACAACGCTCTCTCACATTTGTCGAGATTTGCCTACAATTCTGACGTTTTCCAAATGTAAAAGGTACTTTGACACTTCGTTTTGTCGCCAAGAGAGACCAATGGTAGCTGGTTATTGAAAACAAATCATTTTTATCTTAGGTTCCGTTTTATTCATTCGATGTCACGTTCACCTCTTTTAAAATTTAAAAAAAAAATTAAAAAAAATTGTATTTAGTAGGTATAAAATTAACTTAATACTCCAATAACTAAAATATGTAGAATCTGCAAGAGACTTTAGATTAACTTAAAATAGCCCAAAACACGTTCAAAGCAACGCATGTTTTATTGAAATGTTACCGTCGTCTTTGCAGCACATAAAGCGCTCGTCATCTAAACTTAGCCTTACCGACTAATATATACGGCAGCGCTTTACACCGCGTCGCGCCTCCTAATGCATTCTGCATACTTTTCACTGTCTCATATCGCAGAGCGCCACAAAATTGATACAGAAGGTCGATTACACGCAACGAGCGAAAAACACGCACACATTACGGTGGGTGAAAGTGCATTCAGCAGAAGCAGCAAAAGCAGAATCAACCTATAGCGTTCCCACAGTTGCGATACAGGCCTCTTCTTTGTGACAGGGAATAGGCCATAATCCACCACATGGACCCAGTGCGGGTCGGATGTCACATATCTTCGAATTTTCGGTTCTAGGACATGCCGGTTTCCTCACGATGTTTTCTCTCACCGTTTTGAGAGCAGTGGTGATGGAACAAATTACACAAAGTAAAGCGCCTGCTAGGGTTCAAATCCACGACCTTTAACTTGCAAGGCGGGGCCGAGGCCACTGGGCCACCATTGCTGTGTGTGTAATGCACTCGCGACTGGCATTTGTTTGAAATCACGATACGTGCGGGTGAATGTGTACGTGCATCTGTTGTCGCGCGTTGTATGGCCTTCTGTAGAATACCTATGTACTTTGTGGTACCACTACGTGCACATTACTTATGTAGTACACTCTACGACTTAAAGGAACGCTTAGCTGGAACCCAGGGTAAATTGTAACAAGTGCTGCGAAGCTTTGAGATTTGTACTGGAGTTTTTAATATTTGATAGAATCTGGCTGTTCTTTGACATTGTTTAGGGCTACGTTTCTTTGTGAGAGTTTAATGATTATGTAAGGACATCTGCTGGCAAATGTTGTGTACGTTTTTGTGGTACGTTGACCAAAATATGTCTCAACTTAAAAATGGTAAAGAAGAAATAAAAATGTTAAAACTATTAAGTATAATTATGACTTAAAATAAAATACAACGTATTTTACTTTACAATCTATCATTAAATAAAGTAATGTAATTAACTTTCACAGCACAGGTGCGCTTGCCTTGAAAATAAATTAACTCAGCTTAACCGAGCTTCTAAAGCACATTAGTAAAACACACCGCCACAAAACAGGCCAAAACTTTTTAGCCACCAGAGAATGAACGGAAAAAAAACAGGGTGGAAAAGTTAGGGATGCCAGCAGTAGCCAGGAAACGCCAGGATATTTTTCGATCGATAGGATGCCTGTGGAACGGCCTCCTGCATATTTTAATGTCACGTTTTTGCCCTGGGCTAGAGTGCGAGCTAACTTCGATTGAAAAATCCGCGAAGCGCCTCGTCACTAAAGTTATTAATCACATTGCGGCGAAATCGCTGAACAAGAATGTTGGTACTATTATGTGGAAAAGGCACAAAATTTTTGAAGAGAAAACTTCTTTAGGTGCTTGAGCGAATTTTGGTAGGGGAAATCTTTTGGGTTCCCGTCATGGACATGCTAAGGTTATCAGTATATTTTTAGTTAATTGACTCAGGCGTGACTTTGCGGAAATCCATTATAAAATACAATAAATGACGTATATTTAGTATAAAGAACATAGTAGATATAGAGTCATAAAGAACACTGCAAGAAATCGACACGTGTTTCACCTCTCAACGAGGCAGGTTGACGATTGACTTGTTGCGAACTCGGATACGAAATTCTCAAAAAAGAAATTGAGCATTTTGTGAGGATTTTTAAATATACGTCGTCTATTGTATAGTATATCTGTAGCTATGCATAGTTTTAAGTTATTGCTTTTCATCTTGTAACTACTTATCTGTGTTTTATGACTTTGGTAAGATTTAACTTCTCCCGGTCACCTACGTTTTGAACAATTGGATGGGTATTCTAGAGAGCTGCTCTGTCATGAATCTTATTTAAAATAGATTTGAGTCGAATGAGTTACGACTGATCAACGTTGGTGAAACTTTAAATGACGCTAGTATATTTTTTTTAAACATACTTTTATGATCACTTTACTGCAACTTCACTTTACTGCACAAAGAGGATTGGCACTCTTTTTTTTTAAACATAACATTCAGAAACCTAAATGCGACTTACCTACAACGCAATTCACATACACAATTACTCACTCGTGTACTCTCGTGGACGCACATGAACATGTCCATAAGCAAATAGTAAAAGGCATAGTTTATTTTTAAAGTTATTGTATTTTATTCTTTTAAATTAATTTTACTGTTTTATTTTATATTTTTAGGGTTCCGTACCTCAAAAGGAAAAAACGGATCCCTCAAAGGATCACTTCGTTGTCAGTCCACCAAGACCCTTTTTCTCAGGAACGCGTGGAGGTATCAAGTTGAAATTAATATCAAGTACGTATGTCTGTGGTCCCTTGGAGCTCTAAAACAATCAAGCTTCTAAGTCAACGCAAATATAATATGCAAAATTCAAAATTCAAAAGTCATTTATTCAAACTAGGCTGAGAATCAGCACTTTTCGAACGTCAAAATTACATAAGACAGTCCCCCAAAACGCCCACCCTTCACCACTTTCTAGTGCGATAGCTGGGAAGAAGAAATGGCGCAGCAAACTCCCCAGCAGCACAGCTGTCTGTTTAGTTAAAGAAAAAAAAAGATTCTATAAAAAGGTATTCAAAATAATTTACATTACACAACACAAAACATAATTTAAATTATAAGCCATATATAAGTTAGCACACGTCAATATACCAAACAAAATCATCGAGAACTATACTCAGGCAGAAATAAAAACAAAACGTAAACAGAACTTAATATCTAAATAAAAGCCCCCAGGCATAAAGGGCGTGCCCGCTTACATATAGTTGTAACTGGAAGTTATAAATGATAAACTAGGACCATCGAGGTAAAATAAATAAAAAAAACAGTTAATTACTTAATAACAATAAATAATATGATCAATTGTTGAGGTCACTAGCTAACCACATATTGCAATACAACTAATTAAAAAAACATTGTAATATACGGTCATTTATGCGACATTTTGATATTCGCAAATAAATCAAAACCTGGGTACTTCCCGTTGACCTAGAATCATGAATTTTGGCAGGAAGCAGGGCCTCACAGCACATGTAAAGGAAGAACTCCGAAAATAATTAATTTATAGTTTTATCACACAAAAAAATGCGATTACAAACTTATATTTGCAGTTGGAGAATTGACCGTGAAGTATATCGATGTATGGGAGAACATGTTTTTCAACTAAAATGTTAAATTTGTATTGTGGAGAAAATTCATCCCAACTACGGCACCCTTCATTGTGCGTGGTCCGCCACACACTTGTTTTTTTTTAAATTCACTATTAGCAAGTTTGATTTTTTATTGTTTTTAATATGGAAGGCGCTGGTGTCTGTGATACAATATTTTTTCCATTAGTACAAGCACCAACGATACATATTTTATGTAATATTCATTTAGTACTTGAAAAATTGTTTTTGTGAACCTTAACGTTATTTTTATTAAATGAAAATGTAATTTTTATTAGGTAAATGAAAATGTAATTTTTATTAAATGTAAATGTAATTTTTATTTATAGTTATACATAGTTTAAACACGGTATCTGTGCCCAATTGGTTTAATCATCCTAGGAGTAATAATTCCCCAACGTTTGTACTACATTATTTATCGCTCACACACACTTTTTATCGTTTACGTCTTCCTGGTAAGTAATAAGTCTTAAGCTATGTTTACCTCTTAGACTATAAAATGTCTACTTATAACGTTTCTAGTTTAATATGTCAGTAATAATGTGTAAAAGTGTCAGCTGGCTCCACTACTTCCCTTCTATTTACTACAGTATATAGATTAACTCGATATTATAGCACACGTTCAAGAAAATCTTTCAAGCGAAAACAGCGAGCTGTTATGGTTCAAATAGGGTTATTTGAGAAAATATTGTATGACCACGATATACTGGTGCAGTGAAGAGTTTCAATTGTATATAAGACTTTATTGAACTCCAACAAAGGACATACGAGGAGCTCTATGCTTTCAGTTGTTGGTAATCCTTTGGAAAATAAAAAAATAAGTGCCAGCACAAACTGTGCGTCTTGTCGCTGCGACAAGTAGCGGTGCGACACCCCTAGCCTGTCGTTGCGACTTTGCAATTCGACACCAACTGTGCGGAGCTTTAAGGCCCTACCTTACAAAATATATGAAAATTGTCGGCGGCTGCCTGTCCTATTTATAAATTTTATTTATTTTTGCATAATGTACACTCAGTTACAGGCTAGGCTAAAATTTATGAGTACCTACATGATCCTGTTAGGGCGCAGCAAGTATACCAACCCACACTGGGCCACACGTGCCATACGTGCATACTTGCAAAGCGCGCCAAACCAAAAATTCGAAGACATATGAAATCTGTCACATGTCTTCGAATTTTTGGTTCTAGGATAAGCCGGTTTCCTCACGATGTCTTCTTCACCGGTGTGAGAGCAGTGGTGATGAAAATATTAGTATAAAGTAAAGCGCCTGGCACGCGTGGGACACAACGCGCCGTCGACCCGGGCCTGGTCCTTATCGGACGGCGAGCTACCCATTGCTCACCGTCCGCAGCCCGCGCCTTGCGCCTGCCTGGATTTGAACTTACGACCTACAACTAGTACGTCAGGGCCGTTACCACTGGGCCACCGTTGCTCTTGACTGAGCCACCCCTGCTCTCCTTATACATGGGCGTAGCATAGCATAATTTAAGCCGAAAAAAGAAATTCACCGAAATTACGTGTTATTCATACTAAAATGGCCAAAAAAATCCAACGTTATTTATCGAAAACCAGTAAGGAAATAGACTGCCTCACACACACCTTGTCATCAATATTTCTATGACAGTACTAAACTACATGTTCCGTCATTCCAACGGTGAACGGTAAAGGGGAATTGGCGGAAATTGCACTCAATTGAAGGCATCGTCGCTAGCCTACAAATTACGAATGTACTGCAAGTCGGGAGCTATGACTAGGGATGTGCCTTTCTATTGCTGGTACGTGATCACGGGAATCAAATCCGCTATTCATAGATTGTTGTGACTGGGGGCTTTTTCACTGATTGGGAAGGGGGAATTTTACTGTAACTTTCCGTTTTTTCTGATTCAATTTATCAGGTATACAATATTCTGCCAGGGTTGCGAGTTTGTCCGAAAGGGATATCGCGGCCCCGGCACACAGGCAACGGAAGGAACACGGGTGGGTTTTAGTCAGTAAAAGTCTGACACACCCTCCCGCTCCGCCCAGAGCGGGAGAAGTTATTCGGTAATTTCCCAACCCTAAAAAAATAAAAAAAGATATACAATATTGATGAGTTTTGCCTCGTTGGTTCCATTGGTTGCAAGCATGATTTTTGATCATGGGGTTCTGAGGTCAGATTGGGTAGTGTCTATGAGTTCTTCCAAAACGAAATTTCAATAATAATTTAACACCGTAAAACTGAACAAAACAATTTCCATCTCAGCATAACATCAAGCTGTTATAACTAAAATCTATTAATAGTTTTCCAGAACATTCTTGAGCTTAATCTTCGCCAGTCGTTGAAGCTAACTTATAGCATTTCCGAACTTTCAAACTGTTATCAAAGTTTACGTTTAATATGCCCTAGGAACTACTTAGTATCACGAGCCGGGAGAGGGTTTAATGAGCTCTTTGGAGCAGAAAGCGGTAAAATTTATGAGTGTACTGCAACTATAAATTGTAGCTGTACCTGTTTACTGGTTATCAGAATGCGTGGGATATTATATTTGTTAATTATTTTATATTATATTTTTAATACGTTAGTTTCTCTTTAAGGCCGTCCGTTGTACAAGGTGGACGCCCTCGACGGAAGGCAAACACATGTTGGTCTTCCGTCCTAGAGTTTGTTTCTGGAAAATCAAAAAGTACCGATACGTGACGCCGACCATCTGTGTCCGCGCTGCCTCCTTCGCGGACGGACGGAGAATTAGATCACTTAGGCGCCGAATGTATCCTTGAGGTAAACCAAACACTATTCTCCTTCAAACCCCACTGTATTCTTAAGGTAAACGGCGGTACACGCGGCTTAAATCTCTATTTTAACAATAAAAATAAAGGCCAATATGGTCTGTGGGAAGTTTCACTCTATGGCCTGACGGATATTCTCATCAACTAGACATAAAATAATCAAAAAATTACATACAAAATTCTGAAAAATGTCGAAAGTGACGTAAAGCGCACGTCAATGTAAAACCGCGGGACTTGAGTAATCTAAACTTTCTTTTTTTGCGGCTACTACCGGTTAAAAGTGTGACATCATCTGCCTAGCATTTGCCCAACTATGTTGGGCTCGGCTTCCAGTCTAACCGTATGCAGCTGAATAACAGTATTTTACGTGGAGCGACTGCCTATCAGACCTCCACAACCCAGCCACTGGTTAACACGATATACCCTTTGGTAAGACTGGTTGTCAGACTTTTGGGCTTCTGACGACCCGTAACAACTGTCAAAGATAAAATAATAATAATTATAGTTCTAACGTTTATAAAAATAATGCCTCATTTCATTTAAAGTATATAACGGGCCTCTGCGAGTTAGCTCCGCCATCTCAGATATTCACCGAGATATGACACCGATTTTTTTTAAATAATAATATTATTGCTTTATTTCGGACAGAGATCAATATTTTGAATTCCAGCTATTACAGCCTAGTCACAGCTTGTTAATAAACTAATATTCTACAAGTGACACAAAATAAAAGCTTGTAAAATAGTACCTACAGTTCTATCTTACTCGCTCAAGGAAAGAAGTGAAATATTTAACACACGTTTGTTAGACTTCTTAGATAAATGTTTCAATAATAAATTAACCAAAAAGCCTACGCTACCGCCGCTCTTAATATTGCATGCAAATACAGAGAAAGAATTGGTTACGTAAACCTTGATCTATTGCACCCCTGTGGTTACAAGAGACTCGATGGCTGCCAGAATTCTTAAAAAATAAATTAACCTCACAACCACCCTCAACAACGAAGGTAAATAAAAACATAACAAAGAAAAACTTCTCAATTTTTCAAGTAAATTTTAATGTAAAAAAGAAGCCTTAACATTAAATAGGCTTACATTTATTATCTACAAGCAAACATATATAAGTTCAAGCCAGAGTTCGAGCCAGACGGTCACATGAGCGAAACCGAGGTTAATGGCTAGTGCAATAAATTTCCCACCCAATTTAATTACGGCCATTTAAAATACAACGAAATACGTTTACGAGCTACGAGCGACGATATTACGAGCCTCGCACAACGTTAACCTAAAAAATGAATGAATCAAGTTAAAACGAAATGTTCATAATGAATGTTTATACACTACACAACGCATGGCAATTACGTCATGTAACTATTTGCCGCGTAGCAACCGCTACGCCGTAGGCATTCGTAGCAGATGTAGTGTAGCCATAAGTATGCGGCTACACTACGCCGCGTCGAGTCGAAACGTTTCGGTGAAATATTTGTATTACTGTGGGCACGTTTTACTCTGCCTTTATTGGTATTTTGGGCTAACATAACATCACGCTAATGATCCGTAAAGGGGAAAGCAGAATTACTAGAGCTGCCGAAATCTCCTTAAACATAAATATGGGGGTTTGATATAATTATTATATAGTTACAGGAGCTGTACCATTGTCTCCTTAGTTAATAATTCAACAACAGCCCTTTCCTATTGTCATAATTTACGACTCGCGGGACGATAGGCTGGTTTATGTACTTCGTTATATTTGAAATTTTGAAGTTGTTCTCAATGTAAAGGGTTACATTGAGAACAACTTCAAAATTTCAAAATTAAACGACCTTTTAGAATTGAGCCGGCTGATAAATGACGACAACCAGTTTAGTTGAGGTAACTCAATAAAACTTCCGATAAAACGTCAACTCTTTGAATTATTTAAGTAACGAAGTTAACCAAAGTAATCATTGACTTTGCGAGGGTATCTACGCATAATAAATGCAATTAAAATATTTTTCCCTTTTGTTTTGAATGTTGTGTAATAATATCAACCTGTTATAATGGGTGCATTTAAATAGTCTTCAAGACTAGCAAAATGTACGTTCGGTACGCTTTGGGCAATCATCCTTGCTACCACCAAATGATTTTACAATGTGAGGATAAAAGGAAGCATTTTTATCAACCACTGCAGCAACTTTGTTGATTATCTATCGTCAATAATGAATAAAGAAAAAAAATACGCAAACATAAACAGGCTGTATTTTGTTTGCGTATTTTTTTGTTAGTAATAATTTTCTTGCGTAATTTACTTTACACAATCTTGACGATAAGCGACATCAAATTCAAGGTAGCAGTTTGTACGTCGATGTTCCTTACACCCTGTATTTACAGCTGCAAGGTGAAACTCTTTCAAGTCATCAGGATGCCTAAAATGGCCACTTTAAGCAACTCCTCTAAAAGCAATTCATTTTCTGAATCCCTAGCAATTCCTCTCACACATATTTTAGCTGAATCATATTCAATTCAATTCACATCAGAATCATATTTGATGTAAATATAGCCGCATGAAAAAATTAAGACCGTAATTTTACCGGATAATTTGCCTTTACAGTTTTTAATAATCAAATGAGATTTTTATTTCTACAGTTTAAATGTTATTTCAGTAAAGATAAAACTGTCAAACAGATGAATTGCGTAATATGAATTGAACACAGATAATATTATGAATTGTCAGTTTGTGACAGTTTGTGTGATTCATAATAATAATATATTATGATTTTAAAATCAAATATTATATAGCATGAATTTTTTATGCTTTCACATATAATTTAAAAAAAAAGAACCAACTCGTATATTTGTACTTTTCTTGCGCTTATAATACGATTATAACGACAAAAACTTACAAGTGCCAATACATAGTAGTATCTGCAACCAATTTGCCAATTTCTACCGTCATAAACCGGTTTGCAGTCAGTCTGTTCGTAATTCATGTCGCACGTGCTGCGGCGCCAAATGCAATTTGGTCGCAGATATACAAGTCTGTACGATTAGTGGTCGCAATTTGTGGACTGTGCTCGGCGTATGGTCGAAGTGGGCATGTATGAAGTGTGTTTTTACTTGGTTGGCACAACTGTTTGAATGGGGTAGGAGAGAGAATTGGAGATCTAGGCCCTCTCGCACCACAAATCACTAAATGCATTTAACGCCAAATGTATTTGAAATTGCCTCGTTGGTCTAGTTGTGGCAAGCCGTACTGTACTGCTGGATCCATGGTCAACAGTAGGGCTTGCGACATCTAGACCAACCTAGCCACCAACCACTAACCTAGGTTCGATGCCCGGGTCGGGCCAAGTGTTATTGGGTTTTTCCATCTATAATTTCTCAGTGGCAGCCCGGAGTTTGGATTTGTGCCCGGTTGATGGCAATAGGCTCGCTGCCTATTACATTGGACTTAAACAACAGGCGACATGTTGGTGTACTGTATCACCTCTGCCTAACCCTCAGGGGCATTAAGGCGTGATGTTATGTATATTTTTATGTATTTAAAATTTGATACGTTTTGTCATCTTTAAACGATTGACAGAAACAGAAAGATACTTTAAAATAGTTTAGCGATACACGCACTTATAGTGATTTGTGGTGACAGCTAGTGGATCCTAATAATAAAAATGAACTAGACACCAAGTTTGGTTCGAAGTACCTTTCAAAGAACGCCGTGTCTGTCGGTCTTAATCTTTCTAAAACTCGGAGTGTCATATTAATGCTCGAGAACCTACTGAACAATAAATTTAAACATTTTCATTTAACACAATACTTGACTTTACATCATAAACACACCAATAACTGTAACACGGCTTGAGTAAATTCACGAAACAATTTGAAACTCAGCACGAGTTTATCTGCAAAAATTGCTTTTATCGCTCACCCGAGCGAACTCCGGAGTCTGTTCGTTGGCGTTTGGTAATAACTTTACAAACAGAGTTACCCGTCACGATCCTGCCCTTATTCACTCACTATACACTGTATTATGAAATTCTCCATTTACAGACATAAAACTCGTCGGGTGCGACATAAAGTTTTATTTTTACTACACTTCCGTGCGTTTTCATAAATGTTGAGTGCGAGTGTGAGAGGTCGCGTTTACGTTTGCGTTGATGAATTTTCTTAATGAAAATGTTTTGTGGGAGCGTTCTTATTACAGTTACGCATGGAGTCTAGGCTTTAGGCGACGATAAAGATAAAAGGTAGCAAATTGGCGAGACTGCAAACATTGTTGAAAATTCTGCCTTGAAAAAGAAATACAAAATGTTGAGTACCTCTGTTCGTATTGCGCGGCTGGCAGAGATATTCAATTGAGCGTCAATCATTCTGAAGTGAAGCTCGACACTTGATGGTTTCACGTTACGCTTGAATAGTTCATGCCTCACGTGATAGATGGCTCTGTCACCGTTCTTGGCCATCATATGTTAGGCTTCACAGGACACATGAGAGAGGTTCGGTTTTACTTTATTTTCTTCCATGCGCCACATCAATCAAGTTGGAATTCTTATATGTTTCGCTATTCGGGATAGATATTATTAGAAAAATGACAGACTTATTGTCTATCCGAAAAAATTATTCCGTGTGGTGTCGGACGTAAAGAATAGTACCATCCCATTTCTTCCCGTGGGTGTCGTAAAAGGCGACTAAGGGACTTGCTAGAGAATGGGCAGCAGCGTTCTCTATGCATTTTACACCATGCTGCGATCGCCAACCCGCCTGCCAAGCGTGGCGATTATGGCAATCTCCCCCATTTAGGGGAGGCCTATGTCCAGCAGTGGACGTCTTTCGGCTGAAATGATGATGATGATGATCAAAAAACTCAGCTTAGCTGCTAGCTCATCACAAAAAAAGTTTCACGAAAAAACACAAGTCAAGCAAATGATAACACAGAAATGTCAAAGCTAAAGGTAACTGCTGATGAAAACATCTTTCTATAAAAATAAGATGAGTTCGCAATAAAAATCGAACGCAAGCTATTTAGCTTGATAGCTCCAAGTCCAGATAGTCGAGAAAAACTAATTTATCTTTTGATAGTTAACGATTTAATCTGTTCAATTCTACTGTACGAGCCACTTACCCGTTTCAGACCACGTCAAGTTGTAAAAAAGCCATTTCGTAACACCCATATCCTAAATAATGTATATGCATGCACCCCGGTTGTCTTTGTTTTACGGCAGTGAGGCGAGAGGTGCTAAAATGAAGCATTCTTACTTACCTTCCCACATGTAAACTGGATGCAGAAATGTAAAAGTAATGACAGATTTCTTGTCCTTTTAGAGCCTCATAAAACCTTTTAACTATAACACGCTACTTACCTACCTACATTGATTTAAGTATGCTTATTGTTTGAATAGAAGTTATGAAAAAAACGAGCGAGCCGTACAGTAGTCGCAAATGATGTGTAACATCTGACATCTCACCTTGGTAATAAGTAACATTAAAGGGGCGGCCTCGTCAAGGTCGTTTCTGACACCCAACTCTAATAGCTCCTACACACTATACCAGGCAAGCCGCGGCACGCCCGCCCTGCTGCACAAAGCCGCACAAAGGATCGCAAAGGAAATGAAGGCGCAAAAGCCGTGGGTACGTGCCGCGCGGCAAAAGCCGGCGGCAATGCCACCTAGATTATTAGATTTTTTATAGAGATTAGATTATTTAGATTTAGATTTTGTTTTTGATTTCAGGAAAGCGAGAGGAAAGACACATTAAAAACAATATTTTAAACATTGAAACATTGGAGAAGGGAAGTAGTTAAATTAGATGGATTCCTAATAAATTTATACTATTCAGAGATAATGCCGCTCAAATGACAAAATGCGTATTTATTCTCAATTTTCGTTACAATAATAAAGGAATAAAATTAACACCCAGATTTCAGAATAGCTGAATATCCTACTGCAGATAGGCTGAAATCAATACACGTAATCCAATTAGGCGACGTAAAAATAAACCGAAATACTCGTAGTATCGAAGGGGTGTCAATTATTGAGTAGTATCTATTTCCGCAGGGAACTCGATTGGTAATTGAACGATATTTTAATCGATTCTGTATCGAGTCGCGCCGGTAATTGGGATCGCTCAAAGTTTGCCGATTTTTGCCCAATAGTGATACCTTTGGGTATGTAATATAATATTTACATAACTCAATTAATTGATATCTTATTTTGTGTTGTATTAATGTTTTGATGGTTTTGGGACTTCGCACGATGGGAAATAGGTCATATTGGTTTTATATACTGATTTTGTTGTTGCTGAAAACTGTCCAATATACTTAGGTACTGAGATTTACGTAGGAATATTTAAATTTAAATATACCTAACTCATAAGTATACTTTTTACCAACATAGGAAATAGTAATTAATGTATTTAACTTTTGCAAGATATAAAACGCTTTTTTATTTATTTTATGTAGGAATATTGTTACAATTACCAATACCATTTTATTTCTGAATAATAAGGTTGTTTGCTCCAGCTTAGATATGATTTTATCACAGAAACTTCATGGTTATCACTAACTATAATCATGAAACACCCATCCTTTGACGTAACCTCTCAAATCATCCATCCTTCGACGTAACCTCTCAAATAATAACTGACTAATTTTTTTGTTTCCCTCCGCACGTTTTCTCCACACATTGACATTGGCAGAATTGCCGACATCGGCACCATTGCCATATGGAAAAATACACACATCAACACGGTCTAGGGATATTTCATACTCAATTAAATAACTCGAAAAGTACTGGCCGCATTGGAATCTTTTATACACCGATTTGTTTGTAATTTATCTCAGACTAATTCCAAATTCAAATTTTTGAAAATTCTTTTGTTTCAGTGGCATAAAAATGTCTTGATGTGTAGGAGAGGGAATTTTCATTTGTGCGAAATTTAGAAAACAATACGAATTACGTTTAGTTAAAGTTTTTTTTCATTTTTAAACGAAAGATAAAGTTAAAATTGAAGTATTGTAGCCATGCAACGCCAACATTTGACGAGGGCGGAGATGTTACGAGCTGTGGGAATGCTGGAAGCTGGGTCTGTTCAGCGTAATGTTGCTGAGGCCATAGGGACTCACCAAAATGTAATTTCAAGATTGTGGACACGCTATCGTGCCACAGGTGAAGTAGCGGAGAGGCACCGGGGGCCAAGTCGCATCATTACCCCCAGACAAGACCGATTTTTGCAAATTACCGCGCGAGCTCAACCAAATGCAACGGTGACTCAATTGGTCCAAAGGCTGCGAGTGGAACACCAAGTGCTTGTGAGTGACCAAACTGTAAGAAGGCGACTGCATGAAAGCAATCTACGCTCTCGTAGACCACTCCGGGTCCCACCTTTACGGAGAGGCAATCGTGGACGACGATAAGAATGGGTTCGGAACCACTTGGACTGGGGCCGTGAGCAATGGTCCAATGTGCTGTTCACGGATGAATCCAGGTGCGGCTTCCATCCAGATTCACGAAGGACGCGTGTTTGGCGAGTTCCTGGACGATGGAGCCGTCTTCAGAACCCTCAGGAACTTCACTCATACCAAGGAGGAACAATTATGGTTTGGGCAGGAATTCGTCTTGGAGGACGGACGGATCTCGTTTGGGTGCGGGGCAATATGACGGCAAAACGATACGTCCAACAGGTGCTGGGGCCCGTAATCTTGCCCCACAGAACACAAATGGGGCAAGATTTCCTGCTCATGCACGACAATGCCCGGGCTCACACGGCGAGAACGGTAGCAGCTTGGTTACATACACACAATGTTAGGGCCTTAGACTGGCCTGCTCAATCGCCAGATCTAAATCCCATTGAGCATGCGTGGGATATGCTGCAAAGAAGAGCTCTGAAGGAAGTTCCTGAAAATCTGGCTACAGAAGATCAACTTTTTGCGCACCTCAGAAGGACATGGGACAATATTCCGCAGCAAGACATTGACAACCTTGTTCTGAGCATGCCGAATCGTTGCCGATGTGTTATGAACATCATGGGCGCTTTCTCAGACTACTAACTTCAAGTTTATAAACACAAATTAAATGATTTTTCTATTTTTTTCAGTTTTTACTCATAAATTAAAAGTTAATTCATATACGGTTTCCGTCTATGCTTCATTTTTTTTCCATAAAATCCTGAGATTTCAATCGAAGTACCTTAACCATTATTAAAAAATGGTAGAATATTAAATAACGTATCTTTTAAATATATACATGTCATATAAATAATTAACACATTGATAGTAATTCGCTTTTTTAAAAATATCCCTAGACCGTGTTGATGTGTGTAGATAGATAATAAACTTTGAAACCGTATAAATAAAGACATTCAACTCTTTAGTGTCGCATACAAAAATCTATTATTTACACTGCAATCAACACAAAAGGGGAACATAATATTCTGTCAAAGTATTCATGGATACAAAGTGAAACAAAAATAGTTCCTTTTGGAACGGGTTGCTTTAAATTGCCCTAATGTATTGAGGATTCCCTGTTTATCGGCTTTTACTTGACATAAGTGTCACGTTTCTGTCCTGCACCCTTTAATCACGGGGCTTCCTTTGATTTAATATACCAATAAGAGATCGTTATTTAGTTATTACACATAAAAGGGCTTATCGATACACAAAGACAAGACATTTTCTATCGAAGGGAAGAGTATACCTGTCACGGCAAGTTTATCTGTATTGGGTATATTGTGAGTAGGACGAGCTTATCGCTACTGATTGGGCAGAGTTCCAATATCGGATTCAACTATTCTTCTAGCGGATGCGACTATACTTTTTGTGGATCAATATTTTTCGATACCGACTAAAAATTAAAATGACTGTGTTTTGCCAGATAAAATGAGTTGGATAAATAAATAAGAAAAAAAATAAAAAAAACACAAAATGGCTCATAGAATATTAATGAATTAATAAAAAACAAAAGAATGCTTATATGAAACGGTGCATGAATCTGGAAGAGGCAAATAGGATGCCAGAACGTCACGTTTACAAAGGGGAAAAGCGTGACGTATTAAAAAAAGTATGTATAAAACATTAAAAAAAACACGTCTCGTGCCTTTTATTTGCATGCGTGAAAGTGCAGACAAGCGAATGAAACAACACTCCATTTGCTGCCTCGCAATCACGAGGACCCTCCACAGCTCCCACGTTCCATTAGACATTGCCCCAATTTGTAAAGACTTTCATCCCACTCCACCTTTAGAAAAAAGGAGAAAAAAGATGAAAATGTATTTATTATTTCGCCGAGGTCAAGGATTTGAGATTATACCGGGACTTTTTGTAGACTTCGTAATGAATGAGACGTGAAAGCTTACCTGGGAGAAAAACTGAATAGAACTCTTTTTATGTAAGTTTTGGTTCGTTAACGTAGGTATTTCATGAGGTTCTGATTTTTTTTCGTTGTAATTATGTTGGAGTTTGTTATTTTATTTCATTTGTATGACTAACGAAGTATTTCACTGGAATATTTCTAGGAAGCATTTTGATGAAATCTTACCTAGTTTGTTGGTTTCGTAAAAAAAGTTCCTACAGTATTAATTGAGTTGTCAGTTCCAACGATTTTATCGTGGCGACAATGTTTTTTTTCTCAACTGTAGGTACAACTTGGGAATCGAGAAATTAATATACAATTTGAGATGCTCATTGAAAAATACAGGCATGTTTTCACTTAATTACATAGTACCTGGGCGACCGAGCTCTGCGTTAAAATAGAGAGTGCTAATTTAATAGTACCTGTAGGAAAGTTACTAATTCCATGCTGCTATAATAGTAGTACTTACTAATTCTATGCTGCATGTCATTATTCTAAGGTAGCCATCTTGTTCTAAACTTTGGGCGACCGAGCTCTGCTCGGGTGAAAATACGGAGAAAACTAACTTTCACAGATATGAGACCTAGTTAGATCGATTTTTCGCCCCCGTAAACCCATATATTTCAACTTTCATCGCAATCGTAGAGCAGTTTTCGAGAACGTGATTTAAAAAGAAACACTTAAAACTCTATGTTAGACAACATTTTGCTTAAGTTCGACAAGAAATTCTTGACGAATTAAAAAAAAAATCCTTTAAAAAGCAGGGTCGTCGTTGGACTATTAATTGAGTTGTTTTTTTTAATCAAAGTTTGAAAAATTTTTTTGGAAAACACCTCAAAAACTTAAATTGGCATTTAAAGACAGTTTCTAAGTTCAGTTTGTTTCCGAAGACGGGCTTCGAAGAAGTTTAAAGAGGTGTCCATCAAAATGGAACAGGTACCGATAATTAAAATAGAATTAAATAATACATAAAATAATGAAAACGAGCAATATTTTCATTGACAGGTATAATTATACAGGGTGGCATACATCGACGCACAAACTGTTACTATGGATTCAGTACTTATATGATTCTGGACACCCGGTTGAAGATTTTCGTCGATTATTAGAAAAAATTTGCCAAGTCCGTATCGGACCGCGCACAATGAAGGGTTTGGTAGTTTGGATGAAGAAAGAAGGGAAAGAATTATCCCAAGAACAAACTTAACATCGTAGTTAAAATACATGTTCTCCCATACAATTGAGAGATTTGCCATCTTATTTTAAGACCATAGACTTCTTATCTTTTCCTGTAATCTATTACAAGTACAAAAATTATCTGTATTAAAAAAAAAAATAGGCTCAGTAGTTTCGGAGATAATGGTATGGTAAATTTTCGACCAATTTTTTTAAATAACTTTATTATAAAATTATAACAAAAAAAAATTGAGACTCGCACAGTAAACCGGTAAAATTTGAAATGTCACACGGCGACAGTTTGCAAAACTTGATTTTTTAATTTTCATATTTGCCTCCCGAAAGTGACTATCATATTCAAAATTATTTTATTTACTGCTGGTTGTGACAAACGGACATACAGACACACGAGTTATCCTATAAGGGTTCCGTTTTTTTTTTTTGAGGTATGGAACCCAAAAAAAGTCTGCTGTTTCCTATAAATGTGCAATACATAGGTATTGCACTTTTATTTCAGTTATAATATATGAAAATTTAGGGAACAGCGAATATTTTTTTTAATACGAGTAGTTGGCGAAAAATTTCAACGCTGGGGGGTCCAGAATTATGAACAGAATCCATGGTAACAGTTTACGCGTCGATGTTCCTGCCACCCTGTGTAGTTAATTTATTAGTAGTTTAAAATTCATTTAGTTTAATAAAATACGACACGTCTCGTAATGATGGTTGGTAAAAAAAAATCATTACAAAAAAAAAAACAAATACCTACCGACCATAAATATAATAATAATAATAAAATAAATTGTAAACTCCACACACATTATGCGAAACACTCACTTTTTTATGTATCCCTGTAGTTTTACAAAAACTGAAAGTGAATACGAATATACGAAATTGGTTGAACATTTACATAAGGAAGATTTACAAGGAGGTCCACCTTCGTTACAGAACTGTCAGGCCCTCTGATGCTGATCTTTTGATTGCGTTCGTGTGACTTGCGGAGTTGGGGACAGTGTGGCAAGTGGGAAAAATAATAGCCACGTCACAAGATAATTTGAAAATAGAACGGACGAAATTGTTTATTTTTTGTTCATTGGTTTCACATTTCACTTGCTTTTATTTTTTTCTTAGCTTTCTTTACTTTTTAATCCAACTGCCGCAGCTCCAGAACGAGCGTACTGTTTTGCAATTATGTTTTAATTGATCCTGTTTTAAGCAGAAAGAACCGGTAACACCGATGATGTAACCAATATTTTGATTCAAAAGAGTGTCCGAGGAGTTTCTTGCCCGTTTTTCCATAGGAACCTACTACGCTTTGGAATGGTTTCATCTTTCTGATTAACTCCTTGACAAATCCAAAGTACCTATAATTGGTTTAATTGAAATAAATGCTTTGAGTTTGAGTTTGATGTTGAGTTAAGGCCAGATGTACGATAATTTCTTAGTTCTAATATTACCACCGAGAACCAGATGCTTATCCTTGGAGTTCTAAAGTTTACTTCAGTTTAATATTAAACTCCATCGATAAGCATCTTGTGTCATTTCCTGTTTGATATTGAAAGATTAGTATAAATAAGTTGTGTGTACGATGTTACATAATTATGATCTTTTGCATTAAATCTGGAAGTTATAATTATTGTACAGTCACGAGCACCAATATGTATACACTTAGCAACTTTAAAAAGTGATTTTCTCCTACTGTTTTTATGTACTATTTACTGTTATTTGTAATTTTATGTTGTTACGAACATAGTATTTTGGAACCCACACTAATATGAAATAGGTCTTATCTCACAGTTGCAGTCGTTATTCCATGAGGAAATTGCTTTTGAATTTTCGCCTTTACGCCTTTTTTTAAAAAGGCGTAACTATTTCCGTATACAAAAATACAGGTAAAAAAAATACATAAGGTTCCTTCGTCGCACGATCTTGACACATTTATTTTGTTTCCCTTTTCATATTTTGGTGGAAAACATAACAAAGAAATAAAAAAGCATCATCAAGTTTACTCCCTTGCGGCGTGAGCAGAGATTGAGTGTCGGCCGCCATGATGGATGATAGGTACTTGAATACAGTGTCTTTGCCGACCCAAAGGTAGCCTACCTATTTAATAATATTTTGTTTTGGCATTTTATTCAATTTAACATCATTTTGTTTGCGTCTAATTTTTTTCAAACACTTTTTGTGGAAAGCGCCCCAAGAAAAACGAATGAAATTACAAATCATTAGGACAAATCTCTCAGATGGTGTATACTCGTAGCTACATATATGTACCTATATTAGTTCCACCAAACTTAATATTTTTGAACATCTTAATTATTTAAATTTAAAATAATTATCAAATATATATAGAGCTGCTTACTTCACACGCATTTGGAATAAACCAGTCGAAACCGTGTATAATTTAGAAAGGTATTAGAACGGACACACAAATATTAGGTCCCCCACCTATGAAATCAGCGTTTGTTATGGAGAATTTTAAAGAAGTTGCATTTTTTATACTAACATTTTCTTAATTTATTTATCAACCATGAACACGAATGTTTTATAACTTTTATGCACTAATGTTTAAAAACTAAGTTAACGTAATATGCCACTTAGAAGACAAAACAAATAGTGGTCATTTCTGCTAGCAAAATGAGGAGTCATTTTTAAGATTTTTTTTTATGTTTATAAAGTAATAATGTTTTTTTACTAGGTATTGGTAGTTGTCTATGATGGTCATTATTCGATATAATACCAAGCAATTGATGAATATTTGAAATCATAGAAGTGACGAGGTTCTCTATCTGTGAAAAAAAAAAACGCCAAGTTCATAGGCTCCCGGGAACCCAATATATAAAAAAGCCCGACAAATATTTATTTATGCCCTCACCGTTCGGCCGGCTTAAAACATTGTTTCACGCTCAGACCAAACTTTGTATATTGCGTAGCGCTATCGAATAGCCGTTCAATATCCCAACCAGGGGCCTATCACGGCGAAATATTTCAGAACAAGATAAACAAATAGGACGTAAACAATAGCATATAGACCATATCGCTGTTTTCCTTTGTTTATCCAAGCTTACTCTGCAAAAGGAGAAAACAGGTATTTTCGTGCCGTCAACTTTGGGTTCAGATAAGATCTAAATAATAAATCATGCGTACCAAATATGTTACGCAAGCTTCAGTTTTAGTTCCCCCAAACATAAATAATTCTATGATTTTCCGCTATCCTTGTAACGTAACAAAAAGTTCACATCTATGATATGAAAAGGCAGATTATCGCGGCGTAGTTTAGAAAATGATACAAACAAACAAAAGAAGAGAAAATATTGAGCGAGATTTCCTCGGGGAATTGAAGTCGCCTCCACTAAAATTGGATGGTAAACTGAAGACACAATGGCTTTTATTCTTTTTACCTTGTCGCTAGGGGAGTGCGTCGAGCGAGCCCGGCCCCATTATTAAAATATTTGATCGCCTGCCCATCAATCAATATTGATATTTTTAATAAGCTGTTAAAAGCCCACAACGTTCCACATCGCTTCAGACTATTACACCAGCGTTGAAAATTAATTACTCTACTACAACCACAACACAGTACATAAACTCTTTAAAATTTTCACTGATTATAAAGGCTATGTAAGAAAAATTAAAAGCAAAATTGACAGTGACATATCAGAACCATTGCGGAGCGTTTTATTTTATTTTTGTTGCTACTATATTTTTATTTTTGTAACAATGTCTTCGATTTACAATTTTTAGTGCGTAATGACACAAGAACTGAAAAAGGTATCCCCCGCAGTTTACGGTAAAGTTACACCGTCAGTTATGGAGAAAGGTAGAGTGACGTATTGTACTGACTTGGAGAAGTCCGTGATAATGAGCAACTTCGAGCGTCGCGGCTGGACCCAAGTGGGGCCCGACGATGAATGGAACTTCTACTGGTCCTTCACACAAAATTGCCGAACAGTTTTCAGCATCGAGAGCGGCTACCGAATGAGCGACAACCAAATGATAAATCACTTCCCAAACCATTACGAACTGTCGCGTAAAGATTTATTAGTAAAAAACATCAAGAGGTATAGAAAGGAGCTGGAGAGAGAAGGTAATCCCTTGGCTGAAAAAACAGACGTTGCATTACCTAACGGACAAGTGATTACCCGCTATTTACATTTAGATTTTATACCAGTGACGTACGTACTGCCGGCCGACTACAACATGTTTGTTGAAGAATACAGAAAGTCCCCTCAGAGTACATGGATTATGAAACCGTGCGGAAAATCACAGGGCGCAGGAATATTTCTTATAAATAAACTATCGAAACTTAAGAAGTGGTCCCGTGAAGCGAAAACTCTATTTCATCCCCAATTGACCAGTAAAGAAAGTTACGTAATATCGCGTTACATCGACAACCCGCTCCTAATTGGCGGGAAGAAATTCGACCTACGACTGTACGTACTGGTGACGTCATTCCGCCCTCTAAAAGCGTATTTATTCCAACATGGCTTCTGTAGATTCTGTACAGTGAAATATGACACGAGTGTCACTGAGCTCGATAATATGTACGTACACCTGACTAATGTGAGCGTACAGAAGCACGGTGGTGATTACAATAGTCTGCACGGCGGGAAAATGAGTATCCAGAATTTCCGTTTGTATTTGGAAGGTACGAGAGGGCGCTCAGTAACCGACAGATTGTTTGCAGAAATGCAGTGGCTTATTGTTCACTCTCTGAAAGCTGTCGCCCCCGTGATGGCTAACGATCGCCACTCCTTTGAATGTTACGGATACGATATTATAATAGACAATACTCTCAAGCCTTGGCTTGTAGAGGTGAATGCTTCACCGTCACTACAGTCGACGACTCATAATGATAGAATATTGAAATACAAATTAATAGATAACATTGTGTCTGTGGTTGTACCACCTGATGGCATCCCGGACGCGAGGTGGAACAAGATCCCCACTGCCGAAGCGCTCGGTGACTTTGAACTGTTGATTGATGAGGAACTCATGGAAAAAGAAGACGCTAATTCGCGCTACAACAAGTACCATCGTGTTAGATCATAATTTAGTAACAATTTTCTAATAATTATCTTGTATTATATTATTAAATAAAAAATCAAACCCACTTTAACTGTTTTATTCAATAACCAATCCAACTAGAATGCACATAACACAATATTTGAAATATATTTTAGTTTTTGCGAGAACGTAGATCCATCTCCCCCTTGTACATAGAATCTTCGTCGATGAGTATTTGAAAATCCCCTAAAGCCTCAGTGGTGGGCGTTTTGTTCCAGCGTGAGTCCGGGATCCCGCCCGGAGGCAGAACTACCGATAAAAGATTATCCAGGAGCTTGTACTTGAGTATCCTGTCGTTAACCGTCGTGGCCGTCATCGATGGGGAGGCGTTCACCTCAATAAGCCACGGCTTTAAGTTATCGTCTATGATTATGTCGTAACCGTAACACTCGAAGCAATGGCGGTCATTCGACATAACATGTGCCACGGCCTTTAATGAGTGCACTATCAACCACTGTATGCTCTCAAACAGACGGTCGGTCACTTCCCGACCCCGGGTCCCTTCCAAATAGAGCTTTAAATTATGTATGCCCAGCTTCCCCCCGTGCTCACTATTGTAGTCGCTGCCGTGTTTTTGCACGCTGACGTTCGTTAGGTGTACATACATGTTATCGAGCTCAGCGACGCTCGTGTCGTATTTCATTGTGCAAAATCTACAAAATCCATTCCGAAACATGTAAGCTTTTAAAGGGCGGAACGACGTAACGAGGACGTAAATCCTTAAATCGAATTTCTTCCCTCCGATAAGAAGCGGATTATCTATATAGCGTGATATGACATAAGTATCTTTACTCGTGAGATGATGCTGTAAGTATTTCTTCGATTCCCGAGACCATTTTTTCAGTTTCGACAGTTTGTTTATAAGGAAAATGCCGGCGCCTTGGGATTTGCCGCAAGGCTTCAAAATCCAGGTTGTTTGAGGATATTTTCGGTACTCCTCGACAAACATGCTGTAGTCGGAAGGCAGTATGAACGTTACCGGAATGAAATCTAAATATAAATAGCGAGTGATGACTTGCCCGCTCGGGAGTTTTACTTCAGTTTTTTCCGCAAGGGAATTACAGTCTTTTTCCAATTCTTTTCTGTATCTCTTTATGTTTTTTACGAGTAAATCTTTACGCACTAGTTCGTAGTGGTTTGGGAAATGGTTGATCAATTGATTATCGCCGAGGCGTAACCCATTCTCTATACTGAATATAGTTCGGCAATTCACTGTATTTGCCCAGTAAACGTTCCAGTCTTCCTCTGGCATTACTTGGGTCCATCCTCGTCTCTTGAAGGTGTTAATCACTATAGATTTATCGAAATCTGTACAGAAATTCATATGCTTCCCATCGTGTGGTGCACTCGTTAGACGGTAGATAGTAGCTACAGATTTCTTGCTGTGTGACGGCACTATTCGCGAAGGCCGCATCATTGTTATTGAAGAATACGAAAAAAAAAATCGTTTGTATTTGTATTATTCTTGAATTGTAGCAATAAAATTAAAATAAACCATGACCGTCCTATTTTTGACAGTAATACTCGATTGTCATGTTAGTAAACGTCGTTGTCATGGAAACCTAAAGTTATATTTTTAGGGGAGAAAGGGAAGGAAGTAATTTTGTAAATCCTTGTTTGCCATAGAGAATTATAGTGAATCTAATTCCGTAGCCGACTGCAGGCGGCAACTGCAGGCGACGTGTCGTTGCGACTGGTTTCTATGAACTTCTATGAAATACCTTCCGTAGCTAGCAACACGTCGCCTTCATATCAACCCATTTCATATCATAGAAACCCGTCGTGTCACCTGCAGTTTCCATATGCGAAAGACGTTGGTAAGTAAACGTTTTTTAGCGCACCATTTCCAAGTGCCACTAAGTAGCTACTGCCTTACATTAAAGTTCATTTTATAAAATGCATAAATTATAAGAAACTAGTTGATAAGCGCTACTAGAATCAGAAAGCTTTTCTTCGCTGTTTCAATGTTCAAGAATGATAAACAGCCAGTTCTTATAAGAGGCTATACTTTCGCAAAATAGACGCTGAACAACGGCTTATCCGAAGTAAGGGACTTATAACATCCTGGAGCAAACAACTTATATCTTAACGCTGGAGTTTTCAGGTTAAGGATTTCCGGAACTAAGTAGACGCTTCGATACTTTGCTCATCCGTCAAATGCAGAGACGAAAATATTCAAGATGTTTACTTTAATATGAAACGGGATGTTAGTGAGCTTAGGATATCAATTCAAATGTATATTATCCACACGTACATTTCGATTTTGAGAATTCGTTGATGGGCCATAAAATATTTATTTTACGATGGTACCTATAATATTGCACGATTCATAATGCGAAGCATTACAGAGTGCTTTGCGATCAAACAATTTGTTTTGCCTCCTTTCTGCAACTGTTTATTTTTACACTCCTGCTAGTACACAGAACCTGCGGACGGTGAGCGATGGGTAGCTCGCCGTCCGATTAGGACCAGGCCCGGGTCAACGGCGCGTTGTGTTCCACGCGCGCCTCAAAGAGATGTCGGCAGCCAGAACTAACCTACTGGCAAGCACTCCTGTCATAAGCCATGCGTGTGGTGAACGAGGTTCACGAGAGGGTTGATGTATTGTGCGCAAAAGTTACATTATACATAATATGTTATTTAGATGTAGGTTAGGATTAAGGATTTAGTATGTAATTTTATAGGATGTAGTTTAGGGATTTAGCATGTACTTAAGCCCACTCTATCGCATTGGATCACAGATCTGTAATGGTAGTTGTAGGTAAGATTTGCGTAAATAAATAAATAAATGTCAGCACCAATTGACGGGGTCCTTTAGGGCCAATGCCTGCCGGGGTTGCGAGTTATCCGAAAGGGATATCGTGGCCCCGGCACATAGGCAACGGAAGGAACACGGGTGGGTTTTGGTCAGCAAAAGTCTGACATGCCCTCCCGCTCCACCCAAAGCGGGAGAAGTTATTTGATAATTTGTCAAGCTCAAAAAAAAAAAAAAAGGCGGAGCCCTATTGAAAATGGCTCTTAAATTCAAAGTAGTTTCATTATGATTAATAAAAAACTAACTAATGTAATTAATAAATGCGGACGAATTTTTTGATGCCCTATGATTGTTCCCCCCCCACCCCTTTCTTATATACTTGTACATATTATTATTATTATTTTAAGTCTGTTAGTTTTTAAATTGTTTCATAGTTAAATAATAATAAAATTACAAATAAATGAAAAAAAAACTATTTAAAACTAATGTAATATCTTTAACTATATTATATATTTTTCCAACTTCGACCCTCTTCCGTTGCCTAGCAACCAACAAAGCAAACCTGAATAGTCTTTGACAGTACGTAAAGATTGCGATGTGAGAAATTTAACCATATTGATGGGTAATATTTTTGAATGAGCGATTTGAGGCGTGCGCTTTTGGGTTATCCAATTTTTTATTTTTTTTTTAGATTTTGTGCTCCTCACCATGCAGTCACCAAATCCATAGAGTCCGCGCCACCACTCACGTCCAATAGTCGCGGCGCTAGCGTCTATGTCATTGCATCAATTTGCATTTTTTTTAATGTAGTTCCACAACTTTCCGCCGGACTTCAATGGTGGCGTGGTCTCTAGTATCAAAATCATATAGCTTTTTTATTGTATCTCATACATAGTATAATATAAAAAATTATTTCAGTTAATATACAACTTACTGTTTTAATGTTTTTCATGTACTTGTCTAAAGCACAGTTACCTAAATAAATGATTTCTATTTCAAACACAAATGCTCTATCCGGTTCTATTTCCAGCCTCAGTCAAAATACCCTTACTTAAATTAATAACACACGGTAAGCTAATCCACATTGCATTCGTAATCAGCGTCATAAATTAATGGCGTTTCCAAATGGCCGACAACTGGCGAAACGTGGCACATGTAAATTCCACTTGAGCTTAGTGGCCATAAATTCATTTATTATTCGAACTTTACGCCCACTACTTATCTTGCTTCCCTGCTAATTCAGGATAGGCTGTGCGTTGAATTCGTCATCATTGATTGGGAAAAGTTCAAGCATGACTGCAACTAAGATTTTTGTAAAATATATACCTACATATTATAAATTAAAGTCACTTTTCGTCTGTCTGTGTGACCGCGTTGTTCTTAAGGTGTGTCCAAACATTGAGCGGCAATCGTGCGCGGCTGCCGCGCGTAGTCTGCCGCGCTGTGTTTGGACGACTGCCGCGCGCGAACGCTCCTGCCGCGCACAAACATTTTTAGGAAACATTCGTCACTAATTGTGTCTGGATGTATTTCTGCGGACGTATTAAAGGCAAGGCAGATTGATATAACCAACTGAAGTGCGCGGCGTGCCTCGGATGTGCCGCGCAGTACTGTCGCGCAAAAAATTGTCGGTTTGGTCCTATCTAGAGCGCGGCAAAAATGTGTCTTGCAAACGGTTTTTATGCGCTTTTCACCATCATTTAGAGAATTTATTCTTCGAGAAGGTCTTTCCTCAACTATGTTGGGGACGGCTTCCAGTCAAACCAGATGCAGTTGTATACCCGTATTTTCTATAGAGCGACTGCCTATCTGACCTCCCTATTCCAGTAACTGGGTAACACGATACCTCTTGGTAAGACAGGTTGTCAGACTTTCGGGCTTCTGACGACCCATAAATATTGTCAAAGATCCAAGAATACAAGCGGCTAAGCGGACCAACGGCTTAACAAGCTTTCCGAGCCACGGAGGAGTCTCAGTATGTTAAGATGGCCACCCATCCACGGACAGACTGCGGCAAGCGTAGCTTGGTAGCTTAACCATGCGGCTGTTATAACTTAGCTTAAAAATGTCTGTACCTATATTCAAATTACAACTTTGACATTGTATGAAATGGCTATAAACGTACTTAATTTTACTGACTGTACCTACAAACTGTTGTCTTCAAACAGCCGAACCACTGAAGATACAAACATGTCGAACATTATGAACCTTAAAGACTTTAAAGACGTGAACTAACTAATTATTTTTCGAAACATAAGCCTAAACAAGTCCAACGGGTGGGTCGCTGCAACAGCTCACTGTTTGCATATAAATAACACCTGTATTATCCCAAGGCTTATTCAGAGGTGTTCATAATGTGCACCTAGATTTCGCCAGTAATTTTTGAAGTCCCATGTAACAGGAGGCGAGTCTGTTGCCATCAAACGGGCACGAAACTACTGAGAAATTCCAAATGAAAGACCCAGTCGACCCAATCGAACCCAGGACCTGATGCTACGCAGTAGCACTTGCGATCACTAGACCAACAAGCCAGGCTCACTGTTTGCTCCTAAGTAATAAAACAAAATGATTAAAATCTATTGTAATCATCACCATCGTAAATTGCCAAATAGCCGGCAACAAGCGCCGCGCAACGTGTAAACGCCACTTGGACTTAGCGCCCATAAATTCATTTATTATTAAACATTACGGCCATTTACGGCCACTTATCTCCCTCTCCACTAATTCACGCCGATAGGCCGTGCGTTTGGCCGTTATTTGCAACTCAATGTGCGTCTTCGTATGAATAATTCAATCAACAGGAGAGGTGGAATGAGCTCAGGATATTAATGTTAGTATTTTTTTCTTACTTTCGTATTTATAAGGGTTTATGCAGAAGAAACGTAGCACAGTATCATTTAAGCCGATGAACGTGAGTCATCAAAATTATGTTGCGTTTGGTAACCTGCAAATTGGAAGATGGCGCCACGTTGAGAGAACAAAATAAAAAAATCCTCAATTGGTTTTGAGTAGTGTATTATGACGTTTGTTACAGATAGGAATTATCCTCGCACTTAAGCCCTATTTAAACGATGCAAATTTCTTGCCTGTGGCATAAAATTAAATTAAAGCAACAAATGACTTGCTTCGTCTAAACACTGATTGGTTAGACGGTGCAATTTTTATTGTTGCTTCAACTTAAAGTAATGTATAAATCCTACCGTGTAAATCAGGCGTTATAGTTGAGATATTTTTCATCACCGTAGAGTTTTATTTGCCCTAAGTATATTGGAACATTTTCATAAATGATTTCCACAGAACCGTGAGAGCGTTGACATGGCAAAGATACAGCGCAGTGATAGGGAATACAATTTCATTCTAGCGAAATAGTGTCGATAGAGGAACTTATTGAAAGTGGACCGATCTCGCATAGATATGTTCATGTTACAGTGTGAATGGATATCGTTATGGAAATAATTTCCCTGAAGGATTTCCAGAGCTTTCCGCAGTTAAAAACATTGTACCTGGGCGACCGAGCTCTGCTTTGGGTAAAATGCTCATTAATAGTACAGGATAGTTCATACTAATTTCATGCTGCCATGATACGGCACTTACTAATTCCATGCTGCCATGTCATGTTACTCTAAGGTCGCCAGCTTGTTCTAAACTTTGGGCGACCGAGCTCTGCTCGGGTGAAAATACGGAGAAAACGAATTTTCCCAGATATGAGACTAGCTAGATCGATTTTTCGCCCCAGTTCCCCCTTCATTGCAATTTTCATCGAAATCGTCAGAGCTGTGATTACAAATAGAGAACGTGATTACAAATATAATATACAAATATTGCTCGTTTAATAATTATGATTTCCTATAAATTATCTAACTGTTGAATTCACATGCGGTATGAATCAAATGGACCATTTTGTATATGTACGTAGATTTTGTTCCATTATCTTATACTGAACGGTTTTATTAAGCTCCTTTACATGTCTGAACAACATGGGAACAAAAGAAGTATGCAGGAGACGCTGATTTCCATTATTTCACACCCACAGTTTACTGACAATGTCATTAAATCTAACACCAACGTACTATTATGTCTGGGGAAAGGATTTATGAGTATTTTTTGTATAGAAAATAGTAAGACGAATATTATAAGATAAACAGGGTGGGGCAAAAGTAATGTCATAGCCTCATAATGTCATTGTGATTTGATACATATTTTGTAGACAGATAGAGAATTTTTTGACAATGCAATGGAGCGATAGACACAGTCACACAGCTTAGACAACAATGGGGATTTTGAAACATCAATTTCCAGGCTTTGTGATCTCACGTTTTGCCGACGTAAACTGGCCGGCCAGATCGCCAAATATGACGACGCCTGCAGACTCTTTTTGAAATCTTACGTTTACCACAACAAAACAAAAGAAAAAAATCACAAATTTGGAGGTTGTTTTGCGAGCAACAATTCAAAATGCCGTTTAACGAGCACAAATGTGCATCAACTCAGGAGGTGGTCATTTTACCGATACGACTTAATAGTCAAAAAAATGGTATCGGTACGTGTGTGAACTTGGTGTGTGAACACACACATCTTCACACACCAAGTTCAAACACCTTTAAAGAACCTTTCCGTGAAAACAGAGCCTTACTTTTTTTCATTTCCAACAAAATGGCAGCCAATTCACATTATGACATTACATTTGCCCCACCTTGTCTATGGAGAGAAGATATAAGAGAGGGGATATTTATAAGGATTATGTAAGGAGCGTAGCAGGTGGCGTTCTATTATTTCTGCTTACCCCCATGGGAAGAAGGCGTGAGTTTATGTATGTAAGTAAAATAATAATAAAATAGTAACAAAGCCAAAAGAATTTTGAAAAAAGTAATTGATTGTTTTTGCGCAAATCTGGAAAATACATCCAGACAAACATACAAACGAACAAACATTCTAAATACTATATTTTCGGCATCAAACTGGTCCCACACCTCGTAGCAATTACTTTTTTGCTAGTCTTTATATCAAATTGAAAATTAGTCATTAATCATGTACCTACCTTTATTGTTTCAAAAGCTCTCAGGTTATCTTTCTAAAAGTACACTTTTAGAACACATGTTAAAAATAAATCGTTGGAAAACGTGTGAGAAAGCAAATAGAATCACTTAAACTACAGTGCGGAAGTTGGTCAGGATTTATTGCTTCCTTGGTACAGTTAGCACTGTACTACGATTCTTTGGAACATGTGTTTTAAAGCTGTGTGTGATAAAAACAAAGTAGTTATAGATGATACTTTCGTGAATCTGATTCATTTTTAGAGTTTCATACCCTATGGGTACGGAACTCTAAAAATGTGTAGAGTACACATTTTTAGAGACGGGAATATATTACTAAGCCGTGTGTCTATCTGTCTGTCTGTCTTTTTTTCTGTCACAGGGCTCTATCTTTAGAACCGTAATAGGAATAGTCGGATGTTTATAGTGCATAGACTCATGTGGATACCTCCTTAGGTTATAATATTCAATGTCACACAAGCACTACGTAATCTCTCTCCGACTGAAATATCTTTCACATTCTAGCTTCTGCCCGTGACTTCGTCCGCATGTTTTAACATAAAGTTTTATAAATACTTGGCAAAACTGTAGCTTCCCAATAAAAGTGAAATAATTTTTGGAATGGGATCAGTGGTTCAGACGATTACCCCCTTCATATAAAACTCACTACTTTTGTTTCTACTTTTTTACTTTTACTGTTACTGTTTTTACTTTTACTGTTTTTACTTTTTTATTAGTATAGATCAGTGCTTCTCAAAGTTGGCGATAACGCCCCCTTGTGGGCGCTGGAGGCCGAGAGGGTAGGGGGCCCAGAAGAAATGGAGGGGTGTTAAAGTGGTTTAGGGGGGCGATGGCTGATTTGTAATTTTATCTACTTAATATTTTAAAATTCACTGAATTTAAATCTACCTATACACAACATCAATAATTTAGTTTATATTTCTGTCCTGTTAGATTGAACTAAAAATATTTAACATAGATTTCGTAGGATAGCCCATGAGCAATCAAATTTTAACAAGGCGATTTGTGCAATCCTGTATCAATCGGCTGGTTCATCGATACTTGTTCTTACTTGCTCAGTACGATTGAACGTCGAATGACATAAACGAGTTTGCGTTCTAATTGCTCTCACTTGTAAAAAAGTCTATTTTGGAATGTAAGTAAATCCAGACCAGACTAATATAGCACACTGCAATTAAATGAATTAAAGTAATTGCGGTTTTTAAGCTGTGGTAAAGTAAAATAAATGGGGGGCGCTGAAAAATAATTGATTTTCAAAGTGGGCGGTAGATGGAATAAATTTGAGAACCTCTGGTATAGATATTATACCTCTTTATAATATTTGTATAGGTACCATCGAAAAAGTTCATATCTAACCACCGTAAGGACCATTCTTGCTTGCAGCGCTCGGCGGCTATAGAACCGGGCCGGTAACAGATGTGGTCATTGTGTTCACGGGATTTTCTTTTGAAACTGGTTAGATATAAACTTCTTTGATGGTACCTATCTGTACCTAGACAATTGAATGTATTTGTTTCGTGCTGGGATTGAATCTGTGGCATGCAGTGCAGAAGCCAATAAATATCACCCCTCAGGCACATATTAGTACAGACGGTTCACTCCGCAAAATCATGTAAATAAAAGTAAAGTGCAATTCAGGTCGCACAGCGCGAATTACCTACAGTTATATTTATTCACCAAGAAGTTGCCTCTCTCTCTATCGCGTAACTTTTGTATCTTCTGACTACGTTACGTCCACTGAATTTGACAAGGCGAACCCGCCGCGTACCTTCATGTAGCTTTATACCTAAAATGCAAAGTGAACCACATGGTTCACTTTGCATTTCGGAAGCACCTCAAGCACAGATGAATACACATGTATTCATCTGTGCTTGAGGTGCTTCCGATTGCGATTGTGTTACGTAATCGGGTTGCAGGTGAGATGTCATGCTTGACGGAGCGTGGTCATCAATACGAGGGCCACACTGAAAGTTTTTAGAACGGGCCACTTGTAAACGTAAAAAAATAAGTAAATTTTTTGAAAATTGAACTCTTTGCCAATATTATTATGTACCTATGTATTTTATTCATTTTTATTTTGTTTACGATTTGGCGGCAAATTGAAAAATTGTCTGTGTCACATCAGCATGAATTTAAACGCGAGAAAATTTTCGTACAATGATTTTTTATGACTTTCGATGTCATTTAAGTCAACAATAAAGTTATGATAGACTTCGATTGGCGTTTCACGATGAAGCCCCATCTCGTGCCACTGTTTACAACTGGTTTAACGAGTTTAAACGTGGTCGCACTAATCTCACCGATGATCTGCGTGAGGGACGGCCTTCTGCGGAGACGAATGAAGATAACATCAGTGTTGTGCGGCATATGATAGAGACTGACAAAAGAGTGACATAGCAGCAGATTCGGACAAGCTTAAGCATCGGTATGAGTCAAGTGCACAAAATCCTCCAAGAACCTCCAGATCCAGAGACCCCATAATTTGACAGATGCCCAAAAACTCCGGCGTGTTGATTGGTGTCGTGAAATGGTTCAAAGATTTAATGGAGGTGACTCAAATGCTGTGTTCGACATACCTACGGGTGACGAAAGCTGGATTTATTGTTATAATCCTGAAACTAAGTGTTGGGGAATTTTAGGTGAACTCTTCAAGGAAACTCCAAATATGCTGATAATTAGTCAAACATGTATTGCCTCACTGACGAACAAAAATGGAAGGGGAGATGACAAGAAAGTACAGATAGTCCTTACATCTAACTACAAGCTAATTAGTATGCACCGTTGATTTGCTCATTCTAAACGAGCAGGCGTCGGCTCGAACATGCCCCCAGACGTTGGAAGCAGCAGGGGCGCTTTCAACCAGACGCAGAATCAACGGGCAGTGGGCAAATCCTGTTAAAGGCTCTTCTGACGACTCCAGCGGATGTTTTGACGTCTGCCACACGAACAATTCCATCCGACCCTGGATGGACGGCGATGACTCTTCCCAGTCTCCATTTAAGAGGAGGAAGGTGGTCCTCCTTTATGATCACCAAAGAACCCAGCTTCAGTGTGTCTTTGCAGGTATGCCACTTAGTCCTTTGCTGCAGCTCGGACACAAACTCCTTACTCCAACGAGTCCAAAAATGCTGGCGTAGCTGCTCGATTCGTTGGAAACGAGACAATGAAGCAGTGGAGTGGTTCAGTAGATCGTGCTGCGGAAGTGACATCAGCGGCCGGCCAATAAGAAAATGACCCGGAGTCAGTGGGATGCAGTCAGCTGGATCGGATGACAGCGGCGTCAGTGGACGTGAATTTAGTATCGCCTCAATTTGGACTAATGTGGTGTTAAGCTCTTCAAAAGTTAATTTACAATTTCCCAACACTCGCCTGAGATGATATTTGGTTGACTTTACACCCGCTTCCCAGAGTCCGCCAAAATGAGGAGTATACGCTGGTATAAAATGGAATTTAATTCCGTCATTAGCCAATTGCTCGCCCAAGGAATTGCAATTAGATTTAAGGAACTTCGAAAGTTCGTTGCAGGCACCGACGAAAGAGGTACCGTTGTCGGAGTAGATGTCACTGGGTTTTCCCCGTCGCGAGATGAATCTAGATAAAGCTAGTAAATATTTATTGCTGGTTAAGTCACTCACCAGCTCTAAGTGAATAGCCTTAGTGGTGAAGCACACAAAGATGGCTATGTACACTTTAACTAGCCTGCATCCCCGACCTTGCCTACTAGCAGCCATGATGGGACCCGCATAATCCACACCAGTGCTTTCAAAAGGATAACCACCTGGAAGGAGACGCTGCTGTGGCAAATTACCCATCAAAGGAGTAACTGTTCTACCCGACATGCGACAACATCGCACGCAATTACGATAACAATTCTTAGCTAGGCTTCGTCCGCCTATGGGCCAGTATGAGTCCCTAATTGAAGCCAGCAATAACTGAGGGCCTGCATGCATCAGCTTTACATGTTCAAATTCGAATAGTAACTTCGTAAATTTGTGAGTGGACTGTAAAAGAATAGGGTGCTTTTTATCAAAAGCAAAAGTTGAGTTTGCTAAGCGTCCTCCGACACGCAGGATTTTATTATTATCTAAGAATACGTTAAATTTTAAAAGGGCGCATTTATAAGGCAACTTCTGATTATTAATGAGTAACTGATACTCAGGAAAAGACTCAATTTGGCTTTTAATTATTATAATATTTAATGCTTCCTGCAACTCGACTTGTGATAAAAATTTACCGATAGAAGGAACTTTCCTACACAATTTTATAAATCTTAAAACTGTTGCTATACTACGGATCAGCCTTAAATAACTAGAAAAACTATTAAAATCGATGAATGTATGACATTGACTATTATCACTAACACTGGCGCTCATTATAACATGAGGTCGAGTTTCAGGCAGCTTGTCTGGCTCTAACGATTTATGTTGAGACGGCCAATGAGACTGGACTTGCTTCAAAAAACTGGGACCACTCCACCACAAGTCCAAAGATTGCAGAATACTAATATCCACGCCACGAGATATTAGGTCTGCTGGGTTCTTGGCGGTTGGGATGTGTCGCCAAGTACAGTGTCCTGCCTTATCTAAAACTTCAGCAACGCGATTGCGCACGAATGGCTGAAGCTTTGAAGGTAACATCTGCAACCATCCCAACACGACGGTGGAGTCAGTCCAACAATAAACATGACTAAACTTGAGTCGCAGTGAACTCACAACCTTCTCGCACAAACGAGCTCCGACTACGGCGCCACACAATTCCAGTCTTGGAATGGTGGTCGGCTTAATCGGTGCAACTCGACTTTTAGCGGCTAACAGCCGAACCATGTACTCACCCTGATCATTGGCACTACGTACATAGACGCACGCACCATACGCACGCTCAGATGCGTCTGTGAATACGTGTAGTTCCAGTGTAGTAAATGCATTACATATAACGAGTCGTGGAACGCGATAATTATTGATAAGCGGCAATGCTTTAATAATAGCATTCCAACTAGCATTAAGTGCCGGCGTTAATGGCTCATCCCACGAGAGTTTGTCTAACCACATCCGTTGTAAAAACATTTTCATTGTGACTACGCAAGGAGATAAAAGTCCTAGGGGGTCAAAAATACGTGCTATGGCAGAAAGTATATCACGCTTTGTAACAGAATCCGTAGAAGGTAACGTTACACTTGAAAATCCAAATTCATCGGAACTAGAAAACCAGTCAAGCCCTAATAACTTATTGGGTTCATTAGATCCCATATCTAAATCTAATGACGACTGAGAAGCTCCGGAGACTAATTTAGGAATGTTAGACCTCCACTTTCTAAGCGGCATGCAAGCAGATGCTAGTGCGTTGGTGACCTGTGTGCGAATAAACATAGCTTCATTTAAATCATCAGCTCCAGTCAACAGGTCATCAACGTAAAAATCATGCTTGATGACGTCAGCAATCCTATCTCTGCTACTTGAGGATGACTCACCCACAGAACCCGAAGTGATCTTAGTGTCATTGGTTTGATAGTCCATCCCTATTTGCTTGAGGCAACGTGTAGCAAGAAATGGTGCACTAGCCGTACCATAAGTGACGGTATTCAATTTATAAACCTTGACAGGATGGTCTGCATTATCACGCCACAAGACCTGTTGCAGATACCTATCAGATGGGTGGACGTATATACATCTATACATCTTCGCAACATCAGCTGACAAGACGTACTTGTGTTGTCGAAACCGAAGAAGTATAGACATAAGATCGTCCTGCACTGTAGGACCCACCATCTGCACGTCATTGAAGGATACTCCTGAAGAAGTAGCAGAGCTTGCATTAAAAACTACACGCAGCTTGGTAGTTGTGCTACTTTCACGCAGTACCCCGTGGTGTGGTATGAAATATCCACTGGGACTGTCATTATCCTTTTTTTCGGTCATATGTCCTAAAGTCTCATATTCAGACATGAAGTCACGATATAACTTACCGAAATCAGGCTTGGACTTCAGTCTGCGTTCTAGGGAATATAAACACTTAGAAGCCCTTTGGAAAGATTCTCCTAAAATAGAAGGATTTTGCTTAACAGGAATACGAACACAAAAATGACCGTTCTCTGAACGCGTCGTATTCTTGACAAAATGCTCCTCACACAACTTCTCCTCGGGTAAATAATGTGAAGATTGTGAATTAATCTCTTCCAGATTCCAGAATTTTTCTAAATCGGTTCGAATTTTATTTAAGTCACCGTTACTATGGGAATCTGTTTGAGTAAAATTGCATGAAATATTATTGGTCATTAATTTACCATTATTATAAGTAACAGGGCCAGAAACAATCCAGCCTAGCAACGTATCACACAACACTGGCTTACCTACTCCTAGTCTAATTCTCTGTGAACCAACCAAGTCCCAGAAGAGATCCGCTCCTATTAAGACATCTACTTCTGAAGGCTTGTAAAAGGTGGGGTCAGCCAAACAGATATTATCTGGTATATTCAGGTCAGAAATGTCTACTTCACGACAGGGCACAACAGTCGTTAATGATGGCAAAACAAAACAATAAAACTTAGCAACATAACTATTGTCTAATGACGTCATTTTTACATGACATGTTTTGCCTACACGTGAACTTACGTTATTAATGCCATAGACCGAACCATTTATCTGACTAGTATTTAAGTTAAGCCGTGTACATAATCGTTCCGTCATAAAACACGATGTGCTACCACTATCAAGCATGGCTCGCACTATATGCTCACGATCATTGTGATCACATAACTTGATAAGAGCGGTGGATAATAACACAGCGTGTTGTTTACGCTCACTACTTAACGAACTGAGATCCGCAGACAAAGTTAAATTATTTGCACTCACATTAGTGCTAGCCACGGCGTCAGTGGGTGATGACGTTGATACGGAATGGGACGAGCTACCGTGTGATTTGTTGTCATTATTGCAAGAATTCGCCGTACCTTTATTCTGCGACGAATGAATCAAAGTGTTATGTCGGCGCTTACATATCTTGCATCTCGGCTTTTTGCATCGGTTAGCAAAGTGACCTGCATGAAAACAGTTATAACACACTTTATAGTTAGGTATTAATTTGAGTCGGGCGTCTATGCTAAGTGCATGGAATTGTGAACAACAGCTTAAAACGTGATCAGCTTTACAGTGTGGACACAACTTACTTAATTCAGTGCTATTATTAAAATCTTGTGATACAACCATAGATTTCATCTTATTAGTATTTGAACTAGACTTAGCGGGGGTGGGATTACTACTATTTCGTGCCGTTTCTAATGTTTCTAACAAGTCAGCGCGAAACCGAATGAATTGAATGAGCGCAGCGAATGTTATTGTGCTATCTTTGTCTATACGACCTTTGTGCTCCTCCCACTCACGATAAGTTAATTGATCCAGCTTCCGAGTTACTATGAATATTAATAAAGTGTCCCAATACTTGACGGGCTCATCTAACGATTCCAACGCACGGAGATTTTTATTAAGTTGGTCAATCAATCCTTTCAAAGCAACAGAGGACTCCTTTGCAATAGCATTCAAATTAAATAAGGATGACACATGATTTTGAACTAACATCCTTTTGTTATCGAAACGATCACAAATTAGTTTCCAAGCTGTATCGTAATTGGTTGCGGAAAACTCAATCGCATGGATTACAACAGCAGCAGATCCTTCCAGGGACGCTCGCAAATAATGGAATTTGTTAATTTGATCGATATCATCATTACAGTGAATGAGGCTAGTATAAGTGTCACGGAACTCTAACCAATTGGTAAAACTCCCATTAAATTTAGGTAACTGTATTGTGGGCAACTTAACAGGCTTACGTTGACTGATACGGGTACATTTTTCACTACTTATCGACTCATTTTCGTTGTTATACTTACATAACAGCTCCTGTGACCTAGACAGGGCTTTGTAATATTGTGAATCAAATTCAGTACGCTCAGAGAATTGAGCTTTAACATCTTCTACCAGACATTCTAATCGCAACTGTACCTCATCGTAATGCTCATACAAAGACTCGATTCTTCCAATTCTTAACTGCAATTCCTTGACCTCACAACTGGTTAACTCCTTGTCACTGGATGCATCAAGGTAATTTATAAATGCAGTTAAGCGTCCTTTGAAACTTCCTCGTTTTTTGACTAGTTCTCTTTCTTCGGACATACTGGGAATCGAATGTATTCAACCTGGAATTTGTATAATAACAACTTAGGTATGTCTTTATACAATACCTAAATAACTTAATTTAAGGTACCTACGTTTAGCTACAATGGTATAACAATTTAACCAACGATGTTAATCCTGTAAATATGTAGTGACTTCTACCTGTTGTAAATATTATAAATACAAAATGAGAATTTTAATTTTAGACTTTTATTTTAGCTACATAAATTCCTCAAAAATTTAACACTTAATTACGTAACGTCGAACGTTAAGACAACACACTAACAAAATAATACATTCAATTGACTAATACGGTTTAATTAACTGAATAACTTGACTTTAAGACTTGCAATATCCATCTAACACCAACCTACGCTCTAATAACTAATGAATATGAATAGTTAACTAAAATACTGCTATACAATTATAAATGTAGTAAAATATCTACTGGACTTAATAAAAGAACATATAATCGTATTTGCAAAATAAGTATCATCAAATAAATGATAAGTACTAGAAACTATTCACAGTCCAAATAATAATATTTTAATTTGAACAATTTAGGTATTTAGGCAAATAAAACACTAACCTTTTTAAATCCTTAATTATAGTTAAATACTTAGGGTACTACCTGAACGAGTGTTGGGTGATGATATTTTAAATAAATATTCTTAACACCGTAAATTAGCTTGAAGTCCTTTGTTCACAGTCACGTTGCCGGTTTATAACCTCCTCGGCAAAACTCCACAGTAATTATCCAAATCCACTGATTTTTAGCAAATCTTCATGTAATTACCAATCCGGCTCGGTAATGGACCAAAATGTTGGGGAATTTTAGGTGAACTCTTCAAGGAAACTCCAAATATGCTGATAATTAGTCAAACATGTATTGCCTCACTGACGAACAAAAATGGAAGGGGAGATGACAAGAAAGTACAGATAGTCCTTACATCTAACTACAAGCTAATTAGTATGCACCGTTGATTTGCTCATTCTAAACGAGCAGGCGTCGGCTCGAACACTAAGAGACAGTCTGCTGTCTGGGTGTTTCCTTCCGAGGAGTTGCCAACTAAAGTGAACAGAGAGTCGAAGCGTGGGAAAAAAGATGGTGGCCTCGTTCTTCGGAAGGACAGGTCATTAAGCAACAATTGTTTTAGAGGATCGAAAAACAGTTACTGCAGTGGTACACTAACAATTGTTTGCCACTTGGAAAAAGTTCGGGAGAAACGACCTCGCAGCAGGAACCTCCTTCACCACGACAACGCCTCGTCGCACACCGCCAAGCAAACAATCGACTACTTGGCGACATCAGACGTGGAATTACTGGGTCACCCACCCTATAGCAACCTCTACTTCGCAACTACGTTACCTCGCAACTTGCGATTTTTATTTATTTCCAAAAATAAAATAAAACTTCGAGGAAAACGTTTTATGGACGCCGAGGAAGTAGTGGCTGCGTTTCAAAATGCCGTCGAAGAGAACCCTTTTTTTTGGGTGGGAAATCATCAAATGACTTCTCCCGCTCTGGGCAGAGCGACAGGGCGTGTCAGACTTTAACTGACTAAAACCCACCCGTGTTCCTTCCGTTGCCTGTGTGCTGGGGCCGCGATATCCCTTTCGGAAAAACCCGCAACCCCAGCAGGCGTTGGTCCTTACGGACCCCGTCAGTTGGTGCTGACATCCCTTTGAGGCGCGCGTGGAATACAACGCGCCGTCGACCCGGGCCTGGTCCTTATCGGACGGTGAGCTGCCCATTGCTCACCGTCCGCAAGCCCGCGCCTACGATGGCCGAAAATCGGCTCGCGACTCCCGACGCCCGGGGCGTCACCTGCGGCGACTAGGGGAGTGAGGGCGCGAATCTTGCCTCTCCCTCGCGCACTCCGCCTCCTCCTTCGCGAGCATTACTGCTTCGCAGAAGGAAGTGACGGCCTCCCATGCACTCTCGCTCCGGACTATGGCCTGAACCAGGGCCGGACGCGAGAGATCGCCGCCGCCGCCGATCGCCTCCGTGAAGACACGGCGGTGCTCCGCCCAAGCAGGGCAGACTTCCACCGTATGCTCCACCGTGTCCTCCGGGCGATCCACACAGTGGTGACACCCGGGCGTTTCCTCCCGCCTTATACGGAACAGGAACCTCCCGAAACAGTCGTGTCCGGTGAGGACCTGCGTCAGGCGGAAGGTGAGGACGCCGTGGCGCCTCTCTAGCTACTCCTCAAAGAGGGGACTTATCGCCACAATTGTGGCGTGCCCAGCGCTGGGTTGCGACAATCGCACTCTCCATGCCGCCATGAGATCCCGCCGGAGCTCTGTCCGCTGAGCCGTGATTTCTCGCGGCAGCGGAGTTACGCCCCGGCGTTTCGCCTCCTCGCGACACTCCCAGATGTGTGCGAGGACTTTTGCCTCCAGATCCCATGGCGGTTATCCGGCAAGGAGCTCGCCGCCTCACGGGAGACCGTGCGGCATCCTCGGACCAGCCTAATGGCCATGACCCTTTGGGACACGTTCAACCACTGGGCCGGTCGCAGCCTCAATGAACGCGCCCACACCGGTGCCCCGTAAAGGGCCATGGACCGCACGATCCCCGCGTAGACCCTCTGGCAGGAGGCGTTTGGAGCCCCTAGATTGGGCAGAAGCCGCTTCAGAGCAGCCCCAGCCCTCTCCAGTTTGGGAGCCAAACGTCGGAAGTGCTCCACGAAGTTCCACCGGCTGTCGAGGACGAGTCCCAGGTACTTCATCGTCGACTCGACACCGATGTGAACCCCTCCCGCCGTAATCTGGGAACCCGACAGTGGCGCGTTCCGAGGACCATAAAAACACATGGCCTCGGACTTGTGCAAAGCCACCTCGAGTCCCAGTTGCCGGATCCTATCGACGATTATCGCAACCCAACGTGTCGCCAGTTTGGCCGCCGCCTCATCCGACCTCCCCTGCACCAGGACCGCCGCTAGGGAGGTCGGCGCGCAGCACCCAGTCGTAGCCGATGTCCCACAGATGCGGCCCCAGGACCGATCCCTGCGGGACACCGCACGACATCTCTCGCTGGTTCCAGTCTCCGTGGTGACTGGGGTAGATGACGGCCCTGTCCATCAAATAGGCCTCGACAACTCGACAGAGGTAGGTCGGCATCCGGTGATACCGGAGTGCCTCCCTTATGCAACTCCAGGGCAGGGTATTGAACGCATTGGCGAGAGACACTGCCAAGACAACCCCACCCCGGGCAACAGCATCCCCCGTCGTGAGGGCTCGAACGCGCATGATGGCATCCAATGTAGAGCGCCCCTTGCGGAAACCAAACTGGCTCTCCGCCAAATCCGGCCCCACTCACACCAGCTGCCCGACAAGGCGGTCTGCAATTACTCTTTCAAAGAGCTTGCCCACCTCGTCGAGCAGCACGATGGGCCGGTAAGCGGACGGAGAGTCCGCCGGGCGCCCCGGCTTCTTGATGAGGACCAGTTTCCCCGACTTCCAACGAAGTGGGAACTGGCCCCTCTCCAAGCATGCGATAAAGAGCCCTCGAAGTCGAGGCCCGAGAGCCTCTAAGGCCAGAACCCAGGCTTTTCCAGGTAAGCCGTCGGGTCCTGGGGCGGTATTTTTGGCACTCAGCCTACGTACCGCCACTCTCAAATCTACCTCGGTCACCTCCGGAGATTCGTCGTCGTCGTCACTGGTGTGGTCCGCATCGGGCACCGCAGGAGGCGGAGTCATGGGCGGGAGAGTATGTTCTCCTCGCGAAGGGAACAGAGCGCTCATCACGTCCTCCACGAGCTGGGGCCGGAGACTCTGCGTCAGCGGGGGAGCCCATGGGCGGAGTTTATCTCGCAACCATTTATATGGGCGTTCCCACAGGTCTCTGGTCCCGCTCGATCCCCGCCTGGAGGGCGGTCTTCGCCGTCGAAGAGACCCCTAAGAACGAGTGGGCAAAGTGCTTTTCTCAGTGGTTCCATAGGACGTAGCAATTTTTTATGTAAATGGACACTATTTTGAAAAGATATAATACAACTAATAACTTGCTAGTTTGTTCAGTTTTTGATTTTCTAAAAACTTTCGTCACCCTCGTATGGTCGATACGGTTGCACCCTTGCACCGATGGCTATAACAATAAAATATAATCCCGCTCTATTACTTCGTTATATTTCTGACTTTTTTTCTTTTTGCTCGGTTTGCAAGGGTTGTAGTGTGATGTTAAATAACGTATAAGTTTCTCAAGAATTGGGCTAACAAATTCTATTTTTTTTATTTTTTTTTATTAGTCGCTATTTTGAATTTATATTCTTGTGCCATCAAGAATATAAATTCTCTTTAGGTCTTGAGCTATTCGAATATCCAAAAATATTTGGCCTAGGTCTTATGGGGAGACGTGAAAATTGATTCGCTGTTACAACGTATAGTAGATAATTATATATATACGTATAGTTAATTGACTCAGTCGTGACTTTTCGGAAATCCATTATAAAATACAATAGATGACGTATATTTAGTAACCTAATCTGCTTAACTGTTCTTGAAGAGTCATAAAGAGAGAGAGTAGAGAGTTTAGAAATTGCAGATAATAATACAGGGAACGTTACACTGTTGAACAAATTAAATACAAGTATTCTAAGATCACCTTTGTTGCGATTGTTCGCAGCCCCTTATCGCGCTGATAACGATCCTAGCCGAGGTGGGTTGAGCAATAATCCTATATAAGTGGGGTTGTCGGGCGAAGTGGCTTACTTGGCTCTCGACGCTTGACGCGTCAACACGAAGGGTCCTGGTTCGCAACAAGTCAATCGTCATCCTGAGGATACCTCGTTGAGAGGTGAAACACGAGTCGATTTCTTACAGGGTTCTTTATGACTCTTTAAGAACAGTTAACCGGATTAGGTTACTAAATATACGTCGTCTATTGTATTTTAGATAAATAGATTCTATACTACGTACTATCAAATTCAACTTACAACTTAAAAATTATAGCGTTACCACGATTTTACTTTATTTATGTATCTACTACTTCACAAACTACATTCTTCTCGTTATTTCGGTTTCAAAGTAGCTACCACATTAAGATGAAGGTTATTTTAATTCAGAAAATTCTACAAATTGGCTACTTAGGTAAATTTTTTAAAGTTTCATGAAGAAAGGGATCGATAGTGGCGAATCACTATAATGTTAAGTCGGTACCGACAAGTACCTGATTAAATGCGAACATCGCTGTACGTCTAAACCAACTGTTTCTTTTTATTAGCTGACTTCAAAGACGTGATGAATATAAACAAAAAACATTTTCAATTCTAATTTTGAAAGGTGTTCATTTTGGTTAGCTTTATAATAATATTGTATTAAAAGCCAAGTCATTTAAAAACTTCAGAAATTTTAGTAAGTACTTATTTTAATATAAAGTTTCATAATAAGTAAGCACCGAAATAAATTTAATTTTTCAGGTTATTCAGCGAGTTCCAAAAACTAAGGTTTCATGAACAGTTATGAACAATTATAATAGTTAGTTATGAAACTTTCTCCTAAAAAAACTTTCTCTCAAAATACGAATATAATTAGTAGGTAGCGTCTTTGAATTGACATTCGAGGATTTGTGAAAGAAAAAATATTTAAAAAAATCACTCAATTTAAAGAAATAATTGTCACCGTGGCTATGACTTTGTGTAAAAATACTCCTAACGAAACCGAGAGTCATTTGTTCATCCCTTATTTTTTGTACTGGACCATATCTGGGTTCCTATATTTTACAGAGATACATATTAAAAGGTCCCTTTGACCTTTACTAAAAAAATCTATTTTTTATGAAAAAAAGTTTGAAATGTTATAACTTGACTTTAAATACCCATAAGCACAAATATTCTGGTGCGTTGTAATGTGCCAGCGCACAATACATTGCGCACTACCGTAAACAGCGAATTTTCACAACAAGAATTAAAGTCGTTTCCCAGCAATTACTTTTGCACAGGGCTACTTAGTGTGATGTACAGAATACGTAAATGGCAGCTTCGTGGCTCTAGATTCTAGAGTAGGTACTGTAGGCATAGACATGATAGGTATAAATTAACATAGGCTTTACATAAATACACAATACCCAATTTACTAAACCAAATACATGTAGACATTAGAGACTCAATGAATAGTAAGAACATAAAGCGTAAGCTAAGGGAACATTACATCAACTCGATTATAAATAACATAACTGTTAATAGCGCGTTGATCAAATCTTAAGGCCATGGGCATGCTAAGATAGACCTCAGAGGTCTGTGTGCTGGGTGTTTTCTCGTGGACCTACTTTTTTGTCCTACCAGTAGGTCCACGAGGGTATGTTATTTCCGTTGGTCCTACTGAAGTGTTGAAACCAACATGAACCTCCTGTATATCAGAAATTAGACTAGATTTCAGGGTTTAAAGGAAATCACTCATTGTAACAGCATCGCTCCGACACAGCATATTAATTTGTCATTCAAGTTACGATTTTAAATCATATGCATTAAAATATATTTTGCGATGACAACTCTGAATAGTTGACAACTCGCGAGCCGTCACACGTCGCGCTTCAAGCGAGCAGCCCGCTCCCCTACCGCTACCCGACCTACTGGTAGGACAAAAAAGTAGGTCCACGAGAAAACACCCTGTGTGCTTGTGTGTCTTGTGTGCTTTGTTTAAGTGTAAGGAAAATGTAATTTATAAAATAAATAAATAATAATAAGTTTAATACAAACTATACTTTTAATGAACTACGAAATGCCTACCTCCGTGGTAGGCAATCGCAACCCCCTAGAGCCTACGTAAACAAAACCCTACGTAATCTTATAAATACTGACACAATGATGCTTACAAGCGTCATAATACTACTTGGGTAATTCCCAGTAACAATATAACTGTAAGCAGGTACACCTTCCAAACATTAATTAGATCCCGTAAAATAAAAGTACCTCCCTAAAATAAATAAAATTAAATAACACTGTTATTGTTGTGCTCAATTTGGTACCATAATGAGATACATTGGTGATTGTTTTTAAGTAGAGCCGTGGACCCATTTGAAACGATTTTTGGTATAACAAGTATTCGAAATAAGGAGTTATTCAACCATGCAGGAAGTGCCCAAGCAATATTATGGTCTCTCGTTAACTTTCATCATAATCATCATTTCAGCAGAAAGACATCCAGTGCTGGACATAGGGCTCCCCTAAGCACCGCCACTTCGACCGGTTCTATGCTTAATGCATCCAGCGGATGCTTGCGGCATTCACAAGACCGCATTACCAATATTAAGACATTATTAAGGCATTATTATTTTCATTATTAAGACGGCATTTACCGACCACAGCCAAACCATTACTACGGTTTTGTGGGGCTTAGTTTATTAGTTACCATATTATGTGAATTTAAATAAATAATAATAATAACAACAAGGTCATCGGTGTACCTTGTGGAAGAGGCCTTCTAACGCTACGTGGTCGCGATTATAGAACCTATCTGCCCCATCGCCCATCAGTTTCGACTAACTTCGATTCTACTTGGTAAATGCGCACAAGTAAACTTATTTAATTTTATTTCTTATTGCGAAGCCTTAAATAATAGAATAACGCTTCAAGTCTCCACAGTAAGTACTTGTAAACACAAAAGAAAACATGGCGTCGCGAGATGAACTTGCGAAGTATTGTGTGAATGATAAATGAAGTCTCTCTGCGTTATTAGGTGGCTGGAAGAAAATGATCTGCGATATGTTACATGTCAACTGACGTGATGATCCTTTGTGAGAGGTTTTACAGTTTTCAGTATGTTAATGCCGTTATCCTGTACTTGTTTTTTTTATTTTTATTTTTTATACTGTCTAAGGTGAACTTCTCTAAATATAAAACTACAAGACGTCAATAGCTAAAGATTCCACTGACATAAGCTTTTGAAAGTTCGAGTTCCGATTTTAAATATAATGATTAAATTCACTGAACTTATAATAGCTACTTTTTGCAACTACATGAAGTATTTTTCAATTTATTTAAACTCTACTAGAGAACCGACCCGCTTCGCATGGTTTTTACGACTTAATAAAATATCGATATTTTTTGCTATATGTTTTAATAATTTAATTTACTATTTCTATACATACAAGTCAAATTAAAGGGAAGAGTTCAATGGGCATCAAAAATTTCGTCCGCATCGCTATCAGTGGGAAAAGTGCCCAAAAGGCTGGCAGCGTTGCCACGTTGGGTGGTGATTCTTTGACCTAAAAATTGGCAAGCCCTCTGGTCATTTGAAGAGTCAACCAACCGCTTGGCGATATCCCGAAATACTTGATGAGCACTCGGACCCCACGGCCCTAGTGTTTCAACCCCAAACGGCTCAAAAATATAGCTATCAATAAGGTTGTTTAATATACTGCACCGTTTGAGGTTTTCTGCACAGGGCTCGGATAACGGTATATTGCGTAATTTACAACAACGCCTTCCTCAAGAATTAGGCTATCTAATGCAAAAATATTTTTTCAAACCTGACTGGCAGTTCCGAAGATTACCCCCTACATGCAAAGTTACAAACAAACAAATTTTACCTCTTCATAGTGTCTTAGCCAATAGTCATCACATTGTCTTGTTTTCTGCCTTATTTTTTTTTTTGTATATTTGCACCTTATAGCTATATATTACAATTCATGTATTTAGTTATTATTTAATCGTGTTTTTGTATTTTGTGCTATGTCTTTTGCGTGTTCCAAATAAACGATATATCTATCTATCTATCTTTATTATGTTAGTATAGAATAAAGATATGTACCTATATACATAAGATTGACATAGATTTCCTTAGTATTATTTGTGGGCTTTTCTGAAAGTTTTAAAAGTTATACACCGTACCTAGTTTGTTTTCATATTATAGTGGTTGTTAGCCTCTGATTGCCATATTTCGCCGAAAACAACACATAACGCTACTGCCAGGTAGCTGGTATTAATTGGGTTGTTAATAATGAGCTGATATTCGGTAATTGCATTTACATAATTGCTTTTCAGGCTCCATTTGCGAGGTAAGGATCGTTGGCGCTCACATGCCTGATTGCGCACATTCTTTCGAGAGTACGAGCCGGTGGCTGTAAGCCCTGTTCATTTATGAATACAGTTAAGACATATGGAATGGGCATTTACGTGATTCGCATTTTTATGGAAAATAACATATATACACAAATACACATACATAAAATAACATTATATACATAAATACACATACATAAATTAACATATACAGGGTGTTCGGTAGAAGGTTGAACATACGAAAATGGTGGATCCGTGGGGCCGTCTACTACGTTTTTAGACCCAATAACAAGACCCAGGCCACAAGGATTTTTTTAATGATTTTTTTAATTTATTTTTTGGAATTTGTCGTTGCCAAAACTTCAAACGTCAATAATTTCATATAAAAACAACAAAACTGGCAAACATTTTATTTTTATCTTCATCTAAAGTAATTGTAAAATCTTATAAAATTCGTATTTGACGCAGATGATGGCTAGAAAAGTAAATACGAGCCCTTAAACTACAAACAAATAAAAAATAAATACCGAAAGCCCGACTTTGAACTGCGTTCAAAAAAAAACTAACAGCGATAGAGGATTTCTAATTTTAGGAAAACATCTTTGGTTCATGCCTAATCTAATGGTATGTAATATGCACAATTTCTTTTAAAACAACTAACTAAACAACTTGTGGCCTGGGTCTTGTTATTGGGCCTAAAAACGTAGTAGATGGCCCCAGGGATCCGCCATTTTCGTATGTTCAACCTTCTGCCGAACACCCTGTATACACAAATAAACATACATAAAATAACTTAATACACAAATACATATACATAAAATAACATTGTATACACAAATACACATACATAAAATAACATATATACACAAATACACATACATAAAATAATATATATACACAAATACACATACATAAATTCAATCCTTTTTTCCATGGGGATTCACAGAAACTACAGGATGCCACCTGCTATGATCTTTATATACTCCTTTTGCTTTGTTTCAGTTCAAATCATACATCTGGTCATACACGCACACCGGTTGTGTGTAGGTGCTACGTACCTGAACTTTCAGAAGAACATCACCAATAACTGTCAATACGGTAATTTGTCCTTTTAGGACGGCCCTACCCAGCGATGAAAAAAAAAAAAAAAAACATTTGAAAGTAACGTTCCTGAAAATACTTGAGTGTTATGTGATGAACTCTAGAAAAAAAAAAACAAATAAACTATAAGTGTCATTATTTAAAGTTGAATTCTATTATTACCGACTTTTAGTTTCGAGTACTTTGCATTTTAATACTGTAAGTTCACACGAGAGTTCGTGTGCGGAATGAACGCGGTTGTAGTTCTAATCTCTCTCTATTGGATTTCAGTAAATGGATGAAAAATCGATACCGAATGATACTTAATTAACATGATGTACCTGCTAGCAAAGTCTTTGAAGCTGCGAGTATCATTATGTTCGTGGATACTGTTTTGAAGGTTATCTATCATAAGTTCGAAAAATATTTGACCGAATTTCATTTCACCTAAAACTTTTCAACTATTATCGTTTCGTTTTTTTTACTTCATCGAAGGCACGTCTGCCTCTGTATCAGTTGACATATTATCAATTCGATTTTTTTCGTTACTCCGACGTTTCATTTGGTCGAAAAACTTTTTACCGAAGTTACACTTAGCCGAAATAACATTTGTTCAAAGTATTATGTATCCGAACATTTATTATACCATGGATGGGTGAAGAAAGGATGCTTGCTTCAAGCATGCAGGATGCAAGCAGACATACAGCATGCAAGCAGGCATGCAGCATGCAAACAAGCATGCAACATGCACGCAGGCGTGTAACATGCAGCAAGTATTGTTTCTGTCACGGCTCCGGCGCTGCGGGGTTTGGGCGGCCCCACGCGACCTTATCGTTGCAGATGGTTTTAACGCTCACCACCGCAGCTTCGGCTTGCTGGCCGCTTGTAAGCCTCAGCCACGGCGGCGGGCCTTCAAACCACCTGCTCCTCAGCTCGCGGGCCGCCCCACCCCTCCGCGCCTACGCGGGCTTAAATTACACTCTAGGGGTAGGGCATACAAGACTACGTGGAGTCGGTTTTGCAGCGATTCGTTTCTATCAATAAATTTTGTAGCACAACATATTGACTTTTTATGACAATATTTTAATTTAATATTGAAAAATATTGTTTCGGTATGGTGAAAATATGGTAAATAAATCATTTGGCAAATGAAAAAAGTTCAAAAGAGGCTTCGGTCAATAGCAAAAAGTTATTTTGTAAATCGGCGAAATATACTTCGGTAAAACAATACTTATGACACATGATACTTCGATGATATAAAAATATCTCAAATAACGCATAAAGCAAAAAAGACGTCGGTCAATATTTTTCGGTAAAATTTAATTCGAACAAAAACAATTCGGAAAAGTGATCGGTTCCCTGTTTTGAAATACATTCAAGGTAAAGTTGAATTTCTAATTATTAAAACATTCACAAATGGCCAACATTCGTGGAAACTAATATTGTTTACAAAAATCAAAGGAGTATGAAATATGCTTTAATTTCTTTCTAAAATTCTGTGAATCATGGATGGTAAAAATATGAGAGGAATAAGTGCGGGTATGAAAGCACAGTTTTAGAACCTAACTGCTTTTACATCTCTCCACTAGTGATAAAACTGACCAACCGCTGGGAATGGGTCACCTTATAATAATGGTGGGTGTCGTTACTGGCGTAATGGTTCCTTGAGAAAGTATTCATTTGGGGAAGTACCACCGCAATTCCTATTTTAATAATAATAATAAAAAGTTTATTTCGGAACAATAACAGCAAGTAAAACGATGATAACTGCAAAAGTATAAAGTGTAGTGCAGCTAACAACGCCCTTCCCCAGATACAGAATGGGATGATGTTCCATGCAAAGAGTACTTAAAGGTTAATTTCGTTAATTTAGATTGAGATAATTAATAATAAAATAATAAAAACAAAAAAAAAAAAAAACAAGATGAAATAAACAGTACAGGACATATGATTTGGGATATATTTTAACGTTGAGTTTAATGGGTGAGTGTAGGGTGAAAGGGAGTGTGACGGTAAAAGACATGTGCGAGGGTTGTTAGTGGTGTGGCATGTGTGTTGCATTTTAGCAGCAGTTAGCGAATGTAATAGCTCAACATTCATGTTCTTAAATTAAATAAATCTTAATTAATTCTTAGATATCACTCACACTCATACCCTTTCACCTTCCACCTTTCGAGGAATCTTTTTTTTTTAGTATGATGCAAATAAATTTCTTTTGAATTTTATTTAGTAATTGTATTTTATGTTTAGTTTTCAAAAGTTTTTTCTAGTTTATTACGATGTTGTTTTGTGATTAATGCTGTTGTGTATACTTATAATAGGCATATATACCAGTACCTGTTTTAGTTATTTGTATGTACTGCTGTTGGTGTACCAAATAAATAAATAATTAAACATTGGCCCATTTACCACGTGCTATTTAGTAGGCAATGGAGTAAAGGTCTCCCTTTACCGGTGATTAACCTTTCAATTCCAATAAAAAATTCTCCTGTGCATAAATAAATAATAATACTCGTGTGATACCTTTAAACACACACTCGTATTTTAATACCCCTCTTTATGCAACAGTTTCATAAACTACTATTTTAAGATACCTCTGCCAACCTGCAAAGCAGTTTGGTGGCAGACATAGCTCCTTTTTTTTTGTACATATTAACATAATTTTAGTATGAAACTTTTTCACCTATAGGTACACTAAACTATTAATGCATTCCTTAAATTTTTTAAACAGATTAACAAGCTTTTTTAAATATTTTCCACTGACAAAATATTAAATATAAAAATATTTTTAAATATTATACAATATTTATAAAAAATAGGGTTTTGAGATACATCTGTTTAGACCAGAGGAGATGTAACCTTGAGTTAATTCAAAGATTTTTAAGTTTCTTCTTCTTCTTCTTTTCGTGTGGTTAGTGACTAACCTGGTGTCAGAGTTTTAAAACCGCCCATAGGCTGACCTCTGACTTGGCTTCACATACCGTCTAGAAATATCTCTCAGGCATGCCTGTTTCCTCACGATGTTTTCCTTCACCGTTTTTGAAGCAAGTGATATAATATACTAGCTTCTGCCTACGAGTTCGTTCGCGTGGAAGTCGTAAGACACCACAATATACTACAATAACAGACACATTCTTTATAAAAATTCCCTGTATACTACGTTTGTAGTGTTATTCTGAGTAGCCAAAATATACAGAGAGTCAGGACTGGTGACTCGGGAGCAAGTGACGTACAGTTGTCCGTGTGAGAAGCGGCTTGTCCTTAGGTCGACACCCGCAGCCTTCAGCCTTCAGTTTCGATCCCTGTGACTTGTTGATAATCATCGCAAAGCATACGCTCACAGGGAAAACTGTACGCGCTTAAATTGGTTATTGTGGGGAATTACTGGTATACGCGATATAATCGCCAATGCCGCAACCTGTTAGAATATCCGCCTCGATGATGTTTCTCTGCAAAGACATGACTTTGAGCCGGGTTCCTTTATACAGTTTCGGCGGAGTTAAGTTCTGAAGGAGCATAATCGAGACACCGACCTTCAGCTGGATGATGTGCGCTGAAAGTCCACATGCCATTAGCGAATTCAGAAATATGTAATGTGCGGCATCATCTTCCTCCACATAAGTATTAATGAAGGTCCACCTCTCTCTATCACTTCACTTCCTTCAATTTGCGAGAGAATACTGTGGTTGATCGCTGCAGCTTTATCATTTTCGGCGTTAAAATGGAAACGCGCAAAAATTCTCTTGGTACTCAGATCTACTAAACTGAGAACTACTCTACCAAGAGTCTCTGGTAGGGCCAACTGGGCGCTCTCCTCTCGTAGAGTGCCTTCACCAACATTCAGAAGAACATCGGAGAATTCTTGAGCATGTGAATTCCCACCAAGCTGAGCTCGCATGTTGATGGTCAAGCGCAGTCTATGAACTTTCGACCATCGATTCGACCTTTTCAATGAAGCATTCACCTCGTCAGACTGAACTGTGACACCACCCATCATGTCTTGGTTCCTGTGGATGTCCTGCAGGGTTCTGTTTATAGCTTCTACTGCTTTCCTATTTGCCATAATGTATTCATCCCATACGATGAAATGCAAACCCTAAGCACGCATGCCTTGTAACTGTCGCATGACACTCCACAAACAGCGTTTCGTTGCTCTCTAAATCGATGGGAATCTTAAACATGGATGATGCTTCGTGAAATAGTTAAAGCAAACTGTAAAACGCGAGCGGCGACGTTGTTCGGCTTAATTTCATCCTTGATACCAAAAGATTAAAAACATGCATATAAGTATTTAGTATTTCATGCATATTTTGTTTTTGTGATATTGAACTACTTTATCCCCTTGCCTGTTGAGCGACCACCTGATATATGCTTTTAAAAGTAAATAGCACTAAAAACATTGTTTTTTTTTTAAAAAACCTACTTATTCTTATAGTCTTTAGCTCTAAAATGATCAGAATACAATCTTGTTATTGTAAAGTGCTTGTGACGTAGCAGTTTCCCATAGATTACAAAAAAAATATTTTTTAGTAAATAATAACAATAAAATAATACTGTACAGTACACAGAATAGTTCATAGAAAGTTATTATTTACTAAAAAAGAAAATTATTGTACACAATATAAAAAAAAAATTGAAAAAACGTATTAAATGTTTTTTTTAAAAGAAACAAAAAAAAAATTGGAATCGAACTTACACCCTCGGGAATGCAAAGCAATCGTTTAACCGCTTAGTTGTTTGCAATGTTGAAATTTAGCTAAAATAGCTATTCCTTTAAATTTTATGATTGACTGCTTAGTTCCATAAAGGTATAGCGTGATAATAATAATTTTAAAACTTAAATCGGTAACTATCTACAATATCCTAACCTTGTCCTTTTACAATTGGCGGAGAAAAATACGAACATAACGTTAAGTTGCTCATCCCCCATAGCAAATAGCGTGATAGTTTATACCCTACAATTTGACCAGACTAAAATATCTATACAAAATTATAACAGAATCTGTCCAGTAGAATTTGCGTGATGCTGGAACATACATACAGATAAACAGACAAAAATTCAAAAAACTGAATTTCCGCATTAGAATCGATCCCAGACCTCAAAGCAATTACTTTTTTTCAAAAATATTCAATGTACAGTTTTGACCTCGCTACGATTTTATTATATGTATAGACAATACGCACATGATTCCGAAAAGTCAGAGGTGCGTGTCTTGGGTTCGTCTTGGGTTGGGTGTGGCAGTCCGACGGTCACACCACTAGTCTATCACTGCCAAACAGATAGACTCAAAAACAAGAAAATATAAACCCATTTTGTTTAGTTCATGAGATTGAACTTCCATTACAAAGTCTATTGGCCAAAATACGGAAACAGTTTGCAAGTCGCGGCACCTTTTAAATAACGTAAAGCAATGGTTGTTCATATCGAGTGTCAGGAAACTCGTTTATCGCAAGAAAAATGGAGTCGCCTTCGCGTATTCTTATTTCAATTGAAGTTATTCACAAGCAGCATTTCAAGCTGCACAATTCAGCTTGAATTTATAGCAGGAAGTTATTTGTGCCGCAGTGCTTTTGTCGAGTTAGCTATTGGAGCTGTTACGAATGGCGCTGGTTAAAATATTAACGAATTTAAAAATATAATTAACTTGTTTTTTTGGCTGTGTTGTCACCTCTGTGGCTTATATTGTTAATAAAAATAGATTCTGAACTGTTTTTTGTTTACTTTTTCCTGTGAAAACGCTATTATGTTTTCAGTATTATGATATTGCTGGCTATTAGTAGATTATTGAACAACCATAACTGAATCTAGGGATGAAAGTAATACAACGCCCACATTCAAGATAATATTGAACTATTAACGTTAATGTCGTACATGAGTGGGTACAAATTAATAAAAACATGGGCAGATAAATCATTCCATACAATTTTTTTAATACCTAATGCTATAACAGCCTACACTCGAGCCTACTTTGAGTCGCTAGGCGAATGAATATGTACCTAACCTTAGAAGCGTAAAGTGAGTTTTAAATATTATTTAAGAGTAAAGTGAGTGTCCTACCTACCTACGCACCTATCAAAATTCTCCGAGCAATATACCTAGGTCTTTGTCAGTCAGTACTCCAGTATGGAATCTCCGTCTGGGGCGGAGCCGGGAAAAGCATATTTATTGAAATAGAAAGAGCTCAAAGAGCCGTAATTAAAGTGATGCTTTGAAAGCCTTTTAGGTTCCCGACAGATCTGCTATACAACCAATTTCCGGTTCTTCGAGTACGTCAACTATACATACTCAGTGCCGCACTGCATGCACACAAATCTACTAAAAACAGACCTGACTACCAAAGCCTGCTTTCAAAACGTATCTTACACGTCCCTCTTCCTAATGCAAACAGTCTTCTGGCCCGACGGTGCCCTTCATACTCACACACTCATATCTACAATAAAATAAGCAAGCGCTGTAATACTAAAGGTCTTAACACCCACTCGTATAAAAGAATGATAAAAAGTTGGCTTCTCTCCCTGTCATACAACGACACAGAGGTTATAGTGAGTTAACACCAAAATATACAAGCAAGTCATTCACTCAAAACTCACACCTGCAACTCACCACCACACCCACACTCACACACACACTAACACACACACACACACTCTCACACACGCACACTATAATATTATTTAGAATAATTTTATTTTGTTCAATTTATTTTTATTTGGTAATTCGCTATCCTTATTTAATTAACTACCCTGTCCATTTTCAAACATCCTGATATAAAATTTAAGCTAACGCAAAAATGTTTCGAATTATAATTTAAGATCACGCAACTCAGGCCCCCAAGATACAGGCGCTGCCTAGTTTGGGGACCACTGTTTTAATACTTTGTTAAATATTCTAGTTACAGTGGTAAGCATACAATGTCATTACTTATTGAAATTTATTTTGTAACAATGGACCAATAAATTATTCTTATTCTTATTCTTTGTAGCTGCGCGCCGCCGCCGCGCCGTGTAGGTATTGTGAATTGCCAAGGCTGCCTCTTTCGATATAGATGTAAGTAGGTATTTGTAGTACACTTTATGAAATAAAATAAAATGCTTTTTAATGTTTTAGCATGTTTAATTGTTAAAAATAGGTCTTAAATAATAATAATAATAATAATCAGACATACTCGTATTATCTCTGGTTGTTCTCGTCTGGCTAACGGCGAGTACTTGCACAGGCATAACCAAGTGGCCAGGATTATTCACCAGCAACTTGCTTTGAAATACAAACTTGTGGATTCTGAAGTACCGTACTACAAGTATGTGCCCGACCCAGTTCTCGAAAATGACCATGTTACGTTGTACTGGGATCGATCTATCATTACTGACAGGACTATTGTTGAAGCCTGATATAGTGGTGATAGACCGATTAGCGCGCCGCGCAATGATAGTCGATGTTACCATTCCACATGAAGGGAACCTCGTGAAAGCTGAGAAAGAGAAACAAATAAAATATCTCGACTTAGCACACGAGGTTGTCGACATGTGGAATGTGAACTCGGCTATCATTGTGCCGATTGTCGTAACGGCCAATGGCCTGATTGCCGAAAGCCTCGACCAACATCTCTCGAGGCTGTCGTTAGGCGGTTGGATCAAGGGCCTGATTCAGAAGGCAGTACTCCTCGATACGGCTCGCATTGTGAGGAGGTTCCTGTCTCTGCAGCCCTAACCACCGGTAGCTTGGATCCTGCTCCCGACACTGGCGGACCTCTATTTTTTATATTTTTAAATGTTTTTTTATATCTTTTTGTAAGAAATATTTAAAAATGTAATTTTATAAGAAAACATTAATGAATAAACGACATATTAATAATAATAAAAAGTTTATTGATTCATAAACAAAGGTTACAATATAGGACACTGGATCCCGCACTAGGATACCCTGTGTCGCAGTATCCAGTCTCAAAAAGTGTAAATGGGTGTTTTATTTTATAAGTAATGATTCTTTTTTTTTCCTTGGCGAGCTTTAATGTAGAGAATATTCGGAATCGAACAAAAAGTTTTAATAGATACCCTTGCGGGAAACAAGGGCAAGGGGTGTTTAATTGGGCACGCCACAATTGCGGCGGTAAGTCCCCTCTTTGAGGAGTGGCTTGAGAGGCGCCACGGCGTCCTCATCTCCGCCTGACGCAGGTCCTCACTGGACACGGTTGTTTCGGGAGGGTCCTGTTCCGCATAAGGCGGGAGGAAACGCCCGGGTGTCACCACTATGTGGATCGCCCCGAGCACACGTAGTTAGGTAGGTAGTTAGCGCACGTAAGTACATGGAGTGATTTATCTGACATGGGCACATCGTAAAACGATACTGGCCGTGAAAAATAATAATTATATTGACTACTATTTTTTTATAGGTTGCTCCAGAATTAAAATAATGAGTCATACCAGTTTTAAGTCACATTAACAACAAACAAAACTGTTAACCAAAATCCTAAAACAACGTATATAATGATAAACTTAACCCGTTCTAACAGAACATACTAAATAGTGTTAGTTGTGGGAGCCATTGGCCCGATATTGAACATACTAGACGACGGCAGCCTACACTAATTTACATTAAAACCATGTTTATTTTAATAATAATTGGATGTCATCATAAACTAATAGAGTTTATGCAAATACCTGCATATAGTTTATGGATATAATGACATTATGTTGCTTGCTTCGAAAGCTGTTTACACAAGGTGTATCGAGGTAGATAGTAATTGATCAATGGCCGTTTATGTTGGCACAATGTTGGCTACATACATGCATAAACTCACGCTGCTTTCCTATGCGAGTAGGTAGAAACGCGACCTGTTGGCTATTGTTCAACTATTTTTTTTATTTTTTTTAGGGTGTGATCAGGTTTTTTGTTTTTTTATCAAACAACTTCAGTGGCAGACTCTTACTGACTAAAACCCAGCCGAGTTCCTTCAGTGTTCCTCTACGTTGCCAGGGGCCACGGTATCCTAACCGGACTTTCCCGCGACTCCGGCAGGCATCGGTCCTAGCAGACCCCTTCTGTTGTGCTGACATCTATTTGAAGCGCGCGTGGAGCACAACGCGTCGTCGACCCGGGCCTGGTCCTTATCGGACGGCGAGCTACCTATTGCTCACCGTCCGCAAGTCCGGGCTATTGTTCAGCCTAAAATCCATAAAGGCGTGTACGCACGAACGAACAAAGCATGGTGAACACGAACATCGAACACTGAACATTTGGTTCGTATATGTGGACGTAAATTAGCAAAGCGAACACGAAGACCATACGGACACAGTTCGACTTGTGTTCGCGCTCAACAGCCCCGGTCTCTTTAGTAACCATGGATTCGAAATTGGATCGCCACGAACATTTTTGTCGAACACAGTGATTATGTTCGTTAGTGGTACGCACATGCAAACAAAGTGTTCGATGTTCGCGTTTACCATGTTCTTGTTTGTTCGTGTGTACATCATGCCTTAATATTATAAATGCAAAATAAACTCTGTCTGTCTGTCTGTTGCTTTATCATGCAGGCTGAACGGATTTCGATGAAATTTGGAAAACAGGTAGATCATGACCTGGGAAGAGCAAGATAAAGGATACATTTTTCTCGGTAGTAGGTACCTACGTTCCAGTGCGATAATTTCCGACCTCCATGCAGGTGAAGCCATGGGCAAAACCTAGTTCAAAGTAAACGGAAATTATTTAAAGCGGTCCATATGTATGCACATGACATGTTAATTAAGGATGATGAAATTAATTATGTATGAAGGAGTTTCCTTAACAAATTGTTTTTAAATGAGATTTATTATTCCATTTTAGTATTCTACTCCTATTTTGAACTGCTTTTTAAAACGAATGGGGCTTTAGTTCTTCGTGTTTCAATCCTATGGGTTCGTGTTTTAACCTACCTGTGAGCTAGCGTTAGATATGTATAGTTGCCCTTTTCATAGAAATTAATTTAATAATTTAAACTTGATATTTTTCTGCATCCTAATTGCGTTACGTACTTTCAAACACAATCCGATGGTTTTGAAGGAAATCCCTAGAAAAATTCTTGCGATGAATTGGCATTTTATGTGTGGTACGCGATTACCCCGCGGTTCTGTCAACATTAAAAGATTAGCTACATATGTACATAAAGTATTTATTCTGTACATTCTGAGATTACCTATTCATTTTCCAGATAATACGTGTGGAAGAGGCCCGTTTTCAGCTAAAATACAACGTGTTTGTTGTCAAGGTATTATAGATGTATTCTTTCAAATTGTTCTTATTGCTATTTTAACTACTGTGAACTCATGGTCACACTGCGAGTCTTCGGTCAGCTGGACTCGCTCGCTACTGGACCCACTCGCTACCGGACCCGCTCGCTACTGGACCCGCGTGTCCACCATGTTCCGCAAATTCTACCTGGAAAAGGGTCACACCGGAATGGCAGCGGCCGGCAGCGACGCGGCGAGCACTTTTAGTGTGAAATAATTTAAAACTAGTAGATAACTACATACTTAAAAGACCAGTATCGCTTGAAAAGCTTGAAAGGTCTCGAGGCCGCCCGCGGTGCCGCAAGCGGCCGCGCGCCACGCGCATCTTGTTGGTGGTTCTGCCTGCGGCTGCCAACAGCGACGCGAGGCCGCTCGCGGCACCGCGGGCGGCCGCGGGTAAGTAATTAAGAAACTAAACTAGACTAGTCAAGGGGAGACTAGGCACGTGGGATCTGGAGGTCGCGCGAGGCCGCCAGCGGCGACGCCGGAGGCCGCTGGCGAACGCTGGCAGCCGCTGCCATTCGGGTGTGACTTGGCCCTAAAATAATAATGATAAATGATAAATGATTTTATTTCTGTAATAAGGTTTGTACAAACACGTTTGCACGTCAATAAAAAATAAATAGATGAGGTTGGCGTTTTCTTTCTTACAACTCTGAGGAAGAGGCCGAAACAAACTCAGAGCTCACATTGTCTTTTAAAGTCCAGACATAATCTTGGTCAGATCATGTAGATTGGTGTCTGAAATGGCAATTTGAGTAAAGAACCACACAGATTAAGTGGACCCGTCCAGTCAGTGCAAGCATTTGTCAGTAATCGTGCAGCTTAACTCAGAATTAAAGGAGCTCAACGATTCGACGATCATTACCAAAGATAGGACTTTTGGGTATGCCGCATAAACTTTTCACCATTTTCTAATTATCCGTGTTAAAAAATTCGAATTATCAAATCACCTTACTACAAAAACCGTAAAACGGTATATAGAAAAAAAAAGTAAGCACAAAAAAAACAAGATTCAACTTGTAAATTTATTCGAGCAGCTTAATTCCAAGCCTTTTTATTCTAAATATAGTCTTTAACAATATAAGAGGCTTTCTGGCGTAGTTTCTGTTTTCCCTATAAAATATTTGAATTTAATAAGGCTTAGTTCTTGAATGTGGCTAGGAAGTTTATTATAAAAACGTATACATTGGCATCTAAACAAGTTACCTATTTTCTTGAGCCTGGTTGTAGGAACAAGACATTTTTGTTTGTTCCTAGTAAATATTAAGGATAAACATAACATAACACATCCCCCACATCCCCCTGTTACGTTGGATCCGCACGTCAAATCTGCTACTTTAAATAAACTTTCCTGTTTGCCTGTGCTTCAGTGTCCTTCTTTTGAACTTAGCCCTATATATATAAGTGAAAGTGAAAAAAAAAGGTCAAAAAATCTATTAGTGCTATCTCCTCCTCTGCAGTTGGTAATGACAATCTTTGCTCAAGAATGGTTTCCCTTATCCTCCCCACATTACTTCCTATCTTGACCCACATTTTTAACTTCTCCTTGTTTTCTAGTTCTGTTCCCGAGGCCTGGAAACAAGCCCATATCATCCCCTTACCCAAAATTCCTAACCCGGTCTCTCTGACCGATTTCCGACCCATTTCTATCCTCCCATATCTCTCTAAAGTTCTTGAGCACATTGTTCATCGGCAACTCTCTGCCTTTCTATCTTCGAATGACCTTTTTAGTCCTTTTCAATCTGGTTTCCGTCCTGGTCATAGCACAGTAACGGCTCTTTTGAAGGTTACTGATGAAATACGCTGGGCTATGGACCACAAATCTCTCACCTTGCTTGTGCTGCTGGACTTTAGCAGTGCCTTTAACTCTGTCGATTTCGACATACTTCTAGGAATCCTTAAAACTTTCCATTTCTCTTCTTCTACTGTTGATTGGTTCGAGTCCTATCTTAAAGGCCGCTCGCAGCGGGTTCGTCTCGAGGAGTCTTCTTCTGAATGGTATTCTCTTACCGCGGGTGTGCCTCAGGGTGGCGTTCTCTCTCCTCTTCTCTTTTCTATTTTCATTAACTCTGTCACCAGAGTCATCTCTTCCCACTTCCATCTCTACGCGGACGACCTGCAGCTTTACACTCACTTTTTAAGGCAAGATGCGGAAGCAGCAGTGTCTGCCATGAAAAGTGACCTGGATTTGATTAGCGAGTGGTCACGGTCTTTGGACGCAAATCAATCCTAAGAAATCCCAGGCCATCATTATCGGCGGCAGGTATATGCGGAATAGGCTCGATGTTGCGTCGCTGTCTCCACTCTGTCTGAATGGAGTTCAGATTGAATACACAAACACCGTTAAAAACCTGGGGGTTACCATGGACTCTTGGACTCTTACCTTTTGTGGACTGCCCATGTTGGTCAAGTCAGTCGTAAAGTGCACTACACATTCCATTCGCTGAAATGCCTCCAGTGCTTCTTGCCTTTTAGTACCAAAATCTCCCTTGCTCAAACTCTCATACAGCCCATCATTGACTACGCTGATGCCTGTTATTTGGATGCCACCGAGGAGCTTTTAAATAAACTTGAACGTTTGCAAAACATCTGTATTCGTTTTGTTTTTAACCTTAAAAAGTATGACCACGTTTCTAACTTTCGCAAAATGCTCAAGTGGCTCCCTATTCGACTTCGCAGGAACTCTCGGATATTGTGTCTGCTATTTAATATCCTTCACAACCCTAAACACCATCCTATCTGCGGGAACGCTTTTCCTACGCCCGTCCTTCTGATGCACCTTGCAGGTCGCATCTTAGAAATCTCCTTAAATCCCCTCCCCACTCAACCGACTTCTACTCCTACTCCTTCAGCGTGCACGCGGTTCGGTTGTGGAATTCACTCCCGCCTGACATTAGGGACTGCCTAACTGTTGCAGTTTTTAAAAGAAGAGTGAAAGAACACTATCTGTCCACTTTGTCATAGTTGCATATTTTGTATTTATTATTTTATGCTACATTATATTTAAGTATATTTATTTTAGTGATATTTAGTTTAGAAGTATGTATGTAAGTTTATTCTCATATTGTATGTTTATGGTTAAATTAGTGAATAATTAAGTGTTTTTATTTTATGTATATTATTTTCTCTTCTAATCTTACACACGTTGTCTACATCTCTTTAACTACTTTCCTATCGCAGGTATGCTGGAAGAGATTTCTTTAGAAATAAGCATCACCTTTGTACGTATTTTTCTGTTCCTTTCTGTCTATTTATATGTGTGTACATAAACTGTTAAATAAATAAATAAACTCATACCTTGTTTCCCCGAAGGGTTAGGCAGAGGTGTACCCATGGGCACGCCACAATTGTGGCGATAAGTCCCCTCTTTGAGGAGTGGCTAGAGAGGCGCCACGGCGTCCTCACCTTCCGCCTGACCCAGGTCCTCACCGGACACGGTTGTTTCGGGAGGTTCCTGTTCCGCACAAGGCGGGAGGAAACGCTCGGGTGTCACCACTGTGTGGATCGCCCGGAGGACACGGTAAAGCATGCGGTGGAGGTCTGCCTGGCTTGGGCGGAACACCGCCGTGTCCTCACGGAGGACTACGACCAGGCCCGGGTCGACGGCGTGTTGTGTTCCACGCGCGCTTCAAAGAGATGTCAGCACCAACTGACGGGGTCCTTTAGGGCCAATGCCTGCCGGGATTGCGAGTTGTCCGAAAGGGATATCGTGGTCCCGGCACACACACAGGCAACGGAAGGAACACGGGTGGGTTTTAGTCAGTAAAAGTCTGACACGCCAGCTCCACCCAAAGCGGAAGAAGTTATTTTATAATTTCCCAACCTCACCTTTAACCTTTTTTTTTGAGTCCCATGTAATATACTAATAAGTGGGGGCGAGCCTATTGCCAACGGCCGGGCTACTCTGAGAAATTCCTAATGGAAATCCTAATAACACTTTGCCCGACCTGGGAATCGAACCCAGGACCTCTTGCTCAACAGTAGCGCTTGCGACCACAAGACAAACGAGGCAGTGAATATGGATAAAATAAAAACAAAATTGGTTTATGTTTTATTTGCAGCCCACTCCAATAACATGAATTTATTACTTGACCTTTCAAAACAAAGCAATATTTCTGCTTTAATAATTTCTATCAATAATGTTAAAATAATACTCGTAACATGGTAACAGTTTCCAATTACAATAATAAAACAGAACATGAACAGGAAATTGATGTCCGGCTATCAATATTTCAGAAGCGCTGTATAAAAAGGGCCTTACACAGAATCCTATGTGGCTTTATTTATTTTTATTTATTTTTTCAGTACTCTTTTTTGTTAGTTTTAATGATGGTCTGGCAGTTTAAGTAGTTTTTGCGGTCTACCCAAATATCGTTTCTTTGGTATTGTTCGTCGAGTTGAGCTCCTTATGTTCTGAGTTGAGCTCCACGATTATTGACAAATGCTTGGACTGACTGGACAGGTCCACTCAAATCTGTATGGTTCTTTTCTTAAAAGACCATTTCAGACACTAATCTACATGGTCTTCATATGGCTTGACCAAGATTATGTCTGGACTTTAAAAGAGACTGTGACCTCTGAGTTTGTTTCGGCCTTTCTTCTCAGAGTATTCGGATATGAAACGCCAAACTGATCTAGCAATTTTTTTTTTTTTAAATGACGTGTAAAAGTGATTCCTACATATTTGCAGAATAAACAATTTCATTTCATTTATTTATGTTCCCTTTACCTCTATTTATAGGTCTTAGGATTAATTTCTTGTGACTTTTTTTCGTATAAAACTACAGCTTGAAAAGTAGAACTTACCTAAATATTCCATGGTTGAGCTTATGTGTTGTCAGTCAGTTCCGAAATATTGAATGTGTTAATATTTGAAATATGATCATACGGAACGCGAGGAAACATGATGAATAATACAATCATTTAATTTTACTCAATGTCAAAGGCAAATTGATGCCTGTCTTACGGATTCTGATTTGAAATTCCGATGAAAATACCTTTCTGAAAATTTTCTCACTTGTTAGGTAACAACAGAATGACTCAGATCAGCCAGTAGACCGTAGACAGTAGAGTAACTGGGCATGATTGCCCAGTATCTCGTGTGTGCTAAAACACATTAGGCCACACTTCAGTGGCAACAAAACCAGAATAAGTTGGCCTTTTATTCAATTGAAACTCCGTACTAAGCTAGGCTAGCTCATGGTCAAGGTCACTTGTAGTAAAATTATAAAATTCTTCTTTTTTATGTATGGCATCTCGTTGATGACCTCTGAGATCATGACTACTTAACCAGGCTATCTTCAAGGTGTCGTGATGGCTCAGTGGTTAAAGCCTCGCCCCCCCATGCACGATGTTGTGGGTTCAAATCAGGGCAATTACCAATGTGACTTTATCAATTCATATGTACTTTCTGATTTTATCTTGGACAACACTGACATCAGTGAAGAAAAACATTGTAACGAGGACTAGTTAACTAACTTCAGCCCGCGGTTTCGCCCGCGTGGATGATGCAAATATACTCGTACCTTAAATCTCTTAAAAGTCACACAAAATTCAATAATTATTGTGAATTTTTAAATCATTCTATCTATTATTCCCCCCGGGGATGATTTTAGAAAAATGCTGAAGCACGTAATTTTTTATTTCTTACCAAAAGCATAAAAAATGTCATATCCCTAACTTAAGAAATGCTTAGTTTCCCATACAAACTTTAATCTCCTATATCAACCCCTTGCGCATTCTTTTTGAGACAAAAAGTAGTCATGTCCTTCCCCAGGATGTCAACTATCTCCTTGCCAAATGATATCGAAATCTGTTCCGTGGTTTATATTACCTATAGTTTTATTTATGCTAATATTATAAATTCGAAAGTAACTCTGTGTGTTACTTTCGAATTTATAATATTAGTATAGAAGTATGGATGTAAGTCTGAAATCGCCAACCCGTCTTGAGCAAGCGTGGTGAATGCTCGTGCCTTCTCTGTATGAGAAGAGACCTTTGCCCTGCAGTAGGACAATACCAGTCTGGTATTTATACTCCAAGCTTAAAATACTTACTAATTCCATGGTATGCTCTAATTACGTTTACAATGCATTTGCTTGAAAAGAGCCTTTTCCAAGCAGTAAATTAGTGCGGAAAGTGTCACTTTTTTTCACTAGTGCTTTTTACTTTTCTGTTTTTTTTTAATTTTGGTGGCCGTCGTCAGCCCGTTGCAAAGAGTTTTTATTATTTGTGAAAAGTTTTACAAATCAGATGATGATGATAACGATGACGATGGCGAAGGCGATGGCGATGGCGATGACGATGGCGATGACGATATCGATGACGATGGTGATGGCAATGGCGGAGTCAAAGACAAAGTCGAAGTCGAAGTCGAAGTGGAAGTGGAAGTGGAAGTGGAAGTGGAAGTGGAAGTGGAAGTGGAAGTGGAAGTTGAAGCCGAAGTCGAAGTCGAAGTCGAAGTCGAAGTCGAAGTTGAAGTCGAAGTCGAAGTCATGAATGTTGTTTTTATCATTTATATACGTCGTCATTATGTTAGATGTTACACATCATCGTAAGGCTCACACGATTTTTTTTTTTTCTCTCATAGAAAAACGTTGTATGATACACGTGCGTAAGATGATTTCCGACCTTAGAGTATATAACACTGGAGAAGCCATAAGCACAATATTCCGAACAAAACAGTCTGTCACTTTTTGCGGGGGACGCGGTAGCGGAAAGAGAAGTCCGTATCATTAATTTTTATTTTATCGATATCGATATTCATTCGGAATTTTGCTTGAATCCATGAAATAAAACAGCTGTTGCATAAAATAGTTACATTTTAATAAGAAGATAAAATAACTTCAATTAAATAAAAGTAACTAAATGTGTAATAAGTAAAATCTCAATAAAAAATTAGGTCAAGTTCAATTTTTTTTTTTTATGTACAACTTCACTGGACCACCACTTCAATGGACATAAACAAATTATAAAACATTGAACATTAAAAAAAAATATTAACAAAAATAATTACTAAGTAATTTTTACTAGGAAATTATCGACATGTCAATTTTGGCTTCAAAAATGACCTCTACACTACGGTAGTCTCGTTAACATTTTTACTAGAGGACATAATCGCATGTCAAGTGCGTGTAAGTTTTGCTGATTTGACGTATATTTTCGTAATGCAAAATAAAAGTATTTTGATCTTTACGAACATAAAAACGAGATGTAGTGAGACTCGGTGACGTCACAGAAGCAACGTGAGTAAAATACTCGATTCATGCTACGTTTTATATTGAATCATGGTTGAATCGAATGAAAAATCGAATTGTATTATGAGGTTAGGATTTTAAATTTCAATAAAAACATGACTAAACCTTAGAAAAAAAAAATTGCATATGGAAAGTTATTCAGTTCTATATGTAAATTTGACGTATTTGAACGCTTTTTACACCATTTAACAGCACAAATAGGCATTTTCACGGAGCTCCGCGCGTCTTTAAAACGATTTACGAAGTGCGTTAGAATCGATTTGAAAGTAGTTTTTATGAACGTAATAGAACATTTGTTCTTGTGCTTTTACAGAGGGGAAGTGTTCGTAAGGCTTCTCCAGTGTTATATACTCTAAGTTTCCGACTCGTGTCGACTTATACACTCGCTCGCTACGCTCGCTCGTGAGTAAAATGCCACTCATCGGAAATCACCTACCTTCCGCACTTATAGCATAAATAACTATTATCACAGCCGGAGGATCGGAAAGAAAACCGAAATGAATATTAAAAAAACTTTGAATTATTTAATTTAACTACAATTAAATTATCCTACGAGGATTCATTCCTACTCGAAGTGGGAATATGAATCTTCTTACAAAAATCATCATTATACAACTAGTTCGCGCTATCGGTTGATCAATTGACGTTAACAGTTCATCGGCGATTTGATGTTGTCAAGGTTTTTTATTGGCATTGGTATAATTTGCAACGTCGGCGACTTCCTGTAGCAGGGTCACCAGTGACTTCTTCTATAGGACGGGAGTGGCGCTTACGTAACTCTCTGCATGTAAGGGTCTGAAGTCCTTTTTTTTTTAAATAAATAATTCAGACTCTAATTTGAGAACAAATCAAATACCATGTAAAATTACCTTACGCACCAAGACATTACTAAAATAAATATTGCTGATTATTTTACTCTTAATGTTTTTCTAACACAATTATCTAATAAAGCTACTTACCAGCTAACAACATTACATCGATGTAACGCGAACCTATCTCAAATAATTAAATTTTGCTTAGAAATCAGCGAAGGAATATCATAACTGTACCAAATGGGCTTTATAACTGATTTCAATGTTCAGAAACGAAGCACCACAAGCGAGTCTTAAGTAAAATGAGATGAATTTCAAAGGATTTCGCTTAATTGGAAAATGAGACCTCGCGATATTCAATTTGGTAAGTAACTTCGGATGGGATTGAATAAATATTTGAAATAAGATCCTACGGAACACGAGGAAACATGATAAATAAAACAATCATTGAATTTTGCTCAATGTCAAAGGCCTAATACAGCAAATTGATGCCTATCTTATGGATTCCGATTTGAAATTCCGATGAAAATTTACACCTTTCTGAAAAATTTCTCACTTGTTAGGTAACAACAGAATGACTCGGATCAGCCAGTAGACCAGATTAGTAACGGGGCACGATTGCCCATTATGACTCGTGCCTGCTAAAATACATTTTAAGCCACACTTCAGTGGTAACAAAACCAGAATAAGTTGGCCTTTTATTCAATTGAAACCCCGTACTAAGCTAGGCTAGCTCAAGGTCAAGGTCACTTGTAGTAAAATTATAAAATTCTTTTTTTTTTATGTATGGCATCTCGTAGTTGACCTCTAAGATCATGACTACTTAACCAGGCTATCCTGTGGCTGCCTAAAGCTACTAACTTAAAGCCTCCAGCCAGGGGCGTCAAAATAACTTATACATATTTATACTAGGCGACTGCTCGCTAAGGGCACCCCTTGTGGGGTTCGAACTTCGGCTTAGGGCGTCGCTGGGGGAGGACAGCAAGCTGGGACAGGCTGGGTCAAATCTGGATAATTATTATTAGGGGAAGCTACAGGCTATGTTACGGCGCGGGCTGGCGCTTCGTCGAGCAAGGGTCGGGGGTTTATAAAAATCGACAAACTCGACAGTTAAATACCAGATTCTGTACGAAAATCTGGTATTATGCTTGGTATATGCTCAGACTTCTACATATATTATGAAGCTAAATACAGCTGTGACTTTGATTCCAAATCTATATCAGGATCGGAATATCGGAACAATTGGTATGTAGATTCTTTATACCAAGAAATAATTCTTGTTTTATTCATTGCTTTGATGTCTGTTTGTATGGCAATATTATGAAGGTACAGGTAGGTTAATCTTTTACTTTACTCATTTACTTTTGACTGCTAAGGTTTCCACCAAAATAAACACACAGTGTACTTTGTATTTTACCCCTTCACCTACCAAGTTATATATATTTAAAGGAACCTAAACACCCAATCGTCAAAGCTACTGCAACCTTTGATAGATGTTATGAATTTCCATTATTTACACAGCGTCACTCGGGTCTACATTATACCAATTTGGTATAATTTAGACCAATTTGGCCGGTTAGGCAGCTTTAACCACACGGTTTGTTTGACGCGACGTTATTAATTCTTCTTAATTCTGGTGAACAATATTTTATGCTCCTTGTAACATTGGGATCTGATCTACTACACTGTCGGTCGGGAAATATAGATGCAGAAGCTGGTGAGTGTGTAGTAGGTATCTACTTGTTCTTGTTTGTTGAAATTGCATGACTTAAGAGGGCACATAAAGCCAGAAAAATTCAAATTTCACCCGCGCAACCCTTACCTACCCCTCTCATCAAACACGACGAAAACAAAACACAATCCATTCTCGCCGGCAGAAACTTTTCTCCCGGCGTTTATCTAGCTAGGTATAGAATCCGAATTTGAATTTTCTGTACTAAGTATACGCAAAATAATCAGATGAAATGGCCTATTCAATTTACCTAAGTACGAGTATGATCGCTGTATACAAGTAGGTATATTATTCCAGATATTACATTATTGTATATTCGTGAATCTGTTATCGATGCTGGTGGGCTACTATTTTAAACGTTTTTATTTACCTCTGAACATAATTGTTATCTTATAATTATATATCCGATGTTTATTAGTCAGTTATAGGCATTGATTAGAAAACCGCGCAAATGCGAGCGGATCATCATCAAAGTATTATACTATGTACTACATTATCAGTCATGATGAAAATAAACTCAATAAACTTGCTTTTTTGACGATATGGAAGCAAATACTATCTAACTAATCGTATCACTTACCTTCCCTTTTTTACTTTGAGGAAAACAAGCCTTTTTAGAATGATAACATCATAAGGGTCATAATTATTAAGGACGAACATGATTGAACAAAAATATCAATAAACTTAGAATATTTGTTGGACCGCAGTGATCAGCAACCCTATTCGTCGAAATGGTTTTTCAATTACAATATTTAACGAAATATGATCATTGCCTATTGCCCACTCCCTTTATTTTCAATGCAATTCTTCAATAGGTAAAACTAAAAACATCTGTTTATTTTGCATATACTATACGCTAAGCTTGAATTCAGAATCTTAGATCAAATGCAAGTTTTGGAACTAGAAACTCTATATTGACGTGACAAGGTTCAAATTCAAATGTAACCAAATTTTATTTAGGACCTTGTACAATTTGTACCTCACGTCTTCGTGAAAAACTGTGATACCCAAGTAAAAAAATATAATGCTATATCGTGGATTTTGCACTTAGCAACAGTGTTACCCAAGTTAAAAAAAATATTGGTATAGTGGATTTTGCACCGTATTGTGCAAAGACACATAGCATGTGTCATGAAAACCTTTCCTGCGCGAAGCGCGAGTAGAAACAATCCCCACCGAAAACCTTTGTGAACAAAAAAATAAAATAAAAAAGAACAAAAACCCGACTACGTACAAAGTGAACTTAAAGTGGAGTTTGTATCGATCGCTTCAGTAAGGACACCATTTCCAGTGAAATTGTTTAAGTATCTGCGTGTGTATATGATAGAAGTAATAAAACTACGTCCATAAAATGGGTACAAAATACGAAGAATTAAATGACTAACGTGGCGATTCTAAATGAAAATGTGGGCCGAGGCGAAACCGAGGCACACATACGTGAGTCCATCAGTATAGTACTTTTCTCAAACAATGCGCGGTAATTAAAACTAAGTGAATTAATTATAAATTCCAGAATCAATGACGAACAACGATAATTTTACTCGCGCCAATTATGTTCATTTATTTCTTCTTTACTTTAAATACCTCTATCTGCAAGCCAAAACGAAATTTAAATAAAATCTTTGATAAGTTGCCTCCTTTGTTGCCATGGTGCAACCAACCAACAAAAGTGTGTTCCATTTTTACAGATTCGACACCAGCAATTTACACTACGCTAACTTGAATTTTGGACAATTTCCGTTTTGAATGCAAAATTATTTATGGTATAGACTTTCAATTAGTACTAAAACAATTATATAGAAATTCCAAAAAATAACGAAGTTACAAATTTTCCATAACGCTTAGTGAATGTAATTTTTGCAATCGCGCGACATACATTACGCTATCTCTAGTTAGTCTAGTGTATTCCGTTCGTGAATGTTCGTAACAAAAAAGGCAAGACTTAGCTGAGAGTTAGCACACTCTTACCTGTACTATTACACGGCGGTTTAATTTTAGGTGTAGTTTGACAATTCATATGAATTTAATGTAATATTTTAGCATTCTCACCTTTTGACATTCCATTTAAATGTACGCTACGCTAACTATGAGTTGGTGTAATTTATTGCATATTCATTTATCGTTTTTTTTGTGTATTACTACTACTAACTCGGGTTAATTTCAAAACTAACAATTAATAAAGAAATTAAATAACGACATTCTTTGTATTGTCAAGAGAACTGACAACACAAAAAAAAAACAATTAATTATCTTTATTAATAAAAAAGTTACTTATCACATTTTTTCTTTGAAATGCCTCTGGTGTAAAATCGACTTTTTCAAGTTAGCGTTGTATTCATTGCTGGTGTCGAGATATGACTTTTCATAGTAATTTATTTAGCCACTAAACACGCCAGATATTGCCGGCGCTTGAATGAATGTTCGAATTTCCAAGCATGTTTGAGAAAATGCTATTTTTACTGTAGACATAATGTCAAGCTTATCTCTTTTTCTGTCAAATTTTTGTTTAGATTTTTTAAGCTGTTTGTGTTTTTGAAAAATAATCCGATAGTCGTGACGGCCAATGACATAATTGCTAAGAGCCTTGACCAATACCTCAGGAGGCTCTCGTTAGGCTGTTGGATCAAGGGCTTGATCCAGAAAGGGTTTCAATGACTTCTGGACACAACGTGTATCGTTAGGAGGTTCGTCTCTCAGGAGCATAGATAATACACGAGCCCTGACCACCCGTAGCTTGGACCCTGCTCCCGATACCTGGTGGGCTATTATTTTTATGTTTTTATAAAAATATTTAAAAATGTAAATGATATGTAGATGAAATAAAGGATATAATAATATACCAATAACCTATTATGCTTTTCGGGTTTCAACCTCATTTAGGGGATGGTCAAAAGTCGCTCGAAATGGTTCGTCTAAGCGTTACCTTATAAGAAGTTTGTCAAAAAAGTGAGGTAAACGAATTTGGATCTTGCGCTAATCGTAATAAGATTAAAAATTTCCAGCGCAAACTTTCAAATAAACGTGGAATTGCCTAGTTGGCTATATTGTAAATTTGATGGCGCTAGTTGTACTTTAAGAGTCATAAATCTGTCAAATAAAATGTATGTCATCTTGAGTTTTCAATTATCAACATTGAATTTTATATTTTTATTTAGCCTCGGTATTTATTTAGATTATCAATTCTTAAAGCTTTTAATAATCGTTTCAGAAGTGGATTTAGTGTTTTTTTCATGTTTTCTATTTCACAGTTTCTTTTCTAGAATGTGATAAATTACGAAAATATTATTTACGCAAATAAATGATATCACAGCGAAGCCAAAAATTTGAGCGCAGTCCTCTCGTCTCAACAGAGCGACGGCGACTGATTTGTGAAACAAAAATATGCTTGAAGTTCCCGCAACGTGCGACGGAAGATGACTTCTTCCACGAACTAAGAACGTCGTAAGTGCTAAAAGCTTGTACTCGTAATAAAACCAAAAATAAAAGGAATAAAAAAAAAGCCTACACAAATTTTTTCGCCTTTTAATAATACAAATAATCATCTAATTTTTATCCAATTAATCATTACCATATTAAGTACAAATCGAAAATACGGGAAAATTAGAGGTAACTTCCTGATGTTTTTTTATCGAGAAAATTTTAATATTTTGTGTTTCTGTTACACAAAAAGTTTGGAAATATCATGTAGTTACTCGTGTTATTTTTATTTTATACCTAAGTCTTATCAACTTCCTGATAAATCTAATTGAAGATAGGCAATTTTGGTTACTACCCCCTCTTAAATGTCACTAGCTTTTACCCGCGGCTTCGCCCGCGTTGATGTCGGAAAATATCCCACGGGGACTTACTACCGGGATTAAAATTACTCTGTGTTAATCCAGGTTATAAACTATCTGTGTGGCAAATTTCATTTAAATCCGTTCAGACGTTTTTGCGCCAATCCAGAACATACATCCAGATGAACAGACAAACGGGCAAACATTCTAAATACTATATAATTGGCATTAGACTCGTTCCCAGACCTCGTAGCAATTACTTTCTTTCGTTAATATTTTATTATATGTTTAAATGTATTTATATATTTTACTCTGTTCTGAAAAAAGGCGTAAAAAAGCATAGGCACCTAACTCAATCTTAAAATCAATCTACCTCATAGATATAGTATTTAAAACTAGCGTACGTAGCGTAGTACCTAGCCTTTGCCCAACTATGTTGAAGTCGGCTTCCGGACCGGTTAGACTGGTTGTCAAACTTTTGGGCTTCTGACAACCCGAAACGACTGTGAAAGATCTACGAATGTTAGCCGGGACCAACATTCTGCAGCACGGCGGGGTCTCGATATGTAATGGATGTTCACCTATCCACGATCCAACCGCGGCAAGCGTAGCTTAACCTTCGATCGATCCGTACGGCTGTTATGATTTAGCCACAAGCCTCTTATAAAAAAGCATACCTATGTCATTAAAAATAGGTTAATGTTCATGTCCGGGGTACTGGCATGCAAATACATCGCAATGAATGTGGAAACTTTCATGATAAAATGTTTCAGGTAAATTGCAAGCGAGATCTTAGTAAGTAAGGTACCTACTTAACAAGGACAGGCAAAGTGTTATTGGCTTTTTCTTTTACAAGAGTTCTCAGTTCTTCGTCAGTTTGGAATTGTTCCTTGTATACCTAAAAGCTCATTCAAACAGTCAACCTACAACCAAATCCTCAACGACCCGTCATTGAGGATTCGTCAAAAAAAAACGATATGTCATGAACGATGCACATTCACATTGCATACGGGAACGAGATTTTTCGCGATTCGTCAATATATCTGAATAGATGTTCACACTTGATTCGTGATTCAGAGTTCAGTCTTGGACGAGCGCTTCAGCGGATCCGTCACAAAATAATCACGATTCATGTTTTTACCCGAACGTGAATTTTAAAAGACTATACGTGATTTAAGACGTGTCCGTCATTTTTCACGATTCGGGATGCGTGCATTTAAAAAGCATTGGCACCGTTAAAAAAAATTACGAATCGTGAATAAAGAAGATTCGTCAAAAAACACGAATCGTCCGTGTCATGTACGAGCCCGTACAAGTAAAAGTAGAACTTATTAAAACGATTTAAAAAAAAATCTACTTGTTTTTAACCACTGCTTCATTCCCGTTGTAAATAACACAGAAACAGTGCATTTTTGGTTAAAAAGTATCCTACGACAAGAAATGTGTAGCTCCATCAGTGTATATTTTTTTGTAATTAGATCAGAATTTTTAGAGATCACCTTTTACAAACATACAAACAACGACATTCACCTCTGTATACCGTATACTATTAGTTTAGATAATTTACTCGTATGAATAAAGAAGGTACCTACTTAAATGCCTACATCTTCATGTAGAAAATATTCGTGTTAAGAAACTTATTACAGGTTTCGGAGGACCACTAAATGCTTTGTTTTCGGCTCGCGACTGCTCCACAAGAAGAGCGTGACTACGGTCTCCGTGCGAGTTTGAAACTAGTCGGTGAACCCCGAAACAATGCGAGTAAACCGTAAATAAAAAAATGTACTAAATCCAGAAAAATAAATAACTTAACAAACAGTCACTAAAGACATTAGGGTTTTTCACACTCATATTTGTCGCAGACTACTGAGAAAAGACGTAGGATTATCTCGACAAATATTAATTTCACCCTTGAGGAATACTTTTCGCAAAAGTACGTTGGTTCCTGAGAAAAATAGGACTACATTATGAACAATAAGGTGCTTGTCAGCACCTTATTGTATTTTATATGATAGTGTAAGTCTCTAGTGAGAGATAAACATGTTCTAGAAAGTTCTTAGGAAGATGAATCGTTCAGCTGGGAGTTTAAGAAAACATACAACGTGTATTACCTCGCGTAAATTGAAAATTGTCTGACTTTCTGTCAGTTTCATAAAATAACATAAGTTAATAATATAAACATAACATCACGCCAGTATTTCCCGAAAGGTTAGGCAGAGGTGCACCTATAGTACACCCACATGTCCCATGTAACAGTGGGCGAGCCTATTACCATCATACGGAAACAAATCACACACAGTACAAACATTACGCAGTTTAAAATATTATTAGCATTACGTAATAGTCAGTCTTTGTGCTGCTGTAAAATATGTGTGTTTAGTTATAGGTAATGTTTAGCGGTAAACGTATTTTTTATAATTAATGTAAAAGTACCAACTATTTAGATAAGATATGAAAATATGGAAGCTACATCTGCCAACAAACTGCTTTTCAGTTTGGCAGAAGTAAACTTTATTGTAAAATTAGGATGTCACCACAAATAAACGCTTTTTCATTATTATTTTTTTTCATCCAGACTCCCGGCTGTTTCTGAAAAGTTTCAGATGGAAAAACCCAATAACACTTGGCCCGACCCGGGAATCGAACCCAGGACCTCGTGCTCAGTAGCAGCCCTTACGACCACAAGATCATTGAGGCAGTAACATAAGATACAATAGATAATTAATTTTGTCTCATTAGTTAACGCTAGGTTGAGGTCCTTGTTGCTCAAATACGTATACACTTCGGAATGATATCATAATTTAATTTCAGTCTTGACACTTCCTCATTACCTAAATAATATTCCCAATTATTGACTTCAAGACTTCTCGACATTCAACCTTTTCTGTGCATTAGAAAATAATCACTTATCATCATATTCTTTTCTAGCCATTTTTTTTTTTTTTTTTTTTGAGGGTGGGATATCATCAAATGACTCCTCCCGCTCTTGGCGGAGCGAGAGAGTGTGTCAGACTTTTACTGACTAAAACCCACCCGTGTTCCTTCCGTTGCCTGTGTGCCGGGGCTGCGATATCCCTTTCGGACAAACCCGCAACCCCAGAAGAGGCCATTATTGACCCTTCATTGCAAAACAAAACAAACTTCACAATTTCGTTACTTCCACTGAAATAAACCCAGTTTCACATAAATTCTTGAACGCACAAATTCAACTTGCCTCACATTTACAATAATGCATGATATACATATTTCCTTTGCCTCCTCACGGTCGGATATCGCAATATCTCTGAGGCATACTCATACTTCGTGCACTCAAATATAATATTTGTCTTTGGCATATTTATTTTCCAACTTTATATTGAGGGCGAGCTTGTTTTCTTATAAAAGTCGTGTGTTCCGAGAGAAAATAAATGTCGAGAGGTCGGGAGTTTAAGTGATTTTGATAGCATATTATTTAAGTAGACTACCTCTATAATATTTTATGGGTAGAGCTTAAGCGAAGTTTTAATTTAAAATAGAGGATAGTGAGAGTATGGCAAACTTTTTAGATGGGAGAAGTAATTTTATTACCTACAAATATTTTGTTCTGTAGATTTGTTTTAGAAGTTTTATCTTATGCGTCTATTAGTACCTATAAAGTTTTTGTGCAGTCGTAATAAAATGAGATACTTTATTATGATTATTATAAAAAACTGGCCAAGTGCGAGTCGGACTCGCACACGAACGGTTTCGTACTTCCGTAAAATATTTAGCAAATAAATTAAAATACCAAACGAAGAATATTTTTCATCTTAAATTTTATAAATCGCAACTTCGATCAATAATGCATCGCAAGGATAAATTTGTATTTCTTAATGATACCGTGAATTACAAAGACATATTTTGCAGTTGCACAAAATAACCCAAAATAAAATACCATAAGGATGATGAAAAGCTGTCAGTTTTTAATATTCGTTGATATATTATACAGAAGTTTTAAATTCCTAACTTGTTTAGTTATTGCGTTAGAATTCGTATAAAAATTGTCTAAAACTGACAACTTTTACGGCCCCCTATTTCTTAATTTTTGAAGATAATAAAAAAATTAAATTATATTTATACTCTACTCGATAAGTTCTAGACAATGGCTCCCCTCATGCCATGGCATGTTTTTTTTTTCAAAATTATGTATGTATTGTATATACCTAAAATATATATACCGTATTTGATTTTTAACTTTGTTTAATTTCTTAGTAATAGGGTTCCGTTTGGCACCCTTCGGGTACGGAACCCTAAAAAAGCTATCACAATCTGTCAACTGCCACAAATTGCAGTCACCTGCAAGACTTAATTAACTTCGTCAAAAGGAAGTTATTATTCATTTTCCTCACGTTGTTCCCCCAGCGTGGGGGACACGACAAGCTAATCATAAAGCTATGCCATCCGGGTGACAATGCTTACCGTAACGTAACCCTCTCGATTTATTTTGTGTGGTAAAAATTATCCTATTGATCAGTGTTACCACACAAAATAAATCGGTATACCATCATATGGATTGACCTTAAGTTCGTCAGAGCCTAGACGAAGATGGAGATGGCGCAACATTAGGTTAATTTTAACCACTTATTTATAGGTTTGTAGAATACTTTTTCAAATATTCAAGAAAACCTATTTTAGTTGGAAATGTAAAACGCAATTACAATAAAATCTTTACAGCTAAGACCGTATAGCCATATAGTTCAGCTTTTATTTCACATTAGCATTTATGAGAATGAACTAAGTTGGTACGTTTTTAACTTAAAACGAAGCAGTTTTTTAATGTTTTCTTGTTGACTTTCTATAATTTACTTTACTTTGTTGGTTGGTATATTGGCGTGTGCTATGTGTACAGTCACGAGCACAAATATGTATACACTTAGTAACTTTAAAGAGTGATTTTCTCCTACTGTGGTGATTGTAATTTTATGTTGTTACGAACATAGTATTTTGGAACCCACACTAATAAGAAAAAGGTCTTATCTCAAAGTTGCAATCGTTATTCCATGCGAAAATCCCTTTTGAATTTTGCTAAGTGGATACATATCGTTGCTCGTGACTATGATAATAATTAGACTAGATATGGATAATAATTCAAATTATGTTTTGTGTTACGTAATGTAAATTATTTTGCATACTATTAGAAATAATCATTAGTTTATTCCGCTACTTCTTCCCAGCTAACGCACTAGGAAGTGGTGAAGGGCGTGTTTTGGGGGACTGTCTTATGAAATTTTGACGTTCTAAAACTGCTGATTCTCAGCCTAGTTTGAATTTTGAACATTTTATGTAAGTAGAAAGTAAATAAAAGCCTGATTGTTATCAATTATCAGATATTTACGTAAATCTCAAAATAAAATGATGTACCTACTTAAAAAAAAAAATCCTAACAAAAAATGGTTTCTTGTCGAACTTAGTTTTTAAATCCAAGCAATTAATATTTGCGTATGACCAAAACACCATAAAAAAAAAGATACGAAGAAACGAAATTAATAAAATAGAAATAAAGACGAACATAACCGAAACCTTTTTCGTAATGATAGTTCTTATGTTCGGAACTCGGAGAAGGACCGCAAAGCGATATTAATACGTTTTTTATCTCCCATAAGCCTACGGTAATGTTGGTCTAAAGATCCCAAATGCTTCTCAGATCGTCGTAAAGGAATCTCGGCCAATCAGAAAACAATTTCCTTGGTATGTTATACCTACAGCGCTGAAATAAAAAGCGCGAGATTTTATGTGAAATTGTGCGAGATAATGATTTTTTTTTAACCTACATGGGTGCTTACAATACTCGTGGAGGAGCTCGGGGCTAAGTAATAACAGCTGCACGAGTCGATCGATCAGGTTAAGCTACGCTTGCCGGGGTTGGTCCGTGAATGGGTGACCATCTTTACATATCGAGATTCCTCCGTGCTTCGCTTGGTCTCGGCTGTCATTCTTGGATCTTTGACGGTCGTTACGGGTCGTCAGAAGCCCGAAAGTCTGACAACCAGTCCTACCAAGGGGTATCGTATTACCCAGGTACTGGGTTGTGGAGGTCAGATAGGCAGTCGCTCCATGTAAAATACTGGTATTCAGCTGCATGCTGTTAGACTGGAAGCCGACCTCAACATAGTTGGGAAAAAGCTGGGCAGATTGATTGGATGAGTACAAAACTGCCTCGTTAGCCTAGTGTTCACAAGTATGACTGTTAGGTGCAAGGTGACGAGTTCGTTCTCCAAAACTGTTATTGCGTTAGTCCATTAGGAATTTATTAGCAATAACCCAGAATCCAGATTTGGATATTTATTTAATTTGTTTTTTAATTTCTATTTTTTTATTTGTGATTTCCAGTGCGAGTCTCATTATATGCTTTTTCTTTCTTTCTTTTATTTATGTATTTATTTATTATTTATCATATCATTATTGATCACAAAAACATTAACAGAGAGCACAAAACGTATTATAACTTACAAACTACAGCGAACTTGTCACTTAAAGGTGTGCACAACACTAACATAGTTTGCCTATTTATAATTAAAGTGATAAAAATAAATTAATACTCTTTCAACGATTGCTTCATATCAGCAACGTTGATGCCTAACGCTTCCGACATTCCCAAATACTTATAGCTTTCGGCTGAGCGGAGGGATCTAAGGTGTATGAAGTCCGAGAGTTGAGTTCCCTTGGATTCCATAATCTCCCCTCGACTGACGACTGATGACTGCAGATTTGTCCACACCAAATTCCATCCTGATGGCGCCACTGAATGTTTAAATATTATTATTTGTTATTATATTATATATTATTATTATTTGTTATAATATTATATATTATTATAAATTAGGATTAATTCTTATGTACCACTTCTATAGCTCTTATGTCGGTAAATAACCTTCCGTGACGCGACAGAAACTGCAGTCTCGCATCTATTAAATTATTCACACTCTGTATGTTTAACAGTTTATTAAACAATGGCTTTTGCGCGTGACTTCGTCTTCGTAAACTGTTTAAACATAAAGGCAATACTGTAGCTAACTAGCTAACTAGTGAAAGAATTTTCAGAATGGGATTAGTAGTTCTGAAGATAACCTACATTACATACAAACTCACAAATGTTACCTCTTTATAACATTACTATAGTTAGGGACTACAGTCTACAGGGTTTCGTATGTCATAGGATTTTTCGTCTCAATACATGGTCTTCTTCTTTTCGTGTGGTTAGTAACTAACCTGGTGTCAGAGTTTTAAAGCCGCCCATGGGCCTCTGACTTGGCTTCACATGCCTTCAAGAAATATCTCTCAGGCATGCTGGTTTCCTCATGATATTTTCCTTCACCGTTTTTGAAGCAAGTGATAATTATACAATACGCACATAAATCCGAAAAGTCAGAGGTGCGTGCTTTGGGTTCGAACTCGAGACCTATGACTTGGCAGTCCGACGGTTACACCACTAGGCTATCACTGCTATAATACATGGTAAACCACGAACACTCCTGGTCCAAGATAAGACAATGTTTAAAGCTCTTTTCCATAATGGAATGAGTTACAAGTGCTCCCGGATTGAATAGAATCGAACTCGCGCGTCTGAAAAGCTCGTTACGTCACTTGATGATATTTCAGTCTCGAATGAAATGTTAGGGTATTTCTGATGGCGGCGGCCGAACTAGCGACACGTTGGGTTGCGACAATCGTCGATAGGATCCGGCAACTGGGACTCGAGGTGGCCTTGCACAAGTCCGAGGCCATGTGTTTCTATGGTCCTCGGAACGCGCCGCTGTCGGGTTCCCAGATAACGGCGGGAGGGGTTCACATCGGTGTCGAGTCGACGATGAAGTACCTGGGACTCGTCCTCGACAGCCGGTGGAACTTCGTGGAGCACTTCCGACGTTTGGCTCCCAAACTGCAGAGGGCTGGGGCTGCTTTGAAGCGGCTTCTGCCCAATCTAGGGGGTCCAAACGCCTCCTGCCGGAGGCTCTACGCGGGGATCGTGCGGTCCATGACCCTTTACGGGGCACCGGTGTGGGCGCGTTCATTAAGGCTGCGACCAGCCCAGCGATTGAACGCGTCCCAAAGGGTCATGGCCATTAGGCTGGTCAGAGGATACCGCACGGTCTCCCGTGAGGCGGCGAGCCTCCTTGCCGGACTACCGCCATGGGATCTGGAGGCAAAAGTCCTCGCGCACATGTGGGAGTTGCGCGAGGAGGCGAAACGCCGGGGTGTAACTCCGCTGCCGCGAGAAATCACGGCACAGCGGACAGAGCTCCGGCGGGATCTCATGGCGGCATGGAGAGTGCGATTGTCGCAACCCAGCGCTGGGCACGCCACAATTGCGGCGGTAAGGCCCCTCTTTGAGGAGTGGCTAGAGAGGCGCCACGGCGTCCTCACCTTCCGCCTGACGCAGGTCCTCACCGGACACGGTTGTTTCGGGAGGTTCCTGTTCAGGATAAAGCGGGAGGAAACGCCCGGGTGTTACCATTGTGTGGATCGCCCGGAGGACACGGTGGAGCATACGGTGGAGGTCTGCCCGGCTTGGGCGGGGCACCGCCGTGTCCTCATGGAGGCGATCGGCAGCGGCGATCTCTCGCGTCCGGCCCTGGTTCAGGCCATGGTCCGGAGCGAGAGTGCATGGGAAGCCGTCACTTCCTTCTGCGAAGCAGTAATGCTCGCGAAGGAGGAGGCGGAGCGCGCGAGGGAAATGCAAGATGCGCGCCCTCGCGCCTCTAGTCGCCGTAGGAGACGCCCCGGGCGTCGGGAGTCGCGAGCCGACTTCCGGCCACCGTAGGCGCGGGCTTGCGGACGGTGGGCAATGGGTAGCTCGCCGTCCGATTAGGACCAGGCCCGGGTCGACGGCGCGTTGTGTTCCACGCGCGCCTCAAAGAGATGTCAGCACCAACTGACGGGGTCCGTAAGGGCCAATGCCTGCCAGGGTTGCGAGTTGGTCCGAAAGGGATATCGCGGCCCCGGCACACAGGCAACGGAAGGAACACGGGTGGGTTTTAGTCAGTAAAAGTCTGACACTCCCTCTCGCTCCGCCCAGAGCGGGAGGAGTCATTTGATGATTTCCCACCCAAAAAAAAAAAAAAAAAAGGGTATTTCTGATGGGCACGCCACAATTGTGGCGATAAGTCCCCTCTTTGAGGAGTGACTAGAGAGGCGCCACGGCGTCCTCACCTTCCGCCTGACGCAGGTCCTCACCGGACACGAGGTTCCTGTTCTGTATAAGGCGGGAGGAAACGCCCGGTTGTCACCACTGTGTGGATAGCCCGGAGGACACGGTGGAGCATACGGTGGAGGTCTGCCCTGCTTGGGTGGCGGCGATCTCTCGCGTCCGGCCCTGGTTCAGGCCATGGTCCGGAGCGAGAGTGCATGGGAGGCCGTCACTTCCTTCTGTGAAGCAGTAATGCTCGCGAAGGAGAAGGCGGAGTGCGCGAGGGAGAGGCAAGATTCGCGCCCTCGCACCCCTAGTCGCCGCAGGAGACGCCCCGGGCGTCGGGAGTCGCGAGCTGACTCCCGGCCACCGTAGGCGCGGGCTTGTGGACGGTGAGCAATGGGTAGCTCGCCATCCGATAAAGACCAGGCCCAGATCGACAGCGCGTTGTGTTCCACGTGCGCCTCAAAGAGATGTCAGCACCAACTGACGGGGTCCGTAAGGGCCAATGCCTGCCAGGGTTGCGAGTTTATCCGAAAGGGATATCGCGGCCCCGGCACACAGGCAACGGAAGGAACATGGGTGGGTTTAAGTCAGTAAAAGTCTGACATACCCTCTCGCTCCGCCAAGAACGGGAGGAGTCGTTTGATGATGTCCCACCCTCAAAAAAAAAAAAGGTTAATAATGGCTAGAAAAGAATATGATGATAAGTGATTATTTTCTAACGCATAGATAAGGTTGAATGTCGAGAAGTCTTGAAGTCAATAATTGGGAATATTATTTGGGTAATGAGGAAGTGTCAAGACTGAAAACCCGCTCCGGTCAGAGCGGGAGAAGTTATTTGATAATTTCACACACGCAAAAAAACAAAAGGGTATTTTCTGATTGTGTATGTAAGGGTACGAGCATTAGTACCTTGCAATCATCTGCCTAGCCTTTTCCCAACCATGTTGAGGTCAGCTTCCAGTCTAACTGAATGCAGCTGAATATCAGTATTTTACATGTAGCGACTGCCTATCTGACCTCCACAACCCAGCTACAGGGTAACACGATACCCCTTGGTAAGACTGGTTGTCAGACTTTTGGGCTTCTAACTACCCGTAACGTCTGTCAAAGATCTATGAATGACAGCCGGGACCAACAACGGCTTAACGTGCTTTCCGAGGCACGGAGGAGTCTCGGTATGTAATGGATGGTCACCCATCCACGAACTGACCGCGAAAAGTGTAGCTTAACCTTCGATCGAACCGTCCCTATACTTACGGAAAATACAAAAGTCTTCTTTTTCTTCTTATTTCCGTGTGGTTAGTGACTAACCTGGTGTCAGAGTTTTAAAGCCGCCCATGGGCCTCTGACTTGGCTTCACATGCCGTCGAGAAATATCTCTCAGGCATCGCGGTTTCCTCACGATGTTTTCCTTCACCGTTTTCGAAGCAAGTTATTTACTGTAATTAAAATTTTCTTCCAAATATGTACAGTCACGACCACCAATATGTATCCACTTAGCAAAATTCAAAAGCGATTTTCGCCTGGAATAACGACTGCAACTTTGATATAAGACCTATTTCATATTAGTGTGGGTTCCAAAATACTATGTTCGTAACAACATAAAATTACGATCACCACTGTAGGAGAAAATCAGTTTTTGAAGTTCCTAAGTGTATACATATTGGTGCTCGTGACTGTACGTTCATGAAGGTAATAAACACTAGGCATATAATTATTCAATATCTACATCCACCGTTTCAAAACTCGGAGAAGATAATAACTACAGCGGAACATAAGTAAAAGCTTGACTGAAAGCCGGAAATTTGTTTTTTTGTTATTACAGAAAAGTACCATCGATTTTGCAATTGAACAAGACAGTAGGTCTTTTTCAGGATCCTTATAAACATATTGACAATGTGTTATATGACTATTGGAGCGGGGGGCATACAAAATTGCCCGTGGTCGCGTTAGGTTAGCCGAAGCTAACCTAACTTTTTTTTTTTTTTCAATTTTTTTTTTGGTATTACAGGAAAATCTCATCGATTTTGCAATTGAACAAGACAGTAGGTCTTTTTCAGGATCCTTATAAACATATTGACATGTATCATAAGACTGTTGGAGGGGGGGGGGGGGGGCATACAAAATCGCCCATGGTTATGTTGGATGGGGGGTGGTGGACGTCCCCGACTCCGCCGTCCCTCCGAGCCTGTTTACGGGGGCTGGCCATCTCTAGGAAACTAATTAGAGCGGTAGCAGCTACTTACATTAAAGATTCCCTTTAGCTTTCACCTTAAATTATGTGTCAGAACGTTCTAGGTATAATAGAGAACATGACATGACATCACGCCTGTTCTCGCCAAAAGGTTAGGCAGATACGTTCATAGTCACCCACATTTCGCCTGTTATGTTTAAGTCAAACTCAAACTCAAAGCATTTATTTCAAATAAACCAATTACAGGCACTTTTGAATTGTCAAGGGGTTCGTCAGTCAGAAAGATGAAGCTAGATGCAGTCCCATGCTATATGGGGCGAGCGACTCATATCTCGGGCACCAGTCCAGTCTTTTGGCTGCAACTGAAAAAATCCTAATGAAAACCCATTACGCGCTGTGCGCGATCTGGGAATTGAACCCAGGACCTCATGCTCAGTCGTACGACCACTAAGACCAACGAGGCAGGTAACAGTCAAAGAAAATGTTATGTTATAACGTGTGTGAAAATCCCCTTAACGAAGCCTAATATCAGTTGTTCTTCCATTTATTATGATATGTTTTTGTACCTTTTGTTTATTTAAAAATGTAAATTGATGTAAATTGGTGTAAATTGTAAATTTAAATTTTGTTCTTCTTCAAAAACGTTTTAATATAACGTTCCGTTCGAACGTAACCGAAACAAATCGTTTCTTGGGTTCATATCAATATCATCTTAGATATTATCATCTTTTCCTTCCACCTTTATTTTAAAAGTAGAATATATGTCGTATCCATCAGTTCCTCTTAAGTTAATAAGCAAACTGGCTTGTTCATCTTTGTACATTCCTGAAGCCTTAAGAAAAACCTTTAATTGTTTGAGCCATTGTGGTGGCCCGGCAAACCGATCTGACGCGTGGCGAATCACGCCTCAGATCGGTTTGCCGGGACACCTTCTAAAACTAATTCAACCGGAGGTCTTGCATGTTCCATAATAACACGTACTGTATATCACCTAAACACACTAACACCACTTTGATTTCTTATAATTATTACTTCCGAAAGCGTAATTCGTATTTAACGCTTCCACCATGAAGTGAAACACGATCTTGCTAGATACTGACAGATTTATTTATATGTAGGTATGGTGTATGTACAAACATTATTGTGAGGTTACCCTCAATGTTAATAATACACAACACCGCCCATGGACCTCTGACTTGGTTTCACATGCAGTAGAGAAATATCTCTCAGGCAGGTCTTCTCACAATGTTCAGCGTTTTTGACAAATGATAATTATATAATACGCACATGAATCCGAAAAGTGCGTGCCTTGGGTTCGAACTCGAGACCTCACACCACACACCACTTGGCTATCACTGCTTTCAAATGATTATATATATAAAAGCTACTTATAAATTAACAAAAATGCGCGTAGATGCATGATTTCCTCGTTGAAATTGAATACTATTCGTTGGTTAGTATAAATAACAATTACTTGGAAAAAATAGTTCGTTTTCTCTTCTACAATAATAATAAAGCGATTTTTTTAATTATTTATCTATTTATCTAACAATAATCGTTCTCCTGATGCATGTTTTGGCAAAAACTCATGTAGAGCTCATTTGAGAGCTCTAATTTGTGGATTCTGTTGAATATAATTCATCAAAACAATTTTTCTCATATTAAATATATCCCATACTTTTATAATAATAGAATACATTTTTGTTATATGACTTTTATTTAAAGAAAAAATTACTGGACCAAATTAAATTTTCTACTAAAAAAGTTTGAAACAAGTCTGAATATCCGAAGTTCTACATCATTTTCGTACGTTGTATTTATACCAAAATAATCTCCAACATTTGCTTAATAACAAACAACTTTTTTATTTATTTTTATTGCTATTTCTATTTTTTTATCAATAAAATAAAAGTACCATATATTTCACTGCGCCGGCAATGTGCGCTCAGTATCGCAAGAATGCTTTAGCGCAGCGCCGAAATGTAAGAGGGCTCTTAAGACTACTGGCGTTACGTAACACCAAGATGCTGCTGTCCTTCTTAGAGGAGCTGGGGTGGATCGAATAAGCGATTTTCCCACCCGTACGCAAAATACGCGCTTAGACGTGGAGTTCCGGAAACCAGCTCGTATTACCTAAGACTACTGGCTGGTAATTATCATATCACAGGGCAAAGATCAAGATCATATTAAAATTTAATAAATCCCCGACACAAACATTTCCTCATTTATCTTACCTACTCCATCAATTGTCTCTGTTCTTCATCTATCTATATCCTATTCATTGAGACCATTCCAATGAGCCCCAACACGATACCTGTGCTGTAAGTTGGTAAGGGAGTTGGGTATCCTGCAAATTCCAGGTTTCTATGTTATTCTAATATCATTGAAGTAATAGAATGCCAAATTTCAAATCGATCAGACCTATGGAAGAGGCTCGTATCCATTCATCAACTAGAAAAGGGCAGATAATCTTAAAACAGCTGAACCGATTTTGATAAAACATGCCTAAGGACCATCGCTAGAAAACCTGCTTTCATATAAACAAAATCGCACTCAAATCGGTTCACCCAGTTAAGAGCTACGGTGCCACAGACGGACACACAGACACACACAGCCGTCAAACTTATAACACTGCTCTTTTTGCGTCTGGGGTTAAAAATGATTAGATATAAGTGTCAAAATAAGTTATGCCCACAATAAAAAAGATTTGATTTGATATGGCGATTGGTCACCATACATACTCCATACAATAAATCCTGATTCATCATCATTTAAAAACAAATGATTTTTTATTTAATTTTCATATTCCCGTTTCGTCACAGGTCTAGAAACAAAAGAGTTGCGTATAAATATAAATTATTAAAGCTTTTTTTCAAATACCAATCATAGAAATCATACTTTGTACAAATTGATTTCGAAGACATTTACTTTTAAGATTACTGAGCCAATTCTCGTTTTTCAGCGATCGTTGACGTTATAAACGTCAAGAAAGAATAGCTTTGAAATATAAAACCAATCTTTTGAAGTCAATTTTCCATCTGTGTCGAGATAAAAGGCTTTAGGCATGTTGTGTCATGTTCCAATTGACTAGGCTTTTAGCAGAACATGGATCTGAACGCGGCACGTATATAGAATGTTTGTATTAGTGTTTCAATGTTCAATGTCCCTACATTTTAGTCAAAATTAAAATAGAAATAGACGATAATTTGTTGCAGATTACTGGTATAAAGGTGGGGCTGACAAATAATAGGGATGATGCTTGAGTAAAAAAAAATGTCAGGCAGATAATAAAAAAATATTAGACATGTATTTTTTGCTTTAGCATATTAATACAAACTAGCTCAGATAAAACGCATTAAAGTTGGGGAGTGGGCTCAAAAAAAGAAAAAAAATATTTTTTTATTGCGTAGAAATAAAGGTAGCTGCTATTACCTACCATAAATAAAATGAATTTCAGCGAAAAAAGCCTGAATTGATCCTTGTTGGTTTCGGTTGCTGGTTTCAAAGGATTCCTGGCTTTTTGTCGGTGGCATTCAACGTTTCCAAAGCACTGAAACAATTTTATTCAGGTCTTCATTTACTGTTTCGAATAGCCTGGGATTGCCTTTACCTCGTTCTATGTAAGAAAAATACAGACGTATCTTTAAAATAATACATTTAAAGCAGATTTGAATACAATTCGAAGAAAGAAGTAAGTGGGCGAAGAAATAAATTGTTGTAATTTTCTTTCCTGCTCGTCCATTTTACGTGGAAAAAATCGGCCAAGTGCATGTCGCAACACGCACAATGAAGGGTTCCGTATTTGGGATGAATACATCCCAAAAATAAACATAACATTGTAGTTGAAAAACGTGTTCTCCCGTACATTGATATAATCGCCAAAAAATATTTTTTGTGTGATAAAACTAAAAATAACAATGTTCGGATATTTTCCTTTACTTATAATAATAATAATAATAATAAATCATTTATTTCAGATTCATCTTTTGATTACATCCATATTTTTTTGTACAATTGCGAGCTTACAAACTAGTGTTAGTAATAATTAATTAATAATTGAATACCATTTTAATATTAATTGTAATTTTATTTTATTTTATTAAAACAGTATTTGGCCGGTCCTAGTGGACTCCCCGATGGTGGTGACAAATTATACTATACGACTGCGTGCAGCCGTATCCAGCGAGCCAGCATCAGAGAGTCCCATCGGTCCGCCAGCGCGCGCAGGATGGTGTTGGGACTGTCGCGCGTGCGGCGCATAATAGAAGCGCACCGTTTGCGCATGATGGCCGCAAAGCCATCCATGTCAGCCGCCGCGAACATCGCAGAGGCGCTGCAGTGGCGTGGCAGCCCCATCAGCACCCGGCACGCGTTATTGTATTTAACGCGCAGATCGCTGTATGTCCGCTGTGTATAGTTAACCCACAGGCTGGGTGTAAAAGGACTGACAGTACACTTTAAAAAGCGCTACTTTGACAGTCCCCGTGCACCGTGAAAACTTGCGGGCCAACATGTTGCATCGGACAGACAGCGCTCTGCGCTCCCTTTCCAAATCCACACTGTCCTTAAGGTCCTGAGTGACTCAGTGCCCCAAATATTTAAATTGCTCGACTTTCTTTAGAGCTGTACCACACAATGAGAAATTCGGAACGAATGTGTATCGCTTCTTGTCCGGCCTGAACACCATTATTACACTCTTTTTCGTGTTGTATTTGAGCCCATGAGTGACGGCGTAGGACTCACAAATTTTCAGGAGCCTTCGTAAGGCACCAATCGATGGGCTCAGCAGCACCATATCGTCTGCGTAGCTGATGTTATTCATACACACGCCATCTATATGACACCCGATGCCGGTGCTGCTGAGCTCATCGATCAGTCGATTGACGTACAGGTTGAAGAGCGTGGGAGAGGTCAGCCCCCCTGCCTCACCCAGCATTCCAGCCCATACTCCTCCGAGAGAGCGCCTGTCCATCTTACAATATTCTTTTGATAGGTATACCAATACTTGAATAGTAGCACAATTTCCCTAGGTAGACAAGATTCATCCCTTAATTTACCCCATAGAATATCGTACGATACAAGATCGAACGCTTTCGATAAATCAAAGTATATGCATACACTGGGGTCTTTCTACTCGTGTAATACGATAGCACTCTCGGTGGAAAGCCCGGGCCTGAAGCCGAACTGCGCGTCGTTAAGCGAGACGTGTTTATCCAGGTGCTGACCAAGCAGACTGTCCAGCACTTTGGCAACCACTGTGGCTAGCGAGATCGGTCTATAGTTGTTTACATCTGATGTTTCACCGGTTTTATTTTTGATGATTGGTACAACTGTACCTGTACTGTGCAGATGGGATGAGATGTGGGCAGATGGGAGTGGCCTAAACACAGGGTAAAAAACATAGAAAGCACTCTGGGTAGGTGTACACCTGCGTGTTGCAGGTGCTCGATGCTGAGGCTGTCGTGACTCGGGTACTTACCCCTCACCATGCCTCTGATCACCGCACACACGTCCTTCGTAGTAAAATGAACACTACGCTCACTACCTTCCTTAGCATCGGGCTCCAGCCGCGCTCGCCCAAGATGGGAGAACATAGTGGCTATCTCGCTAGGGTCGTGCACTCCCGCCACGCTGACGGGGCGGCTCGGCTTATGATTAATTTTATTGGTGTGTTACTTATACTGTAAGACCTTGCTTTTTGCCAAATTTCATTAATCTAGGTCAGTACCCACCCTATAGGTTTTGATTTATTTGCGAGTATCAAAATATATCACATAAATGGCCGTATTTTTTATTGCATGAACTAGAAGCTTCATTTGTTTTAGAGCTCCAAGGGACCGTAGACCTACGCATTTGATATTAATTTCAACTTGATACCTGCACGCGTTCCTGAGAAAAAGGGTTTTGACAGACTGACAGACGGACAACGAAGCGATCCTATAAGGGTTCCATTTTTTCCTTTCTATGTACGGAACCCTAAAAATAATAAATTTAAATTCTACTTCATAATTCTCTGTAATACCTACATTCATCACATTCATCTACAGGTTTTAAATCATATCGGCGTCAATAAATAATGGTTGAGGTCGACGGTCATCGGGCGCATTGCCATAATCAACACTTTTGGGAAATGGATGTGCTTATCGCTATGTATTCATAAACAATTCAAACAACAACATAATTTTGTTGGTGACAAAATTAATAAGATACATTTACATAAGTATCGTATAAAAGTACGTAGGAACCTTAAAATTTTGCGAAATTCAAAAGCAATTTTCTTTAAAGGTGAAAGCTACAGGGTACCTCGCCAATATTAAATTTTCTTATGTTATTTGCAGGTCAGTATCAAGTTGTATGTTGATTAAAATATGATTTGCAACCGCAACAAATATGTACCTATTTACAGAATTATAACCATTAAAATCATCAATACAATTCTCTAAGTAAGAACTATGTATATTATATAACTTGACAACATGAACAGACGGAGGAAAACCTTTAAATTTATTAATGTTTACCCACTATAATTTAGAAACAGCACAAACAGATCCAGTGATAAAAGCTGGTTAACCAATTAAGTTGTCTGCTAACTATTACTGTATATTTGCGTGGAAGTTTGAAACTTGTGCTGGATCCATATAATGGGCTCAGTCGCGTAATTGGATGTAGTTCTGACGTTAACCGCTGTGTGTTCGTTATACAAAAGTTTTTCTAGTATTTTTTTTAACAACCACAATTTTAGCCCCAAAAAGTATTCTAATTGCTTCGGCCAAATTATCCGTTGTAATTAGTTTGGTAATGCTGTATTTTCGTCTTTTGTTTCTTTTTTCGTGGAATTCGTGGTATGGCTGGCGTTAATTTTGAAAATATAAAAGTTCTTACCGGCCAACGTTTATTTGCTTTCTCTTGCTCGCCGATATTGGTTCCCCTTTGTCGATGTTTGCAGTAGGTACACCTCATGTAATAATTGTACTGTTTCTTCACATATGTATGTTATTTGCAAGTAGGTTCCCGTCATAGTAATAATCAATTCCCTTGTTGGAAAAGGCACTCACCGCGAAAGTTGGAAGATGCGTGCACTGCATATACGAAGGAAATAAGTATTTTTTTTATCAAAACTACCTAAATGTAATTCTGGCTTTCAAAAAGTTATAAAACTCAAACCCAATTACGACAAAAAAATCATCTAAAAAGGTATACCTAAACAAGACATCACAGGCAGACAAATAAAAAATCCAGAGTCACACGTTTTAGGACTTAGATCGAACAGGTTACGAGTGACTCCGAATTTTAATGTGAAGTCACATAGCCTAATGAAATGAAATGAAATGAAATTGAAATGAAATGAAATGAAATTGTTTATTCTGTAAATAGGATATCGGAATCACTTTTACACGTCATATAAAAAAATATTAAAAATAAGCTTGGTGAGGTCGGTGTTTCCTATCTGACTACTCTGAGAAGAAAGGCCGAAACAAACTCAGAGGTCACAGTCTCTTTTAAAGTCCAGACATAATCTTGGTCAAGTCATGTGAGGACCATGTAGATTAGTGTCTGAAATGGTCTTTTGAGGAAAGAACCACACAGATTTGAGTGGACCTGTCCAGTCAGTGTAAGCATTTGTCAGTAATCGTGGAGCTCAACTCAGAACTTAAGGAGCTCAACTCGACGAACAATACCAAGGAAAGGATATTTGGGTAGGCCGCATCAACTACTCAAACTGCCAGACCATCATTAAAACTGAGAAAGAAACAAAGAAATGAAAAGGGAAAATAAAAATATCCACATAGTCCTCACATTCACAATAATTAAAATAATATAATACTTTACAAAGTAATCGTGTCATTTTGAACATAATTTTCAACAATGTCAATGTGTATATAAAACTGGTTTATTGTGATGAATAATTAAAATGTCAAGTTTTATGGTTTTCACAAGGCTTAGCAGAGCGAGCAGCTCAATCCCAAGCTTTTTTATCTTCTAAATAATCTGAAATTTTATAGTACCCTTTTTTACAAAGTTTGGTTTTAATACAGCTTTTAAATCGTTTAATGGGTAAGTTTCGAATGTCAATGGGAAGTTTGTTGTAAAAGCGTATACATTGACCCATGAACGAGTTGCTTACTCTGTGGAGACGTGTGCGATGTACAGCAAGGTTGTGTTTATTCCTGGTATTTAAACTATGAATATCGGACATTTTCTTAAAATTTGATATATTTTTGTGTACATACAATAGGTTTTCAAAAATATATTGTGAGGCTACAGTCAGAATATTTATTTCTCTGAATTTATCTCGAAGGGAATCTCTTGGACCTAGGTTGTAAATGGCTCGAACAGCCCTTTTCTGTAGAACAAAGATAGTATTAATGTCCGCACCGGTTCCCCAAAGAAGAATTCCATATGACATAAGACTATGAAAGTAACTAAAATAAACAATTCTGGCTGTATCTACGTCAGTTATCTGTCTAATTTTTTTAACAGCATAGGCGGCCGAACTAAGCCTTCCTGACATTTTTTCTATGTGTGGGCCCCATTGTAATTTACCGTCAATAGTTATTCCAAGAAAAACTGTTGACTCAACAGGGTCCAACTCTATTCCATTAACTTGAACATTGGTAGTTAGCTGCCTGACATTTGGCGTTGAAAATTTAATGAGTTTAGTCTTTTTTTCGTTCAAGAGAAGATTATTTACATTAAACCAGTGCACAACTTTAGAGAGTGCATCGTTGACTTGTTCAAAGTTAACTAACTGACGTTTGATTTTAAAAATGAGGGAAGTGTCATCTGCGAATAATACGATCTTGTGATTATCCCTTATGTAGTAAGGTAAGTCATTTATGTAAATTAGAAATAAGAAAGGACCTAGAATTGAACCCTGCGGAACGCCTATGGTGACCGCAGATCCTGCAGATCTCTTGCCATTAACATCGACCCTCTGAATTCTGTTATTCAGATAAGAAGTCAGAAGGTCAAGAGCCTTGTCCCTCATGCCATAATGGTACAGTTTCCTGATAAGAGTATCATGATGTACGCAATCGAAGGCCTTGGACAAGTCGCAGAAAATGCCAAGAGCATCTTGCGAATTCTCCCAGGCCTCGAATATGCTCTTCAGTAATTCCACGCCCGCGTCTGTAGTTGAACGACCCTTTGTAAAACCAAACTGTTTCAAATGAAGTAAATTATGGGCATTGAAATGTCCTAACATTTGTTTTAAAATTAATTTTTCAAAGATTTTACTCAATGTAGGTAATATCGAAATAGGCCGAAAATTTGTGGGATCAGTTGTGCTGCCAGATTTGAACAGTGGAATCACTTTGCTAAGTTTCATCAAATCAGGAAATACACCAGATGCAATACAAGAGTTAAAAACGATTGCTAAAAAGGGTGAAATAACATCAATTATTGAAGACATGGTATGTACTGATAATCCCCAAAGGTCAGCAGTTTTTTTTACATCAAGTTTATTAAAAGATTCTATAATGTCTTTAGCAGTAATAATTGTAAATTCAAAAAGTTTGTCACATTCTGGTACACATTCTTTAAGTATTGAGTAAGCAGAAGTGGAGGACGACAATGACAGAGTTTTGGTTGTTAAAATGGGAATATTAGTGAAGAAATTTTCAAACTCAGTTGCCACCTCCACGTCTGCCTTAATATCTACATTATTGATTTTTAGATGGAAGTCACGATTCCGTACTGTCGTTCTTCCCGTTTCTGAATTAATAATATTCCAAGTTGTTTTAATTTTATTTCCAGAAGATTTTATTTTATTTTTAATGTGTATGGCTTTTGCTGAGGAACAAGCTCTTTTAAAAGTTTTAGAATATTTCTTAACAAATTCTTTAAAAGTTTCATCATGGTTATATGTTTTTTCATGATACAATTCAAATAACCTCTGCCTACTTTTGTAAATACCTGGTGTTGCCCAATCACTAAATATAACGCGGTCAAAAACAGGCAATGTTTTTGCGGTGAAAACCTTCCTAAACTCACAATTGATGAGGTTAAATAATGAAGCATACGCTTGGTTCGGGTCGTTATGATAAGGCAAACCCGGTAGCTTTTCCATTAAATTATTTTTAAAATGTCCTAAGCGACTTTTATTTACAGGAACAAAACTCACAAGTTTTCTTTGAGCTCTGACTGTTTTCTGAGGGAAAGTGACTAACTGGCCACAGTGATCAGAGTCCAACTCATTTATAATTAAATGGCTAGAAGGTCTTAAGTTTGTAAAAATATTGTCAATACAGGTAGCACTAGTGGCAGTTATTCTAGTCGGCTCAAAGAATGTATTATACAAATTATATGACTTTAATAAAGTTACAAATTTATTTACTACAGCAGATTTTTCCAGTATATTAATGTTGAAATCTCCACAGACTACAACTGTTTTATTACTGTTAGAAGTCTTTAATAATACTTCTTCCATATATTTCTCAAAAATATCATATGAAGCACATGGGGGCCTGTACACGCTCATTACAATGAACTGCTCAAGCTCAATGCAAGCTATTTCAATAACTCGCTCAACAGAGAGGCTCACAATATCCTTACGTTCTTTAAATTTCATATTATTACGAATAATTATTAGAGAGCCACCACGTATCAAATTAACTCTGCTGAATGAGCTGGCAACCTGGTGGTTGTTAAAGCTGAACATGAACTGGTGGACTTTCAACCAATGTTCAGTTACACATAGGATATCAATATAACTACAGTTCATGAACAGCTCCAATTCTAATTCCTTACCTATCACACCCTGTATATTTTGATGAACAATTTTTAGAGTATTATTATTACATTTATTTAGATTACAACAATTTGATGGGTGAGATATTAAAGAAGAACTTTTTGTAACATTTTGATGATATAAACCAGTATTTAAATTTTCTTCATTGATTAAGCAAGAGGTTTCCTCTATTGTCCTAATTTCTAATTTAAATGATAATTAATGTCAATACTTGTTGCCAAATTTTTGGCAGAATTATTTAAAAAGTCATTGCATTGCTCAAAAGAAGCAAGTTGTTTAGCCAAATTTTTGGCTGAAATAGAAAAAAAATATGATAGCGACACAGCTATCTGTCTTTTATAATAGGTAGAAAGATAGTACATAACAACATTATATCTATCTCTTGTCAAATGCAAATTATTACCAACATAATTGTTAGTATCAACTAGATGGAACAAACCTACAAACGAGCAGACGATCCAGACGCTTCCAACGATTCCATTTCTCAAATTATGATGAGAAGTTTAGAAGTTATGAGGGAACAGATGAACCTACATACCATACCTAATTACATTCATACATGCATACATACCGGTCAAAATCATAACCCTCCTTTTTGCTTCGCCGTAGTCGGGTAAAAAATAATTTAATATAACTTCGTTCTTTACTTCTGAGGTGCAAGCAAGTAAAATGTATGGCGGTTTCTAGAAAAAAACCGACGTCATTTACGCACACAAACTGCAGAATTTTGTAATTATATAACGCTAAATGGCCGAGAACAAGATTTCCGAGAGCAAGATACAAAATGTCACAACCATAACTTGACCAATAATAAATCAATGATAGTTCTAGCACTGGCCAACACGATTATAATGACCAAATTGACCAGTTCTAGCACTGAGTGCGACAAATTAAACCAATAACTGGTAATAAAACCTCGTAATTGAAATGTTGATCGTTTATGAACGTAAAGCGGTCAGACATGATGATAATGTTTGTAATCTATTAGAGTCTAATTACTAGATTTTGATCGTTTTTAAATACGAGAATTGGCCTGCTGGTCAAAATGATACTCGTATATCTCGCAACAAATTAATAAGAGAGTCTAGATTAGTACAATGGTTAAAAGCATTTATTCTGAAAGTTGGCAACGTCGCAAATAACTGTCAAATATTGATCTGTTTTGGTAAGTAAGTTTTGTAAGAAAATGTGAAATGTGGCTAACTAGTAAACAAAAATATCGATTATGAAATGCAATAATTAATATCGTAACACCGAATATTTCGTTTTAAATTATAAAAAAGTATTTGGAAACTTTCCAAATGCCTTTTTTATACCTAAAACGGTTACAAAAAATTCAGTGTTATAAATTGCAATTCATTATTAATATTCCAGTTCGCTAGTTAGCCGCATTTCATATTTCCATACAGTAATATTCCCAAATTAATCAAAACAGCGAAATATTTGGCATCTATTTGCGACGTTGCCCATTTTCAGAATAAACGCTCTTAATCATTGTATGAATCTAGAATCTCTTATTAATTTGTTGCGAGTTATAAGAGTATCATTTTACCAGAAGGCCATTTTCCGTATTTAAAAACGATCAAAATCTAGTCGCAAACTCATCTCAGCGACAATCAATGTCAAAAATGTATGAACAATTTAGGTTAATTAGAGGTATTTTTGACAGATTGAGACTGAGATCAAAAAGCGGCCGTTAAAAGGAATACGGAAATTGTCCCTCAGATTCAGGTCTCAGGAGTGATTTCAAATATTGTTAAATCATAAGTGGTGAATGCTGGTTTCGCTTTATGAGCCAATTCCATCCCTCAGAGTATTTTCTTTACTTCCACTAGCATACTGCCAGTGATTGCAACACAAGCAAACCGCTGCAGTTTTTCGAGATTCCTTTGGGCTGTGCTCAGGTCTGTCCTGGGCCACCAGACCAGCGAGCCGTATGATCTTTCATAATAAAGTTTGGTTTCTTAGAAAAGCGATTCCGTTATATGATATCGGCAGTCATGAAAATCTGTCATTTTCACCAGTGTTTGAATTCTGAATTCTGAAAGTGGGCAACGTCGCAAATACTCATAGATGTCAAAATATTTAACTGTTTTGATTAATTTGGCAATATTACTGTGTGGAAATAAAAAATGTGGCTAACTAGCGAACTAGAATATTGATTATGAAATGCAATAATTAATATCGTAACACCGAATGTTTAGTTTTAAATGTAAAAAATCTATTTGGAAACTTTCCAAATGCGTTTTTTACACCTGAAATGGGTACAACATCAAATTCATTATTAATATTCAAGTTTGCGACGTTGCCAACTTAAGATCGACATCTAATCAAATCAAATATTTTATTGGAAGAAAAACAGGTTTGACACTTTTTTTAGTGTTCGTTGACAGCTATTCGTTTAAAACGAACTCGTAAAAGAACCTAAAGTAAATGTAGGTATATTAACTATTTAACTAAAATATTATGAGTCAAAAACGCTCAGTATTTGGACAACCGTGTGTTAAAACCGTGTGTGTTGTGACCGTTCACCACTTTCTTAGGAAACCAAGGCTTAACTGACTCCTTGACAGTTCAAAAGTGGCTGTAATTGGTTTAATTGAAATAAAAGCTTTGATTTTATGTTCATGTTTTGCTTCTAACACCGCGAGGTGGCTTCTTCATGAGAATAAATGCAACGTTATTTAAAATACTTGCTTTAATGCTTCAATCATTATGAAACGATGAGCAGACGAAACCATTTAAAAATATTAACGTTTTATTTATTTAATAAAATAATAAGTAGGTACTTACCGATAATAATACATTCATTTCGATTCGTCGGTACGCAGAATACGCTATGAATTAATTTCGCTTAATGATTTTAAGCAAACAATGGCTATCACGCTGCCAGCTCATGTAATTAACACATGGCGTGATAATTTGACAGTTAATACATTTATGTTTTCATTAAAAAAATATTATTTTGTAAACTGACGTTAGAACCGACCATGTATGGTTAAATCAAGTATTTTAAATAACGTTACATTTATTTTCATGAAGAAGTCACCTCGCAGGGTTATTCTAGAAGCATATGCATATTCTAGAAAAGTTTGCTTAAAAAATGGTGAAGGAAAACATCGTGAGGAAACCTGCCTGAGACATATTTCTCGACGGCATGTGAAGCCAAGTCAGAGGCCCATGGGCGGCTTTAAAACTCTAACACCAACTTAGTCACACGAAAAGAAGAAGATTCTAAAGACGTATATAAACTCCGTTATTACACAATAAATACAAAAAAATGTAATCTTAAATAGATTTGCATTTAAAAAAATACCCTAAAGTGCAGTCATTTCAACAATATTACACAATAACTGTCGTTATTTAGTCGTTATTGGTCTAATGCTATAATAAAAGGAGTTTAGGTAGCCTTAATAAATCTTAAGGCCCAGCATCCACGACGCTACTCAAAAGTAAAGTGTTCCAAACTCAAAGCATCAATTAGTTAAGTCCCCTTCACGAGAAGCTATACATTTTGTAAATAAAGAACTTCTACTAAGTTACGCAGCGAAACAAATAATCCCAAATTCAATCAACTTAAAGTAACATACGTGTAATACGAAACTAACGAGCAATTTCACTTGGTCGGGTTATATTTTAGCTACGAGTATATAAAGCGCTGTCGGCTGATGTTTTGTGTTTCTTCGATATAGCGAAAGCGTTTGACAAAGTCTGGCACAACGGCTTAATATACAAGCTGTACCAACTCGGTGTGCCAGATCGTCTCGTGCTCATCTTACGAGACTTTTTGTTGAATCGCACATTCCGCTATCGCATCGAAGGCGCAATATCCTCTCCCTGTCCCATCCGCGCAGGCGTCCCTCAGGGCTCTGTGCTTGCCCCCCTCATATTCACTCTATTCACCAGCGACATCCCGAAGAGTAAAAAGGCACAGTTGGCTCTATTCGCAGACGATACGGCCATTTACTACAAGGGCGCTGGACCCGACTCGATAGCCCGCATTCTCCAAACCGCAGTCAATAACCTTGGCGCCTGGTTTAGGAAATGGAGGATCGAAGTAAACCCCGACAAAAGCCAAGCAGTCATCTTTTCCAAACTGCTGGCTCGATACAGACCCCCCTTGCCCAGACCCATCACCATGCTCGGCAAGCCGATCCCTTGGGAGAAGCGAGCCAAGTATCTAGGTGTGGTCTTCGACCAACACCTCACTTTCGCAGACCACATAAAGCAGGCCCGCGCGCGGGCCGCTTTCGCTCTCGGAAGACTCCACTCCATGTTGAATGCACGTAGCAAAATGTCACTTAGGTGCAAATTGCGAATCTACACAACGTGCATTCGCCCCATCCTGACCTATGCGGGCGCCGTATTCGCCCAAGCTAAACCCCGTCAAATCCATAGATTGCAGGTAATACAGAACAGATTCCTTCGTAAGGCCACGGGAGCCCCTTGGTTCTGTAGGAACGAGACCCTCCACCTCGACCTTAGACTCCCCACAATCCACCAGTTTCTAAAACGCAATTCCAAGCGTTTCTTTGATTCCGCCGCCACCCATCGCAACCCTCTGGTTGTCGAGGCCGCCAATTATCTCCCGAGTCAAATCAGTACAGTCCGCCGCCCGAGGCAAATCCTTTCCGACCCAGACGACCCCATAACCCTCCTCCAGGAGAGCAATAGGGAAACCAGTACAGTTAGAAAACACACACACCGACACACTTTCCGACCTCGCCGCCGAGGTCCGCGATCGCGACCCTCCCGAGTAAATGATACTCCCCCCCGACCCTTGCTCGACGATGCGCCAGCCCGCGTCGATGATGCTGAGCCTGTAGCTTTAAATTCCCCGATTAATAATAATAATATATCATTGATCCAGCCTGTCCCTCTTGCTGTCCTCCCCCCAGCGAACGCCCTAAGCCGAGGTTCGTACCCCACAGGGGGTGCCCTTAGCGAGCGTTCGCCTAGTTTTAATTAGCATAGTTTTTGCCCCTGGCTGGAGGCTTTGAGTATAGAAGCTTAAGGCAGCCACAGGATTGTCCGGTTGAGTAGTCATGACCTCAGTGGTCAGCTACGAGATGCCCTACATAAAAAAAAAGAAAAAAAAAAAGATGTTTTGTGCTACTGGAACTCAGACGCGTTCAGTACCACAAAACATTAGACGACAGCGGTTTATGTCGCTATCGCTGTGGCGCCTGAATGACATTGAAAGGGACAATGAAATTGTTGGTAAACATTTATTTTGTGATATTGTATTGACAAAAGAAGATGTCGACGTTAGTTCCAATGTCAGCCACGTGCCAAAATAACCTTGTAGCGTTGCACCTACCTACTTTCTTGTAGTAGCGTCGTGGACGATGGGCCTAAAAGGTTGTTTTTGTGAGTCGTATCAATCGTCATAAAATAACCGGCCCTCGTTTCTGAGAAGAACTTAAAAAATATTATGAAGATAAATAGATGTTTTGGTAGATAATTGATGTAGGTATATATTATAATAAATATGTATGTACGTGTATCATAAGTTTATAAACTATATATTATGTACTTGTGTACCTATTTTATTTATAATTCTCCTCTAATTCGGAGCACCTGCCATCTTATTTCTTCACCACCCTTGGTTGACTGGTAGAGAATGCCTAAGGCATTAAGTCCGCCTTTGTACCTTATTGTGTGCGAGAAGTTTTAAATAAATAGTAAAAACTAAAGTAAAATTTAAAGAAAAATATAAAAATATAAACAGTCGACACAACTTACATGTACCATAAATTTGAAAATTAATTTATTCATTTATAATTTTTTGCATTAATTTATTTCAATTTTACGAATGTATTTGGTTAAATGACTTTACAATTTATTGCGTTGAGTAAAGATAATTTTCACCTAAAGCAGTAATAAACATTGGTGATATTGAAAGCGTACTTAGTTCGGATGGTGATCGACTTTACGAATTTTGCCGATGCTACTCGTACGCACGGCTACACATCAAGCTATACATTTCCAGTATAAGCTGACCTCACATTGTACCGAAATCCTATACAATGCGAGATCAGCATAAACTGGAAATGTATAGCTTGATGTGTAGCCGTGTGTACATCTAAGTTGTGTCGTACTGAAGTAAAAATTAATAAATTTGTAAGTGCCTCGTTGGTCTAGTGGTCGCAAGCGCTACTGCTGAACATGAGGTCCGATTGATTCCCGGTTCGATTCCCAGGTCGGGCAAAGTGTGATTGGGTTTTTTTTATCTAGAATTTCTCAGTAGCAGCCCGGAGTGTGGATTTGTGTGCGGTTGATGGCGATCGGCTCGACCCCTATTACATGGGACTTAAACATAACTGACGACATGTGGGTGTATTGTAGGTACACCTCTACCCAACCCTTCGGGGACACAAGGCGTGATGTTATGTGTTAAAATTAGTAAAAGTAATAAAGTATAGTAAAATCTAAATTAAAAGAGTTTCCGTGGAGTTTCTTGCCCGTTCTTCTCCATAGGAACCTACTACGCGATGGAATTGGCAACTAGCTTCATATTTCTGACTGACCGACCCCTTGACAATTCAAAAGTACCTGTAATTGGTTTAATTGAAATAAATGCTTTGAGTTTTTTTGAGTTTTGATTCAGGTTTGAGTGGTTAAGGCCTCACGTTTCATGCACGAGGTTGTGGGTTCAAATCCGGGCAAGTACCAATGTGACTATTTCAAATCATATGTACTTTCTGAGTTTATCTTGGACATTACTGACATCGGTGAAGGAAAATATCGTGAAGAAACCTGGACTTATAGTTAATATAAGCCTGAAATCGCCAACCCGTCTTGAGCAAGCGTGGTGATCAATGCTCGAGCCTTCTCTGTATGAGAAGAGGCCTTTGCCCTGCAGTGGGACAGTAACAGGTTGGTATTATTATTTTATTAATTAAAATCATTACACATTACAATGTAGACTATTTGATACATCCATAGATTTCAGAAATTTTATCCAATATGCACACACGTCGGCTGAAAACCGAATACTCCATTAAATTCTTCGGTTACTTGTTATTTCCAACTCAAAAGGGATATGCAATCATCAAATTGCAAAGCCATGTCTTATTGCAAACCAACAAAATAATAATGTAAGTAAGTTGATTAAATGTATTTGGAATTATTTTAATGAAAATGGTATAGTATATTCTGTAGTGAATAAAATCATAGATAAGTAATTATATAGAATTTTAAAGGTAATGTACAGTCAAGGAAACTATTTGTTAAGCAAATTGACACCCTACGTCAATTTTCCGTGTATAGTAATTGCATACAAGTCTCAAAGGATGACAACTGTGATTTCATTATACGGCCAATTTAAGTTGGTAGTCGATTTGCTTAATTTCTCTGTGTTTGCCTAATTATGTCTTCGTTTTTGAATAAGTCTGCAGGTCTGGATTAATACCTGGTAGGTAAATCGCTATTAATTCGGCCTGATCAACCTAGAATGACTAATAAAATAATATGGACTTGTATGCAGGAAATCCCGAAACATTTATAAACGTGACTAGAACCAACAAATTGTTGACATAATATTCTGATTATGAAATGATTTTAAATACTGTATTACTTACATTGTGAAATTAGGAAAATAATTTGATTTTCGAATTGACTAATTGTTCATATATTCAAAACAGAACCATCATTCTTTGACAGTTGTATGAAATGGTAATAACACAGCAAATTGTCAGAGTGTGTCAATTTGATAAACAATTCAATTCACTGACTGTACAATGTCATAACGGGTGTAAAAAGATCCCTCAGCAAGCCGAAATTCACATACATATTCTTCCCGTCATTGAGATGTTATTTTGTACTGAACCATACCTTGCAACTAACTGGTGATATTGAACGTCGAAGTCAAAAATATTTTTAAGTTTATGATGCAGACTTTTTACACCCTGGATGTAATGTGTAGCTACATTTACAAGCACCTTACACTTACGCAAAATTCAAAAGCCATTTTCTCGTGAAATAAAGACTCAGACAAGAAAAGATAGATCCCAGGTTCCGTGTGGTGCCGGACGTAAAGAATAGTACCATCCCATTTCTTCCCGTGGGTGTCTTAGAAGGCGACTAAGGGACTTACTAGAGAATGGGCAGCAGCGTTCACTATGCATTTTAACACCATACAGCGATCTGTCCAACAGTGATGATGATGATGATGATGATAGATCCCAAAATACTATGTTCGTTAATCAATACTTTAGAAAAAAGCTTTTAAATCTTGCGGAGGTGTAAGGTATTTACGTTCGTGACTGTTCATCAAAGGATAACAACATTTATATTATGGCATATCCAAAATTCCCTAAATCCTGAATCTCGAAAACGTTTGAAAACGCGAAGTGTCATATACACAAGAAACATAATCTAATCCGTCGGGTACAGTTCCCGCGGCACAATTTGGGTAAGTGCAACGATGTCACAGATATACCAGGACCAGGAGCGAAACTAATGCAATTTCCTTCATTTCGTCGTTATGGAATTGTTTTGCCATTTTAATGTTATTGTTTCGAGAACATGTGGGTAAAATTGATACAGAAGGATTTTTGAAAATGTTCCTTCGTTATTCTTTTTCGTGGTAGTGACTAATCTGGTGTCGGAGTTCTTATGCCGCCCATGGGCCTCTAACTTGACTTCACATGCCGTTAACAAATAATATATCTCTCAACCGGTTTCCTGCTGGGGTTGCGGGTTTGTCCGAAAGGGATATCGCGGCCCCGGCACACGGGCAACGGAAGGAACACGGGTGGAATTTAGTCAGTAAAAGTCTGACACGCCCACTCGCTCCGCCTAGAGCGGGAGAAGTCATTTGATGATTTCACATCCTCAAAAAAAAAAAAAAATGCTTGCCGGTTTCCTCACAATGTTTTTTCAAAATGTTGCTGTATTATCTTAATTCACGTTACAACACGATATTAAATCATTATTCAATATGACTCATAGTTGACCATAGTTAATTGGACCATATTGTAGTCTGAAATAAATAAATAAATAAATAGTTGAAGGACATGATAATTTATAACCAGATGTAAAGTTTATAAGTTTGAATAAATACAATAAAAAATCGCGATGATAACATTAATAACAATTATTGTGATCACATTCGCAAAGTGTGGACGCACTTACGCGAGCGACCATTCAGGGCTAAATAGGTAACCTCCGCAGAGTCTGCAGGCAGGTTTGATCCTTTTTACCTTAATACATATTTAATTCTAGGTTAAGGCAAAAATTTGAGTTTCTACGATTGAAGCAAATATTTTAACACATTAAAAGTAGTTAAAAAAAACAATACCAAAAATACAAAACCATTTGAATTAATTATAATTTATTTAAATAATTCACGCTGAAGAACTCGAGTAAAACTAAACACCAATACTGAAAATGTTGAAAGTACCTATTTTATTATTGTTGAAAAGTATGCCTCATTGGATTAATGGTCGCAATCGGCACTGCTGAGCATGACATCCTGGGTTCGATTCCCAGGCCGGACAAAGTGTTATTAGGTTTTTCTATCAGGAATTTCAAAGTAGCAGCCCGGAGTCTAGATTTGTATCCGGTTGAAGGCAATAGGCTCGCCCCCTATTAAATGGGACTTAAAGATATCTGGCGAAATGTTGGTTTTCTCTAGGTACACCTCTGCCTAACCTTTCGGAGAAAACACAGGCGTGGTGTTATGCTATGTTATAATTAAAAAGTTATTTAGTATTGACTTTTCCGGGTTAGACCAGGAACATTTTGTTTCCGATATTGGCCTGGTTTCTGATCTGAAAACAAACGAATAGTGCCCGGGGGTGCCATAGTGGCGAGTGTGCCGCGGTCAATGGATAAGTCGGTATGTTGCTAGGCACTCAGTGCAGTTTGTTGAAACAGGTAACTTAAATGACTCAGTGACCATTGCATTAAAAAAAAAACATCTTGAATGAGCGATTTTGCTATACAACCAAAATAAAACTTTTTAAAGACTATTTTTGTATTTTGATTTGAAATTTGATGAGTAAATACATTTTCATCTACATATTAATTTTAGTTCTACGAAGCAAGTGATTGCATTGAAAATAAAACAAAAATAGTAGTTTATTAAACTGTTGCATAAATAGGGGTGTGCAAGTCTGCACTAAGTCTTATAGAGTTTTTTACCTTTTGTCTATGTTTTTGCTACCTATTGGTTTTTATTTTGATTGACATAATATACTTTTGTTTCACTACCAAGAACCAGCGCCTTTTCTTTACGGTAGTTAATAAGGGGTATTAAAATACGAGTGTGTGTTTAAAAACCTAGCCGTAGCTACGGCTACTATTAAAAACCTCGTCTACGCGTAGGCGAGGTTTTTAATAGTATCACACGAGTGTTGTTTCGACACGTTTCACGAGTTATGTGCAGTTTCATACACACCATTGGGATTGAACCTACTAAATAAAATATCAAAGTTAAAGACCAAGAATAAAAAAATCCCACGAAATTCAGTTCAACAAAACGTATGAATGACGCCTGCACCAGCACATCACCGCGCATGTGCTAGAGCGGTGCTGCTACGAGTATCCCCCGCTAACGTTCCATTACAAAAATAGATGGAAACTCCTTGGTGATACTAACTTCTACGATTTGCCCTGTATCGTAATAGAAAAAAATATGTTTTACAATGCATTTTCAAAAGTCGAAGTCGAAGTCAAAGTCAAAGTCAAAGTCGAAGTCGAAGTCGAAGTCGAAGTCGAAGTCGAAGTCGAAGTCGAAGTCGAAGTCGAAGTCGAAGTCGAAGTCGAAGTCGAAGTCGAAGTCGAAGTTGAAGTCGAAGTCGAAGTTGAAGTCGAAGTCGAAGTCGCAGTCAAAGTCAAAGTCATGAATGTTGTTTTTATCATATATATACTCGTACATCGTCATATGTTAGATGTAGAGCGTAGATGTACACATCATCGTAAGGCTCGTTCGTTTTTTTTTTTTTTTTCCTCGCACAATGCATAGTAAAACGTTGTATCATACACGTGCGTAAGATGATTTCCGACTCGTGTCGACTTATACACTCGCTCACTTCACTCGCTCGTGTCACACTATCACCTTCCTTCCGCACTTATAGCATAAATAACTATTATAGCATTATTTTGTTAGAGAAGGTGTTATAATATGATTCTATTTTTAAATTTCGGTAATGTGTTTATAATGTACGTCAATATAACTCGTTTTGAAGTTTATAATTCGAATATTACAATATGATAGTTTCTGCCCGCGACTTCGCCCGCTTGAAAGGACATCGATAATGTCTGGCCTAGCACAGAAAAAGAGATAATTATATTTAAAAAAATAACTGATAATATTTGAAATCGCACCACAGCTTTCGTTACTTGGCAAATCATGGGAGGAAATATTTCAATTTAAAAGATTATTATTTTGATTTAAGTTTTCGGGGAGATATTTATGTTGCCGGTTTTGGAAATATGATGGTAATTGGGCTATGCTTATTGCAAGAATTGATATGATTTACTAGTGTTTTTAGAATATACAATATTAAAACTGTCTTAAAAAACTTTTGTTGTGATTTGTTGTGATTTGCTTAAAAATATAATTGGCTGTGTTTCTGGTTATCTTTTTGCATTACTAAGTGACTTAGCCTTTCTTGAACTATGGATCTTCACATTACAGTTTATCTGGGCTACAATAACAATACCTATAACTCACATCTCAGACCACTCTGATTTTGCCTGGTTTCCAACGGATATCCAACGAAAATGAATCAATTGGGATAGTCCTTAGATTTGAGTGAAATTTAATCTGCTGGAAGACAACGGATTACTCTGCGATCGACAGGTTTGAATAGATTTTTGAATTCATCAGATTTGACATTTTTCTTTTCGTGTGGTTAGTGACTAACCTGGTGTCAGAGTTCCTTTGACTAAGCTTCACATGTCGTCGAGAAATATCTCTCAGGCATGCCGGTTTCCTCACGATGTTTTCCTTCCCCGTTTTTGAAGCAAGTATAATAGTATAAGTATAAGTATTTATATTTCTCTTTATATTTCTCTTCACAAATGTACAGTAGTGGTGCTTAAAACTAGCTTAAGGATAGTTTACATTTGTGAGAGACTGGTGCTTGAAATAGGCATTGCAAGCAACGCCTGTGGTACAAGTCACCAGGGCCCCACGATGCTTCATATATGGACAAGCTTATGTTGAGTGTTTATGAAACAGAAGAGAATTGAAAACAAAGAAAAGGTAAAAAAAAAAAACAACGTAACGTAATTAAAATAACATAACGACAATGGATGGAGGAATTCACTCTTGTAGGTTACCAGAGTGAATTTGACTGTGTGTTGTGTTAGTAGTGTAATTGTGAGTGTAGGTGTTGTGCAAGTGATAATTATACAATACGCACATGAATCCGAAAAGTCAGAGGTGCGTGCCTTGGGTTCGAGCTCGAGACCTATGACTTGGCAGTCTGACGGTCACACCACTAGGCTATCACTGCTAGATTTGACATTTATTGTTTTTTTTATTCAAGCTTCATAATACATTTTGTTTCATTTGTGTTCATTGCTGGGGCAAGCTTGTATGGGACCGTTATCCATCTCCTTTCTTGTATTAACATAAAATATCCTATGACACGGCCACGACTTACGAGTTGTAGATCGTAGGTTCAAACCCTGACAGGCGCTTTACTTTGTGTAAATTATTTCATCCCCACTGCTCTCAAAACGGTGAAAGAAAACATCGTGAGCAAAACGGCATGTCCAAGAACCACAAATTTAGAGACATGATTGTGACATAAACCAACCCGCACTGGGCCCGCGTGGTGGATAACGTCCCACTTCCTCTCATTGAAAGGAGGCCTGTGTACCATTATAACAACATTGAACCTGGGAACATTATAGGCTGATTATGCTATCCTATGATAACAACACAGTTATGACACTCAGCAATACTGTAGCTTCAAATTATGAAATAATTTTGAAAACAGAAATCAAACTCACAAATTTTACCAACCTGAGTATAAAATATTTTTTTTTGTTTACTCTACAGAAAACGTACCTACAATAAATCATAAAGTACCAAAAGTAATTCAGGAGCTAGTCAAAATTGCTTACAATAACTTCTCCCCTTTTATAACCTAACTTTTTTTTCGCAACTTATTTGCTCTGCAACGTAATAACCTAAAAGATAAATACCTTGGGCGTGAGTCTAATCTTTTGAACAAAAAGTTTTATTTACTCTATGGCTATACCGTCTTACCAGCTATACCACCTTATTCTCAGGGTAATTAACGGAGATAAAGGTACAAAAAATATACGTTTTAGCCTTGTCATGTGTTACCTATTAGGGAAATATTCGTCTTTACGGTCTGTGCAGACCTACTTGTATACACCTATCATTAATATCTTAGTTTTAGCAGCTACTTACGTTTTTTTCAAGAATCTATCTAAAAGCAAAATCCACCTGAAATTCAGCCGTATTTATATTACTAAAAATAGCTTTGGCCCGTGACTTTATCCGTGAGCCTATACCCTTCCTCTGGTACAGATAGTGCAATTCACGAAGACGCGCCCCACTCCGCGATAACTGTACTGTAAGCTGTACTTTAGTACGGAGCGGAGCGGAGTGGGCGCGTCTTCGTGGATTGCACTATCTGTATAAATATCCTTTCTTTGGTATTTTTGGTCGAGTTGAGCTCCTTAAGTTCTGAGTTGAGCTCCACGATTACTGACAAATGCTTGCACTGACTGGACAGGTCCACTCAAACCTGTGTGGGTTTTTCCTCAAAAGACCATTTCAGACAATCTACATGGTCCTCATATAGCTTGACCAAGATTATGTCTGGATTTTAAAAGAGACTGTGACCTCTGAGTTTATTTCGGCCTTTCTTCTCAGAGTAGTCAGATAGGAAACGCCGACCTCATCTATCTTATTTTTTATATGACGTGTAAAAGTGATTCCGATAGGTATACTATTTACAGAATAAGCAATTTCATTTCATTTAATTTCCTCAAGAATTGGGTCTATCCAATGTACAAAGAATTTTTCAAATCTGACTGGTAGTTCCAGAGATTTCCCCCTACATACAAACTTACAAACAAAAATACAACCAAACAAACAAATTCTACCTCTTAATAATATTAGTATAGATGACCATCATTTTCATTTTCTCGTGTCGACACAGTCTCATATTATGGTCGCAAATGTGGTGAAGAGATTACTAGATGTCAGGAAACTTGATAGTGGGGGTGACTACCTATATAGGGTGTGCCGGATGTACTGGAAAATGTCGTCATGTCTGTATGACGTCACTCATTAGCCTTACTTTTATGCACGCAAATTAAAATGTAACACGACGTTAATTTATCTTCCCTCCCCAACTACATTTCTCACATTAATTATAATTACGAACAAGTATATACAGAGTGAAACTAAAGCAGGTCCACTCCGCCATGAATTTTAACGTACAAACACACGAATAATTTCTATCGCACGAACGGACACAGTTGCGAAGGGTTAAGTTAACGGATCAACGCTTTTGTTCCGAATAAACTGGACTTGAATAATAGACCCGTCCAGACTCCAGATTGTATTTCGTTCCGCAAAATAATACCTCTAAACCTACGGAGTAAATTATTTCAAAGCAAATCAGTATTACCTAATAGAATAATAAAACGGCCGGCCGTGTTGTAGCGAAGTAATTTTACAGAGCTCTCGGCAACGCAAGGGTTTATGAAATAAACATTAGATGGGATTTTTGTTGAACAATATTTTTTTGGGTTAATACCTATGTTCAGAGTATTTACGTAATTTTAGCACCCGTGGCGTGTTCCGAGTAAAAATGATATCAGGTAATAGCGATGATGACAAAAAAAAAATCTCCGCCATATAGATTATTAAAAAATATTGGACACGTATTTTTTCTTTTATTACGTAGTCAAAAGATTACGGCAATAAATTGAGTAGGCAATGCGTTAAAATGTGGATGACGTCACTGGCCGGTAGATTTTATACTGACTTTGACGTAGCGAACCCCCACTTCCTAACTTTAATGCGTTTTGTCTAAACCTCAGAGTAATAAATAAAGCAATATTTTTTTTTTATTTTAACTCCCAGTCAACGTCGCTATTACGGTGCTGTTGAGCGAAACGATATCAGAGTAATAATGGGTGAGAAGAATCATGAACGTAAAGAGGAAGAGGGAGTGCTGACATCTCTTAGAGGCGTGCGTGGTACACAACGCGCCGTCGACCCGAGCCTGGTCCTTAGCGGACGGCGAGCTACCCATTGGTCACCGTCCGCAAGCCCGGGCCTACGGTGGCCGTCACGTCAAAGCTTATGGGCCAAAAGACATACACACGATACGTCTTCGCTTTTTACAACTTGTTTTAGGTGTAAACGTTAAACGAAAATAGTAGAAAGTTATCAATAAAAAATTGTTAACTAAACATGTCTGTAACAACGACTGTCGCGACATGCGACGCGACGTCGTATTGTGTTTAGTCGTTTTGGCCCACAATAAACCAATTAAACGACACATTAAACACATTTATTAATTTTTATTATTAAACAAGAACAATAAAATTCTCTATCCATCATCCATCTCAATAATTCAGATATTTTTATTTACTCAGATATAAACCTTAATTACAATAAACAAGCGAACACTACATACAATATGATATAATATTTACAAGTATACAATGTCACCCATGGGTATGTCCCACCCGTATTTTTCTGAATAATCATGACAAATTATCGTAAATTAACTTTAAAAAAAAAGAAATTAAAGATAGACCCCCTGGTCTATCTTTAATCCCGGTATGATTTTATGGACTTACACTTGTTAAAAAAAAAAAAAAAAATGTTTTTAGAAAAAATGTCACTTCCGTTTTTTTTTCATAGTCGACCAATTTTATTAAATAATGTTAGTTAATCCGATAAAATAACTCTTATGCTTTCAGAAATAATAAATAGAATTCAAATCGAGCCAATCACCTAAGAGATATGGCAAACGCTAAAATTAAAAATGGATTAACATGAAAAATATTAAAGATAGACCCCCCTTTTAAAGTTAATTTTCCATAACTTTTCAATAATATTCAGAAAAATACGGGTGGCTACAAATGCCCATGGGCGACAGGCGACATTGTATAATAAAAGTTAAAAAAAGGGGAAGAGCACATTGGGCATCAAAAAATTCGTCCGCATCACTGTCTGACAACTTGACATATAACCGGCAATTTAATAATATGTCTATTTCCAATCAAAGCTTTATTAATTTTAGAGTAGTGAAACATTCTGAATTTGCATAAATAATGAGCTTGTCCAGTGAAATCGACAGGTATAAACTTTTCATTCAACATTTAAATTTCAATACGTTAAGCAGAGGGGTAGTTGCCACATTTCGTCCTATTAATAGGGGGCGAGCCTATTGCCATCATTTAACTCTTTTTATTAGTCCCTAACTATAGTTACCCATTTACTTATAATTTCATACCTCTCGTTGTCTGGATTTGAGGCTCTTTGTCCGCCTATCATGAATTTGTACCAAGTATGAAGGTTCCGTAGCCACGTTGTGTTTTTAGCTGCAAGAAGACCATCACATAACCGTTATCTATGCATTTGTACATAAAACTACTCGTACTTAAGTAACATTGAGCAAAAATGATTGCTGACAAATGACTTATTTTTAGAGTGAAAAGCACTGTTTAAGAGCATTTATCCTAAAAGTTGGCAACGTCGCAAATAGCTGTCAAATATTTACCTGTTTTGATTAATTTGGCAATTTTACTGTATGGAAATTAGAAATGTGGCTAACTAGCGAACTAGAATATTAATAATGAATTGCAATTATAACACTGAACTTGTTGTTGTACCGTTTTACCTAAATATTCGGTGGTAAGATAATTAATTATTGCATTTCTTATTCAATATTCTAGTTCGCTAGTTAGCCACGTTTCTTATTTTCATACAGTAATATTGCCAAATTAATTAAAACAGGGAAATATTTGACATCTATTTGCGACGTTGCCCATTTTCAGAATAAACGCTCTTAAGGCAGCGCGCAATGCAACTCATGAAAAAATTGTGATTGTGGGTGCATGCATCGAACTTTGACCTTAGCCGTAACCAGAAGGTTCCAAGGTATGATACCGTACAATAAATATGATGCTTTGTTAAGAGTGTTCTTATAAACAAAGTAGGTACAAAATTACTAGCACTCGAATCGGACTAATAATTGAGACAACTCCTAACAATTTGAAATCCAATCTTATATGTTGGGTACAACACAAAATATAAGATTGGATTTCAAATTTCAAGTCTGAAGCAGAATGGCAACAATGGATTTCATTCAGGCATTGCAGCCGAGTATAAATACTGAGGGAGGAATCAATAGTGTTCCCGAAATACCTCGGTCTCGTTGTCTTGATTGACTTTGTAATGAGGATCCGAATTGAATGGCTTCTATTTGCAATTGTTGCATTGGAAATATGGCTTTGTCGATAAAACATCGCTTTGGCAAAATGACGCAACTTTTTGGAAAATAACAAACTCAATACTACTGAGGTTCATTAGTCAACTTAAATAACCTGGAAATATAGCTGGATGTAGCTAGATTATAATAGCTATTAAATAAGCTAGAGATTGTTCTATTATTCGGTTATTATACAGGGTGGCAGGGACATCGACGCGAAAACTGATACCATGGATTCAATAGATGATTCTGAACCCCCCTGCGTTGAAATTTTTCGTCGGTGTTATTAAAAAACAAATCTGCTGTTTCATAGAAAAGTGAAATACGTACCACCTACGCGGTCAAAATACATGGAACAGAGATAAAAAAAAAAACCGGCTTTAAATTTTAACGCAAGGGAGTTCAGAATCATGTAATGAATCGATGGTAACGGTTTTTGCGTCGATGTCCCTGCCCGTATACCTATTTACTTACGCTAAAGCCATTCAGTCGTTACCTCATAATTACGTAAAACATCTTGCAAAACCCAACTGTATTTAAAAGACACAGATGCAATACCCAAATTAACATCCACAAAGTATTCACAAACTGTATTATCAAACAAAATCCTTTACAATACATGCCTCAACAACGCCACAGACACTTTTAACTCAATTCCTTGAATGTTAAAACTCTTAACATCCGTATCGCGTCTTGTACGTTTAAAATTTACATCAGTTACGAACGAGGAAACTCTTGTAATAAAATCCGTGGGTCCCGCTCCATCGCGACATATTTACATAAGTATGTTAAACTTCATTCGTTCGATATACGAGTTGTAATGTGTAATTCTTATTCCAATCTCGTGTGTGCCGTACGTCTGTACTTATCATACAATTTGCTTCTTGTCAGATTTTATTGGCGACGTATGTTGGGGCCAATGTTGGACGTTTTATGTCACGTTTGAAATGTCTGTGATGTTGGATGTCAGAAATCTTTGTGTTCACAGGGATTTCTGTTTTGATTCGTTTGGTTTACTTCGTTTTTTTTCAAGATTTGCCTTTGATCTACCTTGCTTGACATTTTGACTTAGAATTAAGAGAAAAGCTGTAGAACACACGTTAGGCAGTGTCTCAAAAATTTAAAAGTAATACGTTATAGAGGAACATGGTTAACTTTTCAACTGACAACGGCGAATGAACTAAGATTGTACAGTTCCTAATGCGTTTGTTAGCTAAATACAGCTTAATTTACTAATTAAGTTCCTAATCACAGAATATTTCGAAACGTATGTGAAATTACATTTGGCAGGTAACGCAACCTTCCGACATGTTGCAACTACACAGCTAACACAGCTACCTAATTCTGCCTCTACCAATATTTATCGAAAATGTTTACGCGTAATCTGCATATTTGGACTGACCAAAACTCGGTCCATACCAAATGTACAGACCGCTCCTGTCTATGATGACGGATTGCGTACTAAATATCACACGATCATTCCGTAGTGAGGATTGAGAGGCAATTTTCAACGCGTCCTAAAAACCCATATCCAGCTGTGGGCGTGTATGTGTGAGAGGCGGCTAATAAACGAAATTTCGTTTCTTCCTGCCCGTAGGTATACACCTACGTACGTATTTCCAGGTAATTTGAACAATACAAGTTAGTAGGTATAATGGAACACATTTCCTTGTGCTTATGTTATTCGCCTGCAACCGGCTTATGCCAATACGAAATTTTAATGAGTGAGGTGAGCTTTTTGAGTACGTATGAATAAAAAAAAGTAATTAAGTATACCTATGATATATTTTCGTCCCTAACGTTTAAAATCAAATTAAACAAAAAAAAATGGCAGTCATGGTGACTGCCAATAGAAGTGACAACTTAAAACTATGAAATTCTTTCACTGGCCATGCGCAAAACGTCAAACTCATAGCTAAAATATCACAAAAATATTGCCACAAATGCCATCTTCATCAGGGAGTGCGGAAGTACTCCATGACGGAGGGAAACTTCTTTGGTCACGCTCTTCCAAAAACGATAATGTACCATACTTAAAATTCCATCGCCACCGCCATCGTAGGTTAAGCTACGGTTTCCTAGAAGACCGGCGACCGCTCACGTATCGTCACGGCGAATAACGTCAATGAAACGTTGATTATGAAAATAATTTGGAGTGGTTTCCTAAAGATCGTTGTTGACACCGTAGAGCAAACTCCGCCCCCCAAAGATTTAAATCCTTAGATTTGCCCTCACCGTACACCGTCACAGTAAAAACTGACCATACTGAGAAGAGTGAGCTCACATATGATTATATAGCGTTTCCATGACAAACAAGTGTAGGTCACTACGTTATTGTGCGTCAGGGGTATCAAAACGAAACAGAAATACGACTATCTTTTGACGCGGTAGGGCGAGTCTAACGATTTAAATCGTTGCCGCTATCATAGTTTTCATGACAGCCGTCACTGCGGCCGTCAAGTGCGGCCACCGGTTTTCTAGGAAACCGTAGCTTTACTCCTAGAATAGCGCAACGGTGCGACAAGTACCTAAACAAACAAGGCGACAGGAACATATTTCTACACCTTTTCTTTCTAAACCTGAATAGTGAAATTGGGGAGGGCGCGGCCCCCACCCTTTTGATTTTACGGGGGGTATTTGGCCCCCTCTGCCCCCCACTTCCGCGATCCCTGATCTTCATTTTGTGTTTTTTGTATCCCTGAAAGTCAAGCTTCGCATACCTAATACTTCCACTAGATTATCTACTTCAATACGACATTAATGCTCCATGGTTCCACTACTATTAGAAGCAAAGAAGACAAACAGACATTACAACTAGCTCACAGTACTGGCACAAACGTTCACAGATAAGTTTGATTGATACGACAGTGCGTGTATGCGGGCACGATTTGTCACGAGCGAACACGAACAGTTTTAGTACCGTTTCATGTAGCCCCTGAGAGCTCCAGCCTTTGTTGATACTGGAGATTATTTTGAAAGAAGGATTTTGACAATTTTGTCGGTTAATCTATACATAAATTATAAAATAAAGTCGCTACTCGTGTCTGTGTGACCCCGTTGTTCCTCTAAATTACAATACGGATTTTGATGCGGTTTTCGTCATAATTTAGAGAATTTATTTATAATAAATATAAGTTAAATCGTGTCAAGTCGTAAAAACCGTGTGAAATAGGCGGGTCGCTATAGTGTTAGTGTATGCCCACCTACTCTATCGTATTCTGCCGTGCAGAATAACGTCCTTTAGTCTATCTTTATTTTATTATACTAAACAAACCACCTTTTGATATATTTATCTATTGATATTCTATGACACTCATGTACTCAACTCACTTTTTATATATTCTGTAGCACTGTTTATCTCTGTAAAGTATACTTTAATTTATCTACTCTTGAGTGTTTTAGCATCCAAACCTTCGATCAATAATGCACATCCAAACCTATTTTATACTATTATCTTTCCTTTTTGTAAAAATCTTGGAATATTTTTAATCTGACTTTTTCATCATAAGCTTTCTAATTAATTTTTCTAAACCATAGACATAACGCACCATAGACAAGTACACTCTATCTTCTTCCAGATCTCATATAAAGCTTGTGAACACATTCGCATTATGCCCTGCCTATTAGGTGTAGGATTTTCCCTCTGTAAACCGTTATTTATTACTTCTAGCCAAAATCAAGAACAAAACTCAACTGAACTTCTGGTCTAAATTAAGAAATAACTTGATATGTTTTTGAAATGTTTAACATATGACACAGAACGATAAAAACAGCCTTCAAGTTTTTCAGTCTTGTTTTGGCTTTTGGCGGAGTCACTGTTTTTCTGCCCTTTGAGTCTTATTTCTTGAATACAGTTAACTACTCGAACTTTAGTCACATCACGCTAGTTACGCGTGTATATATCGTAATTATACGTGTACCTAATTATACTGTGTAGTAAAAATTTTGGATACTTAGTGGTCTCTGACAGTAAACATTGAATGCGTGTAATAATACTGTATCATTCGTCCGACCCTCTCGCCTACCCCTGTAGGAGGTGTCTACTCCGATTCCAAACGAACTTTACTCACGTGGCATAAAATGCCACGAATACACGCACACAAAAGAGGCCTTCGACGCCAAGCGGCATAACGCTAAACGAAGTTACGCTCCGAAAGAGGCCTCCACCGTCACGTGTGACGCAGACGCGGTCCTCCTGCTAGCGTGAGGCGCCACAAAGCTCCTTCACGATCTACAAACTCTCACACACTTCCTCTCCGTTCGACAGTGTGGATAAATCTGCTCCGTGTGGCGCCGCAGAACAGCCGCGGAACAACGCTGTCCTACCGTCGACAAGGAAGCGACCAGCTATCAGTGATTTTCTCGCTCAAGATTAAGAGAAAAGATTATAGGTCCCGTGGAAGTTTTCTTCTTCATTTTTTCGTGTGGTTAGTAACTAACCGATGTGGTGTGTGGTGTGGTGTGGTGTGGTGGTGTCAGAGTTTTAAAGCCGCCCATGGGCCTCTGACTTGGCTTCACATGCCGTCGAGAAATATCTCTCAAGCATGCCGATGGGCCTCTGACTTGGCTTCACATGCCGTCGAGAAATATCTCTCAAGCATGCCGGTTTCCTCACGATGTTTTCCTTCACCGTTTTTGGAACAAAAGAGAAGAAGAAGAGAAAAGAAGATAATAGAAGAGATAGGTACATATATATATATATGATCGCTGACTGTGCACACCGCAGGGCGATTACTGGTTTGTCGCAGCAACAAGAGCTATCAAAGAAGGTACACGCTCATGCTTGTTACATACGCTTAACAGCAAATGATCGCTCATCGCCGTCGAGCACTCGCTGCTCGTTGCTCGCCAACTCATTTTTAGTTACTAGCTCTACTACAATAGCTTCTCTAAATCACCGGCGGTTGGACACCTGTCCAACCGCCTGCAGAGGTGTATTAGTACCTAACACCCACATTTCGCATATGTTTTTAAGTCCATGTAGGGAGCGAGCCTATTTACATATTGTGTAGGTACCTGCCTATCACCCGGCTAGGTATCCCTTTTTTGGGTTCCGTAGTAAATAAGGAACCCTTATAGTTTGGCCATGTCCGTCTGTTTGTCCGTCTGTCCGTGGCTTAGCTCAGAGACGAATAGTACTAGAAAGCTGTCATTTGGCATGGGTATATTAATCACGCCGAAAAGTGGTCAAATAAAATCAAGAAAAAGGTTTTTTTATGGTATCTCCCCTACACGTAAAGTGGGGATGTTTTTTTTCTCGTCTATCCCATGGTGTGGGATGTCGTTGGAAAGGTCGTTCAAAAATATTGTGGGTGTGTGAAAATCATTTTTCAATTCAGGAATCCGTTTGCGAAATATTAAGCTATAAAGTGCTAATTTTTGTTAGAGTCAAGTTCCCCCCCCTGCCAGGTAAATGTTTGTACTTGGATTTGGGAAAAAATTCACAGCAGTAGTATATAACAAAGTTAAAATGAAAACTATCACAGCGAAATTTGCAGTTTGAAAAACATGATGAAAATGTTTTTCAACTACAATGTTAAGTTTGTTCTTGGGATAAATTCATCCCAACTACGGAACCCTTCATTATGCGTGGTCCGACACGCACTTGGCTGATTTTTTCTTTTATAGAGTGACTAAATAAATGACGTTTTAAAACGTATTTGGCATTAATAAACAAACATGCCATCTGAAAAACAACCAGTATCGTTAAATGCCAACATGAAAATAAACCACAATTTTCCAACTACGGTCCGCAAAACATTAAAAGACAAGACCAGCCACTCGTTCTGTTGCCTTTGGGCAGAAGTGTGACGTCATATGCACAAACGAATATTTATTTATGAATCCAATGTAGAGATGAAGCAGTAAAATCTGCCCAGAGATACGTGTACCGAATACCAAGAGGAATAAATAAAATTGAAATGTATGTTTGCTACTCGAGAATGTACGGTTTTATGCGGTTTTTCTGTTGTCTTGTTCAGAGACTAAACGAGGTATTATGTTGAAAAAAAATATTTGCTTGTCTGCACACTTACGAGTAAATATTAGCCATAGACAGGCAGTAAGGTTGAAAGAGGGCTCAGTGACAGATGGTCCTAATAAGGTAACTCAATATTATTTTGATATATTTTTTAATGTGAAGATATCGTTTATTTACAAAGTGAAGCTACAATAAATGCACATTTCATAATATGACCATACAGACAGGTACATATTATTATTTCCTATGGGCAAAAATAACAAACGTCCATACAAACTATCAAACCCTTATTAACCCCTATAGGGGATGAATTATCAAAAATCTTTCATTATTGCTCACTTTCGTTATAGAAGGAATTTGTGTGCAAAATTTGATGTTTCTAGACTCGAGACTCAACGGTTTAGGCTGTCTGTTGTCGATCAGTGAATAAATGAATTTAAGAGTTTTATTATGTAAATCTAAAGCGTCTTTTGCGCCATCTCATGTTCCTAGCACGGCGGGCTGCGCTGGCGCCGTTGCTGCGGTTACTGAAACCCTCAGGCGGCGCAAATACTGTAACCTTATGGGGAACTACAGTTTTGAGCCGTTTGGGGTCGAAACACTTGGGTAATGAGGCCCGAGTGTGGGTTTCCTTTTTTAGGAAATTTCTTGCCGACTGGTCGTCACTTCACGTTTCACTCGTTCGGCCAAAGAATTAGCATTGCCATTCAACGTGGTAATGCTGCCAGTCTACTGAGCTCGTTTTCGGATGACAGCAGTATTTGTATTTATTTGTATAGTTAGTTAATCATTTAATTTAGTATTAGATTCTATATAAAAAAATCATCATTATTAAAAAATCAACCACAAATGGTGTTATATGCTGACGATACTTCTTTAATTTTTAAGGTAGATAGACGTGCTTCAAATTTTGACGACGCCCTACTGCAGGTCCAAAATTGGTTCACTGCTAATAATTTAGTATTAAATGGAAAAAACTAAGTGCATAAAATTTTCTTTACCAAATGTCAAAGTAGTGATTATGAAATAGTGTTGAATCAAGAGAATTCTACTACTAGAGACTAGAATTCGTCGATAAAAATGTTTTCATAGGGATCATGCTCGACTCAAGGTTACAATGGGGTCCTCATTTAACATCTCTTGCAGGACGGCTATGTTCAGCAGCATATGCTGTCAGAAAAATCCGTCAATTTACTGATGTAGATACCGCGAGACTGGTCTATTTTAGTTCCTTTCATAGTATCATGTCTTACGGTATTTTACTGTGGGGACGGGCTGCAGACATCGAGTCTATTTTTATTCTGCAGAAAAGAGCGATTAGAGCCATATATTATTATTATCTCCGCAGGCGTGACTCTCTAAGGGAACTGTTTAAGGATATTAACATCCTGACGGTACATACCTACGGATGCTATATCTATGAAAACATCATGTACCTTCGTAAGAATAAATTTACATCTTTTTAGTAAAAGAGGTGATAGACATAATTATAGTACAAGAAATAGAGACCTATTAGTTCAACCAGGTTTCAGACTGGCTAAAGTGGACTCATTTTTCATGGGGTACTGTTTAAAATATTACAATAAAATTCCTCCCCACATAATTCAACTGAATGAGACGAAATTCAAATCTTGTATAAAACGCACACTATGCAGACAGGCATATTATAAGTTGGGGGATTACATCGTAGATAAAAATGCTTGGCTCAATGCTGGTCCTGCTCCACAACCACAACTAATTGATTAACATTTGAATATACTGTTGGAGCTGCTGAAGATTTTAAGACCATCTTTGCATTGTATAAAATCAATCTCCTTTGTATCATATAATTGCAGAGCACAGGTGTGAGTATTATGTACTAAAGAGTGTGTTGAATCATTTAGCTCCCTTCAAAATGGTTGAGCTGAATGGTGCTAATCCATGCGTCATGTTCGTGAACGGGCGCCGTCAGTTGGGACTAGTCAACTCTTAGCTGCCATGGCTGATTTTAATTTTTGAATTGTTCTTTGTTCTATTTTTTTTATTACGGACGCTTCTAACGTACAAGTCTTTCTACATTGTTCTCACATGTATAATTTCAACATGAATTATGTAACCAATATTTTGTAACAATTTTTTATTTATTCAAATAGTGTCCGTGGAGTTTCTTGCCTGTTCTTCTCTATAGGTACCTACTACGGTTTGGAATGGGCAACTAAAATAGCTTCATATTTCTGACTGATTCTTTGAAAATTCAAAAGTGCCTGTAAATGGTTTAATTGAAATAAATGTTTATTGTGTTTAATAATGAGTTTACATTATAAATATTTGAGTAAAGATAAAAACCGAAATACAGAAAATATATACAAGCGTCTTTTAATTACTCGTCTTATTCCGTAAACAGAGACAAAAATATCTGTTTCAAATAAATTATGATTGGAACCAGTTTGAACATTGGATAGTCCGATCGACTATTTCAAACTTTTTAAAACTCGTTCGTTGTTTTTGTGACTTCGACATTTATGGATTATTGGATCACGTCAGAATATAAAATAGACTAGTTTAGCAGTACTTTTCAGTTATTCAAAAGTTTTTGCAGTCACCGACTGTCATATCGAAAACCGCATGATTGTTAAATGGAGTAAGTGTTGTTTTTATATTTTGATCCTGTAGTCGTATTTACTTTCTTCTATAAACTGAAATTCAGAAGTTACCATTCAAATAATAATAATACCACCAAACCACCACCATTTAAATAACCACCATCTATAACTAAAACCGCCTTCACACTATGCCGGCGGCATGGCCGCCGCCGGCTTTTGACGCGCGGCACGTACCCCCGGCATTTGCACCTTCATTTCCTTTGCGATCCTTTGTGCGGCTTTGTGCGGCAGGGCCGGGCGCGCCGCTGCTTGCCCGGCGGAAGGGCCGGCGGCAGTGCCAGTGGCATTGTGTGAAGGAGGTTTTAGTTATAGATGGTGGTTATTTAAATGGTGGTGGTTTGGTGGTATTATTATTATATGAATGGTAACTTCTGGATTTATCTTATTTCATAGTGTGTAGGCGCTGTAATACTTAAAATAGTAACTTAGAATTTTTGTCCGTTTGTCTGAATGTATGTTCCGGATTGACGCAAAAACGGCTAAACGGCTTTGGTTGAAATTTGGCACACAGACAGTTTAAAACTAGGATTAACACAGAGTAATTTTAATCCTGGTAATACGTGCCTGTGAGTTATTTTACGACAACCAAGCGGGCGAAGCCACGGGCAATAGCTAGTTTAATTAATAATTATCTAACTGATTACTTCGTAATTTTACAAACTAATGTTTGTAAAATTTAAGCTCTATAATTTGTCTGCATACTGTGATGAAAATGGAAAGTGTAAACAATAAAAATAAAATGCTTTTTTCGTACACTGTACGACCTACTTCTCTGCAAAACCTACAAGAGTATCAAACAAGCAATATTGGAAGCAAAATCTAATAAAATATACGTAAGTACAATATTTACATACTTGAACAGACGTCTATCTCGTCTAAAATAATGAAAGTTCGTGAGTAACGGTTACCTTGCCCATAAAAGTGAATTTTCATCATAAACGCACCGGTGGATATTAGGCATACTTGAGGCGCACACACTTAGCTCCATTTATCACACCTTTATCGTACGTTACGTAAAAAATCGTACTCACAGAAGTCTCGAACGATCCCTTCTCCTCTCAGCCTACTTGTCGTTATTTTCCTTTTATATAAAGAAAGTTGTTTATCTAACTAATCCTTACAAATCTTCATCGCTTTTCTTCTAAAACGGACCAAAGCCCTTCGCGTGAAAGGGCTCTGCAACTCCGCTTTTTTCATTGAAGCTTTTCCACTATTTTAAATCGTTACGAAGTTTTCACATTTTTCTTTTTGCTTCAGTTGTAGCAATTTATTAGATTTTCTAGTGAGTTGAACCGGTAAGTCTTTGAAAGACTTTAGTGTATTAAAATTCTTTGAGAAATCAATTTTAGGCGAAACAGATTGCTTGTACTAAGAATTAGCATATCGTGCCTCTGCCATCTTCAAGTAAGTATTATCGTTCGAACAATATTCTCGGCGTCAAAGAGGCGATACGGCATACGCTGCAGGGTGTGCTCTATCGAGATTGCAGCCACTGAATATTAATACGCATCGTCATAACAAACTATTTGCAACGCAATCGAATTACAGAACACCCTCTTGTATCAATATTGACGGTACAAATGAATTCGACAGGTCCGCAACATGTATTGGTTTTTTGTTTTACATCTATATAAAGGGAATGTGTCATGTTCTCACTTCTCGTTTTATTTCTCTTTTGGGGCGTATGATTGCACGGTATTCAAATGTTCAACCAAATAATTACGTACACGACATGGACAACATCCAAAGCCAGCATGCTACTAATGTAGTATTGTAAAAAAAGGTATAAAAACATTATCACGGTTATTCACTTTTAAATCATTGCAATAACTTCGATACAGATCCTGCTTGCAAAGATGTACTTCTCATTAAAAAGTCGTCGGTATTTTAGCTAGCATTCAACCGTCTATTGTGTTTTCATTATCGTTTTCCGATGTCTGTTAGGATAATCCAGGATCCTCTTTTTACCTTGGCAGAAATGGATTTTGTATATATCCAAGAATTCTATATAGTTTACCTTCAATCTGTTGGTCAAAATAGGAAAATTGGTAGCGCGCAGAATTCATGGCTAGTTAGTCCATGAATTTGAAGTCTGAAATAGCAAACTACAAGAGATTAGTTTAAAAGCCTTGCCGCAATGAACGCGCAGCGAAAGTGAAACTTGGAAGCGCTCCGTTACACCGCCATTGGACTGTATCGCAACGCACTGCAGCACCGCAACGTACAGCATTGTATAGCATCGCATAGCCACGCAACGCAAAGTACAAATGCACCACACAGCACTGCATTTCATAAAACCTCTTTGGGGAGCCAGTGAATCGCCCTTATGATTCTCATTGGCTCTTAGACTGTATGTCTACACATATAGACTGTATGTTTAGTGTGTATTTACGTTCTCCAGATAAAAAAAATTTTTTTTTTTTCACGATATTATATATATTATTTATAGTGACTTGTGTTTGTGTCCAATCTACACAAAAAAGTAACTTTTGCCTTTATTAATTTATAATAAACATCAGAAACCACACCAACGCAGAGTAATACAATAAAATAAAAGTAACGAAAGCATAATATTTCATTACTTCAAACAGTATCATACAAACAAGCATGTGTTTGTAATGCAACGTACATTATTAATTAACGTCGGAAGGACGTGAAGCATCGTAAAAACATTTCACTGAAATAAGAGACGTGTAAAATATTCATGAATATAAAATTGTTTTTTGTACGTTTTCCCTACCATGTTCATAGGTTGGTACGTTGGGACGTGTGTATCCAAAAGTATTTTTTCCCTTTTCCCGTGCCCATTTCCCTTAAAGGCTCTGGTAGACACAAACGTCAGTCGGACTTTTGTATTTTTTTAACACTCACACTGAATCCCGGAAATGTTTTTATAGTGTATTTTCATGCGACAAATAATTCTTTTCGTTTAAAAGTTTGCAAACCGTTTGAAAAATGGCTTAGCGCATGATGTATGTGTGTTGCGATACGGAAAAATTGGGGATTTTTGACGAATTGTTTTTTTTGTTACGTGTGGGTTTGTTTGTGGAGTGGATATTCAATTACTGTAGCCACAATATATAGGAATTAGGCACGTGACGTTAAATAAAAATTATAGATTGTCTATTGGTTTGACAAGCAGTCTTCTTATCAATGGGTACCGTATTACACCCAGAAACTGGGTTGTGGTGGTCAGATAGTCAGTTGCTACATGTAAAATACTGGTATTCAGCTGCATTCGGTTAGACTGTTAGCTGACCCCATAGTTGGGAAAAGGCTACGCAGATAATTATATGTCCTAAACCTTGTTTGTTCCATTTAAGTTACTGGGTTTAGTTCGGTTATTTAGTTTTACTCTACTGTTATTCAGTGAACTTTAAATTCAAAAACCGCAAGCAAGTCACCGCTCTACAGCCAATTTTGTATTGTAGATGCGAGCTTAACGTTCAAGTTTAGATTTTTTCGTATTTTTGTATAAACTTAATCAAAGGAGATAGTTGTTTTTGGCCCCCCTGTAATGTAACGTGTATTAATCCTCTTATACCTAACCAATTTAACATCTTAGATTTTTTTATAAAGTCTAACCGGAATCACGAAATCGTCATAAAAATAAAATGTTTTGATAATGCACTCAATTTTATTCAATTCCAGTTATGGTCGTCAATGTCATAAATGCATGAATTGAAGCTTTTATTACGATTTTATGAAAAATTTACAAATTATATACCTAATTACAGTTTGAAGTGGTAACCAAATCTGTTTTTAATAAGTAAAAAAATGTACCATTGACGCTGCAGCAGGTCCTCCTATGTTTAATCCCATTTTTAAGTTTGCTTACTCTCGCGTAAAGCGGTTTAATACAAATCAACGTGAAACGGATTTTAGTTATTGGTTGCTTGTCAGTTTGACTCTAGTGATGTTACTCAGTCATTAACGGTCAAGCACTCGATTTTCCTGATTATGTATGTACATAATTCAAAAACTCAATTCAAATTGTATCGAAGGAGCACTAGAGGGAGCCAGCAGCTTCTTACGTTTGAAACGCACACACAAAAAAAAAATTATAAAGAAGAATCATAGGAAGATCCAAAATACAACACGAACAACCGTTCAATATTGGTACCTTGGGATTTCAGTCAGTGACATTCTCCTAAGATCGGCTTTGTTTGACTTTGTAACGAGCTTTTTCTTCTACGAACGTTCCACTGGTAATCTGATAATCACTAACGATATGATGATGATTTTAATGAAAAATTACACGTTTTCAACTAACAGCACTAACCCACAGAACATACACACGTATTTTCACTCTTATTAAAATTTTGTGACTCTGTACATCACAGAATTTTAACGGTTTATTACACGAAATATAATGCATTTATTGGCTTATTACCTACCTACGTATTGAATTATAGAATTAAGAATGACATTTAACTAGTTGGTGATATTTATCTAATCGCGACTACATCGAGTGGAGCCTCGAGAGAAAATGGACTCGGGCCTTTATTTTATTTACTCGAGTAACGAGTTAAATAAAATCAAGCTGCATCACTATCTGACACTGTCAGTCAGAAAGACAAGTGTCAAGTGACAACAATGCTTCATACATTTACCGTTTCTTTCGAATTGCATGAAATTGATATTTCTGTTTTCCTGTGTGTAATTGAAGGATTATAATGATTTCGGAATGTTAATTGTTCAGTAAAATTGCAATGCGATGTGCGTAGACATTGTCCAAGACTGCCGCAGATGTGCGGTAACTTCTTGAACGCATGGATTTTAAGTATTTTTACCTTGGACACGGTATCAAGATGAGAGGTGGAGCGACCTGCATCTTTTTAGACGGAATACTATCTAATATGTGATTTTTTATTTCACAAACCGTTTAAAACTATTTATTGTTGAACAGTGCACTATTTTACTAGAATTATAATACCGATAAGGTGAACCTACTCACTTAACAATAGCTCTTTTAGTGAATTGTTAGGTTGTGATCATATTTCTCAGTATTCCCGGTAGACGAAGTATAATTAATACTATCACTGTAATCTAGAGATCATAAGGAACAAATCAACTTGCGTTTCATTAATAGACGCTACAATTTTTGGTGGGCCTAATCGCCGAACAAAAAAAACTATCTCCTTAATTCTTGGATTCTTACAACAAATTATGCCTAAATTAACAGGTGTTACTGAACGGACTTGAATAATAATATTCTATTAAGTCTCATCTTTTCAGGTGTCCTTTTCATTACGACTTGGTAATGTTTTCATTTAAATAGTAATAGCATTGTTTGTTACGCTTGAAAAAATAATTTTGACGAAGAGAATTTTTTACCTCTCATTTTTTTAAAAGCTTTTCTTTGAAAGCTTTTTTTACATAAGGTCACTCGGGTAATTTAGGTCATCTACTCGTATTTTGAAAACCGTGATAAAATATATACTAAAGAACCGAATTTAAATCTAGCTTCACTTGAATCTAAATAGTACCGCCATGTTAATCGATGTTTATGGTTTTTTTTAATATTAATTTCTACCCTACCTACTAAATATTTTAATACCCAGTTTGAGTAACACTCACTACTAAGTAGGAGAATATTTCAATTTGATTTTTTCACAAACTTCTTTCGTTTTCGTGTGTTTAGAGACTAAACTGGTGTCAGAGTTTTTATACCGCCCATAGAGCCTCTGACTTGACTTCACATGCCCTTAGAGAAATAGGCATGCCGGTTTCCTCACGATGTTTTCCTTCAGTTCCGTTTTTGAAGCAAGTGATTATTATACAATACGCACATGAATCTGAAAAGTGAGAGGTGCGTGCCTTGGGTTCGAACTCGAGACCTATGACTTACCAGTTCGCCGGTCACACCACTAGGCTATCACTGCTCACAATAATAATCATCTGCTAAATAATAATATATATATTATGTAATCATGCATATTTGAGTATTGATATTGTACCTATTGTTACTATTTTGACATTATTATTAATTATTACCAACAATTTGTTAAATGTATGTACTATTGCTAGATAATGTTTAAGTTGTATTTGTAATTACTAACAAATTGAATTTTATGATCTGGAATAGAAATGATTAATAATAAATAACAATTTGCATCAAAGGCCGATTATTGCTCCAATTCCAGTTTGAAAAAGAAAGTTTAAAAATATTTTCATATCAAAATGCTGCTACAGCATCAGTAATGAAATTTTATGTATTCATTCATCCCACATGTAATATATATAAATCGTTTGAAGAGGTCCGAATGTATTTTTCGCGGTTTAAGCAACCAATTAATGGAAAATTTTGCTTTCAATACGGGTTACCAATTCTCGCGTTTACACTCTACAACGAAACTTCTACTCCTAAATGATATTTGAATATTGCTTTTTTATATAATGCTGGATTTAAAGTTAAAGAAAATAAAAGGCGGTTCAAGTGAGTAGTTTCATCTGTCTTATTGAATGTCATACCTACGGCTCGGTTACACTTAATCCGTCATCGACCGAACTATGCTCGTACATCATCGGCCGAACTTGGCCGATCTAACCAAACATATGTACAGGAAAGTGAGTGCGTACTTCATCTAGATTTTAGGTATCGGACGTCGTTGGACGATGTTGGTTGAAGTTGTGTAGGTACGCCGGTGACAAATTACGTGTATGCCTCGCGAGAGGCTACTCCGAAGATAAAATAAACTAATTTAGTAGACTTGATACTTATTTAAAAAAAACCGGCCAAGTGAGTGTCGGACCACGCACAAGGAAGGGTTCCGTGGTTGGGATGACTTTATCCCAAGAACAAACTTAACATTTTAGTTGAAAAACATGTTCACATTCCAACTGCAAATGTAAGTTTGTACGCACAATATTGAGAGATTTACCATGTTATTTTAAGACCATAGACTTCATATCCGTAATGCGTAATCCGTATGGTCCGTAAGGGCCAATGCCTGCCAGGGTAGCGAGTTTGTCCGAAAGGGATATCGCAGCCCCGGCACACAGGCAACGGAAGGAACACGGGTGGGATTTAGTCAATAAAAGTCTGACACACCCTCCCGCTCCGATTTTTCTCTCTATGAGTAGAGAACCATTCCCTGTATATTTTTTCAAAATTTTAGTCTCAGTAGTTTTGGAGATAATGGTAAATTTTCATCAATTTTCTTAAATATAAAAATTCAAAAATATTTTAAATTAAATATTTGAGATCCTTACAACATGCCCTTTCATTTGATATGGCACACGGTACAGTTAGCAACTTTTTTATTTTATTTGTATATGGCATCGAAAAGTGACCTCCAATTCAAAATTCATTTATGTGCGTTACACGTCCGTATTCGGGTCACAAAAATACATATGTGTACCAAATTCCAACTTAATTAGTCCATTACATTCGGAGCAAATTGTTGTGTGACTGTTACAGACAGACAGACAGACACACGAGTGATCTTATAAGGATTCCGTTTTGTTCTTTTGAGGTAAGGAACCCTAAAAACTATATTTACTCGTACCTATATCAATTCGGGTAAAAAATTTAATTTTATTTAAACGTTGTTGAGTTACACCAAGTAAAAACAGCATAATTATGGAAATGCCTAATACCTACTTGCAAAATTAAAACGAAACCTTACCTTACCCTAAAGCTAAAGTTTCTAAATTAGTACCCGTACTATTAGTAACGAATCCAAAGAAAAAAATGATAAAATAAAACAAAAGAATTATGGAAACAAAACGAATTGTAAACCAAACAACATCGACATCGTCTAGAAAGCGATAAAAAAGGTAGTTGATGCAAATACAATACACGTACCTACATGGACAATCATTACCTACCTACACCGATTTCCATCGATCAAATTAAATAGACCTGCTCATTTTATATCAGTGGCAAAGCTAAAAGAAGAATCTAAAAACAAAACAAAACACAAAATAATAGAAAACCAAAAGAAAAAGCAAGACACAAGACAATTGAAAACCAAACTACATTGTGTAGAACACGCTAATACGGACACTTGATGCAAATTCAACACACGTAAGTTGATCGTTCAAAGAGTTCGATTGATAACACTAGGTATAGAACTAGCTAATATCAGCGACAAATCCAAAAGAAAATTGTAAAAACAAAACAAAGAAAGAAATAAATAAAACACAAAACAATTGAAAAGCAAACGACATCATGTACGAGTAGAACGTGTTAATATGAACAGTTGATGCAAATTCAACACACGTACGTACATTGTTATCTACAACAATATCTATCGATTAAATTATAGGAGAAAAATCTAAAAACTAAACAAAATAAAGAAAGGAACAAAACATTGAAAAGCAAGCGACATCATGTAGAACGCGTTAATACAGACAGTTGATGCAAATTCAACACACGTACGGGGATCGTTATCTACGACGATTTCAATCTGTGATACCGCAGATGGTGTTTACGGCCGCATGCAGTTTACGTGGAAATTGCATGCGCGCGACGCATTAGCCCGCAAATTACGAGCGCAATCTCCGACGAATCTGTGACCACTTTCATAATATTTCTCGAGTTTACAGCCCCGTACGAAGTTTTATGCGAAACTTTTAATAGCAAAATTGGTTTGTTGTGTTTTCTGTGTAGTTAGTTGTGTAATGTGGTTGGAATTTTAATGAGTTGGTCTAAAGAATTTATTTAAGTGTTGGCTTAAGAAATTGTAAACGAAAACACACAATACCAAGAAATAAAGGTAAATTCCGTTGACATTTAAAGAAAAAAGTTAATAGTGCTCTGAAAATTCTACAGTCTTATCTCGAAATAAATTCCCGTAATGACTGTGTGTGTATCAAATAATTGAACAGCAGTGTACAGACATAACACAAACTTCAACTAAGCAACAAGCCGCTAAGAAAGAAGTCGTCTTTAAAAAAAAAAAACAATGTACAGGCACGAAAAAGACCAACACGATACCTCACATAAACCTCCTTACACATCATCGCAAACCATTATTCAGAAGGTAAATCCCGAACGGGTATCGCGACTAGATGTCTGTAGGCCTTATTAATGGCCTCACCTACCTGACTGAGACGGATGGCAGGTACTGACCTGAAGTTGACCTTGCGCACCCTATTTATTCCAGGCCAATTTACCTTTGTTTTTATTGTGTTATCTTTGACGGTAGCATGTTCTTTCCTTTGTTGGAGAGCCTAACAAATAGGCGAGTGATTAGCGTCGAGTGGGCGCTTTCTTTGATTCTTGTTTTTTTGTTTTCTTTATTAAAGTGTTGTAGATAATGTTGCGGGTCTGGTTGGATTGTTCCAGATTGTTCTTGCCAATTTCTTTTGTTATTTCGTAGTTAATTTGGGAGTCTGATTTTGGATAAATGAAACTGACTTTACTGTGATTGTTAGATGTTTAGACTACGCATTAACGAAGTCGATTTCGAAATTGGATTTGAATATTGGAAAAGAACTTTAGAAAATCAAATCTGGTTTCAACAAAATGGAAAAACAATATCTACTTAATATATATATATAGCGATGAAAGCGCTGTTTCCTACTGGCGTGTACCTACCGCGGTCAGGTTTAAATATTTAATATCCAATCACGTACTAGAGCTTTATCTTACAACCGGGGGGTATAGCCGAATCTGTATATTAAATGAACACAAGCAATTAACATATTCCAGGTACGTACACCCTTAAAAACTAATACATACATAACTGGAATAATAAACAACAAAACTAAGTTGCTTTTTGCCTGAGGTTACGAAATAGTTATCGACAGAAGACTCACTCGAAAATGTTATGCCTACCGATGAAAATTCAAATGGTAACTGAAATAAAAGATCCCGGGATAAGTTTTGTTACGTTCTGAAACTGAGTTGTTTTAACTTTTTCGACTCCCCCTTCGTAACAAATAACCCGTGCTATGCAGCTTCTGCCAGAAAAGACGGCAAAAGCCAAAAAGTCCACAAGTTCAGTGATGACTAATGGACAACTTTACGATAGTAATAAGACTCTGAAAATAAGTAAGTACATAGGTACTTACTTATTTTCAGAGTCTAGCCAAGTTTTAGCCCGGAATTGCTTGAAAATTGGATGACAAAAAGGGTAACCGGAACACATACAAACAATGCTTGTTAATATAACACTTGTAATACTGAAGCCTGCTTAGGTACTTAATGACATGACTAGAGCCATGGTCAAACCCAATTTTTTTGTTAGGGTGTTGACTCAACTATCCTGCTTTGATTTGTAAGTTGGGCCTTCTGAGTATCTCTTTATTGAAGTTCCGGGCTAAGTTTCGTTATTTAATTATTCCGCTACTAATCCAATCCCTGAAGCGATCTAATTCAGAAATCCCTACGAGTGCCTATTAATTTACTGAATGTTCGGGATAGCTAATTACTTTAATGTAAGAAGGTAATTGCCTTCTATTTTATAGTTTTGTTTCTCTTTATCGCTTCTTTCTTTGTTTTATTGAATTTGTTTGTAGAATTTAAGTAGGTTATTTATTAGGCTGGATAAGAAGTTTTATAATAAATGATTTACTTAATTTGTTTTTTTTTTATTATAAAATGAGAGTCAAAATATCATTATAATATAAAAGACGAGCTGCTGTCCACGATTTCAGCCGCGTAAAATTTCTTGTTCCCCAACCCACCGCGTCGCATCGCATCGTCCGTCCGCGCTAGTACTTAGTTTTCGCTTAGCCCTCTTACTGACTTTTTTTTTGTTTTTGCTCAGCAGCCAGCTGCTGAGTCGTCGCGTGATCTTAAATGCCCTACCTTCTTCAAGAATTTAAGTTTTTTTGTAGTTCCAAAGATCAGCGCGTTTAAACAAAAAAACAAACTACTCTTCAGCTTTATTATTAGTAAGATATCAGACGAGACAAGTTAACGTCGACGATGTTTAGTCCTCAAAGTACGTTTTTTTTTGTGCCAACCACTTATAAAGCAAATCTTACAAAATAACAATTAGGTGTATGGTGACAGATTGTAGTAGGTACTAATTATTAAGAAAATCTTGGATCGTGAAGTAAGCTTTTAAAAAAATACGCAATTTATATTTGAATAGTGGGAGTTCCTTGGTGCTTAAAATATCCACAGGTATCTTATTGTAAATTTTATACGCCATTCCAAATAATCTTTTAAGACTAGATATTTTCAGTATATATCTTTTTGATTTTAGTTCACCGAATAGATTTTTATTTACTTTAACAAATACTGTAACTTCATAGATATAGGCAGTTGGAAAGGCCAAAATTATAAACTTTTTAAAATATGGTTCGCATGATAAAGGAACAAAGAATCGCGAACGCATTTTTTTGCGCTTTAATCACTGATTCTTTATTTTTGGTGTTGCCCCAGAATATAATAGCATGTTGCATGTGTTTTTGCATGTCTTTGGTGTGCAATAAATAACCGATTAATATATCTAACTAACGTTGATGTTTTTCTATGCATGAAGACTGAGCCACTATCTAAAAGCTTTGCTTTCCGTGCACAAGGTCGCATGTTTCCCTCTCGGAACAAATATTTGTATGGCCTCTAGATATTTTTCCGGGTGTTTGAGCGCGCGAGATGTGTTCGTAACTGCTCCCACAATGTACATAGCAAATGGAGGGCTTTTTAACTCAAGAAAATGAGGTGCACAATTATAATAAGTAGGTATACCACTGATAGATGGACATTTCAGTTTACATATAGTTTCAGGTTGTTATAACCACTATTTTCCTATAAATAACTGACAAAATAATATATCATTTTATATATTATAATATATTAAAAAAAAATACAAAGACGGATATTAAAATGATTTTGTATATTTATTTAATATCTGCTATCTGGCGTTGGCTATGAGCTTATTTCAGCAACACTGATAATTATCAAAAAAGAACCAATCATTCAATAACAATTGAACATCGTTCCAAGTGTTAAAGCTGCACGTACACAATCGAGCCGTACCTTACCAACAAATAGGTTTACACTACACAGACTCCATTCGCTTCAAAGCACCCGACAGTATTGGAAACAAGCTAGATACACAGAAGCCCGGCTCCATACAACGAACAACGCACGCACACCTACGTAGACAAGCTTCCCGTACACGCAACTGGCATATGTTAAAACCGCCGTACGTATATATGCGTATATATGTGCGTGCGCCTGTTTTCGCTCATTATATGGAGCTGACCTTCTGTATCTATCTACATTGAGCTAGTACTACCGTCACTACCCAATTGTGACAATATTCAGTCTGCAATATGCCTTCCAAATAGGATTGCATACGTAATATAGTTTCTGTTTTAGAGAATAATCGTCTCACAGGTATATTTTGACTAGAATATACGGGAGTTTGAGATTCAGTGAATTCTTTGGCTGGATGTAGAGTATTAAAGTTTGGACTAATTATAAATAACAAGCTTTTGCCCGCGGCTTTGCCCGCGTGGAGTTCGGACATCATCACGGGAACGTTCTACCTACCGGGATAAAAAGTATTATATTTCCAAGCCAGGTTATGGTCTACCGTGTTCCAAAGGACAATGCCTGAAATTGGCGTCTTTTTTTTTCTCGCGGTCATCAACCATATCTTGTTTTTCTAGTACAGAATAGTGTATCAAACGAAACTTATTTGATATGCAAATCTCTAAACTCAGTCCGATATGAGATATAACAGTTAGAAGTGTTTATGTATTTGTTAGCTTTATAGGCAATTTTTGAATCCTAGGTGCAAGGTTAGTGTTCAGTTACCACAAAATAGATAGCCGCTGAATGTTTTTGGATATTTGAATATTCGGTACACCCCTCCCGTACGTTACGCACTCCTCACAAATTACACATTGTCAGGTCGGAGGGAGTGTGATGCCATTTGTCTTACTTTTGATTTTCGTTAAGTCGTAAAAAAAAACGCTCATAAATGTTTGAATTTCGAATGTTATATTTTTATAACATTCGAAATTATTAAATAATTATACATATCAAAACACGTACATTGATTAAAATTATTTTCGGTGGGAAGTCGCGTCTCAATTGTTTGTTAGCACAAGTTGATAACCTTGCACCTAGTCTTAGATTATACAAAGCTAATAAATACATACAAACTTCTAACTCTTATATCTCATTTCGGACCAAGTTTAGAGATATGCATGTCACATAAGTTTTGTTTGTTACACTATTCTGTAGTAGAAAAACCAGATTTGGTTGATGGCCGCAATAAAAAAAAGGACCCCCACCTTCCATACTAAATTCAGCATTGTCCTTTCATCGAAATCCGTTCAGTAGCCGTTAAGGCTTAAAAAGTTAACAGACAGATAGACAGAGTTACTTTCGCATTTTATAATAATAGTAAAGATTAGTTGACTAGAGAGCTAGCTATTTCAGTAGTATGTCTAACTAGCTTTCTGACTAAATAATAACACATTAATACATTTTGTTACCTTTTTTGTTAAAAATACACTCCTTCTGAATTATTTGTTGTATGAATAATAGTCGAACTGACAGAAATAGTCCTCCGTAAAAAAGAATTCTGTATAATGCAATTAATAGACAAATTGCAGCGTCCCAACCGTGTGTATGGAATTTTGCAAAAATTTGCTGCAGCCAAAAATGGACCAAACATATTCAAAATGGCTGCCTAATTTATCTCTGTGCCGGCTCTAACCACGTAATAGAATGATCGAAGCCTGAAAAACTAGCCCCAACTATGTACACCGACTGAAGCTGCACAATTTCTTGCTTGTTTTGTTTCAATTGAATCCAACTGCCAACATTACGTTCATTTGTTTGCAGTTACCGCACGGATAGTTCAGGAGTTGCGATTAACAATACAACTACAGAGATAACGTTCGAATATTCGTGCCAAAACTTGGTTTTCATACAAAGTTAGTCCTGAAATGCTAATCCGATGAAAGAATAACACTGGATTTATCATGCTGCGCGAGTTCTGAAAGTGGAATTAGTTCCCGAGTTAGCAACTAGTAAATTGGATGGTTGAGTGGTTATAATTGTTTTTTTGTGTTAATGTTTCTACTTATCGTAAAAGTTATGTTTTAATAGTCATGAGTCATAATAGCTACGACGCTACGGCGTAGAAGTCGCTACGCAAGGTCGCCGTTGCTACGCGCGCCGTCGCGTCGTAACCGAAAAGCAACAAAGCGAGACTTTCGTCTTGAACTTAGTGTTTCTTAGTCGTAATATTACGTAATTAATCAAATGGATGAACATAAGCTTTTTACGGTAGCTTTGATATGGTTGATTGGTGACGGTGTACCTAATCACGATTTTAATCAGGAAATAATCCATTACAGTGAACGAGGCTTAGATTTAAAACATTTTATTTTTTAACTGTAACTTCAACCGTAAAATACGTTAAAAGTTTTTAGTTTCACATTTAAACGCAGCTAGTTTAATAGAATATTGCGCGGATTTACTTTTACATGGCGGATGAAAAACGCTGACGAGGAACAAATGGAAAACAATGTTCGGAACAAATCGTGATTTGCATCGTTGTGACCTAATTTAATATACCACCTATTTGTAACTGAAAATTTCAAGCACTACTGAAATAAAGTAAGTTTATTTTATGTATTTTATTTTCTCTTCTAATCTTACACGCGTTGTCTACATCTCTTTAACTACTTTCCTATCGCAGGTATGCTGGAAGAGATTTCTTTAGAAATAAGCAATATATATATAAAACCTTTGTAGGTATTTTTCTGTTCCTTTCTTCTTGTCTGTTTAGATGCGTGTACATAAACTGTTGCATAAATAAATAAATATGTACATTGATTGATTATATCCTCAACTTCTTCCTTTCACATATGTCATCGACCTCACAAGTTATCTACATGAATGTAAACATATCTGCTGCCGAATGAAACTACGGAATGCTGCACCGGTTGTCATCATCACATCAACGCGGGCTCGCAAACTAGCGCTGTGGCTCTGTCTTGCACAGTGTTTGCGAAAGCCGTTTTAAATGGATATGACGCATATTATCCCCCAACTTGTGTATTGTTGATGTTCATCAGAAAGGTGGATTCTACTCGTAACCGGCGGCGCGGCGGCGTGCGTGTTCGACCAAGTGTTTGGACGTAAACGAAGCAACACGAATATGTAAGGATTGTAGGAAGTAATGTTCCGTAGGTTCTGCGTGCCCCCATAGGAAAAGGCGTGACTTTATGTATACAGTGTGACGATTAGGTTATCACGTATTCTACATTACGTATTATAACCGTACACGATTAAAATAATTAATTACAATTAACATTCTAGTCGTGTGACCTTTTTTTCGTTTTAGTATTTAAACAATATTAAACTTAATTTGTGATTGAGAAGTTCGTGGCTAAGTAATAATAGCCGCACGGTTCGGTTCATCAGGTTAAGCTACGCCTGACGGGGTTGGTCTGTGGATGGGTCACCATCTTAACATACCGAGACTCCTTCGTGCTTTGGAAAGCACGTTAAGCCGCTAGTCCTGGGTGTCATTCGATGTTGGATGTTTGATAGTCGTTATGGGTCGTCAGAAGCCCGAAAGTCTGAAAACCAGTCTTACCAAGGGGTATCGTATTACCCAGTTACTTGGTTATGGAGGTCAGTTAGGTAGTCGCTACATATAAAATACGGTATTCAGTTGCATCCGGTTAGACTGGAAGCCGACCCCAACATAGTTGGTAAAATGCTAGGCAGATTGACACTTAATTTGTGATTATTTGGTAACAAAAAGTTTGTGTTGAATTGTTGATACCGGCCGCGCGTCTAGTGTCTTATTATCAAGGTCATTTCGTGGCAAATTTTACGCTATATTTTATTTTGTTTGAAAAAAACAGTTTTTTGTTTTCTGTCAAATTGATTATTTTAACAGACTGATAACAACTTGTAATAACCGCTGTACTATTTAACCACTCTGTATATTAATTAGCAGCAGAAACCGTGTCGAAAAACTTGAGGCCTTTCTATTGCTATTCCGTACCGCAAGTAAGTAGTTAAACAGAACAAAGTTCTACCTAACCAAACTCGAAGTTTTAGCGACGAATACGGCAAACTCGATATTTTGATATCAAGTTGGATACGTGCTGCAGTGTAGACGTGCATAATATTCCGTAAATATAAATATTAATTTAATGATATAGCTACCTTTAAAATTGCAATACACTATGAATGATGTATTACCGGGAATCTGGGATACACGGGAATTATTTTACCGTGTGGTACAAAATACTTAGCATTTTAGTTCGTAGAGGAATTTATTATTTACTAGCTGCGCCCCGCGGTTTCACCCGCATAAGTCTTGATCCCGTTAGAATGTCGGGATAAAAATTATTCTATGTTCTAATCCAGGTTATGGTTTACCCATTTTCCAAATTTCATCCAAATCTGTTCAGCTGTTTTAGCGTGAAAGCGTAACAAACAAACAAACTCAGTTCCGCATTTACTCGTATAATATTAATTAGGATAGTTAGGATAGGATATATATATACTTATTCATGTACACATTATTGTTACAAAATAATGTTAGACAGTGCAAAATAAATTAAATTAGAGTTGTCTAAGTTTATTGATGAAGGTTCAGTTTTAGGCCCTCCTACCTACACACTGGTCCCTACCAGTGTGTCCTCATTATTTATTGACAACAGTTTGAGTATGAAACTAACTTGAGAATTGTTAACTCGGAAAATAATTAGGTAGGTACTTACGCTAACCAATATTCATGATATTTATAAGTCACCTAAATTGAAATAGGATTTTATTTTTATAGGTTTATAGAGGTAAGAGGAACAAGGTGTAAAGTTCAATCATCCTCTATAGAAAAGGGAGGATCCTCCGGCCAAACACGTGTCGTGTCCAGGCAACTGCCCAACGATTGATGTCGGAAAGTCATATCTATGCTGATCGCGTGGTAAACGCTGCTTGTGCGATGCAGGATTTGTGTGACGTCAGGTCTTTGATGCGTAGTTCGCATGTGGGGTTGTAGATGCCGCCACAGGTTGATGATGAAAATATGTGTTAAACTACTAACTTATTCTCAGCATATTAACAGGGATAATTTTCCCATAACACGTTTCACTGTGCAATAAATGCGGCTGAGTGAGTGGCTCTCCTGCATTACGGATCGCAGGTTTATTCCATCCCCGGAACAAATTGCTGGTTGAGGGTCAGGGTATTTATTTTGCTTGAGAAATATATGTCTGTCAACGCACCCACGATATTTTTGCCTTCCAAACCGTACTTTTTCCGATTTTTGGTCCAAAAACGCATTATGAAGTAAATCTTATTAAGTTATCCCATCCGCATTGTTTTTTTTCCCGAATGAACCAAAATAAATTATTTCTGATTAGGGGCTCATACAAAGCAATATAGAAATAAACCTCTACAGACGATCCTACCCTCGTTCACAGCCTAGAGGAATGTACGAAGCAACTTTACTAATTAACACTACAGTAGTAAGAGTAACTACTGCTCACGACGTGCAAGATAATGGAAAACGTTGAGACGATAGCGTCGCAATTCCAGAACTAATGATTCGGAGCCATTGACTTAATGCGGTGCCTAACTTGCTTGAATGTTGCCGGATTTGGCTAAATTACTTCTTACACTAACATTTGTTTTAATCATTGTGAAGTTAGAACGAACTTTTCTATTGTTTTTGAGAAAGTTCTTGTGGGATTGTGGTAGAAGTTTGCATTGTAGAATTTACTTAAAGCTCCCGTAACTTTATCAGTGATTGGCACTTGAGGTTTTAGCAGTAAAAAGTCTTAATAGGTTAGCACACCTACTCGACGAACGTCTATCAACCCTATGAATCGATTTAAGTAGATCGATTGTATTTTCTTGTCGACTATCGGTTGACGTCGATGGATCTCATTTTCTATCGATCGACGTGGTTTAGTGAGTGTAGTCATCACAATTTTAGCCCTTCACCTTTACAAGATACTTATGTAAAGAGTTTCTTGCCCGTTCTTCTCCATAGGAACCTACTACGCTTTGGAATGGGTAACTTAACTAACAGCTTCATCTTTCTGACTGACAGACCCCTTGACAATTCAAAAGTGCCTGTAATTGGTTTATTTGAAATAAATGCTTTGAGTTTGAGTTTATAAAAAAAAACTTACTAGCTTCTTATAAAAAGGTAAACTGAAAAGATACCTATAATTATGTTGTCTTACAAACAAAATATTAGGCTGCTAAAACAAGGGCATAAATCGAATCAAATAAAACTATTCTGTTCTAACTAAGTTACATGCTCATTAAGCGAAGTAATGTGATCACCGCCTGTAATAGAATCGGCACTGTCATTTACTCGTGGTCATTACAGAGCCTCCCTCGCCGTAATAAGAGGACCCGCTATTATAGGACGGGGAATCAAAGTAAATAACGTCGTTAGTTTGATTTTTCATTGTATTTTCTTGTAGATTCAAAATAAAAAGGTTGTTTTTTTTTATTTTATACTGGTTTTAAGACCGTCGTAATCACTGAAAAAAATGACTAATCATAAATTTAAGTCGCGCTTCGTGTGTCCTTCTAAACTACGGAACCGACTTCGATGTAATTTTCACTATAATTTAGGCAATTTATTCGAGAAGGTTTATATTGTTTATAATACATTGATATAACTTATATTTGTTATATGAATCTCGATGTTTTGTTAGGAGCGTTTATTCTGAAAGTGGGCAACGTCGCAAACAGATGTCAAATATTTCGCTGTTTCGATTAATTTGGCAATATTACTGTATGCAAATAAGAAATATGGCTAACTAGCGAACTAGAATATTGATTATGAAATGCAATAATTAATATAGTTACACCGAATATTTAGTTTTAAATCTAAAAAAAGTATTTGGAAACTTTCCAAATTAATTTTTTACACCTAAAACGGGTACAAGATCAAATTCAATGTTATAATTGTAATTCATTATTAATATTCTAGTTCGCTAGTTAGCCGCATTTCTTATTTCCATACAGTAATATTGCCAAATAAATCAAAACAGGTAAATTTTTGACAGCTATTTGCGACGTTGCCAACTTTTAGGGTATGTAAAAACTGTATGTAGCAGGGACGAGTTGCTAATTGAATAATTTCAATTCTATGAATTCTATTGAGGCCGCAACTGCCCATCCTCTAATAAATGCACTGTCAAATGTCATTCCAAAGCTACGTAGCACTACAATAAAAAACACACTACAAATAAAATGAAATGAACGTTTTCATTAGTGTGTTCGAGGAACTAGAAAATCCACTGCTTTATTGAATTTCTATATACTGGTAGGTACTGATATAATGCCGATATCAGACCCTTCAGTCGTGTGAAGCTTAATTTTGTTTTATTCCTCTTTCACAAGACACCGAGAATATTGTAGAGGAATGAACAGAATTTTCATTCATTTTTAGATATTTCCGTAGTCGATTGAAATATTCCGAGGGCCGAGATCCAACATCATTGGATCGAATCGATCGAAATCGATCTAATGAATTAATTTGTCACTTTTGATTCATTTTGTGTTCAGACGTTTGACTTCGAGTGATAGATGCTTAAGGTCATGGTATAACATTTGGGAAGTGCCAGAGGATCCTGCTGTAACAGATGCATTTTCACAAAGATTTTAGAGCTTTCCAATAATATAATATGAGGCGTGCTACACATCTTGTTCAAATGCACATTTTATTCGGCAGTATTTGTTGAACAGCATAGTGCTCGACTATGCTGTTCAACAACGCATCCAGCTTGGTAGACGCAACTTTGAGAAAGACGACGACAGAAGAATCCAGTTGGGTTGGGCAACGTTTGGAAAACTTCTTTGAGGCTTCTCGTCGTCTATCCCAAAATGTTTCAAGACTAAGTCTTCAACCAGTGTCGTCCTGCCTGACTTATGACATTATGGTGCCGAAACGTGGTCACTGACAGTCGGGCTGGTTCACAAATTCAAGGTCGCTCAGCGCGCTATGGAGCGGGTTATGGACGGAGTTTCATTGAAAGATAAAATCAGAAATGAAGTTATCCGGAAAAGAACCGCAATTACAAAAAAAAAAAATCTGTTCCATACATTTTGACGGCGTAGGTTTTACACTTTTCTAAGAACCCTATAAAAAAAAAAAAATTGCCATCAAAAAATTTCAACGGAGGCTCAGAATCATATACTAAATCCATGGTGTCAGTTTTCGCGTCGATATCCTTGCCAACCTGTATTATATTTTGCCGCCGTTTCGGCTTAGCCAATCCGAATTGTGTAGGACACCTAATCTGGTAAGGTCGACAATTGTGTGGTTGCTGACGGAAGGAAGCCGCCATGACACTCCAAGTTCTTCTCCTCTAAAACACCTATACGAAAATAAAACCTGGTAACATACATAGTTTGATATACTCTGATTATAAGGTAGGTAGATTAATAGCTTTGGAACGTTGGAATGGTTTTAATGTGCGTTCATTTCACGCATCAGGATTTTTAATCTTTTAATGGCTCTTGACAGCATTTTTCATCATGATAGGCTTTGTACGCAAATGAAATACCTACACGGATTTTTACTTTAATTAAATTTTATACTGAAATTTCGTTCTATCTCTGTAAGAACGTCATTCGTTCAAGTTTTATGAGGCCATAAATTATTGCATTTGATGAGATTTTTTTATTAAAATCTCTTTTTATTAACCTTTTATTGTAATGTAATTCTCTTTTATTGCCTAGTTGACTGATCAAATGGTGTGACAGAGTTTCACATAAACCAACATGGGCACTTATGAAACGTGAGAAGCTAGGTGCACGGTTCCAATTGGTCGTTTCCTATGCAGAAGAGCTGGCAAGAAACTCCGCGGTTACTCTTTTAAAAACAATTGGCTTTACAATATTTTAAAATAACAGTGTTAATAGGTATGGGAGCACAGTGTTGGTTTTTCAACAAGTACCAGGTTCTTAACAAAATAGAAAATAATCTGTATGAGATAAATAAATTAATAAAAATAAAAATTAATTTTAAACGTAATGACATGTTTGCTATTGCAACTGTTACAAACGAAACGAAGCTTATGTTCTGATCGCGTTCAATTTAATTGGTGAAATTAGCCCTAAATCTAGTTGTACAACAGTTTAAACAAAATCTTTAGGAGTACAGCAGAATTATTTTAAAATAATAAAAGTTTACAATTTACCACAGATTATCCGTTTTATGCCCAACCATTTTAAGTGCTTCCCACAATCTCGAATACAAGCAAGGCTACCAACATTGTAACAACAATCACGTCCAGTTTTATCACCAACCGAACAACGAGACATAATGAAGATATATCAAGCATCATAAACGGGCTCCTGTTCATACATTACGGTACTCAACGGATTAAAATTACTTTGTAACGTGGTTTTGCTATCTCAAATGAGATTACACTGTTACTATACGTTAAAACAAACATTTGAAGCCTTTCAAAGGCCTCTTTAGGTTTATCTTTTGAATTATTTGAAAGTTAGTTTTAGTTGTGTGGTTTGGTTGGATTTTGTTAATGATATACCTTTTATGTTATCTTAGTGCGGATTTCACCAATGAAATTGAACGCGTTCAGCACATCTAAACGCGTTCAAGAAATGTCAGTGTACAATATTCTGTAATAATTTTGACAGTGACAGTTCTTGAACGCGTTTTAGAAATGCTGATCGCGTTCAGTGTCATTGGTGAAATCAGCCCTTAGTTGGAGTATGCGGGTTGCGGTTTATTGTAAAAGTTTGAAACAGTTATCTTACAGTTACGATTAGATAAATTGAAAGTTTGTACTCTGGCAAGACCAGAGGATTTATCATACGATTTTAATACCGTACAATAATAGAGGACCTAGCACGAACGCGCGACGTAAACGTAATGCAAATTCGAACGGGTATGGGTAGTAGCGACTCCACGGACCCTATCTCCCGGAAGAAGTCTTGTTCCTCATCTCTGGTTTGCCTTTATTGGCCGGCTTGAGTGGAGATTCGCAAGATCAAACGTGCTCGGAGGAAGGAAGTATTCCAGTAAGTGCTGGTAGGAATCTTGACCATCTCCGGGCTCTAGGATTGTCCTGATAGCCGTGGAATACCTCGCCACTCCTCAAGCACCGGAAAGGAAAGGAAGGAAGTGTCCTTCCGTACGTCACTATGTGCTAGCGACCGTTTTTGGGGGCCAATTATTGAGTGTGCAAGTCACCCCCTGTCATTTTATCCGTGTATACCACAACATTGATCAGGCAGGGGACATAGTCCTTCCATAATCCTAGGTAACCAATCCACTATAGCAACCCAAACTCCATTATGTTTTGTTTCCATGTTCTGCAATAGTCCTGCACCAACCTAGTGGGTTGCAGCTGAAAATCAGCGTCAGGTGGTACACTTTGTGTTGCCATCTGACATTTATGCTGAGCTGAGGCCCTATTGGCATTATAATAATTGTTTTTTGTATTTTTTTTTTAGTTATAAGGTGTATTTTTCTGGTGTTTGCCAATAAACGCATTTTTCTTTCTTTCAACCGGGGGTTGTCCTTGGGTGCACTTGCGTAGTGCATACAGCGATAATCGTCAGTTGGTGTTACTACTATAAATACTTAAAAATGTCTAAGGAGCTTCTGCGAGTTGGCTTTGGCCCCTCGTACGCCTTCCAAAGGTCCAGGACCCTGTGTAGATATGTCAAAGACATTTAAATATTAATAATAATACTAGCCTGTTACTGTCCCACTGCAGGGCAAAGGCCTCTTCTCATACAGAGAAGGCACGAACATTGATCACCACGCTTGCTCAAGACGGGTTGGCGAGCTGATGAAGATGGTAAATGGTGAACCTGAAAATCATATTGATCACATGCAAAAAGATAAATTTTATTCTAACGGAATTTTTTCATGCCTAATACTTTTTACTGATAGAAGAATATGAAATAAATTATTGTATGAAAAAAAAGTTTGTATTTTAGTTGAGTTTGTTTAGTTTTCGATGACAATAAAACAATGTTTGATAAAATATTTTACTTACATTCTTTTTTTATCAAATCGTAACATAAACACAAGCTTAAGTGTTGAAGTTTTTCTGTAAATCTATTATTGTTCAGAATCAGAATCTTTATTTGTTAAACATAGGTATTTACATAATGGTGTTGGTGTTAAAATATTTGAGCGAAATGTTTTTCCGCGAAGGCATACAAATTTTAATTATAATGTAATTTAAAAAAACAAAACTAAAACACTTAAAAAAATAAAAAAAATAAAAAACAAACAATAAATAATAAACTAAAATGAAATAATTAAAAAAATATTACAAATTATCATTTAAAAAATCCTGTACAGTATAATAACATTTTTCTATTAATAGAGAGGTGAGAAATTTCTTAAATTTTGATATACAGAGGTTGTTGTTATACAGGTGTTAAGGATACAGAAGGTCTAAACAAAGTAAAACGTCAATGATTGTTAAATATCCTTGAATGGTTCTTACGTTCTGTTTTTATTTAAAATACCCAGCAGTTTGGTCAAAAATTTTATTTTCGCGAACTAAAATGAAATTTTAGTCAATTCGTTTTTTTACGATATTTTAGTTGACAAAATAAATCTTATTTTCTGGTGGTAATAAAGAAAAGCGTTAAGCCCCCAAACACTAGACAAAAACAGGAAAATTATAATGTAATATCACGAAAATACTACCTATATATAATAATCCCTAGCAATAGTATTTACACAAGAAAAACAACAAGGAACAAATAAGCCGTGTATTCCACTTTTCCTGTTCACGTAATTGCTACTTCGTCGCAATACGTAGGTATGTGGGTAGTTTTACTTTTTGTGAATGTTTTTGTGACCACACGAGCGCGCCGTGTTGTCGGAAGGTACCTAAGTGTATTAGTTGGTTACCCCTGGCTTACAATACCTATTGATTCATTGGCAGGGTTTAAGGGTTCCCGGCGAGCCGTGGGCAGTCGGCCTCGCTATCACTTGGCTGATAATTTAACCACGGTAATAGATATAAATGTATACCAGCATAGTATGATACAGTATGATGTAGTATAATATGTAGTGAAAGATGTAGTATGTAGTGTGTAGTATGTTGAAACTGTTTGTACTCCCCGTCACTTGTTCATAAGGGTTCATTAGAAAACCAGTGTCAGGCAGCATTTCTCTGGCATTAATGCTGAAATGAACCTTTTTGGCGCAGCCGTGAGGCACACACTTACTGCCAAAAGACCTACTTCTACTTTTTAGCTTGTTTTTTATTTTGTGTTTCACGAACTGTGTCCAAATAAACGTTTTCTTTCTTTCTTTCTTTTAGTGTATAGTATGTATAGTAGCTGCTGGTTCACGAGAAAAGGGAACAGGAAGGTTTTGGAACCACCTTCGATTATTCTTACAATAGTGTAGGCATTTCAAGGTTCTTGCCTTCTAGTCTTCTCAGATCACATTGAAAGATTTGAACGTTAATGTATACCTAATTGGCTGGTGTCAGTTCTAAATCAAATCATTTATTTGCCTGAATAATGGGTACATAAGGTGATACAACTCCTTAGTTATAATTGAACAAAAATGCAGTCAACTTGTGGTCTTCATATTAATGTCACCACAGAATGTCACGCAATATGCTGAGCGCAACTAAGGCAACAAATAGCTGATCCAAAAATCATAATTCATTATAAATTCCGTACAGTCTATTAAATAATTCTAATCAAATTAACATAAATAAAATACGGGATGGAATTTGTAATAAACCTGTCTATTGACTGCAAAATCCGGAACATTCAAAATGGCGGCCTAACAAAATGAAGAGGAGCTTTAAAAATCCCGCCATTTCCCCTTAAATAGGATTACAGAAAATACAATGGCATTATATACATAGGTATACAGATAATGTAACGTTACCGATAATACAAAATGAGGTGCGGTGATGCGAGTGACGGATTTTGGAAGGCCCGAATATCCGGCCGAGCTTAGGTGCCACCCCACCGACGTAGGACAATGACATTGGCCAATAAACGCGCTGGTTTAATTAGGGGCTCATATAATTAATGAGTAAACATGTGGATTTGAATTTTTGTAAAGCGAAATTCTGAATATTCGATACCGGATATTTGATTTCTGATTTCAATTTATATTCGAACTAGCTGCGCCCCGTGGTTTCACCCGCATAAGGCTAAGTGTTTGCTGAGACGCAGGTGACGTAGCACAGCTCGGTATAGATTTTGCAGGGTAGGGCAGGCGAGGCAGACATAGGCCGCGACCACATGTTGCGACGCAGCTACACAGACCCATTCGCGTCCTAGCTAGTACAAACAATAGACGGGTGATAAAAAACACGTGACGATCTGCACCGTCGTCGCTCAGAAATCTGCGCCGGCACTATAACGAGACGCAGAGCAGGACAGACACATCTCTGCGCTGCGTCGACCTGCGTTAACTGCATCTCAGCATACGCTTAGCCTCAGTCTCGATCTCATAGGAATATCGGGATAAAAAGTATTTTATGTCCTTACCTAGATCATGGTCTACTCATGCGCTAAATCTCATCCAAATCCGTTACGCTGTTTTAGCGTGAAACAAGTATACAAGCAGACAAAAAATCTAATCTTTATAATATCAGTTACGATAGAGCCAGAGATTCACGTTATGCTGAAGACATAATTGGATCTTCTTCTTTTCGTCTGGTTAGTAACTAACCTGGTGTCAGAGTTTTAAAGCCGCCCATGGGCCTCTGACTTGGCTTCACATGCCTTCAAGAAATATCTTTCAGGCATGCCGGTTTCCTCACGATGTTTTCCTTCACCGTTTTTGAAGCAAGAGATAATTATACAATACGCACATAAATCCGAAAAGTCAGAGTTGCGTGCCTTGGGTTCGAACTCGAGACCTATGACTTGGCAGTCCGACGGTCACACCACTAGGCTATCACTGCTATACATTATACTGCTATACATAATTGGATGAAAACGGTAAAAAGAGTTTCCACCGTCAGTAGCAGCTGTAAGGTACATTTACTCCGCATGCAGGTGAGTAATATAAAGATATCTTAATGCCGTGTGTCCTCCCCTTCAGTTTCCCGTTTTTCCCTTTTATATTTTATTGGATTTGTCTGTTATAAGTCCGTTTTGCATTTATAGCTGAAATTGAAACTGGCATTGGACGGCGTGACATCTACCTAAGAACCTACATTTTACCTTTATATTTTAAACGGACTTATTCCCGTAAAGTATTCTCTACAAGTAACCCAACAGCTTTTTAGTTGAAGAGAAAATTATCTGATTATAATATAAGATTATGTTCTATAAAAAAAGTCGGTTAAAAACTGTTTTTGAAGTTTTAATCTCTCAATTACAGTTACAGTTTTATTTAATTGGTTTTATACGAAATAATGCATATTAAAATGTGTTTTACCTACATAGCGCATTAGCTATAATAATATTTGTATTGTCATTGACAACAATACGCGAAATAAAGCGGACGTGAATAGAATATTTTTAAATATTAGCAGGTACCTGTAAATTCATTGTTGAAAATGGTATGAACATACCATTTTCAACAATGAATTTACAGGTACTTCAATATAAATATTTCATCTGACCGTTAAATTCAGTTTAATTTCATAAATAGGTTCTTTTTCCAAGTGGGATAATAATGGCAAGTAATGGAATTGGGTCAACCGGCATTTTATGAAGCGTTAAAGTTTCGATTCATACTCAACTTAGTATGTTTTATTATAAACTAGCTTATGCCCGCGACTTCGTCCGCGTAGAAGTCGAAAATGGTTCTAATAGGATTTTTTATTGGTTTTTTACGTTATTAATTTTGTTTTAGCGTATAAATTATTATGTTAAAATGTTTGAATAATTATAAAATATAACAATCTTTATTATAGTGTAGGGATATAAAGGTTAAATAAACTTGAAAAAAAAAAGATTTATTTTATGAACACGAAACTCTACAAGCTACACCTACCGCAGTATTTCTTTGTAAACAATATTTTTTGTTTTTCTTTCGGGTGCTAGAATCACCAGAATACTCTGTGCGCTTACTCTGGAGCATGCTACATACAACTGGCCGTGGGAGAAGCAGCTTGCCCTTAGGTCTACTCCCGCTACCTTAAGAGTTTGACCTTGAGCTTTGTTTATAGTCATTGCGAAGCATACTTTGATGGGAAACTGCACTCTCTTGAATTCGAAGGGGTAATTTGATGGTGTTAGGGGAACCATAGCAATAAATACAGACCTCTGTAAAGCTTAGAAACCTTCAAATTGCAGCATGTCGCTGCCAAGCCAACCTTTTTATTTGCCAAAAAGGCTTAACATGTTTTTCTCTTAAAATGTGGTTACGCTTGACACATTTTTGAATATTTTTTTATCGAATGAAAAGACGGTTTTGTTTTTTTGAAGGAACGACGATTGGTGCCATTGGTGTCGTGTCATACGGAGCTAGCGGTTTGATTATATTTTTTTCCGATTTAACACATTTATTTCAGTCTTTGGCATATTTTACCGCAAAATCTTTATTGTTATAATTTCATAAAAAAGTCTCATTTGTGTTTTATATATATATCCAGGAAAAACTACCTTTAATTGTTTCAAAAGGCCTCGTTGAGGCCCCTGGCTTACCCGTCTCCAGCTGTGGCTGTAGCCAGGGAGGAGCGCAGTCCGCCAAGTCCACAGCCGTGTCCATCCGCGCGTGGTTCCAATACCACGTCTCCGCGTGGTGTCGCCGGCCAACCAGAAGTCGCTGCGTCGTCGACGTGTCAGACGCTGTCGCTAAACGTTGCAGGCAACACCTTTCACCATCCTCATTTGTCAGCCTTTCTAATTTTTTTTAAAAATCGCGTTGTAAGTTTTTACCGTTACTTTAAATTGTCCGTTACCCATCCTAATTTAAATAGTGTTTAAGCCTGCGTATCTTATGTAGCACAACGGTTCTTCGTGTTAGATACGCGTTCGTGATTTTTTTTTCCTTAACGCAAACGAGCTCCCAGCCTTGGCCAATGCTAGTACTCCTCTCCCAGCGTTAGTCCTAAAAATACCTTATCCGAAGAATCTGGCGTTCTATATAATACCTTTTTTTATTTTTCTAAATATCTACGACGACCACCAATTTATTATTATTTTTTATCTGAGTTTAAATTTTGTTTTTTTCGTTATAAACCAATTGAATTATACAGTGTGACTTCAAATTTTTCTGTGTTTCATTAAACGTTCTCCATCATCCTGGGTTCGATTCCCAGTGATTTTTTAAATGTAATATAGCGTAAATTATTTTATATCGCTATAGAAATGGCGCCCGAACAGGGACATGAATTGTTGAAATTTAAAGAAATGCCTAACTCCTGAACTAAAATGTCACTGATAAGAGACATTTGTGCGCCTGAATCTAAAAGAGCCTTTACCAGACGATTGCCTAATAAAATCTCGATAAATGGTCGGTTATCCGACGAGCCGTTTGATATCACCGGTGACACTGTACGAAATGCGTGCTGCCGGTGGCTTATGCATTTTTTGGATTGCAGTTCGGGCAATCTCGAGTTATGACTCCAGGAGTTCGACATCTAAAACAAAGCATGCCAGGGAAATCTGGACAGCTTCGATATGAATGTCCGTTCTTTTTACATTTTGGACACAATTGGGTGTCACTCGATATGCTAGAAACAGGTTTGGAAACAACTGGTAAAAAACTTTCGAAGTGTGAAGCCATATCGATAAGTGAATCCAAATCGTTAAATTTATGTATAGATAAACAAGGGTAAAATTTAGGATGCATATTGTGCATAATAATTTGAAGAAGATTTGGTTCAGTTATCGGATTGAACAAACGATCATTTAGATATGAAACCTGAATGACGAAATCCCTAACCGATTGGTCAGACTTTTGCTTCAAGTTCCTGACCTGTTGCTCGGTTTTGAACTCGAAACCGACGGAACCGAAAGTTTTAATGAAATATTCCTTGAGAACAGCATAGGAAAGATCCGGATGGCGGATAGACCTAAAGTATTTCAACGGAGCCCCGGATAGGACTTCGTGGAAATGCTTGACTAAATAAAGGTCCGAAATGTCATCGGCTTCCTTTCGTTCGTCTACTGCCACGAAAAACTCACGTACACAAGTATTTCCCGAAAAATCAATCTTCCATTTCGAGAGAGAAATCTGCTCGTGGAAATAGCGTAGATGATCTTCAGAGCTTCTATGTCGTCAGGTATTCCGTCTCCTATCAAATCCGAAGATCATATGTGGTATTCCATTATTTGGAACCACATCTTTTAGTTTATTTACGTATAAACACGTTACTCTTTCTTTATGTTATTTATATTAAACAAACCACCTTTTGATATATTTTCCTATTAATATTCTATGACACATATATTTAACTCACTTTTATATTCTATAGCACTGTTTACCTCTGTAAAGCATACTTTTAATTATCTCTTGTTTTAGCATCCAAATCGATTTTATATTATTATCTTTCCCTTTTGTAAAAAACTTTAGAATATTTATATTCTGACGTTTTCATCTTAAGCTGTCATCTGTCGTTATTTACTTTTCTAAACCATAGGCAGAACACGTCATAGATAAGTACACTCTATCTTCTCTCATAAAGTGGGTGTACACACTGAACCTTCGCAATAAGCGTAGATCTAAGATTTCTCCTCTGTAAGCCGTTTTTATTAGTTCTGATCATATCTAAATTAAGAAATAAGTTGAATATATTTTTAAAACATTTCAAATATGACAGAGAACGATAAAAACGGTCTTCATATTTTAGGAGTCTAGTCTTGTCTTTAGCTTCGGAGAGTGGTATTTTTAACTTGAGACGGATTCACTGTTTTTCTGCCCTTAAGTCTTATTTGTTGAACAGTTAGCTACTCGAATATTAGTCTCTTAAAACTAGCATAACTAGCGTGCGCGAGTGTCCTAATTTTATTGTGTAATTTAAACTATCGATACTGAGTGGATTATGTCAATAAACATTCTAATACTGTGTAATACTGTGTTTAATTCGCTCGGCCCTCCTGCCTAGCCCTGTAGGAGGTGCTCACTTCTAACGAACTCTTAACCACGCGGCGTAAAACGCCGCGAGCACACGCACACGAAGGCCTCCGACACTAGACGTCGTTACTCTCCGAGAGAGACCTCCGCCGTCACCTGTGACGCTAGCGCGGTCCTCCCGCTAGGTGAGGCGCCTCAAAGCGCCTCCATCTACAAAGTCTCACAACCTCTACTCCGTTCCACAGGCTGGAGTGTACCTCCAGGGGGGATAATCCTCAGCCCAGCCTCCTGCACGCTGCCTGCGGCCTGCCTGCCTGCCCACCTGTTCCACTGCCTGCCTGCCTGCCTGTTCCTGCCTAACCTGAGCCTGTCTTGTGCCTGTTCCTGCCTAACCCGAGCCTGTCCTGTGTCCTAAATTTACCTTTACTTTTGCTAATTTAACTTTTAATTTTAATACCTTTTTTATTATAATTTAATTTGTGACCTACGTTTCCCTCCACGGAGGAAAACGTTACGTTACAGTTTGGCCCCAATTTCTATAGCGATATATAATATGATTTTCCGCTATATTACATATAAAAAATCACTGGGAATCGAACCCAGGATGATGGAGAACGTTTAATGAAACAGAAAAATTTGAAGTCACACTGTATAATTCAATTGGTTTATAACGAAAAAAACAAAATTTAAACTCAGATAAAAAATAATAATAAATTGGTGGTCGTCGTAGATATTTAGAAAAATAAAAAAAAGGTATTATATAGAACGCCAGATTCTTCGGATAAGGTATTTATAGGACTAACGCTGGGCGAGGGGTACTAGCATTGGCCAAGGCTGGAAGCTCGTTTGCGTTAAGGAAAAAAAAATCACGAACGCGTATCTAACACGAAGAACCGTTGTGCTACATAAGATACGCAGGCTTAAACACTATTTAAATTAGGATGGGTAACGGACAATTTAAAGTAACAGTAAAAAATTACAACGCGATTTTTAAAAAAATTAGTAAGGCTGACAAATGAGGATGGTGAAAGGTGTTGCCTGCAACGTTTAGCGACAGCGTCTGACACGTCGACGACGCAGCGACTTCTGGTTGGCCAGCGACACCACGCGGAGACGTGGTATTGGAACCACGCGCGAATGGACACGGCTGTGGACTTGGCGGACTGCGCTCCTCCCTGGCTACAGCCACAGCTGGAGACGGGTAAGCCAGGGACCTCAACGAGGCCTTTTCTGTACGGATCCAGAACAAATACTATTTAAGACCCGGTTAGAAAGGCAATATTACGTGGGGGGTGGATTATAAACTGGAATACTCACGAAACAATTAAAGGTAGTTTTTCCTGGATATATATATAAAACACAAATGAGACTTTTTTATGAAATTATAACAATAAAGATTTTGCGGTAAAATATGCCAAAGACTGAAATAAATGTGTTAAATCGGAAAAAAATATAATCAAACCGCTAGCTCCGTATGACACGACACCAATGGCACCAATCGTCGTTCCTTCAAAAAAACAAAACCGTCTTTTCATTCGATAAAAAAATATTCAAAAATGTGTCAAGCGTAACCACATTTTAAGAGAAAAACATGTTAAGCCTTTTTGGCAAATAAAAAGGTTGGCTTGGCAGCGACATGCTGCAATACCCACTTTCCAGCAAAAAAAAATTTTTTTATCGACATTATCGATAAAAAATTTCACAACCCTAAATGTGTGTGACATCCCTTGACATGGATGACATAAGATGATATAAAAGTGACAGCCAAAGTAACTTTATGGAGGGAAAGTAATGAATTAAACAAATCGACCTCAATACTATTTTATAAATTAAACATTAACCAAAACTAATGAAAATAACCTAAGCTAAAACGAACAGAGAACACTAAGTGCAGCCGACAAAGAGTAAATCAGAACCGGATCAAACCTACACCTTATCGGTGCGAACTATAGAAGTCAGAAGTGTCCTACAAACCTATGTTTAAAAAATCTGAATGTACGACTTCAACTCCAATGTTAAAAAGTTAAGTTAATGCTATATATAAAAAAAATCTAAGAAGTGTTCTTAGATTTTGCAATCGAATGACGAGAGCAAGAAACAACTAGATGCAATAAAGAAACTCAAGCTAAAGCAAGGAAAAAAATTATTAGCCTAGAATAAAGACTTATATTACATCATCGATAAAATTAAATATCGATTGAGGAAAAAAGAAATCACACTCAAATTGGAAGTGATATGGTCCTTGAACCATGTATTTTAATGTAGGTCGCGTGGACTAACACTAAATACAAGTATTCAAAATTATTATCGGAAAATACTTCCAATGTTTACACATGCGACAAAGCAAGAAACAGGACAAGGAGAAAAACCTAGAAGGCTTTGGAAAGGAGAAAATAAACCTACAACCGACGCGGAACACGATCGCTTGAGGGGAAAGTAGAAAAATACTCAAAAATAAGGAGAGTTAACCCATTAGAATAAGGAAGAGGAAACGTGCAATTGGGGGCCCAGTCCGAAAAACACGCATCCGGAAGAAAATTATGAAGGAACGTGACATTGGGGTCCAGTCCAATGTCAACGTACCTAGAAGAATATGACGAAAACACGTGACACTGGGGCTCAATCCAGTGACTACGTGCCCAGGGGGAATATAAATTATCCCACCTGTATGGGAAATGAAGAAAGAGACAGCGAATTTTGGGGGGATGGGTAACGGACAATTTAAAATAACGGTAAAAAATTACAACGCGATTTTTAAAAAAATTAGTAAGGCTGACAAATGAGGATGGTGAAAGGTGTTGCCTGCAACGTTTAGCGACAGCGTCTGACACGTCGACGACGCAGCGACTTCTGGTTGGCCGGCGACACCACGCGGAGACGTGGTATTGGAACCACGCGCGAATGGACACGGCTGTGGACTTGGCGGACTGCGCTCCTCCCTGGCTACAGCCACAGCTGGAGACGGGTAAGCCAGGGACCTCAACGAGGCCTTTTCTGTACGGATCCAGAACAAATACTATTTAAGACCCGGTTAGAAAGGCAATATTACGTGGGGGGTGGATTATAAACTGGAATACTCACGAAACAATTAAAGGTAGTTTTTCCTGGATATATATATAAAACACAAATGAGACTTTTTTATGAAATTATAACAATAAAGATTTTGCGGTAAAATATGCCAAAGACTGAAATAAATGTGTTAAATCGGAAAAAAATATAATCAAACCGCTAGCTCCGTATGACACGACACCAATGGCACCAATCGTCGTTCCTTCAAAAAAACAAAACCGTCTTTTCATTCGATAAAAAAAAAATCAAAAATGTGTCAAGCGTAACCACATTTTAAGAGAAAAACATGTTAAGCCTTTTTGGCAAATAAAAAGGTTGGCTTGGCAGCGACATGCTGCAATTAATTTCTATAGCGATATATATGATTTTCCGCTATATTACATATAAAAAATCACTGGGAATCGAACCCAGGATGATGGAGAACGTTTAATGAAACACAGAAAATTTTTAAGTCACACTGTATAATTCAATTGGTTTATAACGAAAAAAAAAAAAAAAAAAAATTTAAACTCAGATAAAAAATAATAAAAAATTGGTGGTCGTCGTAGATATTTAGAAAAATAAAAAAAAGGTATTATATAGAACGCCAGATTCTTCGGTTAAGGTATTTTTAGGACTAACGCTGGGCGAGGGGTACTAGCATTGGCCAAGGCTGGGAGCTCGTTTGCGTTAAGGAAAAAAAAAATCACGAACGTGTATCTAACACGAAGAACCGTTGTGCTACATAAGATACGCAGGCTTAAACACTATTTAAATTAGGATGGGTAACGGACAATTTAAAGTAACGGTAAAAATTACAACGCGATTTTTTTTTTAAAAATTAGTAAGGCTGACAAATGAGGATGGTGAAAGGTGTTGCCTGCAACGTTTAGCGACAGCGTCTGACACGTCGACGACGCAGCGACTTCTGGTTGGCCGGCGACACCACGCGGAGACGTGGTATTGGAACCACGCGCGGATGGACACGGCTGTGGACTTGGCGGACTGCGCTCCTCCCTGGCTACAGCCACAGCTGGAGACGGGTAAGCCAGGGGCCTCAACGAGGCCTTTTCTGTACGGATCCAGAACAAATACTATTTAAGACCCGGTTAGAAAGGCAATATTACGTGGGGGGTGGATTATAAACTGGAATACTCACGTAACAATTAAAGGTAGTTTTTCCTGGATATATATATAAAACACAAATGAGACTTTTTTATGAAATTATAACAATAAAGATTTTGCGGTAAAATATGCCAAAGACTGAAATAAATGTGTTAAATCGGAAAAAAATATAATCAAACCGCTAGCTCCGTATGACACGATACCAATGGCACCAATCGTCGTTCCTTCAAAAAAACAAAACCGTCTTTTCATTCGATAAAAAGGTTGGCTTGGCAGCGACATGCTGCAATTTTTTATTGCAGCATGTCGCTGCCAAGCCAACCTTTTTATTTGCCAAAAAGGCTTAACATGTTTTTCTCTTAAAATGTGGTTACGCTTGACACATTTTTTGAATTTTTTTTTATCGAATGAAAAGACGGTTTTGTTTTTTTGAAGGAACGACGATTGGTGCCATTGGTGTCGTGTCATACGGAGCTAGCGGTTTGATTATATTTTTTTCCGATTTAACACATTTATTTCAGTCTTTGGCATATTTTACCGCAAAATCTTTATTGTTATAATTTCATAAAAAAGTCTCATTTGTGTTTTATATATATATCCAGGAAAAACTACCTTTAATTGTTTCGTGAGTATTCCAGTTTATAATCCACCCCCCACGTAATATTGCCTTTCTAACCGGGTCTTAAATAGTATTTGTTCTGGATCCGTACAGAAAAGGCCTCGTTGAGGTCCCTGGCTTACCCGTCTCCAGCTGTGGCTGTAGCCAGGGAGGAGCGCAGTCCGCCAAGTCCACAGCCGTGTCTATTCGCGCGTGGTTCCAATACCACGTCTCCGCGTGGTGTCGCCGGCCAACCAGAAGTCGCTGCGTCGTCGACGTGTCAGACGCTGTCGCTAAACGTTGCAGGCAACACCTTTCACCATCCTCATTTGTCAGACTTACTAATTTTTTTAAGAATCGATTTTTTTTAAAAAATTTTCAAAAAAATACTTTATCTAGTATACATTTTTCGGATATCCTTTGACAATTATTTTTTACCTTACTTACTTCTTAATCCCTATAATCTCTTATCTATTTTCTAAAATGAAACTTCAATGGAGTACCTATATCTTAAAGGAACCCCTAGAGGATAATTTTTCTTTAATTTAAAACAACATATAAACATATTTAATTTAAATAACTTAAACGGACTACTTCAGTCATATACAATTTCTTCACTGTCCGCAGTAGACTTTCAAATTATTTTTTCATAGCTTCTTTACAATTATTATTATTATACCTTTTACTCTTTGTATCATATACACCAACCCTCACTACTTAACCCTTTAGGCATATTTTGTATCCCACCTTTTTTTTTTAATTTTAACCTCGGCTTTTCAGCCATCTTATTCCACTTAAACTCTTTGATGAGCGGTCCCTACACAACTCATTAAATAAGCCCATGTGTATACCTTTTTCTCCTCTGTAAGCCGTTTTTATTAGTGCTGGTCATATCTAAATTAAGAATTAACTTGAATATGTTTTAAAAACGTTTAAAATATGACACAGAACGATAAAAACGGTCTTCATATTTTTAGAGGCTAGTCTTGTCTGAGCCCTCGGAGAGTCGTATTTTTAACTTGAGACGGAGTCACTGTTTTTATGCCCTTAAGTCTTATTTGTTGAACAGTTAGCTACTCGAATATTAGTCTCTTAAAACTAGCATAACTAGCGTGCGCGAGTGTCCTAATTTTATTGTGTAATTTAAACTATCGATACTGAGTGGATTATGTCAATAAACATTCTAATACTGTGTTTAATTCGCTCGGCCCTCCTGCCTAGCCCTGTAGGAGGTGCTCACTTCTAACGAACTCTTAACCACGCGGCGTAAAACGCCGCGAGCACACGCACACGAAGGCCTCCGACACTAGACGTCGTTACTCTCCGAGAGAGACCTCCGCCGTCACCTGTGACGCTAGCGCGGTCCTCCCGCTAGGTGAGGCGCCTCAAAGCGCCTCCATCTACAAAGTCTCACAACCTCTACTCCGTTCCACAGGCTGGAGTGTACCTCCAGGGGGGATAATCCTCAGCCCAGCCTCCTGCACGCTGCCTGCGGCCTGCCTGCCTGCCCACCTGTTCCACTCCCTGCCTGCCTGTTCCTGCCTAACCTGAGCCTGTCTTGTGCCTGTTCCTGCCTAACCTGAGCCTGTCCTGTGTCCTAAACTTAACTTTACTTTTACTAATTTTAACTTTTAATTTTAATACCTTTTTATTTTAATTTAATTTGTGACTCTCGTTTCCCTCCACGGAGGAAAACGTTACGTTGGTCAGATGTTGTATCCGAAACCCGTCTCTCTTCCCCTACAACTTATTTCCATAGACATCATAGGTCCGTTACCTATTGCCTATTATGGTTACCGTTATATACTATCTATGGTAGATGTGTTTTCCAAATATATCTGGCTAGTTCCTTTAAAAAAGGTCGACGCTAGTTCCCTAATTAAAGCGTTGGAGTCCGAAATATTTTATAATTTCGGGGTTCCACGTGCAATTCTTTGTGATAACGCTACCGTTTTCCGTAGTAATCGTTTCTTAAATTTCCTCAGATCGTTTCATATCGATCCACTGATCTTTACGCCCTTTTACATGCCACAGGCCAATACCGTGGAACGGTATAACCAAAGTGTTGTCACATGTTTAAGTATTTTAGTCGGTGAAAACCAAAGGAATTGGTCTAAATTATTACCCAAGGTGAAATTATATCTCAATTCTTGCATAAACTTAGCTACCGGTTTCACACCAAACTTCCTTATGTTTGGTAGGGAAGTTGTTATGGATCCTACTAGTGCGCATGGACAGACTCTAAGCTCCAATTTAGCCGAAAGTCGGTCTCAACACGCATCTAACCTATCTTCCCTTGCACAGATTTACACAAAAGTCGCTGACAACCTTTCTCTAGCTTTCCTCCGTAATTCTCGAACTTATAATACGAATCGTTCAAGTATCACTCTTAACGTAGGTGACACTGTATGGAGGCGTAATTTCTCTAGATCATCTGGTACCGATTATTTCTCCGGAAAACTTGCCCCTCGCTTTGTCAAGTGTCGGGTAACTAGGGTCATCTCTAGGACCACCTATGTCCTTAAGGATTGTGATTCCGTTCATTCCGGTTCATACCATATCAAGGACATTTTGAAGTGATTGCCCTTCTCATCTAACGCCATTTTTTCGTTCATCGTATTACATTTAGTTTCTTGTATAAATTTCTCGGACCGCCCCCCAAAATTCGCTGTCTCTTTCTTCATTTCCCATACAGGTGGGATAATTTATATTCCCCCTGGGCACGTAGTCACTGGATTGAGCCCCAGTGTCACGTGTTTTCGTCATATTCTTCTAGGTACGTTGACATTGGACTGGACCCCAATGTCACGTTCCTTCATAATTTTCTTCCGGATGCGTGTTTTTTGGACTGGGCCCCCAATTGCACGTTTCCTCTTCCTTATTCTAATGGGTTAACTCTCCTTATTTTTGAGTATTTTTCTACTTTCCCCTCAAGCGATCGTGTCCCGCGTCGGTTGTAGGTTTATTTTCTCTTTTCCAAAGCCTTCTAGGTTTTTCTCCTTGTCCTGTTTCTTGCTTTGTCGCATGTGTAAACATTGGAAGCATTTTCCGATAATAATTTTGAATACTTGTATGTAGTGTTAGTCCACGCGACCTACAATAAAATACATGGTTCAAGGACCATATCACTTCCAATTTGAGTGTGATTTCTTTTTTCCTCAATCGATATTTAATTTTATCGATGATGTAATATAAGTCTTTATTCTAGGCTAATAATTTTTTTCCTTGCTTTAGCTTGAGTTTCTTTATTGCATCTAGTTGTTTCTTGCTCTCGTCATTCGATTGCAAAATCTAAGAACACTTCTTAGATTTTTTTTTATATATAGCATTAACTTAACTTTTTAACATGGGAGTTGAAGTCGTACATTCAGATTTTTTAAACATAGGTTTGTAGGACACTTCTGACTTCTATAGTTCGCACCGATAAGGTGTAGGTTTGATCCGGTTCTGATTTACTCTTTGTCGGTTGCACTTAGTGTTCTCTGTTCGTTTTAGCTTAGGTTATTTTCATTAGTTTTGGTTAATATTTAATTTATAAAATAGTATTGAGGTCGATTTGTTTAATTCATTACTTTCCCTCCATAAAGTTACTTAGGCTGTCACTTTTATATCAACTTATGTCATCCATGTCAAGGGATGTCACACACATTTAGGGTTGTGAAATTTTTTATCGATAATGTCGATAAAAAATTTTTTTTTGCTGGAAAGGGGATATTGCAGCATGTCGCTGCCAAGCCAACCTTTTTATTTGCCAAAAAGGCTTAACATGTTTTTCTCTTAAAATGTGGTTACGCTTGACACATTTTTGAATATTTTTTTATCGAATGAAAAGACGGTTTTGTTTTTTTGAAGGAACGACGATTGGTGCCATTGGTGTCGTGTCATACGGAGCTAGCGGTTTGATTATATTTTTTTCCGATTTAACACATTTATTTCAGTCTTTGGCATATTTTACCGCAAAATCTTTATTGTTATAATTTCATAAAAAAGTCTCATTTGTGTTTTATATATATATCCAGGAAAAACTACCTTTAATTGTTTCAAAAGGCCTCGTTGAGGCCCCTGGCTTACCCGTCTCCAGCTGTGGCTGTAGCCAGGGAGGAGCGCAGTCCGCCAAGTCCACAGCCGTGTCCATCCGCGCGTGGTTCCAATACCACGTCTCCGCGTGGTGTCGCCGGCCAACCAGAAGTCGCTGCGTCGTCGACGTGTCAGACGCTGTCGCTAAACGTTGCAGGCAACACCTTTCACCATCCTCATTTGTCAGCCTTTCTAATTTTTTTTAAAAATCGCGTTGTAAGTTTTTACCGTTACTTTAAATTGTCCGTTACCCATCCTAATTTAAATAGTGTTTAAGCCTGCGTATCTTATGTAGCACAACGGTTCTTCGTGTTAGATACACGTTCGTGTTTTTTTTTTTTCCTTAACGCAAACGAGCTCCCAGCCTTGGCCAATGCTAGTACCCCTCTCCCAGCGTTAGTCCTAAAAATACCTTATCCGAAGAATCTGGCGTTCTATATAATACCTTTTTTTATTTTTCTAAATATCTACGACGACCACCAATTTATTATTATTTTTTATCTGAGTTTAAATTTTGTTTTTTTCGTTATAAACCAATTGAATTATACAGTGTGACTTCAAATTTTTCTGTGTTTCATTAAACGTTCTCCATCATCCTGGGTTCGATTCCCAGTGATTTTTTAAATGTAATATAGCGTAAATTATTTTATATCGCTATAAAATGCAGTACTAATATGTTTAGTACGGTGACTTTCGAGACATTCCAATTTTAAAGAGTATTTGCATTGCAAGCACCAAACCTTTATGTGAGTTCAATCTTTTTTGAATAAAATCGGATTGACTTTTCAAACATGTGTCAAAATAAAATGTAATTTAAATCAAAAGCACTAAGGAGTATTGATATCAACTTCGAAGCAAATCACTCCCAAAATAACTTTCTACCCCTATTTAACCCCGTTAGGGGATGAATTTCAATAAAATACGAAAAAGGGTTTCCATTAATTCTGTTAAAAAAAAAAAATATGCAAAATTTGAAGTAGATTGGACTAAGGAATCACGTTGTCCCATACAAACTTTGCCCCCCTTTTTCACCCCCTTAGGGGTAGAATTTCGGAAAATCCTTTCTTATCGGATGCCTACATCATACAAAGAACACACCCTCCAAGTTTCAGGTCTCTACGATCAGCGGTTTAGGCTGTGCGTTGATCCGTCAGTCAGTCATTCAGGACAAAGCATTTTATATGTATAGACTAGCTTTTGCCCGCGGCTTCGCTCGCGTGTATGTCGGAAACGATCCCCCGGGAACGTACTCCCGGGATAAAAAGTATCCTATGTGTTTGTATCCAGTTTATAATGTATCTGTCTGCCTCATCCAAATCCTATTAGTAGTATAACATAATGATTGAATACTATCGTGAATTCATGCAAGCCTAGTACTTTTTGTTAGGTTACTGCTCAGAAATTGTGCACAACGTCTAATGATTGAAATACTATCTTGAATTCATGCAAGCCTAGTACTTTTTGTGCCAAGTTTAACTCAAGGAATCACGTTGTCCCATACAAACTTTGGACCCCTGTTTCACCCCCTTAGGGGTAGAATTTAGGAAAATCCTTTCTTATCGGATGCCTAAGTCATACAAAGAACACACCCTCCAAGTTTCACGTCTTCATGATCAGCGGTTTAGGCTGTGCGTTGATCCGTCAGTCAGTCATTCAGGACAAAGCATTTTATATGTATAGATTATAACATTACAACGCAACACGACAACAACAATTACTACTAACTAACTTACTTTAAAACTAATTAACTCATTAAATAAAATATACCCTAAGACCGTTTGTCCACCGCCACGTAAATGAGACGCCAACGAAAAACAGATTATTCAAACCAAACGTGACATCCCGGTAACGGCGATCGTTTGTCCACCGCGACCGCACTCGGCGTATCAGTATGTTATGATTGGAAAACAAAAGCCGGGCAAACGGCGCCTGTGCGACGGCAGTGTGTGGACGATATGAAACGTGTTTTGTATTGCCGGTACATCGACATAGTATAAATTTGGATATCCATATTTATACTGTATCATCGACGTGAGCTCGGAAACATGGACATAGTAATGTATCGCTACTTCGGCGTCGTCATCTCGTTGACGTTGACGTCCCGTTGACGGTGGCGGTGCACGAATGGCCTAAAGACATGAAGCACTGTGTTTTAACGTACGCGCGCGTCTCATGTGACATGCGTTACTTACGCCCTTACCGTCGTTCGTTGTGCCTGAACCATCTAAAATTACGAATAGACTGACTCAGTCAGCCATGTTCCACAGTGGCTGTTTAATACAGGCTGTTACCTAATTAAATACAGACCACACAACTATCAGTAGGTCCACAAATAATGACCTAAACTAAATTTCCAACCGATAGCTTCCTAACACTGCAAAATTCGAGCTCGTGCAAGTCAAACTGTAAGGTAGGTGTATTGTTAGTAATCCTAATGAAACTATCTGAGCAAGTACTCGGTCAGTAGTTCCCCAACTTTGCCCAGTACCTATAGACAGTTCTGAACTAACTTCAGCTTATTCAGGAAGGCGGAACCTCGCTGGCCAGTTCGGTATAAAAGAATAAAAATAGAAAGTGTTCGACTGTATTTCCTACAGGTAAAGCTGGAATTGCAGGAATTGGAATTATAATCAAAACTGGAGATGAATCTCAGCATGAACTGTAAATATGTATAGCTAATGCAGTGCTACACCGTCCTCACATAAACAGGGTAATTTGAAAACAATGTAGAAACCAACTGTAATTTTTAAAAGAGTAACCGTGGAATTTGTTGCCGGCTCTTCCCCTTACAAAATGACTAATTGGAACCGTGCACCTAGCTTTTGACGTTTTACTAATTCATAATATGTAAACTTACGTGAAATAAAATAATTTTTGAGCGCTAAAATTATAAGACGGTCAGTAAACTAACTGACCAGAGAGCGCCGGACGTAGGTACATTCATCTAAGGGTCACCACTCGGCCAACTCGGGGAAGTTATTTAATGCACTTCGAGAGACGAACTTAAAAGTGTTGAGATGGAAATATATGGTACCTAGGCAGTAAGTCAAAAATATTATATTTTTACATGAAAGCGCCGTCATTCTAAGCTAAACTAGCGTGGAGTGATAAGAGCGTTAATCCTAAAAGTTGGCAACATCGCAAATAACTGTCAATTTACCTGTATAGAAATAAGAAATGTGGCTAACTGGCGAACTAGAATATTAATAATGAATTGCAATTATAACATTGAATTTGATGCTGTACCCGTTTTAGGTGTAAAAAAGGCATTTGGAAAGCTTCCAAATACTTTTTTTATACCTAAATCTAAATATTCAGTGTTACGATATTAATTATTGCATTTCATAATCAGTATTCTAGTTCGCTAGTTAACCACATTTCTTATTTCCATACTGTCACATTAATCAAAACAGCGAAATATTTGACATCTATTTGCAACGTTGCCCAATTTCAGAATAAACGCTCTTAAAACATAAGCATATAATTGATAATATTTGTGACGTCATGTCATTTATTTATTTATAGTGAACGGTTTCATTTAATATTGCGTTCTGCATCGTTTAAACGACGCAAAATGATTCCTTTGCCGCCTTCTCCGTTTAATGACACCAAGCACGTAGGGTTCAGCCGCACTCGACGCAACACGCACACGTAACAAAGTTTTAATCAACTGAATAAAATCCGCCTGTCTGGCAATGTTACGCAAATCGAATCGTACTGAAGTTGAGTCATATTACGTTGTCTGGGTTCAACCTTAATCCATAAATAGCCTGAGTGAAAAATGTCCTACAGATGATGTAAAAAGGGACATCAGAGTTTGGCTTTTCATTTTGTAAAAAAAAATTGTAATGCTTTTCGTGACTTTTCATTTTAAGTTTTTTCCTAGAATTTTAAGGCGTCTCGCCTTGCCCAAAAACTTACTTAACACGGTTAGCGCTAAACGAATTCAAAACATCGTTCTATTTCTCTCAGTCGTTTGGATATGACAGTGACAGAATGATGTTTTAAAGCTTAACGCTAAATATATAGTCATTTTTGGTACAAGAGCTCATAAATTCTATATTTCTATAATACTAATTAATGAGCAATATTTGTACGAGTATATATGTCGCAGTAAGATGGTTAAGGCCATGATATAGTAATATCCCTAAGGACATAGCTATACCGCATGATTTTTTTTACCTTCTCGAAAAAAATAGGGTATAATAGGTGAACGGAGTAGAACCCTACGGCACTGCTTTTTGTTTTTATTTTTTTTGTTTTTGAAACTATAAAAAATATCGAAATTCATATCATACGCACCCTACTAAATGCGCGGAATTTATCAATGAATTCGTAGCTTTCCTTAGCGGCCGATAGGTAGTCGTCGCACTTGCCGTCGGCCTCTTTGACCACAAGCTGCTCGCGCATCCCCGCCCGCCCGTGTGGTCAATGCTACTAAGCAAATATTCCCGGGTATGGCTTCTGTTCCACTCTCGTCACTATTCTCGAGACGGTAAAGAATTTCAGCCGGTATATCGTGATATAGTTATATGAATGCGGTTCATAACTGTTGGAGTGCTCTTATTTTGTTACTACTAATTTTGACATATTTGGTCACAGTTCTAACCTAACCTAACCTATTTATTCGGAGTGCCCTAATAGTTAAATTACTAGATCGTACTCGTATCATAGTTATATTCCCTGTTAAACCACTAAAGAAATCGACACACCCCCCTGGTATACCAGTGCTTTAATTAAAATATTAAAAGAAAAACATAAATACCATAATAAATATAAAAATTATGGCAATTTATCGGATTATCACTTTTTTTCTGTCTTGCGAAACCGGGTTAAGCAAATGGAGGCGGGTTGTTTTGATGCTTATATGGAAAAAATAGAATCCTCTATTTCCAAAAACCCTAAGTCGTTCTGGTCGTATATTAAAAGTAAAAGAAGTGGTAACTCATTACCTAACGTACTGCATTATATGGGCCTATCCGCAGACACCGGCGAGGGTATCACTGAGCTATTCTCATCTTACTTTGATTCAACTTTCCAAGAACCAAACTCAAACTCTGATGATCTAGATACTAATGTAGATACTTATTCGCCTAGCTCAGTGAACCTGAGTACCATTAGCATGTGTCCTGACATGGTACTCAAGCTACTCAAAGATCTGGACCTAACTAAATCTGGTGGGCCAGATTTGATACCCCCCATTTTCATAATTAATTGTGCAAAAAGCCTTGTGGAGCCAGTCTGCAAAGTCTGCAGTCTGAACGGTCGTTGAGAGAGGGTGTCGTCCCGAAGATGTGGAAATCGGCATTCATCACACCTATTTTTAAAAAGGGGGATAAATCGAAAATAGTATATTACCGCCCCATATCTAAATTATGTCTGTGGTTCACACGGAAGTTCTTTCGGCCTTGCAGCGCTGTTTTGGCGACGAACAACATGGTTTCTTCAGAAAACGGTCGACTGCTTCCAATTTGGTATTTTCCAATGAATTAATAACTACTGGGATGAATAAACGATGCCAGGTCGATATTATCTACACGGACTACAGCAAGTGTTTCGACCGAATAGATCACCGTGTGCTCCTTCAGAAGCTTTTATCGGCAGGAATACACGGTGACCTGTTTCGTTGTTTTTCGTCATATATAGATAACCGAACGCAGGCTGTGGTCTTACGTGGATACATGTCCGTTTGGAAACTGTCCCATCTGGAGTGCCTCAAGGCTCGATCTTAGGACCGTTATTGTTTACAATATTTATCTCGGACATAAAAAACTGCTTTACTGATTCACAAATTTTACTATACGCAGATGATATGAAGATTCTTAAGTATGTACGTACATTATCTGATACCGAACTACTTCAGTCAGACCTTGACAGATTCTTTTTATACTGCAAAACCAATAAGTTACAACTAAACGTATCAAAATGTTTTCACGTAGTATACACGCGCCAGAAAACTACTATCGGTTCAGGATATACACTAGATGGTACAAACATAAGTAAGTCAAGCTGTATCAGAGACCTTGGTGTAGTGCACGACAGCAAATTACTTTTTGACGATCATATAGAAACCATTGTCAAGAAAGCTTTCAAGGCCTTGGGCTTTATTATTAGAGCTTGTTCTAGCTTTCGGTCTCTGAAACCAGTAAACGTCCTTTACTGTTCCCTCGTGCGCAGCCATCTCGAGTACGTTTCCCAAGTCTGGAACCCTCAATACGAGATTTACAAATCTCGTATTGAATCAGTTCAGAATAATTTTTTACGTTATTTAGACTTTAAGGCAAAGCAATTCTCAGTGGACTACGAACACCGTTGCAAGCGATACCATTTCTTACCGTTGAACATGAGACGTAATATTGGTGACATATGTTTTTTGGTAGGCATAGCAAATGGTTCGATTGATAGTCCGGAATTACTCAAAATAACCTGCGTAGACGACCTCTGCTGCAGGCACCATGCACATCGACTAATATTACAGACGCAACGCCTTCTCCATTCGTAGTGTTACAGCCTTCAATAATTTACCATCGCATCTGGAGATCGAACTATTTTGCACCAGCGCAGCGCACACAGTATTAGAAGGATCCTAAACAAGGAATATTTTGGGGATAGTCATGAATAAAGTACTAATTGGTTCGGTTTGTGATGTCTGATGTAATGTTATGTAGTCGCTAATATATGACTTAACTGTTTTGATCTTGCACGACTTGACAAACTTTGTCTTTTTTATGTTTTCGTCTACGTTTTTATTAACAAGCTAAAAATATTTTATTTATTTTTCTTGGTTTGCAATTCGCTGTTAACGAACATTTAGTCAACGCAAAGTATTTGTTACTAGATGTATACATGTGGAAGCTTGTAATTAGCAAATTTTCTTACCTATGAATGATTTTAATTGTGTTATTAGTCTGTAAGCTTTCTGTAAAATAAAATAAATAAATTCCGTGTAAGATAGTTATGAACAACTTCTATATAACTATATTACGGTTTAAAGCTAGCCCTAGGATTATAACTATATCACGGGTATAACCATCTTATTGCGACCTAAACATGTCATATAACATAACATCACGCCTTGTTTCCCCGAAGGGTTAGGCAGAGGTGTACCTATAGTACACCCACATTTCGCCAGTTATGTTTAGGTCCCATCTAATAGGGGGCGAGCCTATTGCCATCAACCGGGCACAAATCCAGACTCCGGGCTGCTACTGAAAAATTCCATTAAAAAAACCCAATAACACTTTGCCCGACCTGGGAATCGAACCCAGGACCTCATGCTCAGCAGTAGCGCTTGCGACCACTAGACCGACGGTATTTGTAATCACGTTCTTTAAAACAGCTTTAACAATTTCTATGAAAGTTGAAATGTAGGAGTTTATGGGGCGAAAAATCGATCTAGCTATGTCTCATATCTCTGGGAAAATTCTTTTTCTCTAATTTCACCCGAGCAGAGCTCAGTCGCCCAGTTACTCTTATTTAAATGTGATAAAAATTTAGAGGTAGCTAAATTAGTTGCCATTACATCATTTGCATGACATTATACCATTGTTGTTCCACTGTGACAATGAAACTGAACAGTCTTACAACTTTGCCTCCACCAGATTCTTCAACTCCTGATTTACACTAACAAATAGTCTTGAGGATCACTTAAATTCAAGACGAGTGCAATTGAAGATCGAGTCAACGAGTTCTCATACCCGTGTCACCCTTTTCAAAGGGATGACATGCGCCCTTCAGGCGCCCTTACTTCACACCCGAAGGATCAAAGTGCCATAACACGAACTTCAAACTATGTAAAGAATATATTCCCGTTTTCAGTTTTGTTCTTTACATTTTCTTCCGAACTGACATTTGTCATTTTATTGGAGAAGGTATCTAAGTATTGAAATAATTCATGCCTTTTTGCAGGAGGATACAGAACTCCTCTTCGTGAGAGAGAGTGGGCCGTAATCCACCACGCGGTCCCAGTGCGGGTTGGTAAATGTCTGTCTTAGAATTTTTAATTCTAGGACATGCCCGTTTCCTCACGATGTCTTTCGTTTGTTCAAGTAATCTTACTAATCTATATCTACGAGTATATCTATACATAGTATAAAACAAAGTCGCTTTGCGCTGTCTGTCCCTATGTATGCTTAGATCTTTAAAACTACGCAACGGATTTTGATGCGGTTTTTTTAAATAGATAGAATGATTTATGCGAAAGGTTTTTGTGTATAATACATTAAGGTTTTGTGTAAATTGGGTGAAATATGACGATTATTGTCGAAGATGTCGGAAAAAATCATGCCAATTGGGAGCTTTACTGGCGTGCGCCACGTAAGTCGTAAGAGATACATCAAATTTATGTTTTACAGAATTGTATATCTTAAAATTTTCAAAAATAATGTCCGCAATAGCATTTGTCTATCTTCTAAGGATGACCTACAGTAACCATTTTTATCTTTCAGAATTTGATAAAAATTTCTTTGTTATTTCCGAAGCTATTTTGACCGGTATTTTATTTATCCTTATCCAATAAAATACATTATTTAAATTGGGCATTTAATGGACATTAAAACATGCCTTAACATCATTATATCATTAAAATTAATACTTTAAAAGATATCACAGATTCAAAATTATGCGTGACAAAATAATTATGGTTGCCGACAACGCGGGTGCAGCGGTAGGAATCAATGACTTTTCCTCGGTTATTAGGTATCTAACTAATCCCGAGTACGTTCCCGTGGGATATTTTCCGACATCCACGCGGGCGAAGCCGCGGGCAAAAGCTAGTAATATTATAAACGTGAAAGTTTGTGAGTATGTATGGATGTATGGATGTTTGTTACTCTTTCACGCAAAAACTACTCAACGGATTTGGATGAAATTTAGCACACAGATAGTTTATAACCTGGATTAACACATAAGATACTTTTTATCCCGATATTCCCACGGGATCGAGACTTATGCCGGTGAAACCGCGGGGCGCTGCTAGTAATATATATGCCCAAGGTATCTTAAGTCGACCTTTTAAGATTCTAAAAATTAAATAAATATTGACTACTTACCTACTCATAAATTCTCTTGACTGTAAGAAACACGTCACTCAAACTTGTATCGTTTTATTCGGGGAAAGCTTGATAAGACATTGAAAAGCTTTGAAGAAACAAGATGTGAACGCCAGCGACGATACTAAATATTAATTTAAAGGCTTTTAGATTTCTTTGCTCTGTCGCCTGGCATAGCCAAAAATTCGAAGACATGTGACATCTACCAACCCGCACTGGGCCCGGTGGATGGCCCACGGCCCACTTACAGAGAGGCGGCCTGTATCTAACAGTGGGAACATTAAAGGTTGATTATGCCTGGCACTATATCTTTGTGAAATATTAACACACATTACACACACACACAACACACATACACACACACACACACACATTACACATTTATTTTTTATTATTACTGTTGAGAGTCGTTACTGAGGATGGGAGCAGTCCGATCCACAGGTATTGGCGCGAAGTCCATTGGAGTGCCAACCGACGATAAAGGTGGGTGTGGTATTTATATTTTTTGAAGTGATAATGTAATGTAATGAAATTTAATTTTAATGACTACTCAGTTTTAATGTAATTTAGTTTGTGTCTGTATGGAATTTTGAATTTGAATTTTAATGTGCATATTTAATTTTAAATGATTGATTGCATTGTAATGTACTTATTTTATTTTAATGATATAATGAATTGAATGAATTATATGTATTTGTGATTAGTATATTGGGACTTGGTGCCTTAGTAAATAAATAAATAAATTAACAATATACGCATATTAACTTGAAAACATAAATTTTACCACTAGTTTTTGAGGCCATCACTGGCACCAAACAGTAAGTGTAGGGGATCCCTACACTTAGTGATATGATAACGGGGCGATTCTATTGGGATGATGAAATAAAACCGACCGCTTTGAATGTTCGTTAAACACTGATTTATTGAAATATATTTTTACATATTATTTGCAATAATAGGTACAAATGCTGTGTGTGCAGAATGCACGGCGCGTAAGTCGGTAGACTAATGTACGGTTCCGTACATCCTGCCCGCCCTAATGGGACAAATGAATGATTGATAGATAAGCAGATAATTGGAGTTGCATACAAGTCGAAATGATTAAATTGTAAAATGATAATAGACTGATATCTAATGATACCAATGCGATAAAACCTTAATTTAAATGACTATTCTAAAATACACATTTCCTTAATCATCACGGTCTTGTAAGTGCACTGAACGTAGAAACGTTGGCGAGGTGGCCCTGTCTACACCACTAATCGTAAACACTTCACTACACTTTTGCACTGTGTCCGCCGGCGCCGGCGCGACCGTCACCGGTCCCACCCAGACAGCCTCCTGGCCCTGGGGAGCCGGCGACGCTGGTACGCTGCTCGTACTTCGATGTTTTCTGATAAGATACACGACAACGCCACCCAAGATGATAACCGAAGCTACACTGATGTACAACACAGTATAGTGATGAATGTCGTGAATGCTCAGGTCTGTAGACGACTGTTCCTTAACCTCGTCAATCTGAGCCCTTAATTGATTCCAAATGAGATGATGATCTTCGGCTATGCTGAAGTTCTCTGGTGCAGACGTTTTCATGATTTTGTTTAGCATAGACACCTCTGGGACTTCGATGTGATGATGTATATTGACATGATTGATGAAATTATTATGAGCATAAATACTAAAGTGCTACAAATGTGCTTGACCTAGGGTAATTATCGCGTTGCCGACAAAATTAATTAATAATTGTTTAATTTAGATGATCCAAGCTGATTTTCATAGTCAGGTTTCATAGGTATGCCAACCTCGAGGCAACCGTCCATGATGATTTGAGAATAGATACTCACATCCAAGAGAATATCAATAGGCTTCGACACGTTGTATTCTGGATCTGCTAATTGAAGATGCTGGATGTGAGTCCATGATTGTTTTTTGAATGGTATACCAGGTAGGCAGTTAGCGACCTTTGTCAAAACCAGTGCTTCTGTAGTAAACTGATAGTCGCCGTATATAGATTGACAGTCGATTGATACCCGTCCTTTGCTCTGTCTAGCACCAGCCCCTATTCCTGATACTGATGCTTTGTATCTTCGCCGCTGTAACCCTAACCGCTGTACAGCGTTTTCCGATATTAATGATATTTGTGATCCCTGATCCAGAAGAGCCCTAAGGGTCACGTAGCTGCCATCAGAACACCTGACATTGATTGATAGCGTGGTCAACAATAACTCCTCGTCATCTCCAGCGACATGATTAACATTCATTAGGTTGCTTGTTAGATGATTTTGATGACGAAGCGGTCATTGCAGATGATGATGAAGTTTCTTGAGAAGCTGATTTAGATGATGGGACTTTTTTTTTTTTTTTTTTTTGTTCGTTAAACACTGATTTATTGAAATATATTTTTACATATTATTTGCAATAATAGGTACAAATGCTGTGTGTGCAGAATGCACGACGCGTAAGTCGGTAGACTAATGTACGGTTCCGTACAGTAAGTTTTATCAAAACCTAAAACGAAAAATATCTGTACCAAAAAAAAGACAGTGCAGTATTTCAGCACATCCAACGTATCCGCGGGTAAATGCTTGTCACCGTGCGGGCGTTGAGTTTCCTCTGACGCTGACGCCAGGCGCCGGCGAAAAAATCCAATGTGTACGATAGTCCGATACCTATGAAATATAATCTTATATTTTATAGGTAGGCATTGGTATCGTAACATAATACACCTACCAACAGTGTAATGTAGTATAAGTGTATTGTAGTTATTTATCGATATCCCTCCGGGCCTCAGAAAGCGCCTTAAGCCGTTGGTGCCGGCGGTCATTTGTAGATCTTTGACAGTCGTTACGGGTCGAAGGTCTGACTACCAGACTTAGCAAAGGGTATCGTATTACCCATTAATTGGGTTGTGGAGGTCAGATAGGCAGTCGCTTCATGTAAAATATTGGTATTTAGCTGCGGACGCCGACCCCAACATAGTTGGGAAAGGTCTAGGCAGATGAGTGTAATGTAGTCTCACCGCATTTACTTTAACATTTAAATTGGGAACACGTAAAATACTTTTGGAAAATATTATAGTCGAGAAATTCAGACATTTGGAGTTCGTATAGTCCCTAGTAGATATTTATCGTTTAGGTAAATATTTCTGTAGCAAGCGATTGCTCCGGGACCAATTTTCAGTCCGTTCGAAATATTTACACATTACAAACTTACACCAGACGCTCGAAATTTCAATAACTAGTCCAACTTCAACAAAATATCGTAGTAACTGAACGTCCTAATTGAAATTTATTGCAGCAACTTTTTTGCCGTTACAAGCATATGCGAACCATTTTATATGGGCTCCTGTATCCACCGCTCGTTTTCCAATACAAAATTTTATTGGGAAATTCTATTGGAAATTCGTTTAAAGATGATATTTGTGCGAGTTTGAGCCGTATTATTATCATATTCAAATATTCAGATGTACTATGGAAATTGACTAAACGTATGAACATACACGGAGGCTTGCTTGCGGTTTTCTCTGAGTGTGAGAACTGTGTTTGCGTTGAATCATAATTCAATAAGGAATTAATTTAAACCAATTTCCATAGTTATTCGAGTTTGTACCGCTCATGATAATGTTTGAAGAAAAAATCATTCCCAATCTAAATTTCATTGGCGAAAATAAGCTTAGTTATTCAGTTCATTATATCTATTTCCTCAGAGGTCAGAGGGACTCTATTTCACTAAATCATAAACAATATAACCATGATAGTCACCGATGGTTACGAAGCCGTTCGATCTTCTCGTACAAGCTAGTCAGTAAGTTTTAGCATGGCTTACTGTCCAGTCTGCGACGGCTACATGCAACACACTCGTTCGGTAGTATTTGTTGAACAGCATAGCCAACCCGAAGCAATGACTACACATATTCGATTTGCCGCTCGGTTGTGCCGATTAATGCCAACACGAACATAGCGCAGGCCACACTGGGAACAAAGTGAAGTTCGTTTAGCTTAGTTCATGTACGTAGCTGCGGCCGCCTCTTTTTATAATTCGGTGCATAGTTCGCGGAGCTCGTGGCTAAGTAATAACAGCCGCACGGGTCGATCCATCAGGTCAAACTACGCTTGCCGGGGTTGGTCCGTGGATTGGTATCCATCTTTACATACCGAGACTCCTCCGTGCCTCGGAAAGCACGTTAAGGCATTGGGCTCGGGTGTCATTCGTGTATCTTTGATAGTCGTTACGGGTCGTCAGAAGCCCAAAAGTATGACACCCAGTCTTACCAAGGGGTATCGTATTACCCAGTTACTGGGTTGTGGAGGTCAGATTGGCAGTCGCTCCATGTAAAAAACTGGTATTCAGCTGCATCCGGTTAGACCGGAAGCCGACCCCAAAATAGTTCGGATAAAGGCTAGGCAGATTGATTGGTCCATAGTTCGCGGTGTGAACCGAAGTATGAAAACACGCGGTAGCTACGTGAGCGAAGCTAAACGAACTTAGACCCGTATTACAGAAACTCACTCAAGACTCGAGCATTACTTAAAAATAGTTTCAACCAATCATTAGGTTTTAAACGAGTTTTAAGTAATGCTTAAGTTTAGACTGATGTTCTGTTATACGGGCCTTAGTTTTATTCCCAGTGTGGCTTGCGCTCAAGTGTCATGCCTAACATCTTAGTTTCGACACTCGAAGAAACTATAAAAAGATATAATGTTCAGCGTTGTACGACTGTCGTCGGTTTGGTAATAGCCATATAAGTGCATAAGTAGAAAACGTACACGTTATGCAAAACAAACTATCTGTTTCGTAAGATAACGACTTCTCTCCACGTACCGTGTTCGAGTCGTCAGGTGTGGAAACTGTCCTCATATGTTTCTAAAGTAGGTAGGTATCTATATCCGTGGCGAAAAGACTTCAGTAGGAAGTCAGTAGGTAATACTTTTGTAAATAAAACTGTTTATAAACCAACAGGCTGTGTGATTTGAATGAGAGAGCATGAACAAACATTACAATATTTAATCAGTGCACTTCGCGTAGCAGTATTTTGGGGTTATAATATCAGCAGAAATATGGAGCAGAAGGACTACATACTTAATTACAAAGGTATTTCTCGTTGCTCTTTTGAGAGCCAGCGTGTTAACAAAAGAAAGTATACAGAATACTAACAAAAGTGTTTAAAAACAAATAGATAGTTATTAGTCGGCGAACTATGTATTATGACGTTAAGGCTTTTAAAAATGATATGCTAGACAAATAAAAAACTTCCTTTGTATTGATGATGCGAGTACATATACTTATATTTATTATAATCTAGCTGACCTGACAGACGTTGTGCGGTTCAAATTTAAATACCTAATTCATACAAAATTCCCGAAGTTAATTGAATTTCAGTTTTTCGTAAAATTTTCGTTTTAGAACCAAAAATTGCCAAGTCGGTCCAGCCATTCTCAAGTAATGCGCCAACGAACATCATCTCATTTTTATACAACGTGTTCCTTTTGATATCCTATTACTCTGGGTCAGGGTTTCTCAAACTTATGGCTCCATGTACCACCATTAAAGTTTCCAGATGACAGCGAATCCCACACCCCAAAAAAAATATTAAAAAATTGTATGTTGAAGAAAATAAGGTTTTATATTTCAATAAAAGGTAACAAAATACAGAGCCAAAAATAAATATCTTTTTAATATTAATGTGATGGGTGGGCTTGTTTCTTGACGAAAATTTAATAAATTTTTGGAATAATTTTGGACAATTACCGCAATTTTGGCAATAGTCGTTTTAATTCTGACTCGGAATCAAGTTGAATTTTGTATTTCGTTTTTATCATAATTATGTGTGAAAACCCACTCTCACAAGTATGTTGTAGCAAAGGGGAAAAGGAAATTCACTGCTTTGCGTGAGAGTTCGGGATATTCTTCCTGTCTAGCTGCCCAAAAATCAATCAAAAACATCATTTTTAAATCAGCTCGAAGAGTTTCATCACCGGAAATTTCTAATAATGACTCCTGTAGCTTAGTAGGTACTCCAACTAGAATTTACTCGATCATGACCATAAATGGGCGTGAACCCCCTACCGTTGAATGGCGAACCCCTAGGGGTTCTCGTACCCCATTTTGAGAAACCCTGCTCTAGGGTATTAATGCGACCATGTCAAAGAATCAACTGTCATATGATTTATTTGTAATTTTTCAATCAATTGATTACCTATGTACGTACGGAAGTAAAGCAATACACAATATATTGATTGAATCGTTTCAAAAGGCTTGCTCCGAAGTGTTTACTGTTAATTATGCATTTAGTTAGCCATTTTGTGCAGCCCACAATATCGAAATGAATATAAAACGTAAAATAAAGTACATAAATCCCGAAGTACCTACTTGTATCCTTAACATGATTAAAATAACGCTCATTGCATGTCATAATAATTGGGCAATTTATTTTATGCATGATACGCCTCTAGCATTTTTTTGCAAATAAAGGCGAAATCAGATTGTTGTATAGTTTTTTGTTAACGATGGTTTGTTAGGAGTTTCAAGGTATGAACAACCATGCTCTTTGCATTTTTTTAAACTGTATTTATCGATTTAATACATTTTATCGGTAATTTTTGTTTGAATAAATGGATTTTCAACTACGCTCATGTTGTGAACTTGTTTGTGACTTGTATAACGCTGTTGCGACAACCCTAACAGAGAACGTTCTTAGGCGTAAACCAAACGACTCAAACAGCTTTTATACCTCTTTAAACTGTTCAAGAGCCTTTGAACGTACACGATGCATGTCTGAAGTAACTTTGCTTTAGCACGTAAAAGTGAAAACGGCAATGGTATTAGTGTCCATACACCGTAAAACGGACATTATAGATCGCGTCATATAACATGCGGAGCAAAAGAGGGTTAGGTGCATGTTCGACTTCCTTATGAAGTAGTTTCATTCGCAAAGGCTATAAAAATATACCGATATTTTATTTGTTTGACTTAATAAAAATCTTAAATTCACTGACAGATAACGCACAGTCTAAACTGCTGGGTCTAGTAGCATGAAATTTTACACAAGCGTTCCTTATATTATTTATAATGAAGGTGAGCACTACTTGGATTTTGAAAATTCATCCACGTCATTTTTGCCGATAGGAAATCTCATCATGGGCAGAGCTTGTTTTTTAATAAAACTGCAGAAATTATGCATAAACAGAAAATGTTATTGCATGTGATTGTGAAAGTCAATTAAAATAACAGAAGCTAAGTAGGTGTTGTTAGAATAGTTTCTCGATATGATTGACATTATGGTAGCCATTTGTATTTATGTTAATAGATACAGTCAACCGCACACCAGTGGAAACAATTTGATATTGACAGCGCTTTCATATTGTAGCAGGTGTTCGTGATGCAAGTGTTACCACTGATGTGTGGTTGACTGTACCTAGCGTTCCTAATAATGCACGGTACATAACTGACTAAAAAAAAAAAAAAAAAACAGTCATCTATTCAAACTAGGCTCGAGAATCATCACTTTTTAATGTCAAAATTACATAAGAAAGTCCCCCAAGGTCCCCTTTACCGCTTCCTAGTGTTTTAGCTGGGAAGAAGTGGCGCAACAAACTCCTCAGCAGGATAGCTGTCTGTTAAGTTAGAACTTGATCTGTTCGCCACACCGTAAACAATTTTTACTCTCTAGGAGAAAAACTGTTTACTTCATGTTCCAGTTTTAAACCTTCTTTCTGATTTTGATATTAAAACCTTATGCTTTTCTAGATCTTTTGGATATTCAAATTCAACGCCTCTTCTTAATACGACCATGACTGTCCAATCACAATCAACATTATGTATATAGCGCTGCCTACTGGGGCATGTCACACCTGAAAGGTGTCACAGTAATTCACTAGAAGATGGACGGTTTATAAGCACATGCATGCATACTTAATCGCTAAACACAAGGATTAGTACTAAAGCCAATACTCAGGTGATTACGGCTTACTAAGTAATTGAGATGGCTGTGGTCAAGGGAGCGGATATCGATTATGTTTATGTAGATACGTAGACGTGTCACAGTGAGTTTCAGAGTTAAGATTAGGTACTGGGATGTTAGCAGTATTTTGTGGTTTTTCAAATACAACCTCCAACCTTCTGTTTGACCTACTCAACCTTAGAATTTTCAAGAACCTTTTCTCCTCCTTCCAAGACATTAAAAATAATAAGTGTGTAAAACCAGTGGTTTTTGCTGAGGAGATCTGTTTGTCAGTAATTAAAGTGCCTTAGCTTATAGTAGATAGTTAAATAAAGACAAAATATTTGTTCGTATCAAAGTACTTTTGAACAAAAACAAACAATAATATCAAGTGACTTCTCTAGGATAGTTAACAAAGGGACCATCAGCAAAAGACTAGTTCTCCGAAACAATATAATACAAGATATAAAAGCCATCGTTTATTTTATCTAACGAGAACATTGCTAAACATGAAAGCCAGCATTTATGCCCCGACAAACAGGCTGAGTGAATTCAGTAGTTTCCAGCCTTTCTAGAAATTTCTTCTGAACCATGCGACGGTGAAACTTTTGTCGTTTACGTCCGAGCGATTCTTTTGTAATCGAGTCACGGACCGGATCGTACCGGGTCAAACCGGGGACGGTTTGTTATGACGTGGACAACGCTAATAGGAACAAATGCGTCTTTTCATTTATTTAAGTAAAAGGGGACATTGCGAAAAAACCTTTCACATTTCTCTTTTCAAGCTCTTTCAACTGCTTCTTATCTGAATGGTACTTAGTTATTGTACAGATTTTCAATGTCTGGGAAAAAATACGGCTGCTCAGTATCCAAAATAAATTACGTAAAAAAAATGCTATGTATCAGAAAACCCTTTAGATTTCTTTGGAATCCAACTTATATTTTTTTATTCATTTATGTATTTTAAAGTAGGTGTTGTGACCTTTCTTAAAGGCTTTATGTTTTTTATTTTTTTTATAAAGATGTTGATGAACAGATTTTTTTTCACTTTTGAAAATACATTAGTTCTGTCAGCGACTTGGTAATTCTAATCAGCAAAACATTCCACTACTATGCGTTCATTATAACTTGTCCCGTGACGTGATTGGTGGCACTGCTCCGTCAGTCGTCATTTTGAACTCTATTAGTATTGAAACTCAGCTTGACAAGCTATAGTGCCAACATGACGGCAAAGGACAAGTTATAGTGAACGGTCGTTAAATTTTCCATTACAGTGGGTACCAACAGGAATACCTGCCTGCTAGAATTTGCTACATTTCACAGATTACTAAAATGTACACAGACTAACAAAAGCCGTTGCTCAGTAGTATTACCTTGCAAAGCTAATACAGGCACTTCCATATACCATACGAGTATTAGCTTTAACTTGGTGCTTACCTACACCGATGCAAGATACTTCACGTCTTAATACTTGTTTAACTAAGACTAAGTTCGGGATATGCTAACTTTGACATTCGATTCCAACGTACTAATAAGTCGAACTTAACCAAGGCTTCGGCTGTTCTAGTGTTTACTTAGGTGTGGTTATGTTTAATGAGGTGTCTTACGACTTTAGGAAATGAGGAATCTTTTTCTTGAACTAATATCATTTTCTCTACTTAGACACCACGGCAGATTCTTTGTTTATTTTTTTTAGAATTAAGTATTTTTCTTTTGTGCTTATGACATGAGCCAAATAAATAGATTTTATTTCATTCATTTATTTTATTCTTCTAGAGTATAGCTAGTGCTACTCTTTATGTAAAACCGTTCACCTGTCCGCAAACACAGATAAACGCAATATTTAAATATCGCTATGAATACACACACGGTGGAATCCCGACATCGTGACACAAACTTTTACCTTGGATTCAGTATCTACATGATTCTATAACCACCAGCGCTGAAACATTTCGTGAGTTATAAAAAAAACAGTTGTTCCATACATTTTGACCGTGTCGCATGTAAGGATCAGCAGATTTTTTTATGACTGATATAAAAGACACTGACTGGTACGAGAATACTCATATAAGTTTTAAAAGTCGGAATGATCACTGTGTATGTAAGTTTTGTTGAATATGTTTTGTAGGGAAAGGATCGTATGAAGTTGTACTGTTTGCAGATGATACCTCTCTTATTTTTAAAGTAGACAGGAATAGACAAGATTTTGACGATGTAAACAGTGCACTCTCAATGGTTACAGATTGGTTTACGACAAATAACCTAGTTCTCAATGCCAAGAAAACGAAATGTGTAAAGTTCGCCCTACCTAATGTTAGAAATCTAGGTCCCAACATCGTCTTAGATAAAGAGGTGCTTGAATCCGTAAATTCGGCAGTTTTTCTGGGCATAACAGTAGACGCCAAACTTCAGTGGGGCCCACATATATCGAGCCTAGCGGGAAGGCTCAGTTCCGCCGCCTACGCCGTCAGGAAAGTAAGACAATACACTGACGTCGATACAGCTCGTTTAGTCTATTTTAGTTATTTTCATAGCGTTATGTCCTACGGTCTTCTGCTGTGGGGCAAAGCTGCTGATATTCAAAATATATTTGTCCTTCAAAAACGAGCTGTTCGAGCTATTTACCAGCTAGGTGCCAGAGTTTCTCTAAGAGATTTTTTCAAAGATATTGGTATCCTCACGGTGGCATCTCAATTCATCTTCGCCAATATCTTATATATTAGGCAAAATATACACTTATACACAAAAAACAGTGATTTTCACAATGTAACACTAGAAATAAGGACAAACTACGAGCTCCCTTTCACCGGCTTCATAAAGTTCATAACTCATTTGTTGGGCTTGGTATAACTTTTTATAACAAGCTACCCTTTTCTTTGGTAGATTTGCCTTTTAATGCGTTTAAAACGAAAGTAAAATCCAAGCTTTGTTCAAAGGCATACTATTCTATCAACGACTACTTAAATGATAAGAATAGTTGGTCGCTGTAGTTAACTCAAGACAATGTTTATGTTCTTTCTCCAGCTTACCCACTGACAAGTTATATGAGTTTATTTATGTAATTGTTTAATTTATTTGACTATAAAAGTCAAATTATTTAAATTTAATTATTGTTGACATTTTAAGTCAAGTTATTTTAATTTATTTTTGACAAAATCTACTCATCACACTGTTTTTTTATGAGTTGTATTGCAATATGTGGTTAGCTAGTGACCTCGACAATTGATCATATTATTTATTACTATTAGTAATTAACTGTTTGTTTATTTATTTTACCTCGATGGTCCTAGTTTATCATTTATAACTTCCAGTTACAACTATATGTAAGCGGGCACGCCCTTTATGCCTGGTGGCTTTTATTAAGATATTAAGTTCTGTTTACGTTTTGTTTTTTATTTCTGCCTGAGTATAGTTCTCGATGATTTTGTTTGGTATATTGGCGTGTGCTAGCTTATATATGGCTAATAATTTAAATTATGTTTTGTGTTGCTTAATGTAAATTATTTTGAATACTATTATATAGAATCTTCTTTTTGTTCTTTTAACTGAACAGACAGCTGTGCAGCTGGGGAGTTTGTTGCGCCACTTCTTCTTCCCAGCTAACGCACTAGGAAGTGGTGAAGGGTGGGCGTTTTGGGGGACTGTCTTATGTAATTTTGACGTTCGAAAAGTGCTGATTCTCAGCCTAGTTTGAATAAATGACTTTTGATTTTGATTTGATTTGATTTGAAGTAAAGCACAGAAAGACAAGGCTAGATTTATTTAATTAGACTTGTCATTATTTAATCAGAAAGCTAGTTGTCCGTTCGCAAGGTCTTCATGGAGAAGAAGGACAAGAAACTCCATGGAAACAGTATGACAGTGAATAGGAATATTCCATTATACATCAGCAATATTGACAATAATGTATCATACACAACAACATAATTACAAGAATTACGGTATAATATCAATTTACTTAACTTACGTGACACTTGTTCGGTCTATTCCATATAACAACGGCACTAGAACCAACCAACTAAAAAAAATTAATCCCTATTTCCCTTGGTCACGGCATCACTCGTGAACGGCTGGACCAATTTCGCAAATTCTTTTTTTGTTGTGTTTTTTATTGCAAGGAGAAGGTTCTTACGGAAAGAAAAATTAAGAAAATTGCGCAGAAAAATTGAAAATTTCAGAAAACTTAATGAGTCTTTTAACTAAGCGCGTTGAACAGTTAGCGCGTGTGATGAATGTGAATTTTGCATAGTAGGGAAGGTCGGTAGATAGGGTAGATAGATAGGGTAGGTAGATAGGGTAGATAGATAGGGTAGGTAGATAGGTATGTAGGTAAGCAGCTAGGTAGGGTAAGTGGGTAGGAAAGGGTATGTAGGGTAGGTAGGCAGTGTAAAGTAGGTAGGGTAAGTAGGGTAGGTAGGTAGGTAGGTGGGCCTTAGATAAGTAGGTACATAGGGCTACCCGTGCGAAGCCGGGGCGGGCAGCTAGTGAGTGACTGATAAAAATTTCATAACAGGAAAGGTAAACTTATATCATTCAGGCCACTACGCGCTAGTCGAACGGCGCCGTTTAGTAAAAAGGCTAGGCAGTTAAAATTAACCTAGTTTGCTGCGACATATAATACGGACAAGGATCATTTTATTGTCTAATTATAATTCCATAATATTGCATCAATGTATTGTGTCATCATCATCAATCAATCAATCAATCATCAATTAACCTTAGGTAATAACATGCCTCGGAAGCACGTTAAGTCGTTGCTCCCAGCTGTCATTTATGGATCTTTGACATTCGTATAAACAGGATGGTGATTTAGTGACCTGAATGCGTCAAGGGGGTGAATCAATCGGTCATACTTGACATACAACTTTCGCTATGAAACACAAATAATACATGATTCGTAAAAGAAAAATTTTCATACATGTATCGAAATATTCTGTCTACTGTTGTATAGGAATTTGTTTCCTTTTTTTTCACGAATCGTATATTAGTTTCATGGTGAAAGCTGTTTAGTATGACGGGTACAATCACCCCCTTGACGGATGCAGGTCACTAAATCACCAACCTGTATAATTATAAATAAAGTTCATCGTTGGATTAATGTATGCAGACTCCGAAGTCAATAACAGTAAATTAATAATGAATTTCCGATTCAGTGCATTTACTTATGGGACAACACATTAATTTCTGTTTACAATTCACTTGTACACTGGAGAGCTTGAAATGTTAATTTCCTTATTTAATAGCAGACAGTATTGTTTGGTATAAAACAGTGCTATGAATTCCATTCAGTCAATTCATCATTTATAGCCGTGTTATATTTAAACTGAAACAATAGTCCTGAAAAGAATTTAATGATAAGAGCATGAATTTCTTTCACTATACAAATAATATCTATTTTTAGGTGGGCTCTTTGATACAATGTCGGTAACATTGTATAATTTTGGTCCTACTTACATAACAACTGAGACCATATTCTACTCCAAATTGGTTACAATAATATCAGGACCATTGCGAAAATAATTTTATAACCATCCGCAGATGTGTTTAGACATGAAAACTAGACAAACAATAAATAAATAAACAAACCAACTCCTACATTAATAATCTGTCAGTAACTACGACAATAGCGAGGATAATTACTAAAACCAATCAGCGTTACATTAGTGTAATACGCGATCAATATTAATGCTCGAACATACACCTGCACATTTGAGCTGCAACTAAGCATGTGTGACATCTCTCTATTGAAATGACCTCTATTCATACCGGATGCTTTGAGTTCCAGTTAATTAGTAGTTTTGTATTGCTTTTGATGGCAAATCAACAGTATATTTCTGTGCATTATTAAGTGTTTAAGAGGCTTATATTGGTAGCTGTTAAGGATTACTTCACTTTGATAGTGGTTAACATCCGACGGTGAATGGTGTGGAATTTTGAAATTAATTTTCATTTAAATGTTTTTGAAATGCGTGTTATTATGAAATTAATTTTCGGTGGTCTGTTTAGGGCTGGATTCAGTAGTGGAGGTTTACAGTGTGTTATGATGATATTATTGGATCTGTTCATTTATGTTTTATCACAATAAAAAAAGTTAATTCCGCTGTGAATACGAAAGAATAGAAAATAAAGTCCTTTTAAATCGAGGCCATGTTGTCAAAAAGTGAATTTATCTCTAAATTACAGTTTCACAGAAAACCTTTGGGGACGTACAGCCAAAGCAAAAAAGCCAAAGCAAAGCGTTCCAAAGTCTGTATTTTCATGACCAAATGTGGAAAAAAGAAGTAAAACGAACGGAAACTATTCAAAATGAACCTTGCTAGCATGTCACTGAAAAGCCTTTCACCAATCCAAATCAATTCACAGACACACACAAAAGTCGCACAAGTAAACGACAGACGAACTCACATAATCCTTAAATTCCAAAATACTTTTCCATTCAAAATGCCTATAAACTCCATAGGCTTGATTCCAAATTGATTTGCATGGAACAAAGGGGTCTCGAGCCGCAGAAATGAAAATACGATTTGGGTACGACCAGATAGCAATTTGTTGCGGCGCCATCTGATCTATTGGAAATTTGAATGGGTTCCCGCCGGTAATACACTCAACTCAATTGTTCAGTCAATACAACAAAGGAATTATTATAGGTTTACCGAAGATATTTGGTTGTTACCGCAATAGAAATACGAACACAATTGCTTTTCGTCATGTGTGTTTAATGGTACAGGAAATCTTGAGGCTAACTTTATAGACACGTTATTAATAAGACGTTTAAAGAACAAGAGAAATAACAATAACATGTATAAGTAACCCAAATTCATATACAGGCTGTCAGAGACGACGCGAAAACTGATACCATGGATTCAGTACATGAATCTGAACCCCCCTGTATTGAAATTTTTCGTAGGTTATTTTAAAAAATATCAGCTCTTCCATACATTTTGACCGCGTAGGTATAGCACTTTCCTTTGAAACAGCAGACTTTTTTAAAAATAACCGATGAAAACTTTCGATACAGGGGTTTCAAATTCATGTACTAAATCCATGGTATCAGTTTTCACGTCGATGTTCTGGACACCCTTTATACCTGCTTTAGCTAAAATCTCGAGTGCTTCGTTGGTCTAGGTCTAGGTGACCGCGTAGGTATAGCACTTTCCTTTGAAACAGCAGACTTTAAAAAAAATAACCGACGAAAAATTTCGATACAGGGGTTTCAAATTCATGTACTAAATCCATGGTATCAGTTTTCACGTCGATGTTCTGGACACCCTTTATACCTGCTTTAGCTAAAATCTCGAATGCCTCGTTGGTCTAGGTCTAGGTCATAGCGCTACTGCTGAACATGAGGTCCTCGGGTTGGGCAAGGTTTTATTGCGATTTTCCATCTAAAATTTCTCAGTAGCAGCCTGGAGTCTGGGTTTGTGCCCACTGCCCGGCTAATGAGACATTACATGAGACTGAAATAATAGGTCCGCACCTATGAAATCAGCGTTTTGTATGGAGAATTTTAAAGAAGTTGCATCTTTCATAATTTTAATAACAACCATGAACACGAATGTTTTAAAACTTTTATGCACTAATGTTTAAAAACTAAGTTAACGAATATGCCACTTAGATTAAGCGACAAAAGTAAGTTTTGGCTAAGTTAAAACAAATAGTGGTCATTTCTGCTAACAAAATAAGGAGTCATTGTAATAAGGTTTTTTTACTATTGGTAGTTGTCTATGATGGTCATTATTCGATATAATAACAAGTGATTGATGAATATTTTAAATAATAGAAGTGACGAGGTTCTCTATCTGTGAGAAAAAAACGCCAATTTCATAGGTGGGGACCCAATGTAACTAGCGAAAATGAGTGTACTATAGGCACACCTCTGCCTAACCCTATGGGGAACTTTACAGGCGTAATGTTATGTGTTATGTTTAGCTTAAATCCTACAGTCTATCCGCAGTTCGCACCAGTCGCGTAGTCTGCGAGTATGTATTAATGCAAATGTGAACAATTGAACATGCTCCAACTAATTATTAATTTTGTATGCATCTCGATTCCGCTCAATGCGTTAATTATTTAAATCTTGGCATTAGGCTTGTTATACAGTTCAATGTACAAGTGAATTTTACCATCAAAACACAGCTTTTGAATTCCAAATCAATGCATATATTGCCGTATTTGTTCGAGAAATGAAAAACATCGTCAATTAGATGCTCAACAAAAAGCGTCCTCAGTGAAATATTGTGAAATTATTTAGAAGAAGGTATTTCAATAAATTTTCCAATTCTGAACAACGTTGATTAAAATTACGAAATAATTAAACGGTAGGTATCCACTCGAGCGCTAATAGTTTTGTACAGATTGTAGATTTTAATTGGAAACAACACAAAGAAAGTATTTTAATTAAAATTTGACCTCTTTATTTTAAGAGCCCTTTTGCGAAATGGCCAATTTTCAACAGAATTTGATATTATTTTCATCCTATGCACAGTTATTTTGGGTTTACTAATAACCGATAGGTTATTTTGGTAAAGGTAAAGTAAGTTTATGGAATCGAAAATGTATCGAACGATGGTCTTGAGAATATTGCCAGAGTCATAATCACATAATTCGAACGTATCGTGAATTCAATTAAATATAAGCAGCAAAACCGCACTTTCGGCAACCCGAGTTTTATTTAACAAACCTGAAATAAAATAATAACCGATTCTTAGTCAAAAAGCCAAGTTAATGTTCCACCCAATGCTCCGACCCACAACGATAATTTATCAATCAACGTCAAAAATATGTCAGCACAAATCCAACCATTATGTCCTCGATCCATTAAAGGCAGAAAAACCTAAGAACAAGACCTCAGAAAGCACTAAAAACTTCCATAACAACATTATTCAAGTAGCCAATATTCTGACATGAAAATTAATATGACTTGGTCAGCATAGTGGCCGAACTCCGTCCAATATCATTTGCCTTCCCTATTGTTAGTCAAGTGTTGTAACTAGAGATGCGGGTAGTGCATTCAATGGCTCTGCAAATTTGCCTCCGTCGGACTTTAAGCATGATAAAATGCATACTCAAGGCGAATGGAGTCACTACACTATTATGCTGGCTTGCTTTATTAGAGAGCTAGATAAATAGGCAACTACAGTGATATATCTTCACTATTTGATGTTACAGACATCGAATGGGGCTTTGTTTACGAAAATAGTTGTCGGTTTACATTGTCTTTTATTATTTAGTTGGAAGAATAACATGTCCCTTGTTAAGAAGTTTCTGTTTCGAAAAAAGCTTAAGTCAATTACAGAGGAAAGTAAATTTTGGAACTTAAAAATGAGGTCATCCCTGGATGGGGATTTAGGATGTTTTATGTCCGTGCGGTTCCGTTTTTGGTAGAACCACGATGTTTTGTTTTTCTTTGGATAAAAGTTTGTATTGTCAACTCATCACTATCACAAGTAGTTCCAGATATATCTGATCAGAAAAGCAATTCTGTATTGAAACGTCTTAGATCAGGAAATTCATCATGCTTCGAAGATATTGAAATCAAGCCATCAAAGATCACAAGCGCACTTGTTAAAATATTTCTCGAACAAATAAAGCCAATGAAGCGGCAATAAAAAAACACAAAGGACAGCGCCTAATTGAGCGTCGTCGAACAAATTGAAACAATGTTAATCGAAATAGGTACACAAAGAGTGAAAAAGAAGTATTTTACAAACAGTGAAATATTTTATTCATATTTCAATACCGGGCAATTTAATGTTACTCTTCTTCCTCATAATTTCCTTGGAATATTTTGTAAAAAGTCATTTGGAGAGGATCAAAGTTTTCCAATAAGCTTAAGAGCCTACAGTAAACGGTGTTATGGCCTGGCATTATTACGGAGTGCCTCATTAATAGGAAACGTTATGCATGAGTTACGCATTACTTTACATCATTTTCTTTTAAATGGCTTTATAAGTATCTAAGCTACGGTATCAAAATACTTTTGTTAACAAAAAAAAAATGTGGTCCATTTTAAGCTTGGATGGCGGTGTTTATTAATGTTATTTTTTTTTCTCTCCTCTATTATGAGAGAAAGATAAAAAAATGTCTTTGTAATACACAACAGCGCCATCAACGAAATTAGGTAGGTAATTAACAGTAATTACCTACCTTATTTTGTTAGTTGCAACTATTGCTCTTTATTACATGAGCAACTGAAATCGATATTGTTGGCAAAGCTTCACAAAAAAAAATACCTACAAACATTTTCTGCTTTTCAGATGATTTATAACAACGCCGCGTCGCAATAAACCAAAGCCTTGACAAAATATAAGAAAAATGTTCCTAACAAACTAGGCCTTATATCATGTCTAAAAATATCAAAACCTAACCTATTTCTGTAACGTCGGAGAAGGGCTTAGACAATTTTTTGCACAACCCTATTTGATTCATCTTTCCCTCGTAAAAGATTCCGGGACGTGCTGACTATGGCGCCTTCCATCTTCACCGCTGACTGGCTATAAGACAAAGAGTGTTTTTAAAAACTTCAGTCTGTATTCACAGAGTTTCTAGGCTAGAGATAAAACGCAACTTCTGTTGTGGCGTGACCGAGTTACCCGCTGGAAACAAAAGTATGCTCCATGGGATCTCTGCACTTACGTTACAGTAAGAAAGCTATGCATTTGAATTATTATTTTTACTATTGTTGGGAATTACAACAGTTGTTTAGAATGAATATTTTTTTTAGTTTGTTTTTAGGATATGTTTAATGAATCTCACAAAAGATTAACAAAACTTTATTGCAAGCTTTGTCTTAAAGGATTGATTGTTAATAAACAAGATATTTTCATTAATTTGAAACACCGTTATGTATTAAGATCAAAGATATTTCCCTTATATAAAACATAACTTTGAAGTAGATAGGTAAGCTATCCTATTAAGCCGTCAGAAACATGCAAGTAGGTAGGTAGCTGTACTCGAAACTATACACAAACTTGAAGTACCTACAGTAACTTATATTAGTGAATTACTAAGGCGAATCAATAGCTTCAGTGTCTGTTCATAACAACAACATGTACGAGGTATTAAATCTCCCGGGGCAGTATCCCCTCAATTAGCGGTTCTACGAACTACGTACAAAGGTTCACGTCCATGTCTTCATGTTTCCAGCTATGGATTAATTGTGTTGAAATCTATGTTATGTTCCTTTGACTGAACCCACATGATCTACGTAGCATGGAAGGCTTGACCGCGTCGATGTCAGGATGATCGATAATTATAACTTTTCATTGATCGGATTGGGATCGATCTTGTTGAAAATACCTCAAGACGATCGATCGATGTTGATTATACCATCGACCGATGTCGACCATTATTCAATTTATTGAGATGGAAGTTGTTGATCATTGTTGCTTCCGATTTCTAAAGTCAATTTCATTTGTTTTATTTTTTCATGTAAACTGAGAGGCCAAATTCATAGAAAAGCAAAATTCGATTGATTACCTAATCAGTAAAGAAAAATAAGGCGAATTCTTTATTCGGTACACGGAAGAAATACATATTTCGTAAATAATGTACATACGTGGTAATTAGAACCTCAGGTTATTTGTTTCAACTAATAATATACCAATGATAAAGCACGAAAAATACAACGTATTTACGCTTATTTATACCGTTGTAGGTACATGTAAGCGAATTACAAAATCTCTTTTATCATTTCAGCTGAAATATGTAGGCATTAATTTTCGCTTAGTAAAAACATTCAAATATAATTTTGGACAGGATGCCGGAAAAATTATTAGGAAGAGTAAAAATATATTTCATTCTTTATTATTCCGCTGTTTTGGGCTAAAACAAGGGGTTTTTAAATTATTATACGAAACATGGCGATAAAGCAGTTTTTCTTTCCATAATAAAATTGGAGGGATTCACCGGACGCCACGTTTGTAATATTTGCAATGGCGCATAGCTTTTGTTTTTTATTCATTTTTGCGTTCCTGCTTTCGGAAATTGCTAAGCATTTTTAAATAGATTACGACGTTTTAAATTCAATTTTGCTCTGGGAGAGCATACGTCTGTTTTATTTTTTACAGACTTCGAAAATAAGGTTTTCAATTACATCGTATTTATATTTGCATTCAGGTTTATTGGGTGTTAAATTGGTGACCAGTCATTTCACCAAAAATTAATTTACAAATTTTCACTTGACAAGTATCGTTTGGCAAAAACATGATTTGTTATTTCATCATTGTACAACAACAAGTTTGTCAAATAATTCACTTAAGAAAATAATTATCTAATAAACTTTTTTTTAATAACGTATTATTTGACTAACAATTAATTTTTTATTCATGTTATCTCATAAAACAACGTTTGGAATCAAAACGTTTTACATATTGCATTACGCAATTTCCTAAAAATTAAACTCATTAAATAGGCAAAATTAATTTATAAATCAACAAAAATTATTTTGTAAAAAAAAAAATGGTAGTTCACGACTTGTGCTAACAGAACAAAAAAGAATACTTTAGTAGGCTAACCGGAACCGAACTAGTTAGATTAGGTTAAATATTTTAACTCGCGAAAAAGGTTAGGTTTGGTTAGGTTAGAACTGCGACCCCTTACGCATGAGCCGAGCGAGCGTAGCGAGCGGTGCCGCGGTAGCGGCCGGCGAGTGCTAAAAACGACTAGAATATATACGAATATACACTTTAGCAGGTTTAAAGAACTTCAGTACTTGTAGGTTAGGTTTAAAGAACTTCAGTACTTGTAGGTTTAAAGAACTTCAGTACTTGTAGGTTTAAAGAACTTCAGTACTTGTAGGTTTAAAGAACTTCAGTACTTGCTTGAAATTATTCAACGACCCAAATAGAAATGGCAACCGTGATCACTTTGTGACTGGTTTAGAAAAAATATTATAAAACGATATTTATTATAAACGTGATTTTTCCAAAAGAATCTAAATATTAAATGAAAAATGTTTAAATGATTAAATATCATCCGAAAAATTTCTAAAGAGAATCATTTGCCAAATAAATGCTTGTATAGCGAGTGTTTATAAAATAAAACATTTGCGGAATAAGTTGTTTGTGAAATAAATAGTATACGAAACGTTGGTAAACTAAAAATTTGTTAATGGTGTTTTGGTGAAACATTAGTGAACCTGTTAAATTATATAGTAAAATAGCGAGGTGACTGATCCATTCGATGCGCCTGGACAATAATTCGCAACATTCTTTGTTTAGAAAGAAACGGTAAAAAACCAACCAAATAAATAAAACTGTCATGCTTCAAGCATTACTTACATTCAACCCTTGAAAAAGTCTTAACGTTATACTTGCGTAAATCTCAACAGAAAAAAAATACCAGTTTACTCTTCCCCTTAATCAAGTGGAGTGGCGCACACAATTTTCGTATTATACCAGATCGTGGTTTACATTCTCATTCGGAGTTTTTCCGACTCCAAGAGCTAGGTAAATTTGCCTTTGACTGAGCTTCCTGCAAATCCACTACGTATACTCATTCCTACGTGGTTAAAAACAACATATCACATAGTAACCCTTCGTCAAATAAGCCAATACGAGTGATATAGGTCCGACAGGGCCGGGTGAAATATCCGATTGATTATCGAGATTGCAATCTTTTTTTGATTTCCGGATTATTAATGACAGGATAATTATTAGCTTATGATGCGGGATTATTAGCTTATAATTGCTTTTTTAGTGATCAGTAATATGAAAGAGAGAGGAGCTCGTGGCCAAGTAACAACAGCCGCACTGGTCGATCCATCACGTTAAGCTACGCTTGCCGGAGTTGGTCAGTGGATGGATGACTATCTCTACATACCGAGACTCCTCCGTGCCTCGGAAAGTACGTTCAGCCGTTGGTCGCGGCTGTCATTTGTGGATCTTTGACAGTCGTTACGAGTCGTCAGAAGCCCGAAAGTCTGACACCAGTATCGTATTAACCAGTTACTGGGTTGTGGAGGTTAAGATAGGCAGTCGCTCCATGTAAAATACTGGTATTCAGCTGCATCCGGTTAGACTGAAAGCCGACCCCAACATAGTTGGGAAAAGGCTAGGCATATTGAATATGAAATATTGTATCTTTATTTTCTGGTCAAGTATATAAATAATATTTGAATTATCTTATTGGTGATGTTCTTAAGAAAGGACAAATGAGTAGTAATCGCAATCGGCATGCGTGTAGGTGTATGAACGTAAACGAAGAAATAGGAGTATACGTAAGGACCGTAGCAGGCCTGCTGGGGTTGCGGGTCTGTCCGAAAGGGATATCGCGGCCCCAGCACATAGGCAACGGAAGGAACACGGGTGGGTTTTAGTCAGTAAAAGTCTGACACTCCCTCTCGCTCTGCCCAGAGCGGGAGGAGTCATTTGATGATTACCCACGCAAAAAAAAAAAAAAAGGACCGTAGCAGGAGAGTCGCGAGCCGACTTCCGGCCACCGTAGGCGCGGGCTTGCGGACGGTGAGCAATGGGTAACTCGCCGTCCGATTAGGACCAGGCCCGGGTCGACGGCGCGTTGTGTTCCACGCGCGCCTCAAAGAGATGTCAGCACCAACTGACGGGGTCCGTAAGGGCCAATGCCTGCCAGGGTTGCGAGTTTGTCCGAAAGGGATATCGCGGCCCCGGTACACAGGCAACGGAAGGAACACGGGTGGGTTTCAGTCAGTAAAAGTCTGACACGCCCTCTCGCTCCGCCCAGAGCGGGAGAAGTCATTTAATGATTTCCCATCCTCAAAAAAAAAAAAAAAGTACCGTAGCAGGGGGCGTTCTGTTGTTTCTGCCTGACCCATGGGAAGAGAAAGAAGAAGGAAAGAAAATACGTTTATTTGTGGTACATATGACGCAAGGTAAGAACAAAACACGAAAATAAACAAATTGGGGGAAAATATGCGTCACATCCACGCAAAACGGCCATCGCTCAGCATAATGCTGCGACCCTATGCGAGACAAAGCCCCAGCGCTGGTTTTCAGCGACAGCCGGCGTTGACGTTATGACGTCAACCGGTGCAGCATATAGTGAAATAAAAAAATGAATAAATACAATACTTAGTCCTAAATGTTTATATAAAATATAATACCTATTTAAAATGCCGTGATGGCCCAGTGGTTAAGGCCTCGCCTCTCATGCACGAGGTTGTGGGTTCAAATCCGGGCAAGTACCAATGTGACTTTTTCAATTCATATGTACTTTCTGAGTTTATCTTGGACATTACTGACATCGGTGAAGGAAAACATCGTGAGGAAACCTGGACTTGTAGTTAATATAAGTCTGAAATCATCAACCCGTCTTGAGCAAGCGTGGTGATCAATGCTCGTGCCTTCTCTGTGTGAGAAGAGGCCTTTGCCCTGCAGTGGGACAGTAACAGGCTGGTATTGGTATTGATTTAAAATGGTAACATTTCGTACCGTCGTCGGTGACTCACGCGCCACAGACAGTCTGTGCGCGCAACTGTCATTTAAACTGTTTGTTTGACATTTTGGGTAATAAGTACTAGTTACGTAATAATTAAAACATGGCGCATTAAGTAATTAATGTTATGATGCAATGCTTATTATGTAAGAAAGCATTAGTTCATGTATGTACAGTCAAAACCGTTTATAACGACTTCGAAGGGACCGTCGGATTACGGTTGTTATAGCCAATATTCGTTATATCCAAACACTATGTTAAGTAAATAGAAATGCTGCGGCCTCTTTTCGTCGTTAAAACCGAAGTCATTATAAACGGTTTTGACTGTATGTATGTATTCCTTGAACTTTCATGTCTTAAGTAGTAGGAAAAAGATTAGCCAGTCATTATGGTCCCTTGTGACACGGCACGGTTTTTTTTAAAGACAAGAAAGAAAATACATAGCTACATTTAGTGAGGCGGCATCTACAATCGCCACATGCAAACTACGCATCAAAGACCTGACGTCACACAAATCCTGCATCGCGCAATTAGAGATTACCGCGCTATGGACATTTATATACAATTTCCCGACTTCAACCTCTGGGCAGTTGCCCGCCAGACACGATACCCGTCTGGTCGAAGGATCCTCCCTTTTCTATGGTCGATGAGTGAACTTTACACCCTGTTCCCCATACCCCTAAATTTAGCACAGGCTAAAAGGCTCTCAACATAAATAATACAGCACATAAAAAAAAAAAACAAATAACAATCTAATAAAAAGTGGAAAGTGCGATGACTAACAATTGATGACGATAAGACATTTGCAGAATTTTACGCCTTACTACAGTAAGGTGTATAAACCTGCAAGATAGATAGATATCATTTTTATGCTAGATATGCTGCTAGATATGATTTTTCTACAATCGTCGAAATAAATTGGTATATCCTCTTCGGGCAACAAGGCTAAGGCGTATAAACATTTTATTTCCATGGCAAATGATATATTATTTCGTTGGTAGTCATTTTTTTGTACATTGCGATAAATAATTTGTCCAAAATGAAAATTATAAATACAGTCTGAATATTCAATTATTTATTTTGAGCCTAGGCAATTTGCTTTAGTCTTAGTAGGTTATCTACATCACATGTAGGCACTGGCAGCATGTAGGTACTAATTAATAACTAATACAAATTATTATGTACCTATAGGTAGTCTAGATGCAAATCGCAAAATGCTCACTTTCAGAATAAACGCTCATAACTAGTTTATACCTTGAAATATTGCTACTCAAACGAGTTTAGCTTATTCATATTATGCAGTTCATACCTTCACTAAATAACACTCGTCACAACATTCAATATGATACTGCTCTTCTTAAAATTATGAGATCCTCGAATACCAACACTCACAGAACATTGACCTTTTTAATTAAATACATCAATGTTTTTCTTATTCAAATAATTCTGTACCGAATACTTATGCTAAGTTCGAGTAAATCCAGATAATTAACGAGGCCTATTTAAAGCAGCTCACCGAAGCGTAACTAAATAATATGATTAAATTAATACACTTTCCTTCTCTTCATAATAAGTTCGCTACTAAGCGACCGGGATTCATGAATTTTACATTTTAAACCTAACACAATTGCGTACCTATGAGTTGAGTTAATCTTGTAAATCTTGTAAATCCAGCCTTCTAAATAAAGTGAATTAATAAAGTTACGGTAGGTATATAAAGGGTCAAGATATTCGTCTTTTCGCCTACTAGTGTGTCAAAATATAACGAGTTTTTCAGAACAATTATTCAACTTTCACTATGAACTTGAAACATCGTGACAAAATCTGGACCTTTATTAAATACTAGCTACCGCCAGCGACTTCACCCACGTGATATCTTTATAAATAATTATAGCCTATGTTACTCAGTCATAATACAGCATTCTACTGGTGAACGAATTTGTAATATCGGTTCAGTCGTGTTTGAGTTTACTCATTACAAACAAAATACAACGCACTTCTAACTTTTCAGTTTCATGCGCGTATTGTAATTTTCACTTGCTTCAAAAACGGTGAAGGAAAACATCGTGAGGAAATGGCATGTCTGACAGATATTTCTCGACGGCATGTGAACCCAAGTCAGAGGCCCATGGGCGGCTTTAAAACTGATACCAGGTTAGTCACTAACCACACGAAAAGGAGGAGATTAGTGTAGACTAGCTGACCTGCCCGACAGACGTTTTTTCCAATTTTCCCGGCAACTTTTCAAGATTTTCTTTTCGCAAGAATCTGATTCGAATTAAAACGAACATTTTAAAATAAAAATTGTCCAAATCGGTCCAACCGTTCTGAAGTGATCCGCTTACCAACGAAAAGTATTTTGAAGTCGCCAACCCGTCTTGAGCAAGCGTGGTGATCAATGCTCGTGCCTTCTCTCTATAAGAAGAGGCCTTTGTCCTGCAGTGCGTTAATAGGCTGGTATTATTGTTATAAACTTTGAAATGGACACTTTTGTAGCGAGCGCGAGCGCTTTTATGTTTCCATAGAACGATAATTTGTCGAAAAAGATAAGTTTCCAACAGACCGTAATGTGTGGCTGGGTATTTGAGCAGGTGCAAAGTTTTAACACGTCTTGTTCCCCTCTTTGCCTCCCGACTTGTGAAAGTCTTCAAACAAGTGTAAAAAATCGTGAAGCTCAGTCTAACAGCGGCTCCACAACACACAACCTTAATGAAGTAAATTAATGGAGTTATGGTAAATTAAAGGCTGAAGCCGAGTTATCCGTCTTTTACAATAATCTCAACGCAATTTGGCATCATTCCATTTGAAACTGTTGTTTGTTATTTAGACATATCATTTATCTTGCTCTAAATAACGCTGTGACAAAGAGAAGTAGGTATTCATATTATAATTCCTAAGTATTTTATGAGCGCTGAAACGTTTCGTATTTGAATAACGAATTAAAACGCCCCTTTTGTTAAGGAGTTCAAGTCTTTCCTTTAGCTGTTATTGTTTTTCGGTAAATTATATCACATAATGTTTAAATAATTCGTTGTAATGCTTCGTGGATCTTGGTTTTGTTTGTCGTATTTGAATAGACATTTGGGATCGTCGTCATTTCAGTCTTTATGGTACTACTAAGAAGATAGGCCTTCTGTCTTTTACGTAATTCAAAACGGTACAGTACTACGAGTATCCACATCTTTTAAGCTAGCCTCAGTCCTCACAATGGCGTTTTATTGTTGTCCCGTTCTAATACATTTTCATCGGACTTACAAAGGTATCCAGTATTTTATCTATTAGATTTACGTGCCAATAATATAGCATTGAGGATTTCAAAACCCCATTGTAGTCCATTGGCGCGATTCGCACAAATCTTCAAGGTTCACAACACCACAATGGGCATTCCAATATAAATTTATATCTGCTATCCGAGTGCATTCCATAAAGATACTATATCGAAACGCGAAACCGTATGCGGAAAAATATTTCGAATGGGAACGCAAAGCTCTGCAAGACTGTCCTGAAAAGGATTATATTCGAATAGATTTTTAAAATGTTTGCAGCTTAGAGCGTTGGACATTTGGTTTGTTTTTATTGGATGAAAGCTAGCCAGTTAGTACAGTTATGAACAGCAGACTGAAGTGTAAAGCCAAAATGTACACAAAGTTATGAAGGGGACACACCTACACATCCTTGTACGAGCTTATCTATACTTACTTAGACTTATTTTGTTTGTTTGTGTGTTTCATGTCATGAACCCTTTAACTACACAGCTACTACATACTAGTAGGTATCGCTGACCTTGTAATTTTTCTATCAGTTTTGAGAAAAACTCCCAGTAGATTGTAAATTTACTAAGGTAGAAAGTGTCTTGTTACATTGGTCTTAAGCATGAGCATAATCAGTCCTTAATGTTCATATTGGGACACAGAACACCTCTCAGTGAGAGGTAGTGGGCTATAATCCAGCACGCGGGCTCAGTGCTGGTTCGTAGATTGTAGATTGTAGATTGTCATATCTTCGAATTTTTGGTACTTGGATATGCCGGTTTCCTCACATCATTGATCTTAAAGAAAAATATACCTTGTCGTTTTATAACGTACAAGTGATACATTCTACCTAAGGGTGGTAAATCAATAACGAAGGCGACTATTATTTCAGTAATGATCACCACTGTTTTCTATAGAAAACTAGCTGACCGGACAGATGTTGACCTGTTTCCTAGAACTCGATTGCAGCGCCACCTACCGGGTCCAATTATTAATATAAACTATCCAGGGACCCAATCAAACACACCAAAAAAATCCCAGTTCAGCCGCTTAGGAATTCAGTGACATACAATGTACAGAAGAATTGTATGTCGGAAATACGTCAATGATTTGATTAATCATAATTGGGGCCCCAGCGCCGTCTAGCGGTGCTCAACAGAGTCTACAACATAACGCTCGAGCCGGTTGTCGGTGGCGGTCAACCAGTGAATACGTTGTGAAACTGTCGCGCATTCCGTTTATTTGTGTTGTGTACCTACACTGTGTGAATTGCTAGTGTGATTAATTTGATCGTAAATTATAACTTGATCTGAACTGCAAACGGTTTTTCTACTGCGCAATAACCAACACTACCCAGAGTACGCCCACAGCAGTAGTTAAAATATGGCTGATAATAACGAAGAGAGATGTACCACTCCGTCATATATATATACTCGTTTAAAAAATAGTATAATAATAGTGCCAGTCCATAAGATTTCACTCCTGGACAAAGGCCAAATCACAGCAATTACGTATTGCCACTTTAATCACGGAAAGGTTTTAAATGTCCTACTAAGGGTGAACCTACGAGATTAGGGATGCGAGTAGACGTTTGAATTAGGGCAGGTATTAGGGAAACTCGTTTAGAAAGATGAATAGGTACACGACCGGACAGAACATAAGCTTGAGCTTGTTTCTTTTATTCTCATAGATTGCTTTCCCTACGTCAATATCTATTAAATTATTTAGTGCTCCAATAGTCCAATTCTTATAACCAGAAAGCGTCTTGGAATATTTTATGACCTGATTTTTGTTTGGTATTTCAAACTTGTGAGTCGGGATCCGTAGATTCCAAACTAAACATTCTTGTCAAATAACGTTAGTATTTACGAATGCTTAAAGCGATTTAAGAGCCTCAATCATGCATGCAACATTCGAGTTGTTTCGACCTGCTTGCTTGTCTGAGCTACCAATATTTCATAAAAAACACTCTTCATCATTTCTTTTACCTTACTAAAATGGTGCAGCTCTCGGCACACAGTTTCAACGGATGTAATTGAATATTGCAAGCACAAGCCGGATCGTTCTGTAACGAAACAGAATTCTGACCGGATCCACTTCGCTATGTGCACATACGAGTATATGTACCTAAGTATGTTGGTACATACAGGTATTGTTTAATCTCTCTAAGTTCATGCGTATCTCTTCTGTTTCCAAAGGTATCTCCTATCATATCGGATAGAAATAAACACTAACCTGTTCGGTGGTAGCGAAGGTGACTGAACAGGGTACACTGATGACCAGGGTACACCGGGATGATTAAAATGAGCTTAGTTTTGCCAAAACGAACCAACCCACATGAAAATTTCTCTCATTTGACGAAGTAATTGTAATTATTTTGGATAGTTAATGCTAATTATTTTTAAATCTAATTCTAAGCTTAAGATTTGAATGTATATTGGACTGACTTTGATGAATGGTAATATACTACACTTGGAATACTTATTAACTGAGATACTAACAGATTCTGGCTTGACTCATTTTGGCGACGGCTACGACTGGCAATCTCGTCAGAGATCCCGTTGAAAATATTTTGAATAGTTATGTATTATTTAGCATAGTAATTTGTATATTATTTAGAGCAACTCCAAACGAAGTGAAAAGTCTTAGTAAATCGTAGAATACGAGAAATAACTGTTTAATTTTTGAAACTACAAAAAAAAAACCGAACTTCACTGCCGAAAAAAATAGGGTCAATTACTAAAAGCTAAAGCATTGTTGCGTTTCGGCAGTTAGAGGTAAGATAGCCAGTTCCTCTGTGGGGGAGAATTCCAGGTGAAGCTCGCTTTCACCTTGGGCCTGATCATCACTTACTATCAGGGTGAGATGCAAGCCAAGAGCATAACCGTAGTGGCAAAAAAATATGATTCTAAAATTCAGGTAAATATGAGGATTTTGTTGTTATAACGATACTAATGATCCTTTATGTTCAAAGAGTTGCCGTACATATACTTTTTGTAATTTACATCAATTTATAGTCAGTTTTTCAAACTAGGAGAGTACATTACTTCAAGTCAAAAGAAAACATTATTTTGTCGTTAAGATAAAGGAATTTTCAAAGAAGACATTTGCACACTTATCTTACAACTATAAAGTTCTATATTATAATCACTTAACTTCCTCTTACTAACTGAACACGTAGAAAGTAACAATTATGTTGCGAGTCAATTAATGAACTCAATTACCAACTACAATTAACTGAATTACTTTACAACTAGCACTGTTGTTGGGAACGCGTTCACACGTGCGGTGGGGGCTTCGTTTTATGCTAGTCTGCCATTTGCTTTGTCTTGTCGTGTAATTAATTGTCATTTACGACTAGCTTAAGGTATGATTTAGGTGAAACTGCGAACGTAGTGTTGGAGTATCTTGCTAGTGATAAAATCACTATCAAGATACTATATATATATCGATATCGGACTTGAATTCAGTAGTGACGGTTAATTTCGAACTTCATTCAAATGATCGCATTCAAAATCAGATTCACCTCTCGACACTTTTCGAATTTCAAATGATGTTATGAAAAAATCATCCACTTTATGACTGAGCATTTTAAAGAATGGGTGTAAAAGTCGAGCGAAAAATATGGTTTCGGTTTCAATATTTCTACCCCAAAATTTTTGTATAAAGACTAAAATCTTATAAGTAGGTATATTATTACTTTTTAGGTCTAGAAGCTTTTGATGGACGGAAAGAGACCAAAACAGTTGCCATTACAAAACAGTTCTGTAGACCCTGTTATGATGGAGTGTAAATTATAAACATTTAGACTTGTTACTGATTTATATTTATATAATATTTACTTCAGAGCGACATATGCAAAGGCCTAGTGTTAACTAGCTCTCAGCGAACAGAAACTACTTGAGATGTCCCGGATAGAATACAGATATAAACCAATATAGTACCTGGGTTGTACTAGAGTTTCGAAAAATATTACACTTTATATCATATTTTTTTTAGGAAACTGAAACCTTAGTAAGTTTAATCACCGACGCAGTATTTTTTGGTAGGAAATTATTACCACGCGTGGTCGTTTGGACAATTAAGAATGCCCAGTCAGCCTCTCGACCCCTAGGAGTGGGCGCCTTGACACCCGCAAAAAACACTTTGTGGCGTCAGCGAATGTGGCGGGTCGCCATGGGTATTTTTGGTATTCGTGGTTGGGTATATATTTTAAAATACACTGACTTGGGTGCATAAAAAATGAGTAAGGTTTTTGCCTCATGTCGTTTTTATGAATGGGTGTTGGAGTTTCAGGGTCAATTACTAGGGTAATTAAACGAGGTTCGAGGAGGAGGAAATATATAGTTATGTTTAAAAATAAATAAGGTACTTCACTGAAACTACACTGGTACTTTTTATTAATGATAAAAGGGGTAGTAATGATTGAGTTCCAGCTTATTTAACAAATATCTGTGTTCACTGTATCTCTGTATTACCATAGAGATAAAAATTGTGATTGTGGTAAGTAAAATCTTGCACAGATACTCCATACTAAAATACAAAAAAGTACCAATAGAACATAAAATAAGAATGCTTATTACACGTTTTTTAGAATTAAGTTTTTTTGCTTTGTCAATTTTCTTTGTCCAAAAGCTTTTATTACCATCCCACTCAAGGGCTAAAACCTTAGGCCTTTCTACGAGCATTTATTAGGCACTTGAGGGAAATTCTACATTATTCGTATCCATTAGAGGGTAGATCGTAGTAAAAATTTAAACAACAGAGTATTTTCTTCTTTCGAACCTTTTCACGCACTTATGCTATCTTGATCATCAATCCTTTTTCACATGAAACAGTTTTTAGGGAACAAAAATTGGAATAATAAGGCTTTTTTAGGATCCCGTAGGCAAATGGCAAAAATGGAACCCGTTTTTTTACTCAGTTGTCGTAAACAGATTTTTATTATCACAAATACGTAAATGAGAAAATTTCGATTACGTTACACGTTAGCGAATTAAGTTTATGTAATGTTTCTGTTTATTACAAGAACACAATTTCATTTAGAATTTCGGCTCGCCACGTGACGACCAAAAGCGGTACACACAGTACATGTGTTTTCCATATAATACCGCGTTCTGAATCAAGGGCGGTAGGTAAACGGGAATCTCGCGTCTGAGTTTGTCGACAGGAAATTAAAGTTCAGGATTTCAACCGCACGCGGTACCGAATATCAACTTTTTGGAAAATATTCAAAGAGTCGACTCACCTCATTCTAAAAAAAAATGTTACGTTTGAATTTTTTTGTTTGCGTAAAGGTTTTATCATGAATATTTTGGGTGGCCCTAAACGGGTGAGTATTATACTTATGAACCGTTTTTTTGCAGGATAGCTACGGGGTTGGTAAGAGCTCTTTTTATGAAGTACTTTTTGTGAAAGGTTCGTTTGTTGGCTCAATTTTTTTTTTCCCTCTCCATAGGTAGGTACTATCTACAAGTTTAATTTAAAGCTGACCATTTGGAGGCACTAATGCCCGGTTTCTGAGTTCCCCAGATAAATTCTCAATAGCTATTGATTCATTAAAGTTAAGCTTAAGATAAACGTCGGTTAACTGTCACTGCGTTTCTGAATACGCAACAGACCATTCAATAACTATGGAACCCATAACTAGTTCCTTAGTTGCCGCTAGATGGCTCTGTATAGAAGATCGCGTCTAAAATTGATTTCTTTAGACTGTTTTAGTTAAAAAAATGTGTTATGTCGTTATTTATGGGCGGATCGTTGTCATTTTTTTTAAACAACACGTGTTACAGTCTCTAGTTTCACTTCATTGTTTTTGTTTCGCATGGTATTATTTTTGCTTTGCCGTTTTTTTAAGTTACTTGAGTCTATTTGCACTTTATCCATTCTTTAAATAACATAATGTAATGAAAGTAGTGTACAATCGTAATGCGATAAAAATGTATTCCAAAACAGACGATGCATAAAGCGATGTCTCATATTAAATTTTACTGATATATTAAAAATAAACTTCAGTACTTCCGCATCAGACTCTGATGAACTGCTCGTATTTATTATACTAAAACTCATTGTATTCTCTTTTTAATAATTTTTTTATAATATATTTAGCTTTCACTGGCAATTTAATTCAATAATATTCGCTAGTATAACCTAAAAGTTGCTGTAGTCTATGAAATGAAACTTCAAATTATAGTTATGGAACCGATAAACGGCAGTTAAGTTAACCTAAGTTAAAACGGAGTTTATCTTACATTGCGGTGTTCGGAAACGCACTTTCACGAGTTATCGAACCAATAGCGCTAACGAATAGATAAACCACCGTTAAAAGTGACTCAGAAACCGGGCATAAGCCAAGTCAGAGGCCCAAGGGCGGTTTTAAAACTCTGTCACTAGGTTAGTCAGTAACCACACGAGAAGAAGAAGAGGCACTTTAAAAGTAAGGGACTTAGTTACATATATATTATTGAATACAGGAGTAACCCTAGCTAAGAATAGCTGGCCCCTTTCTAAGGGTGTCGTAAGAAGCAACTAAGGGATTTATATAAGTAGTCGGTTGGACGGCAGCGACAAGTTAATGTAATCTCGTAATCCCCTTAGTCCTGCGCTTTCTAATGAGGAACCGTCCACTTCCCTAGAGAACTCATAAGGGGAAGAATTTGTCATGTTACTTAAATCCGCCGCATTAATTTGAAGAATGATTAATGTCCGTTTCACAAATACACATCTCTTTATTTGAAATAAACAGAGGACAGATTAATTCGTCCCCGGAAGGGCCCAGTGTTATATGACAACAATAAAGGAAATTTCAAATTGTACATTAATCATACGGTGTAACGTTACAAATTTGTCATGCCACGGTTGGCGGTGCGACGTGGCAATAATTAATGAACCTATCCTGAAACAAGTAATTATGGAGAGGGTCATTTTTTTATCGTCATGTACGCGTTTGTCTACCCCTGCAATATGGCTGCCGATGCCGCATCTTGTCTGCGAAGCGTTCATTTACATAAACATACAATCAGAATAACAAAAGACGCTCTGATGAAAACTCATTGTCATAATTTTTCGCTGTCTGCGCGCCAGAATATTCTTGGTATTAGTTGAAACGTTGTGAATAATATACCCAACATGAATACTGTGCAAAATATGAAATATTGAGCATGCAAATCGTTTTAATGTCATTTAATTAAATACATTGTTTTATTTTATTTAAGGCATTCAATTATTTTGCGTACCAAGTAAATCGTTTTTGATTTAAGTTTCGAATTATCACTAATCGAAACCGATTTCATCTACGGATGTGGATTAAAAAGGTAAAATGAAATGACTCAATAAATATATAATTGCACTCGCGTCAGTGAATTGAATGATAGCTGACACGTTATTACGAAAAGATAATGGAGTTTGTTCATTTTCCAATAAATATGTCCGGTGGGTGTATTAATTATTGAGTGACTCAGGTTCGGGACCATACGTCACACCGATAGCCAATTAGTGTCGAGAACATGAAGCGGACAAAACCCACTTTTTGTAATTATTGCATTTCAATATTTAGTACCTGGTCGACCGCGCTCTGCTCGGATGGAAATAGAGAATAGTCATTTAATAGGATAGTTCATAATAATTCCATGCTGCCATGATAGTAGGTACTTAATAATTCCATCCTGCCATGATAGTAGGTACTTACTAATTCGATGCTGCCATGTCATTATTCTAAGGTTGCCATCTTGTTCTAAAGTTTGGGCGACCGAGCCCTGCTCGGGTGAAAATACGGAAAAAATAAATTTTCCCAGATATGAATCCTACCTAGGTCGATTTTTCGCCCCCGTAAACTTGTACTTATTGCAATTTTCAACGAAATCATAAGAGCCGTTTTCGAGGAGGTAATTACAAATATACCTTTAAATAAATATATACAAATATTGCTCATTTAATCTAAGGATTACCGTTGTACCTTTATGAAGGAGGAAATGTTTTTGTTTCGCCTTAATCGCTTTGCTTCATTTGATTGGTCAAGGACAGTCTTTTATCCTAATTTGATATGAGAGGATAAAAAATATCTCGAAAGACTTTTAAACGATATTAATTTTGACTCGAATATGCTTTCAACACCTAAAATAAAAACAATGGAAAATGTGCCGAAAAGTTAAGCACTTCATTTGATAAATAAATATTGCTTATATTTTCATAATCGTAACTAATATTTTAAATGCGAAAGTGAGTTTGTCTGTTTGTTTGTTTGTTACGCTTTCACGAAATTTGGTACATGGCTAAACCATGACCATTAGGGCATAGAATGCTTTTTAAGCTACGCTTGCCGTGGTTGGTCCGTGGATGGGTGGCCATCTTTACATACCAAGACCCCTCCGTGCCTCGGAAAGCACGTTAAACCGTTGGTCCCAGGACCCAGCTATTATTTGTAGATCTTTGCCAGTCGTAACGGGTAGTTAGCAGTCCAAAAGTCTGACAACCAGTCTTACCAAGGGGTATCGTGTTACCCAGTTACTGGTTTGTGGAGGTCAGATAGGCACTCGCTCCATGTAAAATACTAGTATTCAGCTGCATTCGGTTAGACTGGCTACCCCAACATATTTGGGAAAACGTTAGACAGAATACCCTTTTAATTTCCTAAATAAGGAGATATCCTTATAAATAAAATATACCATTCCAAACCCTATAAACATAGGATGATTTCCTCATAAATAAAGGAACAATTACTCATATTCTCGTATAAGACAAGGTATACAAATTACGTTAGCGATAAAGCCAGGTTTTACTGAAACGCCGTGTCTGATGAAGGCATCCCCGGCATCCCAGCGCTTAGTGTATAAGCTGACAGAAGGATTAAAGACGTGCGCCTGGGATGCCAACTTACCAAAATTCACATTTGTGAACATTGTGTTGCAAGTACGTATTTACATTTAACTGAGGAAAATATTTTTAATGCCCATTTTGTTACCTTGTTTTGTTCCGTTAGTAAGTCAACTTAATTTGAGTATACGGACAATTTAAGTTGGCAGTCAATGTGCTCAACAATTAATTGCCTTGACTCAAAATGTAAAGTAACTACTGCCATTCTTTGACAGTTGTATGAAAGGGCTATTAAAACACGTGATAAATAATTAATTTCGCTGACTGTACCTACATAGGAAATTTTAAAGTCACGGAGAGAGAATGGTCTCATGTAAGCCACATTTCTCATGTGTAATAAAAACTCGGATACGATTATTAATATAACAAAACACCCCGAACATAATCCCTCACACAATCCCACAATGAAATGTCATCTCACCCGCCTGTACGTGAAACGTCACATTATTGTAAAACATAAATCCTCTAAACACGAATTACGCATTACGTCATCAGATAAGACATACCTACGGTTGAATATTAAAACCCTTCACAATGTTCCAAACCTCGGAACAGCTAATTATTTTGGGTATTGTTGGATTTTGATCTTTATGTCAATTACCATAAGGGTCATAGGGGTTGTGTATGAAAGTTTTTCATGCGAAACGAAAGCTCGCGACATAATTGCGAGTGTATCCGAAAGTTAATTGCGTGTTCGTTGTCAAGCCGCGGGTTGGGATGATTCAAGCCTCGGATCATAGAAATAAGGGAGATAAGACGCGAAGGCTTTACATACATACGTAATTATGTACCCCGAGTGGTTGTGGGATGAGATAAAAATGTATTGTCACTCATAATCATTCGCTCGTTGCTTCGCTGAAGCCGCTGAATGGGGAAGAAAACTGACAACTTTTGCCGAGGGTGTCGCTGGTAACGCTTGGCTGACATTAGCTGTCAAACTACATACAAAACTTGATTCCAAAAAGTTTGGGCGGCATCTGACAAAAAAATGTTATAATAAATATAATACACGTTTATTAACCTCATCTTAGGTACATACTTATTCATTGTAATAAAGATGAATATGTTGCTTTGTTATGGATGGAAGCTTTGTGCTGCTATTTATGTCATGATAACTGTCTGGAGGTGGAAGATCCATCTTGGTATCATCAGTTTCATGCTGCTGAGGTATCCCAAATTTCAAATTTCTATCAAATGATTCGATTCTGTAACAAATTTCAAATTCAGATTTTAATTTCTAGGTTATGTTCGTAGCTCATGAAACATCGAATATGTTATAAAACTACTGTGTAAGTACGTAAAAATTTATAATAAATAAACGCCATGTTGCTATTTATAAAATTGGGTTATTTACTTCTATTATTAACAATCAAATTGGCTGTAAATACCTGCTGACCAAATCCGCTTTTCGGCCTCTCTCCTCGGTTCTTCAGTTCAGCTTTTAACTGAGGTACAGTCCGCGTTGAATATATAGTTCGTTAAATTATCAAAAAACACACGCTAGTTCCTGTTGTAATTATTTTAAACCCGAAAAACATTGAGAGATCAAAATGACATTGCGATGTTATGGGCAATGCGTTAGCAGCGCCACCTGTTCATAGCTTTGCGATATCTTCCCCATTGGCAAAGTTGGGACACAGTGAGTGAAAATTATAAACATGCTTTGTTCAGGCAAACACTACGTCAATTTTTCGTGTTATAGCCATTTATTTTCATAGGACCACAGAATAATATAGATGATTCACTCCGCATTTTATGTACGAAGCTACAAGTAGGTACGCGACGGGCTCGACTTGTTGGGCCAATTCAGTGAGTGTTTGCACTGGCGAAACATTCACAACAAAACATGTTGAGGTTTCTACTTACTGTCAATGTTCAAGATGTTTTGTTGTGAATGTTTCGCCAGTGCAAAAGCAACAACGTAGTCAGTACCTCTACCATGAGTTATCATCGAAAACGTACTCGCTAGCGCTAGCGTATTAACACGTTCAATGCCGGGACGCCTCCTGGAGGGTTCACCTAGTCGCTTATGGGATGCCGGAACCCTCGCGGAAGGCTCATTTTAAATGTAGGTTTTTCTTAGCGAATACAGCATTATAAACCTTGAAAATTAAATCTGATGTATATTTTAACAAGATTTATTAGTTTAAGCGTTGGTTTTTGAATCCAAGCTTTTTTACTTTCAAAAATGTTTTGTTCACGGTTAGATAGATAGATAGATAGATAGAATATTCTTTATTATGCACACCATACAAATTACAGAAATAAATTTAGAAATGTTACATAGGGTGACACAATGGGCGGTCTTATCGCTAAAAGCGATCTTTTACAGACAACCTTTGGATGGATTAAAAGGAGAAGGAGTGGTGTACCATTTACATTCACAATAAATACATAACGAATAAACCTAACCACATAAATATATACATACATATATATATACATAGATATATATAAAATAATAAACATGAAACAAGAATAAGGAACTATATGGTGGTGATTAAAATATTCACAAAAAAATTTAAATGTTGGTACATACGTATAGCGACAAGACCCCCTGAACATACTATTTTACGTCGTTTTACAGTGTTCTAATATGGTTTTGGTCCGCGATGGTTAACTTTAGCGCAAACGTAATGCCGGTGACCCTCCTGGAGGGTTCACTTCCAATATGTATGGTGGCATGGCGTATGAGCTTTATGAAAAGAGGGTGGAGTCGGAAGTGTTAATGTGGATCAAATAGATTTCGATAATGGCTCGCACCATGAGTTTTACGGAGTCTTACACAGGCGCTAAGGTAAGCTCGATAGATCGTGTCGTCTAGCTAACTTCACTCTTATGTTTTGTTTCTTTCTTTCTCAGTAATAAGAAGAGAGAACGGCTCATATGACCAAAACGTAGGGTATCCCTATGGTAACAATGTTATGACAGTCAATATCATGAAAAAATCCGACTAAATAAAAAGGTTGGCGGTTAGTGAACTACTTATGGTATTTAAGGGTTGTTAAATTTTTATTCCTTATAATAATTATTATACGTCTATTCAATTTGTAATTACTTTGACGATGTGTGATTTGCGGCGTTTTTTATTTAAATTTAAAATGAACTATGTTTTCAATCACACAGCTGGATTGGCACAATGTCGGTATCAACATAAACGGCGAGTTCTTGAACCATCTTCGCTTCGCAGATGACATGTTTTGGTGCACATGCTGAAGTCACTAGATAAGGGGAGCCGAAAATGCGATCTTCAAATGAACGCTGAAAAAACATGTCTATTATGTAACAGCTTATGAGTACCATCGGTGATTACAAGACACACCAATCGCATACGCAGACAATTGTGTTTATCTCGGGATGATCTCGGGCAAAGCATATCATTAAATAAAGCTTCTGAAAATTAAATAGATTGCAGGTTATAGAGTGCATGGAGAAGATATTGGTCGTTGAAAGAGGTATTTAAATCACGCATTCCTATTCGCCTGAAAAAGAAAGCTATGGAAACCATTATGTTACCTACTCTACGTTTGTCAAAGTTGGACACTAACAAAGACAGTTATAGAAAACTTCAAGTCTTCCAACGAGCAATGGAGAGAAGTATAATAGAAATTAAACTCCGAGACCGAAAGAGAAGCAAAAACATACGACTATGCACTCAAATAATAGATGCTGTGGAACTAGCTTGCAAGTTGTAATGGCAAAAGACAGGCGATTGGCAGGACACGCAGCCAGAGCCACAGATGGAAGCTGGAGTGAGCGGGTTCTCCATTGGTACCCTCGCGATACACCACGCACCTGAGGCAGACCCAGTTGCCGGTGGTGCGACGATATTGTGGCCGTGACCGGCCCCACCTGGACTGGAGAATAGCCCAAGACAAACGAATGGCGAAAGATGGAGGAGGCCTTCGCCCTTAAATGGGCACCCAATGTCAATTGAAAAACATTGTGTTTATAATTTATTTTATTTTACTTAATCTGTTAAATAAATTTATTTATTTAATCATTTATTCTTGTTCATCTTCCAGACATTATTTTGACTTTAAAAGACTCAAAAACGTATGTAATGTTAATGTAAACATGTTTCACACCTCAAAATGCTAGTGAGCTACGTAACTACTATCGCAAGCGTATTTTTCGATAGCGTCTGTCAAATTAGTGACTCATGGTGCCGTTTTGTATGGTGACGTTAGTGACTATCGAATAGATAACGTTAGGTTTCTTACCTATCGAAATCTATAGTTCTCTTGGTACGAATTTTAATTCTTTCTGTGACCAGTAGGGGCTCTGTACAATATATTTTCATATAAATCATTGACGGACACGCTAGCGAGTTTTGACATTATCGAAATCTATTTGATTCACGTTAATACGCTAGCGTATTTAACGCTAGCGAGTAAGTTTTCGATGGCAACTCATGGTAGAGGCTCAGAAGATATAAGAGTTACGCGAACGAAAGAGAGGCAACTTCTTGGTGATAGGCTTAGAGTATATAACACTGGAGAAGCCTTACGAACACTTCCCCTCTGTAAAAGTACAAGAACAAATGTTCTAGTACGTTCATAAAAACTACTTTCAAATCGATTCTAACGCACTTCGTGAATCGTTTTAAAGACGCGCGGAGCTCCGTGAAAATGCCTATTTGTACTGTTAAATGGTGTAAAAAGCGTTCAAATACGTCAAATTAACCTAAAGAACTGAATAACTTTCCATTAGCAGATTTTTTTTTCTCAGATTCTGTCATGTTTTTTATTGAAATTTAAAATCCTAACCTCATAATACAATTCGATTCAATCATGATTCAACATAAAACGTAGCATGAATCGATTATTTTCCTCACGTTGCTTCTGTGACGTCACCGAGTCTCGTTACATCTCGTTTTTATGTTCGTAAAGATCAAAATACTTTTCTTTTGCATTACGAAAATATACGTCAAATCAGCAAAACTTACACGCACTTGACATGCGATTATGTCCTCTAGTAAAAATGTTAACGAGACTACCGTAGTGTTGAGGTCATGTTTGAAACCAAAATTGACATGTCGATAATTTCCTAGTAAAAATTACTTAGTAATATATATTTTTTATTGTTCAATGTTTTATAATTTGTTTATGTCCATTGAAGTGTTTGTATATAAAAAAATCAAAAATTGTACTTGATCTAATTTTTAATTGAGATTACTTATTACAAATTTAGTTACTTTTAATTAATTGAAGTTATTTTCTCTTCTTATTAAAATGTAACTATTTTATGCAACAGCTGTTTTATTTCTGGGTTCAAGCAAAATTCCGAATGAAGATCGATATCGATAAAAATAAAAAATATGGTACGGACTTCTCTATCCGGGCGAGCAGCCATTGTTGTTTTTGACAGTAGCTACCCCGTCCCCCGCAAAAAGTGACAGACTTTATTGTTCGGAATATTGCACTTATGGCTTCTCCAGTGATATATACTCTAAGGTGATAGGTAATTAGTGCTGTGCGACCTGAATTGCACTTGGTTGTGTTTTAGCAAAGGTCGTTTTTTTTTCATGATTTTGCGGAGTGAGCCCTTGTTTTAGTCTGTGATACGACTGGCAAATTTATACATAACCACATAATATATCTGCTTTTGACAATTAGAGTTGGTATTATATTTAATAAGCAATTAATTAAACTGACTTAACATACAATTTATTTCGCTATTACAGAAAGGAAACCTTGATGTATTCACGTAGAAAAGCTAGTAAAGAAGCTGGTAGCTGGCGCCGATATGCCTGCGCTTGTCGGCGCCGACAAGCGTTGGTTATCAACGCTGCTGGTTGACGCAGGCAGTTGTCATACTTTTTTGCCAAATCTGCGTAAACCGGCGGGCACGCGGCCTCAACTATCTCAGATAGGAATCAGCGCCGACAAGCGTTATATGTGTATATGCATATAGGCGCCGTGAATACACCATCAATACATAGAAAACAGTAGTGTCGCGTGACACGTCGCGCGTCGCCTACTGCTGCTGCCTGCAGTCGGCTACGGAATTGTACCTTCATTTGCGTTTTGTGGCTTTTAGGTCTCCTAAAATGCACCTTTTATTAATAAAAGTACACTGTACTGTATAATAGTTTTATATATTCTATTCACTGGGGGAAAATCATCCAACGAAAATTTGTTGGGTGCCAGTAAATGTTTCATAAGCTTGCACATCCTCATTTTTTAATCCTCTTAGTTCAGAACACACGCTTTCTACGTAGAATGGAAGTCGCTAGCTGGGTACTTAGTTGTTAAATCTATTAATATTTACATACCAAGTTTGTGTTTAACATTCACTTTGTGATCCGATGTTTGTTGAAAGATGAATAGTTGAAATTACAACTTCGCACCCCATCTCCCCTGGCACCACTCCCATGAAAAGATAACGCAAAAAATACTTGTAACCTAACCTCAAAACACTTTAAAAGCCGTTGTGGGTTGCGTATTAAGGCTGGGGAAAATCATGTGGTGTTCTAAATTTGTTTCCAATCAATAATAGCGACGGCGTAGTCAACGGTGACGGCCTGGACGACGGAGCCCCGCTTGACGGGGCTCCTATATCAGAATGGTTAAAAAAAAAAAACCTTAAAGGGGATAGAAGGGTCTTTGATCGCTCGCTTCGCTCGCTCACTAGACCTAACCTGTCCGAGTTGGCGTGCCCCAAGTCCCGAGCTCGCTTCGCTCGCTCTTGCATCCTAAGTTCTCCCAATAACAGTAGAAGTAACATTGTAGTAACCTCCGCAGTTTTCTAGGTTGTTATAAAAAAAAAAAAACAACAAAACATTCTTACATTTTTCATTTATTAACATGATGTAAATACAAGTGACGTACTGTTTAATTTTTTACGTTCCGTTTCATCGATTTGGCACCTCGAACAGAGTCCGGGACAGATTTGGTTGTCAATAGCCCATTTTAATGGTAGCCACACACGTAACGATTTGCTTGCACAAATTTAGGCTTGTGCAAGTATATCGTTACGTGTGTTGGAAACTTTTTCCTCCCGCTGCGAATGTCTGTCTATATAAATGCAATAAACTCAAAAACTACCGAACGGATACGGTTTTCACCAATAGACGGAGTGATTCACGAGAAAGGTTAATGTGTATAATTAATTGAGGTTATGTATCAATTGGCTGAAATATGACGATAAAGACAATTGAAGATGTCCGAAAAAATCTTACCGACTTCGAGCTTTACTGGTGTGCGCCGCGTACAATTCCGCATAGTTTTTCTTTTTTTTGTAGCGATTATTAGGCCAACTATTTATTACCAATGCGTCATCAATGAATGCCATTACCGCGCAACACAGTCACTAATCAGAAATAATATCGTTGCAAGCAAACTTGAGCCGTGTGTGGTCAATACCACCGGCGTCAAGCTAATTTACGAAAGCTAAAATTTCCGCAAATAAATCGTTACGTGTGTAGTTGCCATTACGTGTCGTTTTCATTTTTTATCTGATTTGAGGTTAGAAACAATTTTTATTAATTTCTCGAAAAATACGCATTACCTTTTTATAAGAGTGGTAACGTTATAAACCCAACCCCTAGCAGCTTTAACCTCTTTTACCCCCATACAAGCTGCCAAACGATACTAGACCCAAACCGAAAAGTAGCCAGATGTCAAATTCAAAAGTTCAATAGTCATTCAAACTAGTCTGAGAATCAGCACTTTTCGAACGTCAAAACTACATAAGACAGTCCCCCAAAAACGCCCACCCTTCACCACTTCCTAGTGCTGTAGTTGGGAAGAAGAAGTGGCGCAACAAGCTCCCCAGCAGCACAACTGTCTGTTCAGTTAGACAAACTTGATTCTATAAAGTACCTACATACAAAATAATTTACATAAGGCAACACAAAACATTAAATTAAATTATTTGCTATTATGTTAGCTAGCATAGCACAAATATACAATGTCTTTCTCCAGGACTCAGGCTTCCTATCTGGCATAAATATAATAAAGATCGGTCTAGTGGTTTAAAGGCCTCGCCCACGGCGACTTTTTGTAGCGATGCTGTCGCGCATGTGTACCTTCGCCCAGATTCTCTAACGCTACTATCGCGATGCTGTCGTGCTTCAGGGCATCATTCCCCAGCACCCCTCCCTCCGTTCTCCACCCTTCGTTCCCCCAATGTCGTCAGAAACGGTCGCGCGTTTGCATCGATACAGCCGCGCGTTTGCATCGTTTCTGTCGCACGTTGCAAACGTGACGAACGCGCGATAGTAGCGATGTAAAGCACGTTTACAAAACGCGCGACAGCATCGCTACAAAAAGTCGCCGTGCGCGAGGGACCTTAGGTGTGAAAAGGTAACACAGAGTTACTTTCACATTTATGTTAGTACTAGCTGCCCGCTCCGGCTTCGCACGGGTAGCACTCTGTACTTATCTACGGCGCACCTACCTACCTACCCTGCCTATATACTTACCTACCTACCCTACCTACCTACCTATCCTACCTACCTACCTACCTACATACCTACCAACCTACCCTGCTCTGCTAAATTCACATTCATGAAACGCGCTAACTGTCCAACGCGCGGAGTTAAAATAGTCGTTAAGTTTTCTGAAACTTTCCAATTTTCTTGATTTTTCTTTCCGTAAGAACCTTCTCCTTACAATAACAAACACAAAAAAAAAAATTGTGAAATTGTTCCAGCCGTTCACGAGTGATGCCGTGACCAAGGGAAATAGGGATTAATTTTTATATAATATAAATTAATTTTTGATTAGTTACTTATGTACGTTACATATTTATATCTTTGGTATTAATGTTTGGGTAGATGAAAAAAAAGATTGGATGATCAACGCCAAAAATAGGGAATTCTGGAGAAAATGAGAGAGCCTAATTGAAAAAGTGTAAAGAAAAAAACTAAGTACCTATATATTTTTGTTTTAGTAATCCACTTATAAATTACAAGTTTTGGTTATAGAAATAAAGGCTATATTATATTATTATTTTCTTTTATTACATTTTCATACATATAAATTACATTTTTAAATGTTTTTATGAAAAAGAAATAAAAAATACAAAAAATTGTGGCCCATCGGCATCAGGAACCAAACATTATTATTATATTAATGTTTAATTGTTTAGGCACCTAAATCATTAGTGTTACCCAATATATAAGAGGCACCGCCGTGTCCTCACGGAGGCGTCCGGCGCGGCGGCGGCGATCTCTTGCGTCCGGCCCTGGTTCAGGCCATGGTCCGGAGCGAGAGTGCATGGGAGGCCGTCACCTCCTTCTGCGAAGCAGTTATGCTCGCGAAGGAGGAGGCGGAGCGCGCGAGGGAGATGCAAGCTGCACGCCCTCGCGCCCCTAGTCGCCACACGACAGGAGACGCCCCGGGCGTCGGGAGTCACAAGCCGACTTCCGGCCACCGTAGGCGCGGGCTTGCGGACGGTGAGCAATGGGCAGCTCGCCGTCCGATAAGGACCAGGCCCGGGTCGACGGCGCGTTGTGTTCGACGCGCGCCTCAAAGAGATGTCAGCACCAACTGACGGGGTCCGTAAGGACCTGCTGGGGTTGCGGGTTTGTCCGAAAGGGATATCGCGGCCCCGGCACACAGGCAACGAAAGGAACACGGGTGGGTTTTAGTCAGTAAAAGTCTGACACGCCCTCTCGCTCTGCCTAGAGCGGGAGAAGTCATTTGATGAATTCTAACCACCAAAAAAAAATTAAAAAAAGGACTATTCTACACTACATTATTACTTGCAAACTTCAACTCAATCTTTTCCAGTCACTTCTAAGTACCTATGTAACTGCAAATCATTCTAATCCAAGCATGCTAAATCAACGTGTAGTCGCATTTGAAAGTTATCCCGTTGCATACCGGCAGATGTAAATGAGAAATTCGATGTAACCCTACTCCCGCCGTCTGGCACTATCGACGCGACGTGAAGCTAAATCGAATGACAATCAATTAAAGTGTTGCCTAATCATGTTTATTCGGTTCTGTAGTGAATACATGATTTTGTATTACCTTTATTAATTATGATTTGTATTTGATTAGCTAAATGAGTTATGTAATATAAATATTATGCCACCTACTGGGCCAATATAATCTAGTTATCTAGACGAATGTTGCATCATCGATTCCAAAAAGAAGAAAAATATATAGATAATCTATATACTAATAATAAAGCTGAAGAGTTTGTTTGTTTGAACGCACTAATCTCTGGAACTACCAGTCGCGTTTGCAAAAATCTTTCTTTGCATTTGATAGCCCAATTTTTGAGGGACACTATAGGCTATTTAACATCACGCAGCAAAAAGAAAAAATGTCTGAAAGAATGCTAAGCGAAAACGAAGTAACAGCGCGGGCAGCTAATGCGATGCGACGGGGTGGGTCGGGCGAACAAGAAATTTCATGAGGACGAAGTCACGGGCAGAAGCTAGTATCTAAATAAAGGTCTAAGATTTTTAAAAGGCTGCTCAAAGCAAAGTTTATCTAATACAATATAACCAAATCTTATGCTGCAGTGATTGGTTGACCTTAATAAAACAGTCAATTATATCGGATAATTTATTTTGATTTGATTTTTTGACAATTGAGGTGTTTTCTAAAGGAAATGAATCTAGCTATATAATACTTCACGGTTTAGTAGAGAGGTTTTATATATTTTTTTTTGATTTGAATGACATGAGTATGTCAATTTATTTTATTTTATTTGAATGTTTGAGAATTATTTTATTTATTTATTTACCAATAATGATAGGAGAACCAACAGCTATTTCAAATAAACAACAGTTGTTTAAGAAACATAAAGCTATATTCTCACGGGTAAAAACAGAATAGGTTATTGTGTATGTGTGATATTTATATAAATTTTATGTTTTAAATCAATGTAACGTTCTGCCTTTGTCTGAAAAATAAATGAATTATTATTATTAAATTTGAAAAATATACCTGAAATAGCTTGGCTTATGTGAGTTTTGTCTCTATAAATGCACCATTCAGGGAAACGTTGTCGTAAACGTACGCCAAAGCAATTTTCTTATGAATAACAAAACATAGCACGTGACGGTACATATAAAGTCTTAAAATATGGCTCACTTTATCATCTCGTTTAGTTAAAATTTTACTTTTTTAAATTAATGATGCCAATTAATGTGAAGAAAAGAAAATAATAAAAGTATCTTGTGTAAAATTTTTAATATTCAAAACGAAAATTACAAAATGCAAGTATATGTTAGATAAAAGATTCCAGTTGATTATAATAATGCCATTATCAATTTAGATTTCTTTGGGTAAATAAGTGTATAAAAAAAATTTATAACAACATTAAGGCCTTATTATTCACGACGGGTTCATTAATATTGTAATGGATGTAAAAGTTTTCAAGTAGAAATCCTCGTGCCCTTTTCTTTTCAAATGTTTAATGGATCCCACTCTCTTCATACTCGCATAATTTATAGGATTTTGTTATGCCACTTTTAACATACTTTAGTTGAAATAGTACGGAGAGATTCCTGGTAAGACTTAAGTAGATAATAATTTGTATGATTGAGAAACATCATGAGATACGGAGTGTTTCACAAAAATACTGGTGGTTGTATTTTAAGGAAACTGTTGTGTTAGCATAAAATAAAACATTACCTAGCTACGGGGTTCAAAAATGTGTGTCAAAAACTATTGTAAGTTTCTATAAAACTATGATATTTGCGTAGTTGATCGCCGTCGATAGTACCTATTCATTGCCTCGCTGATTTCAAAACGCATTCATTTGTGTCGGTACTTTGGTTGAATACAATAAGACCTATCAAAAACATGACTCAGAAATCAAAATCTTGGAAGCCCAAAGGATGTTGCGATCTCCTATACATCAAAGTTGGCAGTGCAGCCTTCGGCATGATAGATATCCTTCTATTCCGAGCAGAGCATTTTGCACTCTCTTCAATTCGAGCACCGGGCATTATCGAGAAGCGTCTGTAATCAACACCAGATAAGATTAATTGGTCGAGAGAACAAAATAGATAGGTACAGAAGGTCAGTTCCATACGGCGAAAAATTGGGGGGGAAATATGCGTCACATCATCACGCATCATCGATCACGCAAAACGTATCTTCCAAGAAACGCACAAGTCTACTCAAATACACGCTCAGGTCTACCTGCGTAAGTACACCTGCATAGGTTGACATTTTCGGTGGAACGTAGCGTATGGCCGCCATTACAAATGCTATTCGCGAGTGCGCTTGCACTCGATGTACTTGAATTGAGTCTATGTGTGCGGGCGTTTTCGCTCGTTGTATGGAGTTGGCCTTCTGTATCTGTCTATTCTGTGCCAGGAGGTTGTCATGTGCGACATATGAGGCCGTTTCCTGGTTTCTGACAATAGTTCGCGTGTGTATGTAAGCTGATAATTGTCAATTAGTGGTAACAGCTTGATAGGTGATTTAGTGGCGTAGAGATCTGATTCGTATGTCTTAAGATTTCAACTAATGATGAATGAGTTTAGTTACGTTGTAATCAAAGGACTACCCCAACTCGACTAAGCGGGGAGAATATGCCATTGTTTTTAAATAACATAGCTTGTTCTAATTTCACTCATATTCATCTATACTAATAGATGATGGTTTTAGTAATTGGGAGAAGCTTATGTCAAGCATTATTTCGGGCTATTTCCAGTTAAAATTCACAAATTTTATTTATTCTTTGACTTGAGACGTGTTTTATCGCCCGTCTTTCGCGGCACTTGATAAAAACGACCAGATATTTGTAAAATAGCATAGGCAGGCAGAATTTTATATAGTAAAGAATACATTATTCACCTGGATGCAGGAATGAGAGACATCCTCTTGAAGAGATGTCTGGCGGCTGACCGTAAGTCATCATCTTGCATCAAGCTGACCAAGTCCTTCTCACGTTGCTCAAGAGGAGCATCTGCGGCTAGTACTTCACCTTCCAATGATACGTTGACACACTGGTAGAGATATATTTGTCATTTTATTTTGTGTTTTATTGTTCTGATCTGAAGGTTCTCTTTACGGTGTTAGTTGGCAAAGTGACTGATCATGAACCCGATGGAAACTTCTAGATACCTGCTACGATGTATCGATTGATAGTCAACTTAAAGACAAAACAGAAATGTCCAATACAGGCTGTAGTTTTACTCTTCAATTCAGAGGATACATATGCTGCTTGGCGAAAAATAAATACGTGAATCAATGTTTTTTTCGGTTGATATCCTGCTTATATTTCCTCCACATCCGTACCCAACTACAGCAGACAAGTTTCCAAAAAAAAAAGAAGTCCTCAAAATGCAATTTTATATTTTCGTCCAAGGTATTTCGTAAACAAAAATAGGGACATAAAAGTCCCTGGACTGAAATTAGCTTGAAGTTTTAAAAACGTTAAACGTTTTCTTTTATTTTCTGGTTCTTTCGGGCTTGCCGGCTTAGGTCCGCCATGTAGCACTTAGCTTATCAAAAGCGAATTACGAGAGGATTTTAGGCACCAACTTTTTTGTCCTTTTTGATGTCTTTCAGACTCGTATATACCTATTGATGTTCTTTTTTGAGTCTAATTTGATGAGTACGACCGACTTTAAGTTCAAAAAAGTCTGGACCATTATAATAAAAGGATTTTCTTCTTATAACGAACCTACGTAAGACATTTCAGTAACAAAAAGCCAAGCTTCCAACCACAAAGCAATATATTTTACCTAGAAACCATAAAAAAACAGCCGTCTAACAGCCTTTAAACGTCCAACAATATTCCCTGCGCTATGAAATTAAGTACTAAACAATGTTCTATAAAGTACTTAAAGTTTTAAGGCGCTTACTGTGTCATAGAAGTCGGCAACTTCATGGTAACCGTAGGAGCGAGCGAGCCCGGCTGCTTCCAGGAGAACCGCACGAGATTCAGGCCGGTTGTTCTGTAGGAGATGGCAGCGAGCCAATAGGAACAGGGCATTTAGAAGCCATGGACGCTGATTGGATGAGCGAGCCTCTGTTGAATTTAGAACTTTTTGTGATTGACGTAATTATGTAAACATGACCCATAAAAAAAAGTTTAACGCTTTCAATAAACAAATCTTTAAGGTCGATATTTCAACGGTCGGATACCTTTTATCTTCAGATAAAAGGTATCCGACCGTTGAAATATCGACCTTAAAATCGCTATGCTTCAGCATAGCGATTCGATATATTTATATACAAAAGCTGTCAAATCTCAATTTTTATTCCTCAGTTAAAAGAGTATAAGTAGAATCTAAAGATTGCAAAATCGACACTTATTAATACGGTCTAATAATCGACCAACTTCCGAATATGATACGTTAAAAAACATAGCATTGCCTATCCGTTTAAATATGTTCACACAAGAATCTTTCTACTTGTACGAACAAGTTATCGATGCCTACGCTATGCTCAAGCATCACCCACACATTTATTAAATTGATTCTATCATCAATTTAATGAATGTGTGGCTGATGCTACACACCACAACAATACAACAACTTTGCTGAAATACAACATGTAGAAGACATATTGTATTTCGAAATCAAAGCTTACGAATCAATTGAAAGTCACGGAGCGTCATCTAAATTTATACGGTCTACCCACTGCAGCTGGTCTATCGAATCGAACAGACAAAGTTGTGACAAGTCACTCGTACTTTGAATAAGCAATGCTGTTCAGGATGTTACTGTCTGTAAACTCAAAATATGTCAAATCATTGAATCGAATCATTAATTGTTTAACTGTTTTACCCTTTAACATATTGTAGTCATGTACTACCATTAATAAATAAACAAAATGTACACGAAGATACTCTGTTTACAGCACCATATCAGTTATTAACGTATTAAAAATAAATAAATCTGGTATGCTTGTATGTATAACGTTGGCAAGTTTATTCATTACTTTAATGCTCTCAGTGCGATTTCGGGCTGGAGCTGTGTTTCAATCTACTCCCGTATTTTCAAACTCGTCTATGTATGCATTAGAATCTATACGAAGTGAATTATCTAAAGAGAGCAAAGAGAAAAAGACTGCAGGTATGGGCAGGGACCTCTGAGTCAATATTTCCGAAGGAAGTCAAACATTTAAGAATAAAAAGACATTCGTTCGATCGTGGGAGGCTAATTTATTTCCTCAATTCAACGACCCGTTCACTGGCCTATAAATTCTTGGGTCACGAGTATTTTAGTGCTAACAAAGTGATAAATTCCATTCTACTGAAATTGTCTCAACTTACCGGTTTGACATTTGGAAGCGTAGACTCTGGCTTTTAAAGGCTGCTTAGTGTCAACATTGAGACGAGCCAGTTCGTGCAACAAGTAACATCGTTCTGAAGCTCGTGTGCTCATGGACAGCGAACGCTCCAGGGTGCGGATGCGAACCCTGGGGACAGTATTAGTCTAGTATTAGATTCCACTCGGTAACAACACAATTTGGAAACGGGTTCAGCCCGATTTTGGTGAGCAGCTTGCCAAAAAAATCGGGTTCCCGATAAAGACAATGCCGATCGCTGTGGCTGAAATAGTCTCAGTAGAAACAGCTAAAGATACCTAACCGTTTCTTTCCAAAGATCAATTTGCAGCGATCTGTACCAAAAATCGAGCCCAATAAGCACGCATAGTCACGAGTTCAAGACCAACCAACCAATTAATTTTCGACTCTTGTACTAAAAGAAACGATGTAACTACCTACTCCGTACGATTCATTGCTACAGTTCATAGCCACGCGAAGCCATTTCCCAACTTTATTATTGGAGGATTCTATTTTCTGTTTAAAAACATTGAATTTATTCAAGTGACTTGATGGACAGTGTCACAGACAGCAAAAACAAAGATAGTGTTGTGATCGATTTATGTCACTGGTTTTGACGACTTTACTAAAATCGTAGTTGCGGACGAACTCTACAAATAAGTATAAACGAGTTTAAACGGCAACTAATAACACAACCATCACTATTATTTTCTTTCGTGAGCATTATGATGTTGATAAAAATATGTAGTATAAAGATTACATAAAGATTACTCACATTCGGAAAACCACATATTATTTTTGATGACAGGTTATCTTAAGGCATATAAAGGAAAAGATAAGCCACCACGGGCATTAAATTACATAAAACACTAGGGTGGGAATACCGCTGGCTAAGCTTCGTCGCAGATAAAAGGTCGAATTAATTAAAGAAAGTTAGGTCAAGGCAAAGTTACGTAATCCCTAGTCAGTCTAGTTTCCATATGTTATGAGAGACCTAGTGAGCTTTAATTTATACAAGTACTCGATTTTAAGGTCGAGAAAATTTACAAAAGTAGGTACATTTACTTACAATAAATTTACGATTCTGGAGATAGGACATTTTGGACAGTGTGATAATACGTTCCTTTTTACCCAACTGCGCCACAACAAAGACTTATTGGTTTTTAGTTCTCAAATAAATATTCAAAGTGTGAGGATATTTTAATCCTCACACTCCACCAAATTAGAAGCTATTAAAACAACTTCAGACATAAGTGAAATATTGAAATTACTTGGCGTCTCGGGGCGGCGCGGGCGGGCGCACTCGCAGGACGGAGTCGCGACTCGGTTCCCGCGAAACCGACATGCCCAAAAGAATAAACGCCCTTCGTTCCCGATCCGACTCGCTCATACTTTCTCGAACGCGTTTCTGAACATAAAATAAGAGAGATTTTTCACGGGCTACGTGACTTGGCAAACAAGCTCTATTAAACTTCCCAGCTTCGTAATGCCCATGGCTACACATTTTATAATAAAATACAGAAATGAACCTACCTGGTCCAGGAAAGCGTTTCCAACTATATCGTGGAGCTTTTGCAAGAATTTATCTTTTCCCGGTAATAAGTTGGCTGGTTTTCTTGTTATTTGTTCCATTCCGAACTCAGCTTGTTCTAAACACTTGGCGGTGTCTCGTTCTTCGTAAATAGATTGAGTTGTCTGTATGAGGCGACGTGCGTCGGTTGCGTGTTGCAATTGCGTGTGCGTCAATTGCTCTTTCCGTGCTCGTGACAGGCGAGCACGAGCGGCTGCCTCTAACGCACGAGCAGCGTACAAAGGTCTACGCTCACGTAGAACAGCCTGATACATATTAAATAAACGATCAAGACTTACAAAGTTCACATTAGAAAAAGCTGAATCATAATGTGTTCCAGCCTCTCAGACGACGTGACAGGCTTTCGCAATTTAAATGATAATATCTGTCTGAAAAAATGGACTAGGCGAAAACACAGACAGCAAAAAAAATGTGCTAAATAATACTGGAATATAATACCCAGCTATCGTGTCATATTTTGCTCCAAAATTTACCGTTGTTATTCAGTGAAGCTTACAGCTATGCAAAGAATTTGTGAACAACGAATCAACTACAGGGCTAGATTTCAATCGGAACAAGTGCTATAAATTTCAATTTAGCTGGCCGTTTATAAAGAATGGCGGCGTGCAATGTGTACCTATGTTTTGTGGGTCAACGGGTCAGATGTTAATTTTATAAAGTTAAGTTAGAATAGTGCGAGCGTACTTGTCGTTTCTCCAAATCGGCGAGAGCTTTACTGGCCAATTCCTGCAGCTTTTGCGATCCTTGTTTATTGGCAGAGACCAATCGTTCGTCCTTACATAAGGCAGTTAAGAAATATTTGTCATGTGCCATTCGCTCCAAATATTTCGATGCCATTAAACGAGAGATTTGTTCGGCTCTCTGTTTTTCCGCGCGGGATATTTCTTGGACCTAGAATTACGGTTATTGCCAACATATTTTTTATTTCTCGTTGTAAACAAAGACGTATTCTGCACTTAAGTAAACGAGATATAGACGTTATTTACACGGAAGTAGTCAAATAAATCTTTAGGAATACATTATTACCAACACAATAATTTATTTCGAAAAAATTGTGTATTTTCGGTAGCTGCTGGCGTGATATAATAGTACTACTGAGTTGTATATTTCTCGACAGGCTTATATTATGTGTGTTCGCAGATTGTTCGCCTAATATAGTTGTCTTCAACTTTTTTAATATTTAATTTTAAACGCTAGAGTTTTCACGAAACTACACAACAATAACAACCACCGTTTATCATAATAAATATCAAGCATCAAAAACAACAAAGTAGTTTGTCGTGCTTTGGTCATTAAATTCATAGCCGCCAACTGTTATAAAATATGGGAAAAGTTCTGAACCTGTTGTTCTTTTTGCGGTTGCATACGTGTACGATGCACCAGGACTTTAGGAGCATCTTCGTCTTTGGACTCCCTTTTAATCTCCACGTTGCTTAGCAACGACACAGCTGTTTGCAACACTTTGCTCGCCGTCTTCCCAGCACATTCTCGCACCTAATAGCATTTGCAGTAAATTAGTGAGCGTTGTAACTTGATCTTAAATTGTGTCGTGTCGTGACCTAAATGATACAGAGGGTGCTTTAAGTTAGTTACGTAAACAGATGGACTGAGTAGAAGACGTTTGATACTGTAGAGGCTTTAACCAACATGGCTTTTATCCAACCTCCACATATGTTACACTTTTTGGCATAAAACTCTGTTTCATAAATAGAAGAATAGAAAAAAGTGTAGTCAGTCTTGATGTAAATATTTAAGTTTTATTTTAATTTTAAATTATTATTATTGTAATTTATATCAAATACGAGTTTATTCTCTAGTACCTTACAATCTCATAAAGAACCTACTTATTTGTGCTTAAAAAGCATATCTAAGGCGCTGACCAGACTATGGACAATTTGTCCGCGGGAAAATTTGGAATCGTATGGAAATCATTTCAGCATTTTGTCCTACTTGCGCGTTAGATTTCCAAACGATTTTAAATGGTTCTTTGTCTGCTCAGCGCCTAATTGTTTATTCAGCAGTAGACTCACACTTCCACTTACACAATATAAACCATCACGTGTGTAAATATTCCCCTAAAGAATAGGCAGAGGAGTTTTAATAATTATGTAGTACACACACTTCTCTCAACTTACGTTACAAGTCCTATATAATAGGGGACGAGCCTATTGCCATTAACCGGGCACAACTCCAGAGTTTCAAAAACCTTTGCCAAATTAAAGCAAAAAAAGAAATTTCTTATATTCATCTTCATACTTACTTATCTGCATTGAGGCAGATCATTACCGGCACTTCTGAATAGTCATAACACCGTCCCAAAAAAGTTTTAACCTGCTGGAAAGGCCTGGCAACTTGTTTTTTAGAGAAAATCTCCGTTGCTACGTTTTGGTGAGAAAACATTCCATTAGAAGATAGCTACGAAGATAGCTGAATAGCGTGAAAACTTGGTTATTTTTTCAGACGGCCCTAAGCGAGTCTCTTGGACGTATTACTGAAAAACAAATTGAAAGCGGGACGTCTCTAGATTATTTTATCAGACGATTTAAAATTGGTATTCGGAATGTTTTTACTAAACGGTCTGCTGATTTAAATTTTAGATTTCTAGACGCACTTGTTTTTAATGCTATCATAGGTTCTACTAGAAGGGCAAAATTAAAATACCATGCCTAATAATATTTATAAGACAATAATACCTATACGATATACTTAGTTCATATGACTGTAGTATGTACTGTATATTGCTTAATTGACCAAAAAATATCTTAAAACCCCGGATCTAATCTAATCATGAAAGCAAGCAAAGCATGATCTAATTATAGTATGTTTCAGACAACTTCGTTGAACAATTTAAATAGCTTGTATTACCGTTTCTTCAGCACATCTTGCGCACTCAGCGAAATCCGGTGGGAACTGCCTCATACGCTGTCCTCGATGCGCTAGGACCAAGGAACGTTCAAACGCGCATTTTTCGTATTCCGTTTGCGCCCGAATTTGTAAGGCCCTTGAATTTTTAGGTTCCAATGCTGGGAAGAAAATTGGATAGGTATTATTATTTGGATATGTTTATACTTTTTTTTTGCGGCGAAATTTACAAACTAATAGTCTTAAAATAATTAAACTGTACATGTATAGAAGAGGAGGAAGGAATCTTAAGACATACAAAAATTCGTCCGTATCGCTATCAACAGGAAAAGTATCCGAAAGGTATTCCAGATTCTATCCGCACTTTTAAAACTTTCAAGCTACCTATATGAAAATTTCACGACCGAGAAACATCTTTGCCTTAAAAAAATTAAGCGCGAACTTCATATAAACCTTTATGGGCCGTTATTTGCACTAACTGTTAATATAGGTATGTACCGGCTGCTTGCGCCGCGTCTGCCAGAGCGCCGCTGTAATGTGTTGATTTCGCGCGAACCAAACTTCGCCCGAGCAACGAGCGCACATCAGAAGGCTGTAAATAAAATATTATTATGTTCATTTTTAGCCGCTACCGGGTGGAGTGGGTTCGTACAATTTTATCGTCAAAAACATACTTAAATATGTATGTTTTATATGCGGATGAACGAACAAACGGACGGATATTAGGTGGGTTTAGTCTTCCGCTTTTGTGTGCTTGAATTTATGTGGGCTCCACATCTTCAAAACTTAAGGCGAGATTATGCATTTATGTTTTACGAGCGAATTGTTATTTGGTAAAATTGATTATACGGAAACACTGTATTCATTTAGAAACACGATGAAAAAGTATTAAAAAATATAAAAAACCTTTACATAGGTACTACGTATAATTATCTAATTGACACACACATTATACGCATAACCACAGTAGGTATACATTATTAGTGTCCAATTAAAAATAATTCCGGCTTTCAGACACTTATAAAAACAGGAAATATGTATCAATATGTTATAAGGTAGCAGGATGTAGAAGGATTCTTAGCGTAGTGTGAGACGCCCAGCTGAATGGACAGACAACCTCAAAAAGGTGGCTGCGACAGACTGGATGCGGAAGGTGGAGAACAGGGTGTTCTGGCACAGTATGGGAGAAGCCATGTCCATGTCCAGCAGTGAACTGCGGTTGGCTAATAAGTTGATTGATTGATTGATGTTTTAAGGCGATTTTACGGAAAAACCATGAACAACCAACAACCTACTGTTACCATTTCCAATAATATTATATATACGAGTAGTTACAAAAAGTACAAAGGTTAAAAAAATGTGTATGTATGAAATTATTATTTTTATTGTGCTATCTGCAGTGAATAACCTTTTAAAATAATCTGTATTTGACTTGTTGAACCATAAAAACTGCTAGAGAGCGGTGTTAATAAAATTAAATCAATACCAACTAATTTATTCAGTTATTTTATTGTATCAAGCTATTCAAAGAATGACCCTCCAACATTAGTGATGCCATGGGAACCGGATAGGTGGCAGCACCTGTCGTTGGCACAATAGACATAGCACGTCGAGTGTTTAACAATCAACGAACCTGATTGCTTCGTACTATTTGACGTCCATTAACTGTCTTTGTTTATTTCTCAAAGGACCCCTTTTATTGCAGTAATTGTATTTTGGATAAGATCAATTTATCATAAATCGTAAGTGTTTGTTGATTTTCTGCTTTTTTATTAGAAAGATAAGTTTTTATGGATAAACTACTTTGGGCATTATAATGTATGTATGCATAATGGAAAAAGTGTTTGTACCTAAATAAAATAAGCCGAATTTTATTCTTAGAAACGTATCAACCAAGTTACACCTCTGATTTCTTTCAAACGAGACGGTGGGACCGAGTGGAACGCGCTTGTAGTTCAAAACATATATTTGTTTGTTGTGTTTGTTAGCTTATTTGAAATCTAAGACGCTACACAGACACGTACGATACAGGAACGATACATACACGTGTTATTTCTACGCTAAAAATGTTTCTGTATCAATGAAATGTTCCGTGTGGTGCCGGGGTTCCGTGTGGTGCCGGACGTAAAGAATAGTACCATCCCATTTCTTCCCAGGGGTATCGTAAAAGGCGACTAAGGGAATTATTAGGGATGGGTAGCAGCGTTCTCTATGCATTTTAACACCATAGTGCGATTTTCAACCCACCTGCCAAGCGTGGCGATTATGGCAAACTCCCCCATTTGGGGGAGGCCTATGCCCAGCAGTGGACTTTTTTCGGCTGAAGTGATGATGATATAGAAATACTGAGACGTAAGTTGGCTTATTTTGAACCTTACACACGTACGATACAGGAACGATAAATACACGTGTTAGCTCTACATTCCAATAGATCATGTTTCTCGGAATCAATGAAACTAAATACGTTTGCATAACCTCAAGTAGCTTTATCCATACGAAACCGCAATCTAGTCACGCAGAAATAAAATATAAACGATGGAATCGCGCGTCCAAAGTTTGAGTTAGAACTTGGAGTTATCCAAGCAAATATTATCAACGGATTGGTGCCTCTAATCACATGTTTACTGGTTGGTTGGTCCAGTTTTTTTGTTTTTAACTCACATTCCATCGAAGAGCTTCATTGTATGCTTGTGTGGAATTCTCGAAGAGTTCCAAGCGTTGTAAGTAATTGCTGGAAAAACAAGTCAGTTAGAAATGTTAGAATAGCATAGTGATTGTTGAGATTGGGTTGAAGTTTAGGAAACAACAACCGTGAGTATATGTATGGGGAACAGGGATTGTTTATTTCTTGGTTAGATATATTTTTTATCATACAAATTTATAATAAATAGCCAAATGACAATAGAGAAGTAAGCAAAACAAATATATTTATTAATAGAATCCAAGTCATATGCAGGAGTTTTTGATGACAAATCGATTGCAAAATAAAATAAAATAAATAAATATATTTAATATAATATGGAATATAGAAATCAAATATAAGTAAATATATATATATACATAATTATATACACAATTAAACATATCTAATAATTTATAATAATATTGATAATAATATTGATTGCTTGAATTGCTGTGCCCGACAGGGTCCATATTGGTCTTTTACTTTGTTATACCAATATATAATATATATGGAACGCAATAAAGAATTGAGTATTGAGTATTTAATGAGGAATTTAGCAAATAAATAGTGCGCTGAAGATATCGGATATCTGATCTCCTATTTTGTGTGTGCGTTTCCAGAGCACGCTGATTCCCATGATTAACTATCTAAGTATAAGCTAAATAAATATTTGCTCAGTAAGCATCATTTCTACCCAACTACTGCGACGCAAAAAGGAGGGTTATGATTTTGACCGGTATGTATGTATGTAACTATGTACATATAACCGGTGTCACACGTAATCTGTTGGATTTATGACACGTGAGACTCCAGATTTTTTATTTGTCTGTGTGTGATGTCTTGTTTATACCTTTTTAGATGACTTATTTGTCGTAGTTGGGTTTTAGTTAGGTAATAGGTAATAGGTAATACGGGCTGGTATCCGCAACTCCACGTCTAAGCGCGTATTTTGCGTACGGGTGGGAAAATCGGTTATTCGATCCACCCCAGCTCCTCAAAGAAGGCCAGCAACGCCTTGGTGTCACTGACAATCTCACGTAGGGTACCTGGGTTACCGAAGTACTTTGCCCTGTATGCGTCGACCGCCGGGCAGTATAACAGCACATGAGCTGCTGTCTCGTCGTCCTCCATGCAGGCTCTGCACAGCGGACTGTCTGTGACTCCTATTACAAAGAGGTGTTTATTAAATGACCCATGGCCAGTTACAGCTGCTGTGACTGTACGCAGCTGTTGTTTCGTTAGTCGGAGAACCTTTTTCGTGAGCCGGCCATCAATTGTAGGGAGTGCCTCCTTAGCCTGCCTGCACTCTCCGTGATCCAACCATAGTTTGTGATGTTGGTCCCTGGTTCGTTTCCTTACCAGAGTGCGTAAGTACCCGAAGGGGAGTGGCGCAATGGGTTCGGGGCCCACTGGTGCCATGCTCGACCCCCTTCTGGCAAGTTCGTCGGCTGCGTCATTGCCCCGCGAACCGCTGTGTCCTTTAATCCATTGAATGGTAATGTTATTGAGGCTACCCACCTGGTTAAGGCGCTGGTGGCACTCGTATATCAGCCCAGAGTCAATAGTGTGGCTGTTTAGCGCTTGCAGAACAGCCATGCTGTCTGAGAGTATACGTATCGAGTGGTCCTTAACTTCCCTGGCCATTATGGCTAACGCGGCAAGAGATATGCCCATGCATTCGGCCTGGAACACTGTGTTATGGACTCCCAATAATGTGGCTATGTGTATGTTGAAGTCTTCCGAAAAGATTCCAGCACCTGTGCCACTAGCTGTTTTGGATCCATCCGTGAAGATTCGTAGCTCTGCGGGGCGCAAACCCTCGCATCGGCAATCCTCGTGAAGTTGGATCCTGTATTTTTTATCGAAGATAAATTGTTTGGGTACCCGGTCATTTATGGCTTTCGTAATAGGGAACTCAGTATTGAGTCCCTCAAGCAGCGCGGTGTGTTGTGTTTCTCTCTTACCCCAGAGATTAATTGCATTAAGACGCACCGCCGCCATTGTCGCTTCCTGCTGTATAAACAGGTGGAGCGGGGTTAGACCCAGCATGGCTTCGATTGCTGCAGTCGGAGTAGTCCTCATGCAGCCAGTGGTCGCAACGCAGGCCAGTCTCTGCAGGCGTTGTAGTTTGTTGCAAGTTGTAACCAGCATCGTGCGGGGCCACCAGACCACGGCCCCGTAAGCGACCATGGGGCGGATCACAGCTGCGTACAGCCACAGTATGATTTTGGGGGATAGGCCCCACTTCTTACCTATCATTTTCCTGCATTGCCAGAAGGTGATGCAGGCCCTGTTTAGCTTGTTGTCAACATGACTGCTCCAGTTCAACTTAGCGTCTAGAATGACTCCAAGGTACTTGACCTCGTTGGCCAACTGAAGTTCTGTATCGAACAGTTTGGGTAGGCGGAAGGGGCCTAATCCTCGTTTTTGGGTAAACATGACTAGTTCAGTTTTAGTGGGGTTCACTGATAGTTCAAATTCCCTGCACCAACTTTCTACGATACGAAGTGCTTGTTGCGTGAGGTTACAGATCGTTCCCGTCACCTTCCCTGATACAAGGATTGCGAGGTCATCTGCATAACCTATCGTGTAATAGCGGTTGGCGTTGAGTTTAGTGATGAGGTCATTAATCACCAGATTCCACTTGGGTTTTAGTTATAAAACTTTTATTTTTATTAAATAATACATCTATGATAAGTATAAGACTCCTCCGTGCCTCCGACAGCACGTTAAGCCGTTGGTCCCGGCTGTCATTCGTGGATCTTTGACAGTCGTTACGGGTCGTCAGAAGCCCTAAAGTCTGACAACCAGTCTTACCAAGGGATATCATATAACCCGGTAACTGGGTTGTGGAGATCAGATAGGCAGTCGCTCCATGTAAAATACTGGTATTCAGCTGCAGCTGGTTAGACTGGAAGCCGACCCCAACATAGTTGGGAAAAAGCTAGGGAGAAGGGAGATGGGTAAGTATAAAACGAACCATTAACTTAAACTCGCTTTCTCATTCTGTTCATTAAACGTAATGAATGTCATTAAGTCTTTTGACGAAAACTATAATGTTACTTGAAAATATGTAATTGAATATTAATACAAAGCTTCACATAATTAGCTATAAACTTAGCTCATAAAAGCCACGCTGCGGTTTTATAAACTTTCAGCACATCATAATTCCGAGCCAAATTCTGGTTAAAACAGTAATTTGGCACTAGTTCTAATCCTGTTGATGCGATTAGAGATTATACGTATGGTGGTTCTGAACAGCATAAGTAACTATGTCAATTCTGCTCAAACCACAGGACATTAACGAATGAGCATGAGGTTAGGGCTGTGCAGAGTCCTTATTATTTAGACCTCTGCATTTCCAGTATGACCAGTACAACCACAAAGCTGTATAGGTCACCCACAACCGACGTGTAGCAAGCGCAATAAGTCATAAAAAGAAAATACATTTGGAACCTTTTTTTAATTAACTTGGTACTAAATGAAGAAATCAATCATTGTCGGGGCAATATAACCTGAATTGGCAGGTGAAGGCTCTAGTGGCCCTCCGTTATACGGGATACAGGGACAGATAATAGGGTCGATCAATGGCACTCTATGATTCCATTTTATGAGGGACCTGATCACTCTATCGTGGACCGTTCAAGTTGAGCCTCTGTTTCTACACGACTGAACAAAAATACGTTTTATGAACTGGATGTATCTTGTAACATATCTTTTGAGAATGAATGATTCACAGAATGATGCTCAAACGAGCTATAATACTTATCCTTACATATTATAAAACAAAGTCCCCCGCCGCGTCTGTCTGACTGATCAACTACCGACTGACTCAAAAACTACCGATTGGATTTTCAAACGGTTTTCACCAATGGACGGAGTGATTCATGCGAAAGGTTTTTGTGTATAATTTATTAAGGTTTTGTGGAAATTGGCAAGAAATATGACGATTACTGTCGAAGATGTCGGAAAAAATCACATCGACTTGGAGCTTTACTGGCATGCGCCACGTAAGCCGTACGAGATACATCATATTTATGTACTACAGAATAGTAGACTTTAAAAAGTTTAACAAAAAATCAGGAATAGCATATGTCTATTTTCTAAGGATGACCTACACTAACCATTTTTATCGTTCCGAATATGATAAAAATTTAATTCTTATTTACGAAACTATTTTGACTGGCACTTTATTTATCCTTATCCAATAAAATATGTTATTTAAATTGGGCACTTAATTTATATTAAAATATGCCTTGACATCATATCATTAAAATTAATACTTTAAAGATATCACAGATTCTAAATTACGACAACGCGGGCGCAGCGGTATCCCATTCAATAACTTTCCCTCAACTATTAGGTATCTAATCCCGGTATTACGTACCCGTGGGATATTTTCCGACACCAACGCGGGGGAAGCCGCGGGCAAAAGCTAGTAAAAAATAAAGGAAGTTTTGTTGCAAAGTATTTTATCACAAACAGCTGCTGTTTAATATTATAGCATCGCGTTATATTGCCGCTCACCTGAAATAAACAACGGTACCGAATAGACAATTTGTCACTACATTCCAAAGTGTGAAACTTCAGCTTTGTTTGTTTAACATACCCTCTTTCTCGGAACACGTTCACCGCGTTACATATGGGTCTCTCTTCCGCCTCTAATTTCGTCTTCATGCTTCTAAGATTTCCCTTTGTCTGTTCCAAGATACATACCCTCGCACGTCATAACTACACTGACTGTTTTTCGTCGCAATGTTACGAATTCACGAATAAATCTAGGTGACCTCGATTCCCTCAAGTATATAAAATTTGGGGTTGGCGACGACGATTCCGAATTATTATATTCATGGAATTAAAATTTAGTATCAGTTATTATCTTTACGACAAAATTTATGAGAGATAAAAATGATGTTAAATCCAAATGGTTTCTGGAATCCGTATCAGAATAAAATATTAATTTTGAATACTTAAAAGGAAACTTCACTTCCAGCCAGCAATAACTTGGTATTATGTAAACGTGCTGATCTACTAACCCTCGGTTTCTAAAAGCTTCATTAAGTTTCTGATCAATAAATCTCCTCATATCGTATGTTAGCAAAGTTATTTATTGACCTAAAATATAAACTTCCGTAACACCGAAAAAACAAGTTCTTTTTATTTTATAACCATAATTTATTTTTATAATTTTATAATAATTTTATGTTAAACCTGCAATAGAAATACTAAATCTGTGAAAATGTAAACTGTCTAACTATTACGGTTCATGAGATACAGCCCGCTGACAGACGAACAGACAGACGGACAGCGGATTCTTAGTAATAGGGTTTCGTTACGGGTTCGGAACCCTAAAAGCAAATCGAATCATTAGACTTCAGTTTGAATTTGCAGATTAAATTGAAAAGAATTCAATTATTGCGTTACTGCAACTGTAAGTTAGTTAGTTTTTAATTATTTGCATAAAAATAAAACTGCAAATACACATGGAAGAATCTTTCGCTTAGAATAATAAATCAACTCAGATAGATGTTTCTTTTAGAATTCCTATATTTATTACAAAAGAGGTGCAGATAAGAAAGTGCCAGTAACAATGGTAAATGAACAAACATCAATCTGTAACGTTTGTCTGAAAACGAACCGTTCAGAGACAAATGTAAAGTTTTTATTGTTATTCATCCGTCGTAAAATATCTATGGAAAAATCTTTTTGGCCATTTTCTTGTCTTAGAAGACGAAAACTACGGGAAGTATTAAGAGTCTTTCGCTAAGAACTTTAAACTTGCAACTCTGATTCCGGAACTTAGTTTACGAGAAGATTTTAATGTTTGTAAAGCTGGACTTGTTTTTCGCAGACATTTTCGTACTACGAGTATATGCGTTGATGAAATATCTCTTCGAATTTGAATGTGACTGGTATACGTCGTGTAGGTTAAACTTTTGTTTTTACCGTAGTGGGAAAACTAGATAGGATAAAACAACGACCAGTGTCGTCGTTGTGCAGCTTTGCCTTCACCTTTATGGAAATATTAAGTTACCTACATTGTTTTGTTCTACAGGTCTTTGACGTTTAATTGTACGAGTACATTTTGATCAATATTTTTGTATCGTGTACAAAATCACAATTGTTGAAACATTTTCTTTGATTGTATTTACGAAAAGACTATAGGAAAATATTTTTTTCTTTCACCCCGCTATAATATGGTCATCAAAAGACAGCCCCTCATCCTCTGGTCCTCACTAACTAGAATTTTATATTTTCAAGACCATAAATTTTAGCAAATCAAAAGCCCTTCTTTATAATATTGGCAACGCGTCACAAAATTTTACAGCATATAATATGTCTTGGGCCATTTAATACTCCATGGGTCGCATACAATGTCCATCGTTTACCTTTTATAACTTATTGGACATAAAGAATAATATTGAAAAGACCTAAAAACATATGGAAGATCTTTCTTTATGACTAGTACTTATGGGATTCGATCGCGGTCCACAGTATCGGGCTTTAGGCTTTGAATTGATAGGAGAACGTGGTTCCTTTGAAATATCAACGAAGGTCTACACTCTACACTACCATGATAAAGAAAAGATTCTAAGAAAAATATGGTAGAAGCGGTTGCTACGCGGGTGCTACGGCGTAGCAGAATAGCTACGATTTCGTAGTCGAAAGCTTACGAATTAATAACATATTATTTTATCGTACATTATTGTTTTCTTTGATACCTTTATAGTTTTGTAAAGTTAAACTCAATATTATGTTTTTGTCGAAAGAGTAACATTACGTATCTACCTAGGTATTCTGGATGATGAATGGATGACCACATTACGGTTATCTACTTATTTTATCCAAAACGCTACGTAATGACATACTGTTAGTAAACTCAAACTCAAAGCATTTATTTCAAATAAACCAATTACAGGTACTTTTGAATTGTCAAGGGGTCGGTCAGTCAGAAAGATGAAGCTAATTTCCCATTTTAAAGCGTAGTAGGTTCCTATGGAGAAGAACGGGCAAGAAACTCCACGGACACTCTTTTAAATCAGAATATTTAAAAAAAATATCAGTTACATCATTCATGTTGTAATTATACATGTGAGAACAATGTAGAAAGACGTGCACGTTAAAAGCGTCCGTAATAAAAATATATAAAAAAAGACAAATAAATTCAAATAAGCCGTGGTACTTACCTATCTAGGACTTTCTTTGATCATGTAGAAAAGTCAGAACATCGAGCGATCGTCGCGCTCCTGTAAAGTTGTCGGTTCTACGAGTACGTCACACTGCTATGAAATTACGAAACATGAAAAGTCACTCTGTATAAGTTCCGTTGCACTTAAAGCCGATGTGAATGTGTGTATGTTGAGTTTTTATTACTGACGCAAGTTGAAATATGTTATAATACTTCATATTCATGTTTTAAGCAGCGTAGAAATATAATTTTACCTACTTTATGCTTCAGCATTGAATGAAATCAGACAATTGTGCGTTTTGCATATTATTACAATAACATAAAATTATAATGACACAACTAGCACTTAGCACCTAGAATCAATTGTATTTTCTTGTAAATTTTTACGATCAAAAGTGCCTTTTAATGACCTACTTGAAATCAATGATTTGACTTTGACTTTGAACATTGTTCTGAATTAGATTTGAGCCCATCATCAACTGCTCTTAGCATAGGATCCGCAGACAAATTACCTACACCCATCTGTACTGGATGAAAAGTATTTTAAATCTAATTTAGTGTGTGGCGTCATCTACAATCGCCACATGCGAACTACGCATCAAAGACCTGACGTCACACAACTTCCTGACTTCACACAAATCCTGCATCGCGCAATTAGAGTTTACCGCGCGATGGACATATATACAATCTCCCAACTTCAACCTCTGGGCACCAACCAAGACCGACGCCCTCGTTGCTAGACCGGCCTTTGTGGGCCTTTCCTAGGGAACTAGGGATCTCACCCGGCAGGGGCCTGGTCGTACGGGCGCCGTGAAGCACTTAGGGCGCTCCTACAGATACACCCCAGAAACACACCCCAGCTGAGGGGAGGCAAGCTGCCCCCCTCTTGCGAATAGGTGTGCATTAAAGCACTCCCACCTCCTCCTAGGAGGGGGAGAGGAACCCGATAACGGGCCCCCGATTTTGTGGGCCGAGAGAACAATCCCTCGGGCAAGGGGCCAATAAAGCCCCAAAACCGATACTTCACGGAGCGCGGAGTCGACTAGGCGACGAACCTCTGGGCAGTTGCCCGCCAGACACGACACCCGTCTGGTCGGAGGATCCTCCCTTTTCTTTGGTGGATGAGTGAACTTTACACCCTGGTCATCATGCCCCTAAAAGTATGTTAGAAACTATATCGCGAGTGGGTCGGCTAAAAAAATCTTGGCCAGACTGTGATTAATTCAAAATTCAAAATAAACTTTTTTTTAAACGTTGCATATTGAAATAGCATTTCAAGGAGATCCTTTGCTACTTACTCGGCGTTTGCAATTTTTTTGTCAATTTTGACTTACTGACCTAAATAGATGACTACTTGGCCACCTAAGTTTAGGAATGTTCTTGACATCCAATAGCCTTAAGTGATATATCAATGTATAGTGCTTTTTAAGAGAAACATTTGTTACTAAAATTAATTAATCGTTAAACGAATAAGTGCAATTTTTAATTAATGTCTGGCCAGGATTTTTTTTGCCAAGCCACTCCGGATATATTTTTTAACATACTAAATTTGATATAAAATACTTTTCATTCAATATAGAGATAGGTGTAGGTCGTTACTCTGTGGAACATAGACCATCTATACAGTTCACATAACTCGACAAAATGTAAGGAACAGCTGATTTATTTTAAGCGATTTCAGGTTCGGTCCTATTACAAAGGTTGTTAATCACCTTGTAGAATAATTATATAAATTCATTAATAGAACTCTCGTCGAAAATATGGCTATTTCATGAAAACATCACGTTTCTTGGCTTTAGTAATATATAAGCACTGCCAAAATGTACTTAAGTATTTTGCGTCGAAATACTTTAAGTAAATAATTTAATTTGAAATTGTGTTAACGCAAAGCCACTCTTAGCTAGGATCTCAGGCAACTTCGATACTTTGTCGTTCTTTATTTTAAAGGATTATCCCCAATGAATACTAAAAAGTTTTGAGTAGATGTAAGCACGTATTTTTCATAGTAAAAGTTTTAAATGTCGGTCTCCAAGTACTTTACCTATTGTTTTTAATGCTAGAAGAAGTTTGTATACTGAAGACATGCTTAAAAAAATTACAAAATAGACTGAAGTAACATAATAATTATTGTTTGTTATTCGATAAATGAGTACTTTAGTACCACCAAACTAACTTAGAACGAATAGGGATGATGACTAAACATTTTTTTTAGTTCGTCTTTGAGATTATAAAAAAATATTGGATACGTATTTTTTCCTTTTTTTGTGTAATCTAAAGATTACGGCGATACATTGAGGTAAAATGTGCTATGAAGTCACGAGTGTGTAGATTTTATACATACTAGTGACGTAGTGACCCCCACTCTCCAACATAAAATGCGTTATATCTAAGTATTTTTTTACTAACTAGAACGTATTATAAATGTATGTAATGTGGTATGTATTATAAAGCAAAAAATACGTATCTAATATTTTTTTATCATCTGACTGACGGACTAATTAGAATTTCAGTTTTTTTACCCAGGCATCATCCCTATTATACTAGATGTTTATTCTCAAACAAGATATTTTCATAACTTATCAGTCGGTCTTAAAATAAACAATAAAATTAAATCAGATCTATAACAATTGTAAAAGAACTAAATACTAAGTTGGGACCCTTATCCAGACTTTAAATTAGAATACTACTGACAAATAGACACGAATAACCTACATTTACTTATTTACATACAATGTTCCTAAAACACTATGAACAAAACACTCCCAAACTAGATATTTGATGGATGACCACCGTACGCCGCATTACTTCAAACCGACTTAACATTCACTGATTCAAATAGAATTTGGGGAATCAAGCAAGAGACGTGGATCTATTTTCCATGTGAAACTCGTTCGAGTGAAAATAGTGACGTAAATAGAATGGACAAATGGTCTGGTGATTTTTAGATCAATCATTTTAAGTCTGATGGCATGTTCTTGGCTTTGATAAAGTATCTCGTATGAGGTGTAGCTATTACCCCTTTAATAAACACTAGATGGAGTCTTCGTAAAATTCGATACAAAACGTTAATAATTTTTCTTTAATTTACATACTTAGCTGCCACAACGAAACTAATTTACTGCACACGTAATAAATGCACACGGTGATACTTGTTAGGCTAACTGTATGCTGAGACGCAGGTGACACAGCACAGTACAGATTTTGGCCGCGAGTGCATGCTGCGACGCAGCTACACAGACACATTCGCGTCCTAGATAGTACAAAAAATCTGTATTCGAAACAAAATTATGAATCAGTAGTAAAAAGCAAGTGATGATCTGCACGCGTCGCGCAGAAATCTATGCCGTCTCTACAACGAGATGCAGAGCAGGACAAACACATGTCTGCGTCGCACGATGCACGGTCATGCATTACACAATCTGCTCTGCCCTGCGCTGCGTGGACCTGCGTCACGTGCATCTCAGGATACGCCTTACCCTTTTTCTCAGACTGTAGATGAATACTTGTGGACTACTTGAAAATTGCACGCAGACAACGCTTGAGCGGCCCGCCGTCAGGTGGTGGAAGTGAAGGCATGAAGCCTTTTCCAATTTAATAAAATGCTTTCGATAACAGTCGGGGAAATCGATCGTTTATCAAATTGACATATCACGTCTATTTGCCGTGTTATAGTCGTTTCATACAACTGTCTCAGAATAGCAGTTGTGATTTGAATATATGGACAATTTATGTTGTAAGGTACTCACTTTGATAAATAAAAAATGTATCTGACTTTACTTAAAAACTCCATGAATTCAAATATTTTCTAGCTTTAAATATGCTGAAATGGACTTTATCTGCTCTCATAACGTAATATTCGATTTATAAACTTAAAAACGAGTTTATATTGACATGCTTTATAAACAAAATACCGTTAATAGAACACTTTTACACAAAATAATGCTGTAAAACGATTTTTTTTCTATTACGATACAGGGCAAATCCAAGAAGTTAATATCACCAAGGAGTTTCCACGAACTTTTGTGTGGATTGTAAGCGGGGGACAGCAGCACCGCTCTAGCGCATGCGCGGTGATGTGCTGGGTGCAGGCGCTATTCATTATTATGTTTTGTTGTACTGAATTTCGTGGGATTTTTATTCTTGATCTTTAACTTTGATCTTTTATTTAGTAGGTTCAATCCCAATGTATGAGAGTAGATAATAGTAGATTATACAACAAGTGAAAAAAAAAGGGAATTTAATTCGAGGGACTAAGTTGGATCCCGAGAGCAGCGAAGGATTCAAGAGTAGAATCCCGAGCATAGCGAGGGATTCTAGATTTGAATCCTGAGCGGAGCGAGGGATACAAGGACCGAGATAAATTATTTTTTTCACGAGTTGTGTACTCTACTTTTTACCATTGACTGCGAGAAAATAAATAGTAGTATAGTATTTATATTTATCTGTCCTAGTTGTAGTATTTATACACAATTTTTGCCTCGTTGGTGTAGTGGTCGCAAGCGCTACTGCTGAGCAAGAGGTCCTGGGTTCGATTCCCAGGTCGGGCAAAGTATTAATGGGTTTTTCCAACAGGAATTTCTCAATAGCAACCTGGAGTCTAGAATTGTGTCCGATTGATGACAATAGGCTCAACCCCTATTACATGGGACTTAAAAACATAACTGGCGAAATGTGGGTGAACTAAAGGTACACCTCTGCCCAACCCTTCGGAGAAACAAGGCGTGATGTTATGTTATTTATATCACATTTTTGGCGGTAACAAATTTTCTACCATAATTGCTGCTTCAGAACGAAATCATTTCGAAGTCAGTGGTATTCAGTGTCTCATTTTCCAATAAGTCTTTATTGCAGACCACAAGATCCATAAAAAACACGATGATTTTATATAAATTAAAATTAAAAGAACCACGATAACAGATTCAAAAGAACCGTAGCGGGATATTTAAAAAAAAAATCGTATACCTTCTAAGGAATAGCTCCATCTAGCCAGCCAGTACGTACTTTCAGTACGCTTCATTTATTTTAGTACATAGTTCGTGCTTGTTCCAAATTCAAAATGTTGTTATTCTCTTGTGAGTAAAAGACAGTTTTATTCACTGTTATCGATGAATAAAATGCCCTTTTTCGAGTGACAATGGTAAAAAGTAATGTATGAAACTGTACATAACTAGGTATTAAAACACTCGTGTGGCACACTCGTATTATAATACCCCTAATTATGTAACTGTTTCATAAACTACTAATAACTTCTCTCCAAGATTATAATCTTCTTGATTTTCTTCCATATGATGATGCTGACTTTAGCTACTGTTTTATGTTATAAACTACGCTGTTATGATCAAAAGCCTTGCTATAATATACTCAAATATAGGTGGAGACACTAGCTGGATGCAAGAAAGTTTCACAAGAAGAGCTCCGACGTCCATATTAATGTATTTAACCAACACACGTTCGACGACAGAGTAAATTATAATGAAGCTTGCTTCAAGCGAAACTCCCTAATTTATGTAGCTACGTCAGTAAAATAAGAAAATGTAGTGTAATTTTCCTGTTTGGTTCATTATTTATAATTCTTATTAGAATTAGCGTAGAGTTCCTTGTAAATATATTTGTCCTGAGAAAGACAATTTTTATTGTCAAACAGCATTATAAGCCGGTTTTTAAGGTACTTACAGCGCTACAAGGTTCTTTTGGTGCGTGGCTAAAATCGGAACTAATGCCACCATATTGTTTTTTCAAGACATTTCCATGGAATTAGTATGTGCATTTCACCAACGTTCGTCAAACGCCAAAGAAGCAATGAACCATCGCGGACACTGGCGGTGGACCACTTGAAAAAAAATTGACAAAACAAACTGGTTGCTAATTTAATTGTATTTAGATTAAAAAAAATTATGACATTTATCTTACATTCTGTGATTACTTCCTCACACACTGACTTATTATTTGTAAAATTTTAGGAAAATCGTCTACTTTTACTATATTTGTAAATATGTGAGCACCATGTATCTATCACATAATGTAATTAATTTATCTGTCGTTGTTACATTTTTTTTTTTCAATTGTGTTATACAAATTTTTTGTAGGTGCGTCGTCTTCACATATAATTAGGTATATAACTAATGTACCTATACAAAATATTGTAAAACATTTTAAAAGAGTAACGGTGGAGTTTCTTGCTCATTCTTCTCCATGCGAAAACTACCTTTTGGAAGGGGCGACTAGAATATTTTTTTTTTTTTTTTTTTGTAAATTTGACTGTCTAAAGTGCCTTACAAGGGCCTATTTGAAATAAATGATTTGACTTTGACTTCAACCTTATTACTAAGGGCATAAAGGTGAAAAGTGGTTTACCGTAAATGTCCGCGGTTGTGCCTATACAGGCAACACAACTTTTGGTAGGGTTGGCAACTCAATTGGCAAACTGCGTATTAGGAAATGATTTAGACGTCCCATCGTCCTTTTTGCCAACATTCGATTCGATGAAAAATCTTCAATTCATCACTTAAAGCTGAAGCCCTAGAGCTTCAGCTCCAGATCATATTAATTTATTTAAAAAGGTAACATTACTTTTATAATTAGTCTTCTAGTGCCCCAGTTCCGGGAAAGCAAACGCTAATGGAAGTTATTTTGTGTTCAGAGTTCTGTTGAATTCCAAAGAAAGATACGCTTTGCGATCGTAACAGAATAATTAATTAAATTTATTTCTTATTTAAATACCGAAATAACGTTAAGTAACATTTGAATTTGAAATGAAACGTAAAACCATTTCCAAGCAATTAGAGACTTGAAATTACGTAAACGATTCATTTGGAACGATAAACATAGAGAAGTATATCCAGGTAAAGTTGTAAGTGGTTTCAAAAAATAAATTGCAATACCTACTTTCATTTAAGTTTACGGGTAAAGTCGAACGTTTGCCAAGTTTCCTTGTTAAGCGGAAAGAATTAAGTTCTGAATTCCCAAGAGAAGGAAGCATGGTGTGGTACAAGATGAAGATTGTTGATTAGGACGCGCCCTTTTGACCTTCATTCTTTGATAAAGGCAGCATAATGAGCGCCTTGGGTAGAAAACGATCCTCTCGCAAGTCACACACTTACGTATATAATTTATGTTATACTACATAAATAAAAAACTTACCTTTTCAAAGTCTTACGTTTGTTTTTATTCCTACTCAATACATCAAAAGTCTGTGCCCGTTTTATTGAATTCTGTATCTCAGCCAAGTCTTATCTTTACTTTGAAGTTTGATAAAATCGTATTTGAATATAAAGTAGACCAAATTTAATGACGGAGAATTTTTGCACTTCGAAAATTTGAAAAGAATTCGATATTACAACGCAGCGAATTTTTATTACTAAGTTACTTCATTATTGAAACAAAATTGTGTTGGTTTAATAAAATATTATTTTACGTAACCAAACGATATTATAATTTTCAATCATCAATTATGAAAGGTTTTTACGAGTATTGTGTTGTGATAAACTGTATTTTCCAACTGTGGAAAACGTCTTGAAACATCACACTATACTTGTAAAGAACCTAGTTTTAAAATCAAGTTTATTAAGAACCTCTCTATTTCTGCAAGTTAATAAAAGAAAAATCTTTTGTTAAGTTTATAAAGCGTGTTTCTTACTTGGGAATCTTGGAACACAATGAATAGAATAGTTTTTTTGAAGTTATTTTCCTTTACTTAATGTTATGCAAACTTTTAGAGACAAGATTCGTTCGAGCTTTGGCTTGTGTCCAAAACTGCCTTCATTCCATCTTCTTACTTGGTTTGCAAGACAAACTAACAATTAACTTGTCACATAAACTACAATGATTATGTAACCGACGGCTATTATTTGTATAGAATGTTATAGGCTTAGTTAACGAACCATAAGGTACCTCACCTTTGACCTACGTATACCTACGCTCAATGAAACTCAAAGGTTAAAGGTCTTAAGCTTTTTGGAGACCCCGATATCTAAATAAACTTGGAGCAATAATAAAATACTGATGACATTTATAGGTAAGCTGATATGATCCGTTGTATCGCGATTTATCCGTGAAAATTCTTCCAAATCGTGAGTGGATTTTGTTATATAAATAAAAAGTTCAAGATTCCATCAACACGATCCCCGTCCTTAATACAAAAGGTATTGAACGGTTTGTTCTCGTTCCAATCTGATTCGAAAGAAAAGAAACAGCTGCACTATTTGTTCCATCATTTGGTATTACACATTAGACTTCAGACAATGTTAGGTCCAGGAAAGACCAATCGTTTCTCACGCGCGGTACATTTAACCATAATACTTCTACCATCTTGGAATAGGCTCACTCACATTAATGTGGCTTTAGCTTACCGCAGCGATAACATATTACCCATTTTGAGGTATTTTGTTATGTATACATTTTCGCATGGTAACTTTCCAGGACAGAACGCACCTGGGTTTTGTTTGCTATGTATGGTAGATAGGATAAACAATTGTCTTCAAGTTTAGGATCAACTTTGTATTTGTGTTTTGTTTCTTACGTCACATTAGGTTTTGTGGAAGGTTTCACAGATATCTAGGATATTGGTGTTGATTGGAACTTTTGTTTGTTTTTACGAACTTTGAGAAGAGTGACTTCTATACTAACATAGGATAGAAAACTATACTTTATGAACTAGTACATATTTGTTTCGATTTTTTAATAAAATGTTATTTATGATCAGCCTTCGTATGCTTCGAATGGAAAAGCACCACCTCAGAATTTCTTAGAAGTCCGATAAACGCGAGTAATTTCATCATAATTTATTCATTTATTTGTGCTTTATCCATATAATCATATAGCACGAATCATAAATTATTGACCACCAAATATTCTACTTTAATAATAATACCAGCCTGTTACTGTCCCACTGCAGGGCAAAGGCCTCTTCTCACAAAGAGAAGGCACGAACATTGATCACCACGCTTGCTCAAGACGGGTTGGTGATTTCAGACTTATATTAACTATAAGTCCAGGTTTCCTCACGATGTTTTCCTTCACCGATGTCAGTAATGTCCAAGATAAACTCAGAAAGTACATATGAATTGAAAAAGTCACATTGGTACTTGCCTGGATTTGAACCCACAACCTCGTGCATGAGAGGCGAGGCCTTAACCACTGGGCCATCACGACATCTCTACGAATATTCTACTGCAACACAAAATTACGAGTATTATATCTGGCATTTATTCTACGAATCTGAACCACCCAGAAAGAAAAAAAATATAAATAAATAGAATCAGTTCCACAATACTTATATATAGCTGAAAAAAAAAAAAAACACGCCAATTAGGCCGCGCTATTAATTTTACCGTTTTCCCGCTCCGTTATCTATTGAGTTACGATCAATTTATCTCACCGGTAAATTCAAACTGATATTGCTTTGTAGATTTATTAAGTGCTTAACGCGAGGGGACTCCCATGGAATACTGAATATTGATAAGGATACCATTTAGAGAACATTTTTTGAATCATCATTTTGATATTGACTTATTTTTAACCGAGTTCCAAAAAGGAGGAGGTTATTATGTTCGTCGCGTATGTAAGTTTTTATTTTTTTTAAATAAATGTCCGCCTATTTCTCCGTCAATTGTGGACCGATTTTGAAAATATTTTTTTGTTTGGTAGGGTATGGGTCCCATATAAAATCCCAAATACCCTCCCAAATTGATCCCATATAAATTTTATTAACTTTGCTTGGGTAGTTTTTAAGTAAGCTTCAATAATACGTATTTTTCCCACTTTGAATATTTGGATGATATCTACCTGTCACTGTAATTTCCATAGCAGGTAGTGGTATTCGAATTTGTGTGGGGTAGGTACCACAACTAAAAAGTGAAAAATATAAACATTAAAACAACAAAAAAATAACCGGCTTCGAAAAAAAACCACCCGACTTCCGAAATTAAAGTTATTTTTCACTTTGTAGTGTAAGTGAAAAATAACTTTAATTTCGGAAGTCGGTGGCAAAAAACCAACATTCAAAAACAAAGACACCGACTTCCGAAATTAAAATTAGTTTTCACTTAGTAGTGTTTTTTTTTTCGAAGTCGGTTGTTTCTTTTTTGTAAAAAGTTTTTTATAGTAGGTACGGTACTCTTATAGGGGATGACAGAAGGGGCAAATAAGGAGTTATATGGATTATGTAAAGTTGAAGTAAATATACAGCAATATTATTTTATACAGCAACACTTATACAACTAGAGCGCCTAGGGACATGATCTGCCTTTACAATCAAACAGAAAACTTACCTTTGACAAAACCTAACATTGTACTTACTTCCAATGCTAAAATAAAGAACAAGGAGAATTAGAGAAATGTATAATAAAATAAAGTCTTGTAATTACCCAACAGACAAAAAAACATTAAGTAAAAAAAAACGGCTAATTGCGTGTGGCCACGCACAATGAAGGGTTCCGTAGTTGGGATGATTTTATCTCAAGAACAAACTTAACATTGCAGTTGAAAAACATGTTCTCCCATACGGAATGTATCGGGAGATCATGTTTTTCACCGATCATTACTCGTTAACCTGTAACGCCTACATAGCTGTGATAGTTTTCCTTTTAACTTCGTTATATATACTACGACCTTTCCAACGATACCCCACACTATGGGATAGACGAGAAAAAACAAACATCCCTACTTTACGTGTAGGGGAGGTACCCTGAAAAAAAATATTTTTATTGATTTTATTTTACCACTTTGTCGGCGTGATTAATATGTATACCCATGCCAAATTAGTTTCTAGTACTTACCGTCTTTAAGCTAAGCCGCGGGCAGAAAGACAGACAAGACACACAGACAGGGTGAAACTTTATAGTTTCGCCGTGTCAGGGTTCCGTAGTAAACAAGGAACCCATAAGGGTTCGTTGTAAAAAGGTCCTATATAATTATGCCTACAAAATAAGTACCTACGTGTTGCTTTCGTTGCCGGATGTATGGTTTCTAATAATCTATCTTTCAACCCTTATGTGTACGTAAGTAAAGACAGCGTAGTCTAAAAAGGGCGAGGCTAAATAGCGAGCATTTCTCCGGTCCAGCGTGAAAGGGAGCCATCGGCCGGACGTAAAGTGAAGTCTTAAGAGGGTGCATGCTGAAAGTTGGCAACGTCGCAAATAGCTGTCAAATATTTCGCTGTTTTGATAAATTTATCAATATATTAAAATATGCATTTTGGTTCTGTAGTGGACTAAAATATTGATCATGAATTGCAATAATAACACTGAATTAGGTTGGTTGGTTAGATTAGGTAGGTATTGTAACAGTTTTAGGAGTTTAAAAAAGCGGTAGGAAAGTTTCCATAAGTTATTTTTCATGAATCAATATTTTCGTGCAGACTACAGAGCGATATTTTATAAGTTAATTTAGTAATATTTGACAGATATTTGCGTTATTTCCAACTTCCAGAATGCACCGTATTGCCGAGCTGTGAAAAAAAGTACCTACTTGTTTATTATGTATCTTTTAAAACATTGAAGTTCAATAGGGTAATAGTGTACGATGTTTTAATCTCAAACGGATTCTACCTGCGCTTCGAGCGCTTTAGTTGGATAGACGTTAAGTCTCCTCCCTGAAGTTTGGCAACGTACAGCGCAGCGCTGCAAGTATGACTGTATGTAATATGTATCTGTTTATACTTAGTTACGTACGCGGAGGATTTATACCTTGTTTGCGTAATAATGTATTCGGAAACAGTATGCTGCATGCTATATGCTAGTGTAACTATGGAAGCTAGGCTATGTCGGGCGATAGCAATCTTGGCCTTTCGGATTGCTATCTATTTCGCGAGAACTGTAAGGGTGTAAAGATAAAAGATAATACTGTGAGATTGGGAAATACATCCGGGCAAAGAAATGTGGGATGTAACCCAAGTGATTGGATCAGAGATTTGCATACGCATTGCCTTAGGTACTGTCAGCATCAAAAGTTGTTGACCACATTTAGATTTTTTAAATCGCTGTATAGTGAAGTGCTAATAGTGAATACGGTGTACAGCGATTTTGAAAATCTAAATGTGGTCATCAACTTTTGATGCTGACTGTACCTCGATCCAAATGTAGTTGGGGTCCGTTTTAGTAGTACCTACTGCTTTTAACAAATAATTCTCTTGAATAATATTTAATAACATTACCTATTAAAATTTACTGAACCTATTTGGGTTCAGTAAATTTTAATAGTAATATAATTATATTATTCTAATATACTAGCTTCTGCCCGCGACTTCGTCCGCTTGAAATTTCTTATTTCCACGACCCATTGTTGCATTGCATTGCGTCGCATCGCATCGTTCACCCGCGCTGTTACTTCGTTTTCGCTGGGCTCTTTCAGACTTTTTTTTCGGCTCCTAACGGTTCTTTCGGCTCTTTCCTCAAGAGTTGGGCTAGCAAATGCAAAAATATTTGTTCTAATCCGACACGTAATGGTTCCAGAGATTAGCGCGGTAAAAAAACACAATATTATCATAGATAAATACATTTATTTTTATAGTTTAAAAAGGCAAGTTGTGTAAAGTTAGTCCCACGCAAAAAAAACAAACCTTTATAAGATCACAATGTTTGCTAACAAAAACATTTAAAGCTATGGTCTCCTATAAACGCCGTCGGCAGATTACAGCGTCATGCCGTACGCCGATGTCGGGTCACGATGCTTACTATAAAAATGTACTGTTGTGGTCTCTTTCACACGTCGACGTTGGTATCCTGGTGTCGTACGCGGCATTCAAACGCTTTGCGGCGCATCTCTAGTTATTTTGAACCATTGGAGCGTCGACTACGTCCACACGACCACTCGCGAGCAACGACTGAAGCGTCGCGTCGTCGTCCACTGCGGACGTATTGACCGCCGACGCTGTGCGTTGGGTTCAGACGTTGATCGGAGCGTTGACGCTGAAGTCAGACATCCTTAGTATATAAAGCCTTAGGGATTTTACAACTACGCAAATAAGCATGAATATAAACCCTCCATCTACAATCTACTAGTATGTTAAAATAATATTGAGAAGGAATGTTTGTATTCTCTCAGTTCTCAACTAACATTATTTAATTTGTTACGTAATTTTGTTAAAACTACGTTGATACCAAGGTAGAATATGAAATAATTACTTAGTTTTAATGAAGAAATACTGAGATTTAATGAGATAATATTATAATAACTGATTAAATTTTATGCCCAGTCGTAACTCATAATATTTTAATATAGTTTAAACTTAATATTATACAATAGTGGTGCAGGTAGAGAGTGCTATAATTAATAATAGCACTGTTTTATTTAACAAACAGGTTACTGTACAAAGATAAAGTTTCAGAGTAGGCTTTGCTGTTTTATTTAAAAGCATACCACTTTACCTTTACCACTTCAGGAAAGTCCGAAAACGGTTTTTTTTTTACGAAAAACTATCCTGTGCCTAAGAACACCATTGTGTTATCATGTATAATATCTAATCCTAAGCAAACAAGACCCACAAAATCTAATAGAGTAATATTATGCTCGCCTACAAATTCTAATGAAAACATTTGCTTGTTTGTGGTGTGAAGCGAGGCTTGAATAAAATTATCAGTAAGTCGGGCCCCACCATCGTCAATTTCTTGATATCAAGCCAAGTTGCTGAGTAAGCAGTAATTGCATAAATTAGCGCGAGCACACGATCAAAGGAGCCAAATGGGGGTACGGAGTGCCTATAGCCTTCATTTGCCTTACTGGAGCGTTCCTCACAATATAGCATCCGTTGAACAATTATATTGATATCAAACTACTGACCCGAACACAATGCTTAGAAGTGTGCAGGCACCTTGATAAGGGAATGTGTATTAATACATATATGACTACCTCGTTCGTTTAGTGGTCGTAAGCGCTACTGCGGAGCATGAGGTCCAGGGTTTCGGTTCCCAGGTCTGTTAAAGTGTTATTGGGTTTATCCATTTGGAATTTCTCAGTAGCAGCCCGGTTGATGACAATAGGGTCGCCCCTTACTAAACATAACTAGCGAAATGTGGGTGGGTGTACTATAATAGGTTCACCTCTGCCTAACCCTTCGGGGAAAACAGGCGTGATGTTATGTATATATTCACATATGGACCACCATCCCCTTTTTACTTGATTAATCCTGCTGACCACATTTACGGCTGAGCGGAATTCCAATAGGCACGAGATGCGTCGGTGCTGTTCAAATCAATGTAATTCCGACTATGGTGACCGCATTCTTGGCTTCTTAATTGGGTTGTGTTGAGGACGTGCTGTCCTCTCACCTGTCCTCCTTATGTGCCTGACGTGGGAAACGAGGAAATGAAGCTGAGATATCTACGTGTATTGAATAATTTTCATGTACCATGCCAAAAGTATTCAATCGGAATATATGGCTTTGCAGCTAGGCTGACAGATAAATGTACACCTACAAAATTATAGAATGCTGTGTTTAGTAAGTTTATGATTCATTACATAAAAATAAGATATTATAACTTTTGCAAATAGGTAAAAAAAACTGAAAAGTTTTTAGGATTCGCCCACTGGGAAATTTGACTTGAGAACAAGAAAAGTACAAAAAAAGAAAGTTTAAGATGGGTTGGAAATTTTTAGAAATTATCTTGGCACCTTGACATTGTAAACCAAAGCTCGACCCCGAGCTGAACCGCAAAGGCTTGAAGTTCACATAACACTAATTCAATTTGCCAACAAGGTTTACATACATTGTGGACTAAGTCCTCATGTGATACAATTTTGGGATAAAGCGACACAACTTTGCGTACCAAACTATTCCTTGATGTAATTTATTTGGCAGACAACGGGACGCCAACAGTGTATTTCATGTTAACTCAATTTTTCTTGAGTTTGTTAAACAAGGATTTTATTATCTTCACAATCTTTTGGCCGGAAACAATTGTGAGACATTGGAGTTGGAAACTTTGTATTTTTACTTTTTAATAAAATAAATTGGTTTGGTTTGTTTGTCACAGATCTTACAGTGTTACTGGTTTGAGCGTGTCTTAAAAAAAAAAAAAAATACATTAATACATATGCCAGTTGATTCTTTGATATGGTCTCATGGGATATAAAAAAAACACCTTGTATACTACTATCGTACATTTTTTCACGTATTCAAAAACAACCATTTAGCTGGCACGACACTTGACTCTAACAAAAATTAGAACTTTAAAGCTTATTTTATTATTTCGCAAACGGATCCCTGAACCAAAAAACGGTTTCCATTTCCAACGACACCCCACATTATGGAATAGACGAGAAAAAAAATAACGCAAGTTTACGTGTCAAACTCTAACTCAAAGCATTTATTTCAAATAAACCAATAACAGGCACTTTTTAATTGTCAAGGGGTTAGTCAGTCAGAGAGATGAAGCTAGATGCCCATTCCAAAGCGTATTAGGTACATATGGAGAAGAACGGGCAAGAACGGACACTCTTTTAAATCAAGATGTGGTTACAAAATATTGGTTACATCGTTCATGTTGAAGTTATATGTACATGTGAGAACGACGCAAAACTTTAAAAGCGTCCGTAATAGAAATAAAACACAATTCAATTTTTTTATTAAATTTAATTAAAATAAGCCGTGGCAGCTAAGAGATGACCAGTCCCTGTGTTCACGAACATGACGAATGGATTAGCACCATTCAACTCAACCATTTCGAAGGGAGCTAAATGATCCAACCTACGCGCCACCGTCAGCGAGACATTAGAGTGAGCATGACATACCTACTCTCAGTCGCCAGAGCACATTCAAGTCAATGAAAGGCATACCCAGTACCTAAATGGTAGCTTTATAATCAGTACATAGTACTCACACATGTGTTGCAATTATATAATGCTAAAAGATTGAATATAAACAATGCAAATAAAATTTGTAAAATCTTCAGCAGCTCTAACAGTATTTTCAGATGCTAATCAATTAGTTTATGCGCCCTTGTGGAGCCAGACCAGCGTTGAGCCAAGCATTTTTATCGGTGATATAATCCCCCAACTTATAATATGCTTGACTGCATAGTGTGCGTTTAATATAATATTTAAATTTCGTTTCATTCAGTTGAAGTATGTGGAGAGGTAATTTATTGTAACATTTTAAACAGTACCCCATGAAAGACGAGTCCACTTTAGCCAGCCTGAAACCCGGTTGAAACAGATTTTTAAGTATCTCGTAATGAAAAAATCCTTTTCTAGAACTTTTTTGAGTAATGAGTAAAGTAACTATTCACGAATAATTTGATGTAAACAAAAGTACTAGAAAAGGATTTTTTCATTACGAGATGCTTAAAAATCTGTTTCAAGGTAGAGATTTTTCGGTATTTCAGAATTTTGTAAAACTGTAAATCCGTAAGATTTTGCCGAACATAGATTGTGTTGTATTGATAGGTAGTGACCCTAGCTATCACCCCCTGCAGTATGTCGTGCTATTTACTGGACACCCTGTATACCAAAAAGAGGAAAGGACCCAATATTGATCCTTGTGGTACACCCATTTTTACTTTTAAACCGAGTGAAATGACACTATTTATTTGAACTTGCTGTTCTCTATCTTTTAAATAAGATTTTACCTAACTGAGCGCAAGTTTTCCAAGTCAGCCTCTCCAAGGCGAATCCTATGGCGTCTTGGGCTTCTTACCACGCCGTAAATATGTGTTTTAATAAGGTGACACCGGCACCGGCGGCAGTGGTACAACGTCCCTTGGTGAAATCATACTGTAAGATTATATTGGTGTTAAAATGATTGAGCATTTGATTAAGCATTACCTTTGAAACAAACACCTTGCTTAAAACCGGCAACACGGATGCAGGTCTATAATAGATCGGGGAAGACTCCTTGATCCACACACAAATTAAATAAAAAAGGCTAAGTAAGGCGCGGCTAATTTTCCAGCTTCCAATTACAGCTTTCTGGTACTAAGAGTCTAAGAGCTAAGCCGCGGACAGACAGACATGGTGAAACTATAAGGGTTCCCTTTTGACTACGGAATCCTAAAAAATAACCAAATTTAAACAATTTTCTAAAAAAAACAAGCCCTTTCATTTGATATTATGTCACACGGTACTGTTTTAAAATCAACTGAGTGTGACAGACGAACAGACAGACATGAGTGATCGTATAAGCATACTGGTTCCGTTTTTTTTCATTTGGACGTACGGAACCCAAAAAATAGCAAATTATAATTATACCTAATTACAATTTTTGGTGGGACTAATCATCGAACAAAAAAACTATCTCCTTTTGACCACTGTACTCGTAAGTTTCAGTCTACCGGAACACGATAAACCTAAAGTGCACATTTCAATGATTTACGTTGAGTCGATTTGGTGTCAACTCATAACAATGTGCGATGGCTCCCAACCAACCTTCGTTCAATAAGATTACAAAGAAAAGTTACTTCTTAATCCACACAATTTGTTGCAATTAGGTGCATTTATAATTATACAATAAACGCTCACTGCAGTGAATTGTAATGAGGTCTGTATAAGAACTCGTCAACTTGTTTGTCGAACGAGAGCGGGGTAATGAAAATATTTCATTACTCTTGTGCCGACCTGTTTGGCTGACTAATAGTTGACGAGGTTATGTTCTTTGTTCCACTAGCTTCGTTGGCACTGTAACCCTAGTATGCAATGTTGACTGGGAGCTATCCATTTAAGTATCAAATTCCGGGAGTATGGATTTATCTGATTAGATGATACGTAGCCCGATATTTAGGTACCAGCATCGCAATGTGGTGCAATATCGTCTTTTCGTATTTTGTAAACTACGCTCATTCGTACTTAAAGGAATCAATTTTATTGGAGAAAATTTTATAGGACTAACAAATTATCAAGTAGAATGAAAATACAATTACTCGATTTTTGTAAGTCCTGCGTATTTTTGATGATAGTAGACTATCATCAAAATACGCAGGACTTAATCTGGAATTACTGGAATTTGCTATTGACTTGGAGGTTCAACAGAAATCTGAAAACAACCCTATTTCAATGATGTCTTGGAAGAAACTTCGCAGTAAACAAAATATTTTTAGGAATTGGTCCTTACAGTTCAAGATTTATTAACTCAGATCAAAGTGGAATCTTAACATGTTTGACTGGTAATTCTCTATAGAAATAAGGTTTTGAATACCAGGTATTTTTTTCAGGCTCACCTAAACAAATAATTCAAGTTGAAGTAAACCTTCAGAGGTACTTTTTAGTCTCGTCAAAGCCATTCGTGCTATTATAGCCTGTATTACCTAGGGTGTGCGTCAAGATAATAATATTCGAGTAGAAAGTTACATAAAGCCTGAAGCGTATTATTTGGTTAATTTTAAAACAGTTTGGAAAGTATGAAAAGATATGGAAAACAAATAATCCTAACTTAATATACTCGTATTAATATTATAAATGCGAAAGTGAGTTTGTTTGTTACGCTTTCACGCTAAAACGGCTGAACCAATTTGGATAAATTTTGGCACATAAGTAGGCCATGATCTGGATTAGGACATAAAATACTTTTTATCTCGATATTTTGGCGGGATCGGGACTTATGCGGATTAAACTGTGGGGGGAAGCTAGTTACTGATAAAACTGTAATAGCATTCCAAAAATATTGGCTTTTTTATTAGGTACTTTTCATTTCAGCCGTTCTAGACCTAAAATACTATTTACTGCACATCCTGTATTACACAGTAACATCATCCGTTAAATCATCAGTTATTAAAAAAAAAAGCTGTCAGAATTGTTCTAGTAGCATTTATCATTGTCCAAAAGAGCGATTCCTTAATGGTACATTCCGTGCAGTTTTCTCAATTAATTAATTTTCAAGACAGCTGTTTCCCGACAGATTTTTTCTTTGTTGTAGTGTTGTTAAAGCGGAATTGTATCAGTAGTGGAATGCGGGTAATCTCTTCATGTCTTCATTTCGTTTTTTGTTTGTCTCTTATACTAAGGTACTTACTAAGAATTTATTTGTAAAGTAAGGTTCGTGTACCCAGGTGCTACAAGTACCTACCTACCTACAGGCAACCAGCCCTTGGAAAAAAGGCCATAAAAATATTATTTCGATAAGTGCGGAAACGGAACATCCAATATCGGGACAAATTTTCTACCCATCTCAGTCAGACGTCAAAAGTAGGGAAAGGTTTTAAATAGCTTGAACCACGGTATAAATATAAACTAGATAGATTATACCATAGACTTGGTTACAATGACCGGCTAACTTCCCTTCTGAAACTGAATATTAACACCGGCGAGTACCTACTTTTCTGATCAGTTCTTGGCTACTAGGTATCATAGAAGAAGTTCATGTCTAACCACCGTAAGGTCTATTCTTGCTTGCAGCGCTCGGCGAATAAAGAACCGGGCCGCTAAAAGATGTGGTCATCGTGTTCACAGGATTTTGTTTTGAAACTGGTTAGACTTCTTTGATGGTACATCATTTTGATCCCTTTGATTCTACTATTGACGTAGACTGTAGAGCAGGGATCGCCATTTCATTGCAATTAGTTTCATAGGGCGACCGGTAAAAAAAATGTGTTTGGTAGACGATTACTAGCAACCAAGATTTAAATTGAATATTTTTTTTTTATAAATAATAAACAATTTTTTTGTAATGAACTAAAATAACAAAGTAAGTAATTAATATTAATGTGAAATATTACATTTTTTACTTTGAACTATCTGTCTGAAGTGTACAAAGCGTGGGCTAAACTAAATGACTCAATTATTTTTAATCAATTTTTTTTTGTATTAAGATTTAGTTATAAATTTTACTGTTTACCTAAGGTCCGCACAAAATAGGTCGTTGGTCCGGATCCGGACCGCGGTCCGCCATTTGGTATACTTACTTTCTTACCATACTTATTATATTTGGACACATTTCCTCAAAATAACATTTCAGACACCAATCTACATGGTACTCACACGATCTGACCAAGATTATGTCTGAAATTTGAAACAGACTGACCTCAGTTTGTTTCGGCCTTTCTTCTCAGAGTAGTCGAATAGGAAACATTCATCTAGTTTGTAAAATATGATTGACGCTTGAAAGTGTTTGTACAGTCACGAGCACCAATATGTATACACTTAGCAACTTTAAAAAGTGATTTTCTCCTACTGTGGTGATTTTAATTTTAAGTTTTTACGAACATTGTATTTTGGAACTCACACTGTATGAAATTGGTCTAATCTCAAAGTTGCAGTCGGTATTCCATGAGAAAATCGCTTTTGAATTTTGCTAAGTGGATACATATTGGTGCTCGTGACTGTACAAACATACAGAAATAAAATATTTTATCCTATAACATAATTATGTTTTACCTGTTTACATCACAGTCATTTACCGCATCAGGCAGACTGTGGTTTACACAGATTATTTATTTGTTCAAGACTTTAAATTAAGTTTATTTTTGTATCGCCTATGTTGTAGAAATAAAAAATAAATAGAAATCAAATCTGTACATGAAACTAAAATTAAATTGTTACACCTATTACATGTTATATTGCCTGGAGATGGTATTCCGTCTCAGGTTTACGTGAAAGCAATATAGGGCGAGTTTATTGCCAATCAAGTAGAATTCCAAATACCAGTTCAAAATATCCTCAGACCAATAGAATAAAAAAGATTCTTTAAAAACAGTCCGTGAATCTTAAAAGGTTCCTACTAATTATTGTTTCCAATTAAAAATAAAACAACATTTTAAAATCCAACCTTACTTTCAACACTCTGTATAATCAACATTAATTAATTAATATCAGGACGCAACAGACCGAAAGAAGAAATAATTATATTTTTTTCAGAATTATAAATATGTAGAGAATAACCGACTTTATTGCTACAGTATTTTGGACCACATTCATTAGAATGAGTGTCAATACTGAAAGTAAGTATGTTTTCTCGTTCCATTTCAGGTAAAAGCTTTTCCTAATATTCGTGGCTCGCAAATATGTTATTGCTCGGCGGGTTAGGTAAATGTTTTGCCATCGCTCATGCGGGCCTGCATGTAAACGATACTTGTGGAATATTGGCAAAATACATTAGCCTTCTAATGTATGAAATTGTCAAAGAACAAATATATTTAGAGGTGTTTATCTTTTGCTAGATAGAGACAACAATTATTGTTGAGCTTAAGAAACAAAAGTAGCGTCAACAGTTACTGCCTGGCCACGGGACATTCGCTGTAGCGGATATTCGGGCGGTGCGAATGGCGAAGCGACTAGTGACTATGTATAGAAATGTACTAATTATTCCACGCGTAGCGGCGAACGGCGGGACAACTGGCGAAATTTGCCGAGCGAATCGCACGAGCGCCTGGTGGCCCAGCGGGCGACAGAAACAAATGTATGAATTAGTACGGCGCATGCCACGGTGACGAGCGGCAGACGCGGCGAATAGTGCAGAAACCAAACTAAAACTAGTTTGGTTTCTTAGATATATTCGTCGCGAAATAAAGTAGGTATACTAAAGAATTTATTGCCGAAATACTAGCTAGGCCAGCTATCCTATCTGCATTGACCATTTTCTCCAGTTTTGATTGAATATTCATAAGAATATAATCAAAGTTACGATATATTCGAAAAAAAAAAAACTGGATATACTTGTCCCTATTTCTTATATTCAAACCAAAAAACTACTACCTACATACTCTCCAAGCAATGTCGATTTGTGCAATTTTACTATCGGTCTATCTGGTCGCGGCGGCGAACGCAGCTGCCCGTGGCGTGCAAACTGTGCCGCGTGGACTGCCGCCCCGCCGGACGCACTGCCGTTCGCGACGCCCGTTCCCCGAGGCCAAGCCGTTAAGTGATTAAGAAAACTTTCAGTAAATTTTAAAGGTACGTTACATAGTTCGTTATTGATACTAAGTCTTAGGGATTTTCGATCGTCTATTCGAAGTCTCATAACTAAGTACCTACTGAAGACTAACTTTTCGTAATAGATGAAACATTTAAACCCAACTTACAAAAGGATGATGATAATATCCAGAGGATATTCTCATCATCATCATCATTTCAGCCAAAATACCTGAAAAGGGGATATTCTACAATAATATAATCGTTTTTAACAGAAATTCGGTAACCCATTCCATATTTCGTATCCCAACAAAATACCCAGTTACACAAATTCATCGCAAACAAAAATACATTTGACATGTTCACTGAAAACGTTCTTATCTATCCACGGAATCCAATCTGCGGGTGTGCTGAGATTGAAATCGTGTAAACATAAAGTGAAACGAATGTACACAAACAAACAGCTTCGTGCGAGTGAGATATATAGGATGACAACTAAATGGCTCGATACACGGAGCACGGAATCGCCGCACCGACACGGCAGCGTCTAGAGACGGCAGTGTTAATAAAATTCATAACGTCGAAAGCGCTTTGAGCATACAACAACATACTTCTGCCACGGACTGTTATTTAAAGCTGTCATTTTCTATACGTCATTTGTTAGTTTGTAAGTTTTATGCCATGACTGCAGGTCTTAATTTATTGAGGCACCCAAACCTAAAGTCCGGATAAGCAACCGACAACCTCCTAGGTTGAAATGCAAGATGCCATTTAAAAAAAAAACGGCATTTTAATGTGTCGTAGTGCGAGTCACGCTTGGTTTGTACATTGCGTTCATTGAAACTTGACCCGTGACATGATTGGTAACACTGAATTTTGCAGTCATGTGATTGCTCGTACTGTTCTGTCAGTCGCCATTTAGAACTCTATTGAAACTAAGACTGCAAAATTCAGTGCTACAAATCGCATCACGGGTCAAACATTATGGAAATTGTTGACAGTGCCATTGCAACTCTAGCAGCTGCTGCCGAGGCGTCTCCTCGTACTACATAATCAGCCTATGATTCTCCAGGTGGGTCCAGTGCGGGTTGGTGGATGTCACATGTCTTCGAATTTTTGGTTTCAGGATATACTGGTTTCCTTCACCGTTTTGAGAGAAGTGATGAAATAAAATACACATAGTAAAGTACCTGGCTGGCTGCTTGCTCTGTGGCTCGATGAAACATGACACAACTTACCGATACTATCAGAATATTTCTCTAGAAACCTTGTCCCGTGTAACCTTTGTCTTTGTGTAAAAGTTTTTGTTTTCGAACGTAAGTGTAAAGTTAACATGCCGTAATATTTTTGTATCTTCGAATTTTCTTTGCCGTTTCGTTTCGTTTTTCCCCAGAGGTATCGTGACTTTAATTTGAACAATCTTTAAAAACTGTATTTTTTTAATACCTTATACCTATATTATAGAGAAATATTATTTTACATACAAAAATCTTGGGTTTATTGCTGAATAAAATGTTACGCCTGAAAACTGTTATTGACTATTTGGGATTTGTTAAGCACCAATAAAAACACGTTTAGACTTTGTTAAGACTTGCGCATACCATTTTGTCAATTAAGTGCGTATTTCACCAATGTAACTAAACGCGATCAGCACAATCATCTAAATCGAGTTCAAGAGCGGTCAATGTCAATATTAAGAAAATTATGACACTGACAGCCCTTAAACGTGGTTTTTAAGCTGATCGCGTTCAGTTCCATTGGTGAATTTCGCCCTTAGTCAAATATTTTGAACTTTTAGGTAAAGAAACTTCCAAACTATTATATAAAGATATTGAAAATGTCTAAGTTAGTAAATACTAACTTACTGCTAACTTGATTCTTGTGTAAACGCCGCCATCCCCAAGTACTAAGGAACCATAGCAGACAGAAGATGTAATCACGCAGTTCCTCTTTACAAATAGGTATTATGTCACTCCATACTGCTTGTTGTCTCCTACACAGGTGAATTTTTTTAAATGGGGCATACATTTTTAATATAGTTTGTAGTGCATTTTAATGTACTTAGCAATAACTGTAAAAGTTGAGGACAGACTCAAAGCAGTTCAGGTGAAGACTAATATTTCTTTGGCACACACAGAACACTTATTTAGCCGATTATAGTTTATGCCGACGCTTGCTACTTGGATGCTACTGAGGAGCTATTAAACAAGCTTGAGCGCTTGCAAAACTTGTGCATTCGCTTTGTTTTCGGACTTCGAAAGTATGACCATGTTTCTCATCTTCGCAAGGAACTCAAGTGGCTCCCAATCCGTCTTCGCAGGCACACTCGGATTTTATGTCTCCTCTTCAACGTCTTACACAACCCGTCTTATCCTTCTTACCTGCGTGAGCGTTTTACATACGCTCGCTCTAGCGACGCACCGTATGGATCACACCCTAGATCCCTCCTTAAATCTCATCCTCATAAAACAAGTTACTATTCCTATTCCTTCTCTGTCCATGCAGTAAGATTGGGGAACTCACTTCCGCTAGCATTTGTGATTTAAAAACTGTTTCTCAATTTAAATATAGAGTAAATGAGCATTACCTTTCCTCTCAACTGTGAGTATTTATATACCTGTAGTATTTATTTAAGTATATGTTAATTTATTACTTTATGGGTGTAGGTTTATTTCAATATTTTAGTTTCAGACTTCGCATATTTATATTTTTTTTATCTTCTTTTTCTCACACACTATTGTCTACATTGCTTTCTCATTTCTCCTTTCGCAGGTCTGCTGGAAGAAATTTCTTAAGAAATAAGCAGTAGCTTTATACTCATAATTATGATTATGTCGTATCTGTATCTATTTTACTGTGTGTACATAAATAATAAAATAAATAAATAAACGTTTCCCTGTAGCTGCAACGCGGTTAAGGTACTTGCCCGTCTCAAAAATCCACGCTGCGCTGTATATTCTGAGATAGTTCACTGCTGACGACGACGTTGACGTTGTAGTGGAGTTGTAGTGGCGAGCGGTAATTGTTTTACCCGAGCACGATGACTGGCCCTGTATTTATTGATCGACTTGCCCTGAATAATTCTTTTAGCCTAGAATTCTCTCTAGTTTATCTTAGTAAAAATACTTTCGAGACATGAGTATACATACGTCTACATATACCAAATATTCAGATATTCCTGTTGAAAGGTAATATTATTTTGTTTGAAAATTGTGAAATTCACTAAATACTTAAACTCAGTCTAGATCTTAGCCATATTTGTTTTAATAAATCTTGGCCATTAGCACTGAATTAAACTGTAAGGTTTAGCAGGAAAACAACATTACTGAACAACGTGTTTGCTCAGCAAACAGTCCTCCTCAAATAACGTCGTGTGACATAAATCGGTTGGAAAATAGAACAAATTGGTAGCACTGGCGCAGTGTAGCAAGATTGACAAGCTGCGAGTTTCGCTACAAAATTAAAATCACTTTACTAGGCTGTGTGCAAGCCCATTTGGAAGTAGGAAAAAAGAGTTCGTACTAGTATAAAAATCATAAAACTCACATTTTTGCTTTATACCATTCCAGTCACGTATTTCAACGAGATCACGTTCGTCTTTTGTTTTTTTTTTTTGTGAAGACTTATCTCTGATTTTTGTTCTGTATACCCGTAACACATGCTCTTGATAAATTGCTAGTTCTTGAGTGAAGCCGTAAAAAATAAATAACTATAAGAAGTTGATGTATGGATGTGACTTAGGTTTATGTTCTTGATTTTTTTGCGATCGTAGTAGGGTAAGTCGTAAATATTGTGATTTTCTTTTTTTGATTAACGAATTTATTAGACCCGATACCTGCGCCCTTTTCTGTTAGCTACCCAACCTTAAGGCGATAAAACCTACAATAGGGACACAATAGAGCCACGTTTGTCGGGACCAGGTATCAGAAAAAACCCATTTCCCGAGTCGCCTTTCATAACGCGATCAGAATTCGTACTTGACAAGTTTTAATACCGAAAAAAGGACAGCCCTTTCAAAATTCACCCTTTTTTTACCCAATTAGTATTTCATAAAACGTTCAAAAGAAGCTATTGAAACTTGTTTTTTCTTACAGTTTACCGCCTCAGTGATGAGAATTTTGGTGTTTGTTTGGGTCTCCGTGGACGAGGTAAAGCAAATAGCGTTGTTTACTGAAGGTGGCAGAGTTTGCGGAGAGATCAGTCTTACGACCGTCGAGCTAAGAGTCCTTCGACCTTTCCGAGAGCCTACTTTACACGGGATGTTTGCCCGGCACGAATAATTACAAATCATTGCAAAGGCTTTTGGAGAAACACGGGAGAAATTGAACGGGAAAGAAACGGTGATAGTGATTGTTTAGGCTGAAAATTGTGTTTGTGTAGATATTTTTAAAGATTGTATAATTATCCTTATTTGGTAGGTATTTAACAGGAAGTGGAAATCGAAAAGCTATATCTACTCCAAACAGTTCTGTCAGCCAGAATGCCAGGTGTTACACATATGCGACTGTTCACTCGTTTTATTTTATTTTTATTTTTTGTTGAAAGAAGATGCCATTTGTTGAGAGAGAATCTTGGGGAAACGTCAATGACGGCCATTATTCCGTAATTTTTATAATTCCCTGACAAAAAGGTTCGCTGCAACCACGAGGTTTTCACTGCGTGGCGAAGACATGAAAAGAAGTACAGGGAAAAGCAATAACTAAGTTTTTATATTTTTACAAAAAACCAGTGAAAATCTTAGTATTATTAATAAAATAATCGATGGAAGCAACCACACCCTTACCAAAAGAACCCTATGCTTAGCATTAGCAAGGTCAACAGGAAAACAGAACCAAATGATAATGACCACACGCCGATGTTATTCACAACGAAGATAATAACTACACAGGAAATTGAATATAATGAGTATTTCTTTCACCCGACTATTATAACGGTAATGATGATGATCCACGCACTCATCACGACGACTAATTGATAACATCTCATTTGTAACTTTTTCAGTGATGCTATGTTTCTATGAGGAAATTATTTATACTTTGGTAATCACATACTCTTTTTGCCTCGTTTACGTTCATACATATTCTGGTAATATATAGACGCCGGTTTCGAGTACTAGGCACCTGATCTTTCTGAAGGACATCACCAATAAGGTCCTCCTAGGGCGTCCTCTAAATACCTTGTAAGTACCAGGCAAAAGGAGTATGCAAGGATCGTAGCAGGTGGGGTTCTGTAGTATCTGTCTACCCCTAATGGGAAGCAGGCGAGAGTTTATGTATGTATTTATGGTATGGTAATCACAGAACTGAACCAGTTAAATTTATAACAAAAACCTAATAATTTTTTTAGACTTGCGGTTTCACCCGCATAAGTCTCGATTCCGTGGGAATTTCGGGATAAAAAGTATCCTATGTGTTAATCCAGGTTATAAACTATCTGTGCGCCAAATTTCATCCAAAGCCGTTCAGTAGTTTTTGCGTGAAAGAGTAACAAACATCCATACATCCATCCATACTCATAAACTTTCGCGTTTATAATATTAGTAGGATTTATGTATGGTAATCACAGGACTGAACCAGTTAAATTTATAACAAAAACCTAATATTTTTTTTAGACTTGCGGTTTCACCCGCATAAGTCTCGATTCCGTGGGAATTTCGGGATAAAAAGTATCCTATGTGTTAATCCAGGTTATAAACTATCTGTTCGCCAAATTTCATCCAAAGCCGTTCAGTAGTTTTGCGTGAAAGAGTAACAAACATCCATACATCCATCCATACTCATAAACTTTCGCGTTTATAATATTAGTAGGATTTATGTATGGTAATCACAGGACTGAACCATTTAAATTTATAACAAAAACCTAATAAATTTTTTATGAGTAATTTAATTAAACCCACGCCTTGTAATTTCTGACATCGACACGACAATGGACGACGCGAGACGCAAGCCGCATGAAGCTGCCGGGGTCGAGGGAAAGTCCGAAAGGATAGCATGTAGTCTGCAATATCGGAACACCGAATATTTAGTTTTAGATGTAAAAAAAGTATTTAGAAAATTTCGAAATGTCTTTAATATTCTAGTTCGCTAGCTAGGCACATTTTATATTGCCATACAGTAATATTTCCAAATTAATCAAGACAGCGAAATATTTGACATCGCAATTAGATGCCAAATATTTCGCTGTTTGCGTTGCCCATTTTCAGAATAAACGCGTAGTGGTATCTTTTATCAGCCCAACTTGTAAAGGGCCCCCGAAAAAATCTATTGTAATTGTATTAATATTGTCAATCGCTTCAATTGCAAAAAAATTAAAATTGCAATTGATCGTTTTGGGCACCCGTAAACTTCAAAATTTCAACCCAAATGCTAAACATAGTTCTTCTAATGGCCGCTATAGGTTGAATGAATAATTTCCTAACCTATACATATTTGGACCCAGAAAAGTCTTTGCAGCTTTGTAATCCTATAGTCACTTTAAACAGCATCAGCTTGGCTTCCACACACCCACGGTGTAGGTAGAACAGCAAACTTCATTTAGTTCTAATAATTTAATCGATACTTTTAACTTACGATGTTCTATTTCACATCATTATTAATCTTTATTGTTTTGATAACATACCTACCTATTAATAACTTCACAAATATCCAGCTTTTGTTCACCTAAAACCCCCTGGAATGTACACCACTATTTCACGAATTATTCGTGTTCGTATGCCACTGCAGGGATCCAGCAGAATATCAGCGTCAGATATATTTTCTTGACACATGCAGAGCGGGACTCCCATTTGGTGCAACCTTGAGACACACCGCAAGTTGATTCTTTTTATGGCAGTAAATGCCGATGTCGACAATTAATTCTGCCTTGATTCTGCCAATGTTTAAAAAGTGAATTTTGTAAAGCAAGTGTGCTTAATAATAATAAAAAAATCAAAACATATAAAAGGTAGTTCATATTAGGTGATCTTTGTTTAAATTATTTTTTGCTATCACTTTCATACTTTTTTGGTAGGGATGTTTTTGTTTAGTGTGCACGGCACAGTTTCGGTAAATTGTGAGTCTCGTAAAATAAAAAAGAACATAATAAAAAAAAAAAATTTTTGCTTAAAGTGCTTTTTATTTTGTTTTTATTGCGCTGGTTAAATGATGTATCTGCTCAAACATGGTTCCAGTATTTTTCCTCGCCAGAAGGTAACAAGATAATTATGTCCTTAACTAGGGTTCCAATTAGGCCACGAAAGTGTATTGTATTGTTGTTCCAAACATTTTGCACCATCAGCGCAAAAAATCCTTTCAGTCCTAACATTCTATGAAAAAGGTTGTATAGAACAACATTGTGAAACGACTTACCTACAAGATAAGCGAATATTTTCGGTCACCCAAAAAATGAAGATGAAAAATGGCAGATAAAATGTTGCCAGAAAAGCAAAACAACGAAACGACATTTCTTTGTTATTGAATTAATTAAAATTGTTTGTCCACTCTAACTCAAGGACGAATGACAAAAAGTATGAGAATTTATTTTCATTTAAAATTGCATTGTGACAGTCGTGAAAGCTTTAATTAATTTTAATCCGTTTCTTTCTTTTGCCTGCACATTTTTCTAATTAGATTTTTTTAAGTAAACGCGTTCTTGTCTTCTCGTAGGCTCATCACGGAAATTCAAACAAAACATCGTCAACCTTAGCTTAACGACTCAATCGATCATGATGTCAGTTAGGCATAATGATAATTTATCATCTGTAAGCACACTTTGCAAAATGACACGGCGGTGGTGACGTAATGTTCCATCCCCACCACCTTAGTATAAAATTTGAATTCAAGATTTATTATGTAAATGAGGATTAAACAATGTTATATTTACAAACAGCCATATTGCGGTTATATTAACATTTCGTAAGCCTTCATTGTTACTAAGTAAAGTCATTAATCGTATCGCACGTGCCTCGTTTTGGGAGTTTCCCTTTTTGAAGCAGGAAAAGAATGAGGCACTTTACTATGAAAGTTTTTACTTCTCTTGTTACAAATGGCAGTCATATCTCGTATGCATATGTCGACGTGGGAAAACACAATATGCTCCCGACAAATTATCTGGGAACTTGTTCATAGTGTTGCCAACCGGCTCTGGGGGATGAAAAATGACAGAGCTTCTCCTCAAACCCCGCTCACAGTGCGGTGTTCCAGAATGATGTTCTCTTAAAAAAAATAGAATTACTATAATTTGTGGGAAAGGTCTGAATAATTGTATGTTCCTGTAATTTTTTATTTATATAATATGGTTTTCGTGATCGATTGTGAACTTCCTTTTATTACGCGTCGTAGATTTTAACATGCGTCTGAGGATTGTAATAGTTTCAAACAATATGAGAAGTCTTTTTACTATTCAACCAACTTAATGAACGGTGAAATCTTTTTAAAGATAGCACACGGGGGAGCACTTAAAAAAAAATGCAAAAAAGTTCCCTAAATAGTTTGTAAAGGTAGAGAATAAAACAAAAGTTTTACTGGAGAAGTTTATTTTTAACGTTTGTTCATATATTGAGATTTCCGAGACTCGTAAAGTTAAGTTTACCAGTTCATTGTTACACGTCTAGCTTTTTATATGGCGAAAACAGAAACTATTGAGAGCACTACTTATGCGATAACAGACAACAATTAAAGAGTTAATTACATGCGTTCTTGAGATTTCTATAGGCAATGACTATACATTTTCGGGCGTAGGCATAAACAATGAAGCGCCTTTATATTTATTAGCACAATTAAATGTTCATTCAGCTGCAGTCATTACTGGGGCTTACACATCGACGCAACGTTCTAGCCTAGTTGTCTTCATAAAACGATCGAATGCCGGCGCCACCCTTGTTGGTCCCGATTTTATCTACAAAAAATATGTCCCTTAACAGTTCATTGGCTTAATAATTTACTGTTTCATTACGCACTATCTCACAGCTGACACCGCGACCACCACGTTTCTTCTACTCTTACTTTTATTTAGTTTAACAATTCTATAACTGAATTTGTGTTTCTCATGATATTCAATACTATTATTATCTCCTCTTCCATTTATATCTTCTTTTGTGTCAGCTATCTTTAATTTTCCTTTTATTTTTATCCATCTGTCGTTCTTCCAGTCGTATTTTCTGCCCATAGCTAATAGGATGTCTTCAAATTTAGGCCATGGTGACTTTAATGAACTAGGTTGATTAGGCTTATCATTGTTTAAGGCTTCATATTTAATAGTATTGTGTTCATTGATTGAATGTTTCGAAGGCATTTCATTAGTCATATCACTAGTGTTGGCGTATAAAAAATTCCTTTCTACTTTATCGATGTGTTCATCATTTCCCGTTTCTTTTTTACGATCCAGTATATTTGTTACATGTTTGTAGTGTATTCTATCAACATTATCCCCCTTGTATCGTTCCTCTGGATATTCATCGTAAAAGCTTTCTATCTCGCGCTCAATTTTTTCTGCAAAGGAAATTGAAATATGTCAGACACACTTTTTGCAAGCAATTGTTAGGGAAAGGGGAGAACTTTTAAAAGGAACAAATTTTCATGACATCGTTTGTAAACAGTTTAGTTTTCTTGATGCTCCTGCCGTGAATAAAACGGACTTTTAACGAATTGAAGCGAAAAATGACGACGCCAGTTCACTTTAGAATGGCAGTTTTTAAATAAAGAATATAATATATTTTCTCGCTAAAAAAATGTATCTCTCTAAAGGATAATAAAAAAATATTTAAAATAGGATCATGTTGTGGAACGAGGCAAATATTGTGCAAGAATAACAATTTATATGCAAATACAGCTTCAACCTAGACTAGCTTTTTTAAACAAGAATAGTTATGTGTAGTAATAGCTATTTGCATTCGTTAAAATAATAAAAGCCGTATAGCACTGCTGCTCAAAGCCTGCACCTAATTGCGAGTTTTGAAGGATATGCTAATCCATTGCTGCATAGATTTAAAAAAATGGTCTGCTCAATAACGTACTTAATGTGTGGAGTTATGGAAGACTTACATCACTTATTGATGGGCTGTATTCGATATGAGTCTGATAGAATTATGTGTTTGGGGTCTTGAGGTTGAACCGACTTGATTTAGGCACATTTCATAGAATTATGTCTCAACCAAATGGTGATAATGCAAAGATTCTGTTAGCCCAAATGTAACCCATAGCAGTGTGTATTTTGTTATTATTTGTTCAGGGTATGATGTGACTGTAATACGCTATAGTTATAAAAGTCCCTAATTTAAAAAAAAAATGCAGTGACCTTGGGTGAACTGTCAAAATGATACCCATTGTGATCAACTGACATTTTATGTGTGTTACACAATCATTCCGCAAGTTATAAATTCGTGTGTTGACTTTAAGCAAGTCTGTCACTTTGTGTTTTGAGTATTTTGTTATTACACGTTACAACAGAATCGACAGTTTGGTATTTCAGTTTAAGTACTGTATAGAACATGTCAAAAAGCCCTGTCCGATCCGTGAGGTAGTTGTTAAGTATCAAACTGAGAGTCTATTTGTGAGGTAATTAAAATGAAATTTTTCAGGAAAAATTTCGCCACATATTTTTTCAATGGGGAATTTTACCGGGTTATTATTATGGGACGCGGGCGGCCGTCGTTAAGCGGGTATAACATAAGACCCCTGTTTTTGGTACTATAAATGTGAATTTTAATAGCAATATTTTTTACTTTCAATATTAATAAGATTTTTTATAACTTTTTGGTAATGTTATTGCAGTACCAACGTGCCCCGTTCGGATTGGACAGGGTTTTTTTACATATTGTAGACACGATTTCCAATGCAGGAAAAACTTCGATATTGCTATCAAACGATTACCGAAGGGCTGCATATCGAGAGTTGAGAGGTGTCGTGATCAGCGCGAGTTCTAATTGTTTCATGACGACAGATTCATTCTGTTCAAATTACTAAATGTGGCTTTTATATGTAAACTAGCTGCACCGTTTCACCTGCATAAGTATCGATCCTGTGGGAAAATCGAGATAAAAAGTATCCTATATCTTAACCCAGGTCATGGTCTACTCATGGGCCAAATTTCATCCAAATCCGTTCAGCCGTTTTAGCATTAAAGCGTCACAACAAATAAACAAACTTACTTTCGCATTTAATATTAGTAAGGATTAGGATGGTGCTCTTTGGTTTATATAAGAACTACAACAAGATAAAATGTCGTACGCGATAATTATGTAATGCGATTTTAACATTTCTTATTCTTTTTCGTAATCACGACACGATTTAGATGTCAAAATCGTCACGACAAATTGGGAACACTTCAGTTAGTTTTACTTTGTTAAACCAAACTCGTCCTTGTAAATAGGTATTATAGATGATTTCGTAAACATTCTTACCTGCCATCGTTTTGTACAATTCAATATCATGTCGAAGCTTTTCTTTGTCCCTTTCTTTCCAATGTCCATCACCTTGATCTGTGGGAAATAAATTAAAGATATATTTCTACTCTGATAGTAATTTCGGGATGAAAAGAAATCTCTCAAAGGTTGGATCGGAATGATCTCGTTTTTATTGTATTGATAGAAATTTCGATTGATGTTTTGCCCGGCAGCACAGATATATTTTCTGATTTTTCCGTTTCTTTGTATTTCGGTGTTGTAGTAAATATATAATCAATCTGGGAGTTATTCGGTAGGTTCGCGTGATTGTGATTCTGGGAAACTTGTTATATAAGAATTACTAAGAAATATTGCGTTATTATACCAATTACCTAATGATTATTTGGAGAATAAAGAACAGAGATACCTTGTATGATAAAAAGTTGGTCAAGGTATGGAAAACTTAAACTTACATTTGGCAAAAAGCTGAAATAGCAAAAAAAAACAAAAACAGTTAATGCTTGCTGCTACTGGTGTTACTGAAACTAACTTACCAATGAATACTATGAAGATAAACAGGAAGGTCATATAGTCCATTATATGCCTGTACATCAGCCTTCTAATAATGCCCTCAGACCTGAAACAAAACGAATTAACTTAGCGCAATTTCCGAAATCTACGCTTTTCGCGTCTGTTTGTGTACCTAAACTACACAATGGATTTTGATGCGATTTTCACCATAATTTAGAGAATTCGTTCCGGAAGCTTTAAACTTAAACATAATGAGGAAATCTCGATGTTTTTTCAAGTCGTAAAAGCCGTGCGAACTAATACTCGTATTATAAATGCGAAAGTGAGTTTGTTTGTTTATTTTTTTACGCTTTCACGCTAAAACGGCTGCACTGATTTGGATAAAATTTTGCAAATAGATAGACTATATCTTGGATCAGGAGATAAGATACTTTTTTATCCCGATATTCTTACGGGATCGAGACTTATGCGGGTTAAACCGCGGGACGCATCTAGTAGTATATAAAGTTATTTGAGTTTATCAGAATATGCAACAAGCTTATTCTGATGAAGCTCTCTCTCTGAGCTGAGAGAAGTGAATAATTTATGTACAATGAAAAAATAAATTTAAATTGAGCCTTTGCATAATATACAAAATATTTAAGCACAAATATGTTATATACTATGTGCAACTTCCTGCTTGATATTTGCAAACTTTCAGTTGCATTTTGCGCAAAAACATGCCGAGAGTTAATCGGAAAAATTAGAAAAGTATGCGTCGACTTTTTGTCAGCTCCGTAACGAAATGTATGCAAAAAGAATAGTTGAGGTACAATGTTGCCCCGTATCCCCGAGGAGTTTAGGCTGAGTTATGCTTTTGTGTGCGAAAAACTTTCAACAAAAGAGTAATCGCTGTTATCGTATATTCATCGTCAATTTTTGTATAGGCATCATGGGATTCTCTAACCTGGAATTTTAAGTTGAGAACTGTCAAACTCTTCTTTGGTTCCTTCAATCATCATCTAGGCTGCCTATTCCCAACTATGGTGGGGTCGATTTCCAGTCTAGCCGGATAAAGCTGAATAACTTTAGAACCTTCAAAGTAGACCGCGAAATTCATAATTTCTTACGTTTTTTCAAAGAAGTTTGTAATTTCGCGGTCTTTAAATTCAGAAATCGGGTGTACTTGTTATATCTAGGTTTAACTATCCAATTTATGAGGATTGGTAGAACAAACCTATTTTTGACGCGTAGTCAATACTATTGAAAAATTATATAGTTTTACTATATTAAGCAAGCGTAAACATGTTGACAGCCATATTATGTAGGAGATATAAAATTATATCCTTAAATGGGGACAAGTTATTTATAGCACAGAAGGCAAGGTTGCCTGTTAATTTGTATTTGTGTCGTAAACAGGGTCTCGGATTAGGTCAAGAGGAAGGGCATCATTTTATGCCCTGAACCTTTCTCAACCATGTGCGAGCGACGTGATAGCTCATATAACACAATGAGTTCGGGTGTTCATATAAAAGGGGTTAAGAAATAATTAAGCTCCAAAGAAAGACAGAAAGGTTATCTGAATCAATCTCCATGAAAAACATTCGCGAAATAGAAGTTGTCTTAAAAGCTTGTAATTACATAAAGCAAGTAGGTATAGTTGACCTCGTAATCGCTTTATCACCCTAAGGTTTAATGTGACTAACACATCATAATACGACACGTCTATTTTTAATGTTCATTTATTTTATTTTGATATGGGTCAGCTGTTGCCCCCGATCTCGCCTGATATAAAGCGACTGATGAGGTATATGATGGAACTAGCAAGCCCAGAAGATGCTTGTTTACTCTTGCTTTGAACGCTGACGGGTTATGCGTGGAAGGGATAACCCATCAGCCTTTTAGGACTTACTTAAAACAATGATAGCCCGTGGGGTGCGCGCACGACCTCTATTTACCATAAATCTTCTAGTTATACAAACGCAGCTTACGAGCATCCCTATAATATAATATAGGTATTTTTATCAATTTTCGCGTCGATGTCTCTGACACCCTGTATATATTTACTCACTCTGTAGCTCAGGTTTTGTGTAATGCTGTAATGTGTAACTGTTTATTTTCCCAAATAAATAAAATACAGGGAACACAGACGCTGGCAGAGAGTTCCACACTTTAGCCGTGCGCATAATAAATGTGGCGCTGAGTGCAACTAGTCAGTATATCGACCAGGTGCGGATGGTACCCTGGAATACGTCTATATCTACTTTGTGTATGTGATAGTGCACACATACATAGTTTCCATTAACAGGGAATTATTGTCAAAAGTGGTAACGCAATACGAGGTCGACAAGGGCTGATTTTTCAATTGTCAGATAACTTTTATCTGAAGAATAAATATGGCGGTTGGACATTTATTTTCTTCACAATCTATCTGTCTAGCCTATTCACAACTATGTTGGAATTGGCTTCCAGTCTAACCAGATGCAGCTGGATACCAGTAATAAACATGGAGCGACTGCCTATCGACCTCCACAACCCACAAAAACTGAGAAACATAATAAAAAAAAAAATCTGTAGATTGAAAAATCGACCCAAAATTATTGCCATCTAGGCTGCATTTATTTTACCAAACATTTTTGCCGAGCTCACTGAACTTCCCCTTTTATTTTCAACAGAATCCACTGCTGGACTCAACCCTTAGTTTTGATCAAGTCGTTTCACGTCAACCCTTATCAAACAAGACTCCTTTCTTAATAATATTTTCACGGTTTTGTTCTGAGCGAAATGAAGGCATATAATAAGTAACTGGAACCTACGAAGAATTGATAAATTCAGCTGACACAAAATTCCTACCATAAGGACCTATTTGTAACAAAAAACAAATAATATAACGGCAGTATTTCCGGAAGGGCTAGTCAGAGATATGAATTACATACACATTTTGAAGTTATCCCACGGTTACGTACCTAGTGGGATAAAAAGTATCCTATGATTCCTGTGGTCCCATGATGATATGGTCCCAAGTAATTTATTCAGTCCAGGTCAAATTACATTTCGAAATATGATCAGCCGTTTTGGTGTGATAAGGTAATTGACAGACAGAGTTACTTTCGTATTTATAGTATTAAGTAGTATGGATTTGCCAAATAAACCGGCGTGGTCGAGAGATCTGATTAGAGATACAACTGAACTTGGAAAAGATAGTTCGCAAGGATTAGAAGAGCCGAATGTAAGTGACTGCTTCGTTGGTCGCAAGCGCTACTGCTGAGCATAAGCTCCTGGATTCGATTCCCAGGTCGGGTAAAGTGTTATTAGGCTTTTTCCATCAGGAATTTCTCAGTAGCAGGGAGTTTAGATTTGTGCCCGGTTGTTGGCAATAGGCTCACCCCCTATTACATAGGACTTAAACATAACTGGCGAGGATTACAGGTGTTATGTTATGAATGTAAGTATTATCAAGCTCAAAACAGAGTTGATCAATGAACTAACGATGATGTGTAAAGTAGCGTTCTTCGACAAATACATTTATAATTGTTGGTGGTTTGGAAAAATAGCTCAAACAGTGGGAAACTTACAGACAGTAGACAGGCTTAAGGGCTTTTATTCTGAAAGTGGGCAACGTCGCAAATTGATGTCAAATATTTCACCGATTTGATTGAGTTGACAATATTACTGAACTGTGGCTAACCAGCGAACTAGAACATTAATAATGAATTGCAATGATAATATTGAATTTAATGTGATAACCGTAGGTGCAAAAAAGGCATTTGGAAAGTTGCTAAATACTTTTTTTATATCTAAAACGAAATATTCGGTGTTACGATATTAATTATTGCATTTCTTAATCAATATTTTAGTTCACTAGTTAGCCACATTTACGACCTTTGATGCCATTTTAGAGAAATGTAAACGCAAAAATAAATATGATCGCCTTAAATTGGAATATTAAAGCTTTTGAAAGTCAAAAGAAATAAATAAACAGAACTCTAGAACCCAAATTGTGCGATACGAAGAAGCCATTCAAATCCTAGCATTGTAGAAATTTTCAAGAAAAAATACAACTTATTTTTGCAGGTTTCTCGACGACATTGCCCGCAAAAATGAAATTTATGGAATTCTCCTGGGCCCGGGGAAAGTTGAACGATGTGGTGACTTTTTAATTTGTTCAAGGCTTTTTTTCTCTCAGTTCTTATTAAAATACGTTTCATCTAATATACGGTGTTATTATCTACACCTGCTGCCATAATTATTTGCATATTTAGATTTTTACGCTGTCTGTCTCCTGCTGAAACATTCGGGGCAGTATTTTTGGGTTTTGATTGAATTAAAAATAAATTGTGGTATGTTTGTGTCTACTTTCTTTACCTACTTTTAATTTGTGATTTTTACTTTAATTTGTGCTACTATATTCATTCAAAGCTCGGAACTGCTTCGTTCGTCCATTATAGAGTACAAGAAAAGTATAATGATGTGATAAACAAAATTAACAGTTATTAATAGCAAAATTGATTGCCCTTATAATCAATTCATCATCACGATCACCTAAATTAAAAGCAACAAACCATGTCAGCTTTTTTAATTTCCTCTACTAAAAATAAGCTCCAAAAAACGGCTACACAATTAATTCCAAGTTAATGATCGCAGTTTTTTATTATTAGTGACATAAACAACGGTGCTACTAAGTGCTTTCTTCTTTTCGTGTGGTTAGTGACTAACCTGGTGTCAGAGTTTTAAAGCCACCCATGGGTCTCTGAGTTAGCTTCACATGCCGTCGAGAAATATCTCTCAGGCATGCCGGTTTCCTCACGATGTTTTCCTTCACCGTCTTTGAAGCAGGTAATTAAAGTTTAATAGGTACTAATAATCTTCATCAGTAACTCCATGTATATATTACATACATAGTATAAAACAAAGTCGGTTTTCGTTATTGCTGTGCTGCTGGGGAGTTTGTTGCGCCACTTCTTCTTCCCAGCTAATGCACTAGGAAGTGGTGAAGGGTGGGCGTTTTGGGGGACTGTCTTATGTAATTTTGACGTTCGAAAAGTGCTGATTCTCAGCCTAGTTTGAATAAATGACTTTTATTTTAATTTTTTTATTTATATACATAATCAGACTATAATGTTCCCACAGCTGGGATTCAGGCCTCCTCTCTCTGCGAGGGAGTGGGCCGTCATCCACCACGCGGGCCCAGTGCGGGTTGGTAGATGTCACATGTCTTCGAATTTTTGGTTCTAGGACATGCCGGTTGCCTCACGATGTATTCCTTCACCGTTTTGAGAGCAGTAGTGATGAAATAATTAACACAAAGTAAAGCGCCTCTCTGGATGCGAACCTACGACCTACAACTCGTTAGTCGCGGCTGTTACCACTGGGCCACCATTACTCTCGAACCAATCTTCACCGTGGGCTGTGACCGTTGTTCTTCCAAAGTACACACTGAATTTTGATGCGGTTAAGACACCATCATTTAGAGAATTTATTCCGGAATGTTCATATTTTGAATACATGTTATATAGTATATAGTACTGAAATTTTTATCTTTTGTACGTGTTGTCGCACTGTCTGTACGAAGCAGGAGCGCTAGTAGATCATAAAATTTAGGTAAAATGATGATGATTCTTTAAGTACTTATTACTTGCAAATTCTGAAATCTTTTTTATAAATTATTATATTAAAATACGTGAAGCAAAAACTTTGTACCCCTTTTTACGAAAATTACGCGGACGGAGGAATATGAAATTTTGCATAGTTAAAGTTTATATGGAGAAGGAGTGCAGAAAGCTAATATTTTTATATAATATACATTAGAAATAAATTAAATAAACATTACACACACTACCATGCGTTTGACACAAGATGGCTACCTTAGAATCATGAAATTTAAATGAATTATGGTCGAATTTCGACCTCTGGACGACCACTATTAGTGCAAATAAATTACTGAATTTATTCATTTAACTTGTATATCATCACTAGTTCACTGCATTTGTTTGAGAAAATCGTATGAAAGAAGAACGTACCAACTCGGTATATTATTTTTGCCCGTATTCTGGGATTGTGTTCAGAAATGTATCTCTGGATTCAATATTAGATCTAATGTCGACTCAAATCTAGTTTTAAAACGAGAATCGTACTGAGCAGGAGTTTTAGTATAGAATACTCGTACGTGCTTAGGTCGCTACGTGTTTCTATTCAAGATCCGAACAATTTACAAGTGTGAGCTGAATTTACATATTGGTACAGACAAACGCACGTACAATAAAACAATATGACATTGGCAGGGCTATACGTGATAGCAGTAAGGGCGATTTTCGCAGTTCAAGTGTTAACATTGATGTGTGTTTTACTATACCCTTACCGATTTAAAAAGTCAACGTCAAATCATTTATTTCAAAATAAAAGGCACTTTTGAACGTCAAAAACTGTAAAACGATAAGTTACACCGACTCGCGACGTTTTAAAACGTTGCCACTTCTTTTAAACTCGTATAAAAAGTCGCATTAGTACGTACGTCAAGTAAAAAGTTCGTGCTAAAATTTAAACGGTCATTAGTTCTGGATTACGGCCGACACGTGGGTAAACTGTTAGCAGAGAGGCGTCTAGACGAAACTCAAATGTCTAGACTTGTTTGCGATTTAGGAAAAGGTAGGACGTGTGGTGTTTAAAGGACTTCAAATAGAAATTGGTTGCTTGGTCTATGCAATGCTGGAGCTATTTATTTATAAAATAATTGCTATTACTAGTGGTTTTTCTGTTGCGTTTCACCAACTTGATTCTCGCACTGAACTGAATATTAGGTACATTATCATCTTTTCGATTAGGGAGTTTCTGGATGCCAAGATTTGTGTCTATAACTATTTTTTTAATTTCTCTTTTTGTTTTATCTTTTTATTTGTTGTCGCATATCAGTTTTTTTTGGCTACTCTGTACTTATATACAGATTATAAAAAAATATTATATAAAATATAATTATTATAAAAATATACATACCTACACAAATTAAAAATATTAAGTTAATTAAAATATTATGTTTATTTTATACTGGTGTCCTATTTGTGCAGAATAAACAATCCTTCTTTCTTACTTTTATAATACCTTCTTTTTCCAGTCGCAAATGGATATCCTAATAGAGAGCAGCTTTTAAAAAACAGAAATAAATAAAAAATAGAACGCGTATTTAAATCTCTTTGTTGAAAATCCTTTAAAGAATAATAGAACAGCTTTTATTTTCGATGCAGTTATTTAGATTTCCGTTTCACTGAGTTTGTTTTTAGCAAAGCGTTGCGTTTTAGGTAAACAAAACATATTTGTGTGAGTGACGGCTTTCGAAAACGCACGTTCCATCAATGAATCTATATATAAAAGTACCTATCAAATTTTTGTCATGTGCCCTTCATTGTACGTACATCACTCAGACGGAACTGAAAGATCTCATGTAGCTGTAGCCAATGAATCTTCATGTGTAGGTACTATTATGGTGGTAGGTTATTAATTTAGTCTGTCAATTTATTTGGGAAAACCATGCACAATATTACAGACATAAATCCTGCACAGTTAAATTGCCATTAAAAACCGAGGTCTTCTACCACTATTGTGGAAGTCCAGCCATCCAGCCTCAGGACCCACTAATACATTACCCTATTCATGAATAAAGAAGTTCTCAAGCCTTGAAAATTTGTTAGGTAAAGTGATTCCTCCAATAATATCAGACCCAATGTTGGTAAACTGGTGACGTTTGTCAGACCACACTAATTGCTGTGTCTAGAAAATTACCCATAATGTGTTGGATTTCCCTATAGTAAACAAAGCATTAAACAATTTCAAAATTATTTATAGTCCAAATGAACATGAAAACAAAAACAACAAAATACTGAAACTTATGAGTACGTACTAAACAGGTACTTAAAATTTATAACAAACTAAGTATTAAGTACTAAAGCAAAAACACTTGAACAAACTCTGAACACAAAACTATCTACTTACTTAGGGAAACATTCCAACATTGTTTTTAACAACAATCAAGGCGAACGATAAAGTTAAATTATACCCTTATCAGCGAACATTATCAAAACAATTTATTGAAAGGATAAATATTTCCATAGTCCAGTTAACGAGGCATGTCTAGGGTTGACATATTTACAAAATTCTGTACTCCATTTATATGTGTATAATATTATATAATTATTTATGTTTATTTTTAATTATTACTGGTGTGTATTACCTTGTTGGTCCAGTAGTTGTAAATGCAACTGCAGAGTATAGTGTCCTAGGGTCCCCAGATTAAGCAAAGAGCAGAAAACCTAGTAAGGAAATTCTCAGCACAGAACACAAGAGCTTTATATCTTTCTCAGTTGCTGCTCGGAACTGTGCTCGCATTGTGTAAGGCTCGGTGTAAACCAGCCACCGGTGATTGCTGCCTCTTCCAGCGGTGTTGAGTACTGGTGGTGTAGCGGGTGGCGGCCACCGACCACACGTGTGCGACGAATCCATACAAAACGTATGAAAAAGCATGCGAACTGCTGTCGCTGGGGTGGCTGTGGCCGGTGGCCCGTTTACTACACGATACTTATAACCATCAAAATGTGTGTGTGTACCTACTAAACAGAATACAGCTCCACTTTAGCCTCCGCCGCAACGGTTTGATGTTATGATTTTTTTATTACCTTGATTGAAGGTTTGAAGGCAGAAGTAATAAATCACACTTTTCCGGCCCGCAACAATTTGGGTAGTTTTATTATATGGCTGGCGATTATGAATCCAATTATAGTAGAACTGTATCAAAAAGAAAATTCACTCTCGTTTAAGAGAAATCTTTAAAAGCTTTATGTACCTACTCGGATAAAATTATACTCATATTATTAATTTTATTTATTTATCCTGGCTTGCGTTAAGAACATGGCATGATCTATCCTTGTGCATTTCATATAAATCCGTTTAGTCGTATGTAGGTATGTCTGCCTGAATAACTTAAAAACATATTCACAAACTGTCACGTTAATAATATTAGTTGTAAGTTGATGCCATAACATTGTCCCGAGCTATCTAATCATCATTAAGTACTCGTTATGTCTATTAAAGTGAAAATTAGCTACATCATAAAACGCTAAAATACACGTTAGTAACTAACATAAATAGTCGTTACTACCTTGCTTACCAGACACTTTGGTTAGGTAGTTAGTGCTAAAGATAACCCATTGCCCATCCTCAAGATATTACCAAAATCATGATATCATTCTCATCGTTAATTTACCACCATCATTTCACCCGAAAGACTGCTGGATGTCATAGGCGAACTTGGGGGGCGATGCTGTGCTTCCGGGCGGTCTGGGTATTAATTTACCATGCATCGTTCAAATATGGATCAGTCACTCCATCTTAAAGTATTTGAATAGGTAGGTCTATTTATGTTCAAATCTAGCTATTAATATAACTGGACATTAACACTTCTGAGTGTTTCTGTCTAGTGTAGGAGAGGGACTTGGCTTTACCATCCCATTTCACTAAATCATACTTTTCGTTTGATTTTAACGTTTGTATAATTTTAACTTATTTCCTCTTCAAGTATAACAAACTTCTTTACTGTATTTATGTTAACTGTATTTTTAGGGCTTCCATTAATTGAGTACTGCAAAAAAGTTTAAATCCAAACAAAACAAAAGCCCTTCCAAACGAAACGTATGCAAATTCAAAATGAACCTACAAACCTTTATTTACACGCACTTCCAAATGCGAATTTCAAACAAACTCTTCCCAGTTTGATTGCGAACTCAAAATAAACCGAACTTTAATTTTCAGTCACAAAACTTTGTTCTTCTCCGTAACGAACGTATTTCGAGGCAAACTAGACGCGTGCTCCGTCGCTCAAGGCTCGAACCTGACTGACTACGCGCCTGTTCGCGAACTTCATTTACCATAGGCTTTTCACCAATCCGTTGTGATTCATCCTTGTATCTGTTACATTGACCGCTAACTACAAAAGACTGTCTGGTATAAAAGTGGGAAGCCAGTAATGGATGGAATCTTACATCATATTTACAGAATTTGAATGGTTTTTATAGTGAAGATGAGGGTCGGTTTTCCCACCACCCCAACGCTCCCTCGGCACCGTACTTAAACTTGTATTGCATGTCTGTAAGGTAGGCTTTTCAATCAGACACGTTGCCCTTTGAATTTAAATTGTATTGGTGTTTTTGTTAGTTTTTCTTGTTAATCAATTTCTATTCAGAGACTTAATTAACGTCCCCCTGGCTGCTCGCTAGAGCCACAACACTGCACTGCAGTTTATTTCACATAATTGAATTGCTGTTTTGGATTTCAAGCTTTCGTCTGGTTCGCCAGTTCAAACATTGAAATAATCATGCAAACAGTTCTAATTTGAGACAATAAATTGTTGTTCTTATTGAAATAGATTCTAAATGAAGCAGAGAGCAGTAGTGGCCGCAGTATTAAGAGCCCCGACTTAGTTGTAGGTCGAACCCAAGCAGGCACTTTATTATGTGTACATAATTTCATCACCACTGCTCTCAAAACGGTGAACGAAAACATCGTGAGGAAACCGGCATGTCCTAGAACCAAAACTTCGAAGACATGTGACATCTACCGACCCACGCTGGGCCTGCGTGGTAGATTACAGTCCACTCCCACTCGAAGAGAGGAGGCCTGAGTCCCAGCAGTGAGAACATTATCGGCTAATTATGCTATGCTTATATTCAAAATGAATGAGATCAATAAAAGGTTTGCTATTTCATTTCGAATGAAACAACGAACAAAAAAAACGTGTACCATTCTCTAAAATGCGACGTTTGAAACTGCTCATTTCACAAGTTGAGTAAGTATTAAAGCATTGAATAAACATTCATTAGGACCATTGTTCTGACGTAGTTAATCTGTTCTTTTATTTTATCGTCTGGCCTTTATTAGGTCCGTAGTCAGATTGCGCTGAACAAAATCATTAGGATGGCTTTCGTTTACAAAAATGTCCATTAGAACAACCCTCCTCAAATTCTATCTAAGGTTTTGTCTTTTGTGTTGCTTTTGCGGTTCTGTTAGGCCCCTACACATAAGTGCGACGCAATTTAAGTTTATATTCTTGTTAGCTTTTCTTTATATTGGTATTTTGACCTTTATCTTAGGTACTAACTGACCCGTCAGATATTCTCCATTCAAAATTTAAATTTCGATTTTTCGGCAGTGCCTTTGGATTTTTCCAATTGTTTTTTTCCTATGCAACCCCAGTATTGAGGCGAACAAAACAAAAACAATTGATATTCAAATCGGTCGAGCCATTTTCGAGTTTTTGCGAGAATAATGCACGTCACTTGATTTTTAATAAATAGATTAGATTGTCTTAGTATTGCAGGACAATGCGACAGCGAAACAAATGGCTTCATACTTTGCAATGAAGCTGTCTTCTTTCTTTTTCGTGTGGTTATTGACTGGCCTGGTGTCAGAGTTTTAAAGCCACCCATGGGCTTCTGACTTAGCTTTACATGCCGCCGAGAAGTATCTCTCCAGCATGCCGATTTCTTCACGATATTTTCCTTCACCGTTTGAAGCTGAACGAAGCTGTGTGCCAGTAAAATGCGGTTGGCTAATGGGAGAAAGTAGCTTCCTGGCACAGTTCTCGGCCAAGATTATGGACTAGGTTTGGTCGTGGCTAACTAAGCATACTTTAGTCGTCACGGTCTTATGCGGGGTAACTGGTAGTGATTTTAAATCTGCAATTACATTTTTTTTTTTTGATCGCCATGGCATATTTTATCGGGTTATTCCACCAACCCACCCTTAATAAATAATAGTAATAATAGTAATAATAGGTGGGTAATAAACCCACCCTTAGTGTATAAATAACCCATTTTATCTACCTATCCCAAAAATAAGTTCAAACATCTCATCTACTTTTATATGCCTCAAACTTGTACATAAGTATATATACAAGACAAGTTTTTAGAAGCTCTAGAATTCTAGATGGAGAGAAGTCAAAAGACAGCAGGGGAGGCCTTTGTCCTGCCGAGGGTCAACTTGGGCTTTTAAATAGCAACAATAAAGTGTACAAAAGAGGTCTTAAATTATCACAGTAGGCAGTTTTCACTTAAGAGGCCTTTTACAATTACGTCGCAAATTAGGGTGCTAATTATTAAAGTTAGTTTTAGGACGATTCTTAAATTAGGTAATACACCTTTACCGAATAAAGTTAAGTGCTGTAATTAGGTCTTTACCTGAGGTAATTTGCGGTTTTAATAAAGTAAATAAATAGTAACTGCAATTCGAGACTTACCTATTTTAAGTATCTTGACTTTAACCGTTTGTAAATTATCATGTCCTATGTCAGAGAATCAGGTGATCTGTAACCTGTGTCTGTAACTCAGGACCCTCGGTTATACGACATCCACGGTAATATGGTCACGTTAGTAATTATAAAATCGCATAATAGTAGTTCATATTTGTAGAAACGTACGTAGGTTTTTTTTTTTTTATCTAGTCTAATCGACCGTTTAAATCAGGGGTTCCCAAACGTTTTATTTCGCGGCGCACTTACAGGTTTAGTGTTTTGTCTCGGCGCCCTAGCTAATCGAAATAGGGTACAATGATAGACAGATTGATCAAATCAAAATCAAATCAAATCAATCTTTATTTGTGAACATAAGTACAAAAAGGTGTTATTTATACATTTTAGGTGATCTGTATGTTCGGCCAATAATCGGCATACAAATATAATATTAGTAAGCAGGTTATTTTTACTATCATAATTAATAAAGTCTAGGATAAAAGAAATGAAGCAATTGAAAAATGTCATGAGCCGCATAAAATAAAGTAATTGAATTATATTATTAATTATTTAGAATGTCAAAGAAAATTAAATTTAGTCATAATTTGTCATTTAAAAAGTCTTCAATCGAGTAATACGTCTTTTCAACTAGAAACAGGAACAACTTTTTTTTTAAATGGCTGACATTTTCCTCACTTCTGATACACTTTGGCAATTGGATGATGGGTAGATAGGCACAAAATTAAAAGATCCACAATATGAAGCTGACTTTTCATATTTAGCATAAGTACCTTCACTTCCTCACCCAAACCTCACCTTCTTCAACCAAACTTTGTAAAAAAAAATCTGATTATTTAGAAGATAAAAAAGCTTGGGATTAAGCTGCTCGCTCTGCTAAGCCTTGTGAAAACCATAAAACGTGACATTTTAATTATTCATCACAATAAATCAGTTTTATATAGGTACACATTGACATTGTTGAAAATTATATTCAAAATGACACTATTACTTTGTAAAGTATTATATTATTTTAATTATTGTGAATGTGAAGACTATGTGGATATTTTTTTGTTATTTTTTTCTCTCTTTCATTAAATTATTCTTTCTCAGTTAGTTTTTGATAGTCTGGCAGTTTGAGTAGTTGATGCGGCCTACCCAAATATCCTTTCTTTGGTATTGTTCGTCGAGTTGAGCTCCACGATTACTGACAAATGCTTGCACTGACTGGACAGGTCAAACCTGACTCAAATCTGTGTGATTATTTCCTCAAAAGTCCATTTCAGACACTAATCTACATGGTCCTCATATGGCCTGACCAAGATTATGTCTGGACTTTAAAAGAGACTGTGACCTCTGAGTTCGTTGCGGCCTTTCTTCTCAGAGTCAGTTAGGAAACACCGACCTCATCTATCTTATTTTTAATATTTTTTTTATGACGTGTAAAAGTGATTCCGATACCTATCTTATTTACAGAATAAACAATTTAATTTTATTTCATTTCCTATCGCCGAGTGACCGACGCATGGAGTGCGCGCGGTTTGTATTTTGTTTGGATCCGCAAATACGCTAAGTTAGTTTCCGGAGAATGCTAAAGAGGAGCGCTTCACGGCTTCTTTACTGTCTACGGCGCACACTTTGACAACCCCTGGTTTAAATAAAGAATATTATCAAATACTATTTATTAGGTTATGTTTCATTTTAATTCGCGCCTATGTGTCGTTGGCTAATGTGCCGTGTCCTCACTCTTGTGCATTACTATAAGTGAGACAGTGTATATGAGATTTTGCCCTTATCCAATTTCATTAGACATTTTTCATTAAAGAAATAAATACCTTACTATATCGTTGCATCGCGCATCCAACTATCGCAATATCGCGTCGCCTGTACACCGGATGATATAAATCGCATATGTGTCGCAACCCCGTTCTCGCGGGTCGTCGGCTTATGTGTCTTGTCCGCTCTCTTGATTGAAGACCTCTATGCGTGTACGGAAATATTCTTCAAGAGAAAATGCTACGGTTTCGTAAGCACTTTTTGTAGACATTTTAGTGAAGGTTGTTATTTTTGGAGGTAGGTTTTAATTACGTTTGGCCCTTTGATAAGATGTATTAATAAGGACTGCTACGGAATTAATGTCTTTTTACTCTTTAGGTTCATTTTAATTTCCCGCACAATAAAAGCTAGTTACGATAAAATTTAATCATGGGCGCCCATTTTGTTCCATGTTCCGTTAATATCAAAATAAACAATTTTATGTAACGTAATTAAATTCAATCACATTATATTTATAATTGTGCATTCTGGCATAGCAACGTGTGACCAGACTCGTAATATATAAAGCAAATCCCGGCATTGAAAAATGTTTGTATGCTGATTCGGGAATGGAATAAAAATGCAAAAACATGTAATCCTCGGCTTCTCGTATTTTTTTTATCTTATTGCGGCTTATCTCTTTCATTGCGGTAATACAGGAAATGGCTAGCAACTTTGCTTTAATTATTTCTAAACATAGCAAACGTCTTTCGTTTTCCTGAATTAAAAATCTATTTAAAAAGAGTACTTATTTTTTACTACTACGTCGTCAGTATGTGTCAAACGACATCAGCTTGCTACGATAATGTCTACGGTTATCGCGCTACGCCGCTCGTAGAGGCGCATAGCGCTACGCGTTATCCTGTCATCGATCAACGGTGATTTTGTCTGGCATTGAAAAGTGAGATAGGTATTACGCTTTATCTTGTTAACTTAAGCGATCATATATAAATCTTACCTGAAAAGTATCAAATTTATAAATCTTACCTGAAAAGTATCAACAAAGCTCATTGATCTTAGATAACCATTATCAGAGTCATTGAAAATGGATATTTCGCCCAGAAAATATTGTCCGATCGTCTTACCAAAAGCTATTTTCGTAAATCGTTAATCAGCCGGCCGTGCGGAAAACTGATAAGGCAGACCTTTCGCCAATTAAGTTAATGGTGATTCTTTTTCGACCTTGACACAAATGGCTAGTTTAGTACGACAAGGGCTTAAAGGGCACATGTATGTCGCCAAGCCCGATATCCATTGATTGAATACTTAACGTTCTTTTGTCATGGAACGATATTTAATCAACACAGCGTTTGTATACAAAGAGTTAAATGATTTGAGAGAATTGCTGTTATTGGTACCATCACAATTTTAGAGCAAATAGTGGCCGTTTTGCTGATTGAATAGTTTAATGTTTTTATTATCGGCTTGGTACACAAAGGCATTTGTATGAAAATAAAGCAGTATTTAATGGAATAACAATGGAATGGAATGACTGGTTGGTCAAGCGCGAGTTGGGTTGCTGATTGCAATGAAAATACCTTTAATTAGTCATTAGAGTAAAACTACCTAAAATACCTTCTCCTTAACACATTCTCAAGACATTATCTCTCGAAAGTTGACCACTTTTCAGCCAAAACGAACACATAAGTAAACAAGATTCCATTTTCAGGCCTCAATTACTCAAGTCCGTTGAAAATAAGTCTTTATTAGCATCATGTTCACCTCTAAAAGGGTCTGACGCGGCAATAAAAGTGTCCGTTTCTAATACCCTCATCAAGCTCATCATAAATTCCAAGTTTATCATTATAATATAGGTCTGTGGTGTTTAAAAATTCTGATCAACTGTTAGGTAAGATGAGAACTTTTTCCGAACTGAATTTAGCACATTACGAGTATATTTGAAGTGACGTAGGTACATACCCAAATATTTTAAAATTTATTTTATTTTGTTTACTCACGCACATAAGGTTCTGAATATGGTATATTTCTTGTATTATATAAAATCAATCTCCTTTGTATTATATAATTGCAGAGCAGAAGTGTGAGTACTATGTACTAAAGCGCTACCATTTACCTGGTAATACGTCTTTTATTGACTTGAATGTGCCCAGGCGGCTGTGAGTATGTCATGCTCACTCAGATGTTTCGCTGATGGTGGTGCGTGTGTTGGATCATTTAGCTCCCTTCAAAATGTTTGAGCTGAATGGTGCTAATCCATGCGTCATGTTCGTGAACGGACGCCCTCGGATAGGACTGGTCAACTCTTAGCTGCCATGGCTGATTTTAATTTTTGATTTGTTCTTTGTTCTATCTTTTTATTACGGACGCTTATAATGTTATAAGCGTAAAAAAAATTGTTACAAAATATTGGTTACATCATTTGATGTAACCAATATTTTGTAACAATTTTTTATTTATTTAAAATAGTATCTGTGGAGTTTCTTGCCCGTTCTTCTCCATAGGTACCTACTACGCTTTAGAATGGGGAACTAGCTTCATATTTTTGACTGACCGATTCCTTCACAATTCAAAAGTGCCTGTAAATGGTTTAATTGAAATAAATGCTTTAAGTTTTTTTGAGTTTTGAGTTTTATTCTCTTTAGAACGTCAAAAACAACAAAAACTTTTGTCTCAATCCCTCGCTGTGATCGAACGAAAGCCCATATTGTGGCCACATAAACTTGATTGGCCAAGAACCAAAAGTAAGAGAATTTCACATCAGATCTATAATTATATTATCTAGTAAATGCTGTACTACATCATATACAATCGAAGATGCACACTCTAGAAACAAAGAGAGGAAACTCCCAGACCTTCTTCTCTTCCTGTCCTCTATTCTACTCTCTCTCTTCTCTAGAGAAGAATCTTGAAGCAGAATCTTGATGGTTCAGCGGCAAATTTCAGTAAATCATCGAAACATTTAGTTATTTTTATCATCTCACCATTAATAATAACTGTGATAAATATTGAATAACGCTCCACAAATAATCTTAGTTACTACGATAAAAATAAAGTATGGATCGCCCACATAAGTTAGGGATATTTATTAGAATGTCAGTCGAAAGCGCGGTGCTCGATATATTCCCGTAGGGACTGTAGTTTATGTCCTCTGTGACAGGTAACGCTACCAATCGCCCTTTTCTGAGCAATACACAGAATATATGATTAATGTGCCTGATCCAAGAGTAAAAGAAAATACGTGTAAGTCTTTTTTTATATCTCGTAAGACGTAAGAAAAGTTGTAGACAGACACTTCAGATAAAAGCAAAGTTGAGCTCACTAATTACATCACAATAAATAATAGGTACGTTATGTTCTTCATAAGTATAATGTTGATAGGTATACAGATCTACATCATCGTTACAAAAAAAACATGTAAATCGTCATCATAAATAAAAAAACATGCGCAGTCGGGGGACCCCCGTCAGGAACGAAGTTCCTTCACGTATGATTTAATAAAATAAAATAAATTGCAGCCACCATCTTGGATTTACATTTTGACTTTACGATTGGCTTTAGCACCCTCGAAAACTATGAAAACGACACCCATGATGAAAAATATGAAAATTTCGCGGCCACCATCTTGGATTTTCATTTTGACCTCACTATCGGCTTTACCACCTTCAATAACCATGAAAACGACACCCATGACGAATTTATTAAAAAAAAAAATATATTGGCCATCTTGGATTTACATTTTGACCTCACTATCGGCTTTAGCACCCTCGAAAACTATAAAAACGACACCCATGACGAAAATGTTTAAAGCTTTCGCTGTCGCCATCTTGGATCTTCATGTTGACCAAATTCGCACTTTCTCTCTTACTCGGGCCGATGTGTACAATTTTATCCCACGGCACTGTAAATTGTAATCACTGTACTCTTTTCTTTTGTTTTTTTTGCCGGCGGTTTCTCTCTCTCCCTCTTTTTTTCTCTTTGAATTAAAAGAAGACAGTCGAAAGTATTAAGCCTGACGATTTCTGAAAGTTTACAAGCCGCGTTAAAGAACTTCGTTCCAATAATAAGCAGTAGGTACTTGAAAAGCGATTGGTACTAAGCAATAAAACCACTAGGTACTTGGGTATTATAGTCGAACCATTCAAAAGTAAGTTCCCTATAAACCGTGACCACAAGTACTTGCTCGCTAAGCCATAAAAGCAGTAATAGTATAGTCTAACTTAACCGTTCCTCTTCTCAGTTCCAATGAACGTGCTGGTTTTAATTAAAACCAAAGTCGAAATGAAAAAGTCTGAACGGCTCCTTGCTTCGCCGTCATTAGAGGCGCCCTCATTCCAATCTGAATCCGATATCAGACCGTGATACAAGAAACTTTAAAACAAGTACAATTCATTAGGCTTGCAATAAAGGCATCGCTAAATCGGCCGTTAAGAAACGACTGTTCGGAAACTCGCTTCCAACTTATTGAAACTCAGTTCTGGAATCAATTCGAATGAGTGTTTTACACTTTCCATGGGTTCGAATGGAATAAAAAGGGGTTCTATTTGCCAATTATTCAAATGGGCGTCTGTAATTCTAAAAGGATAAAAATGTAACACGATTCTGTAAATATTCCGACGCGATCTGAATTAGAACGAGTCCCAAAAGGATTTTGGGCCGAAAGTATCGAATTTACTTATGCTAATCTTACGTCACCCTGAGGATAAAAGTCTGTTTCGGCACTAATTAACTTACAATGAACGGTGTTGTGTATTTTATAAAACAAAGACACTTTTAGGGGGAGGCTTTGTTTTGACAAGGTCGTTGCTGTCAGTAATATTTTGGACCTATTGTGTTCTAAATCCGATCAGTGTTTTCTCTCCCCGGTACACTACAGCGAACAACAAACGAAACAGTGATCAATTCTGTAAGGTATCTCCGTACAAAATATTCTCCTGCAGGAGCAGGCCGGTCAAAAGAAATAACCACCTTTATTTTACCCAAAACATCAATTATTACAAAAACATTCAGTTGACCCAACACAGGAACTGCTTAAGACGCAGATATATGCCAGTGACCTTAAGTGGTTAGCTTGCGTGTATACTGAGCGCAGGCATCGCGTCGTACGTCTGGTCAGCAATAGGACTCTCCAATCAAAGAGCAATGTTACAAATTAGACGCATTATTAATTTATTATACTTAAAAAAAATATTTTTATAAAACACACGATAACTAAAAGATTAATTATTATATTATCTTTAAAATGGTGAAGGTTTCAGATAAATACGCTTCATAGATTTTGCGTGATTTTTAGTTTTTAATCCGCGTATGTAGTATGAAATATAAACATAATCTAAAATATTCCAATATTAAGTTATTAAGAAAATGCTCTAATTGAACAAAATAAAAAACCAAATCATTAACACAACTCGTTTAGACGTGATCTTCAATAAAATCATTAAAACTCGGTTATAGTAGCATCAATACAAGTAGATAATACCTCGGGCATTAATTCCGCCTTTGCACAATATATTTTTCTGTCCATAAATAAAACCATCAATAATTATTGAGAAGAAATTTAATAAGTGTAAACGGCACAGTACGTACTTACTCATAACTGGCGCAAACAATAGTCTGGTACAAAACAGTTCGCAAATGGTGGTCATTAAAAACGAATAAACAAGATGTTTGCTCACGCGAACTAATCTATTATTGTATCTACCGTATTATTTTAAGAAACTTCAAACAAATTAAATTTGAGATCTATTTATGATTAATGTGGGTGTCCTCCAGGTACACCTCTGTCGACCTACTGACGTTATGATATATAATTATTTAAGTAATGAATTCAAGCTTGATAATGATACTTATGAGTAATTTCAAATAAACAGCAGAGCTTATAATCCTATCCTTGGCATTAGAGCAATATTCAAATCCATAATTAAGTATAATAAATTAATAATCAATCGCAATTCAATGTTATGGGTACAGCATTTACACAGGGTAAGATCGTAGGGTGTCTGCGGTAATATAATAACCTTAAACATTTCGCACCCTCTAAAATATTATATCAAGGTGGCTTGAACCTGGCTAAATAGAATTTTGTCGTTAGCCTTGGCGGGTATGATAGCGTTATACCGATAACTAGCTACCTAATATAAGTTTATTACATAAAACCATTAAGCCAAGCTGGGATCGAAGAACCGATAATAACCGGTTACACAAAACGTATCACATTTTACGGTTATACCTGGACGTTGCGGTTACGGTTAATAGTGACCAATATTGAAACTAGCGTAGAATATCCTAATTAATTGCTATAATAATTTAAGAGCACACTTTTCCCCGACTCCTGGAATTAAGGGTGATAAATACTGTGCTTACTTTTACTTTATGCATTCGAGAAGGAAGGTGCATTCGCTTTTGTAGTATGCTAATTATCGTTTAGTTTAGAGGTACCTACTATATAAATCGTTTGTTGATATGTAACATTTTTCCTCTCGCTCTCAATCTAAATAATCCAAATCTGTGGGAGTGATTTCGTGAAGTGTGTAACAGAAAGCCGGGGAAGCGCGCGCTATGTGATTTGACACATGAACGTGCGTGGTGCTAGAGTTAGCCATCAGAAACGACCTTGACGAGGCCCACCCCTTTAATGTTACTTATTACCATAATGTTGCTTATTACCAAGGTGAGATGTCAGATGTTACACATCATATGGGTTTTCGATTTTACTTCTTAGTGTATCAAAAAGTTCAAACAGGATTGGCTCAAAATCCACCTGCCTGAACTCCGCTCACTGACGCAGTCATAAAATCATCAAGTGAACAGGTGACGGGCAAGCGGCGCAGGATGGAAGGTGGTGGGCCATTGTCTGTGGGGAGATGCCGCATACGCACTTGAGATCTAAGCCGTCCATGTATCTGAGGAGATTGCCTTTGCTACGGTCGACTTGGGTTCGAAGTCTATTTAGAGATTTCCAAGTCGGCCACGGTAATTCTAATGTACTCGTGTTTTTTTTATTAAGTAGCATTAAATAATACCTATAAAAACGTTTTTCGGGTTAAAATAAGTCTTGCACTAACAGGTCACCTTCCTTCTCCATCATCAGATCCGCTAAGAGTTACTCGAGTGCTCAAATTTGAACCCAATCCGATTTGGTAGAATCGATCACAAGATTCGACAGAAGAAACGGGTCTGAACTTTGAATCAAATATTTTAAATGAACAATATTATCATCTGCCTTAACATCGCGACTGCCTCGTTGATCTAGTGGTCGCAAGTGCTGCTGCTGAGCATGAGGGTCTGGGTTCGATTCCCTGGTTGAGCACAGTTAGTGGATTTTCCATCTGGAATTAGCAGCCCGGAGTTTGGATTTGTGCCTGGTTGATGGCAATAGGCTCGCCCTTATTACATGGGACTTAGACATATTTACTGTCGTAATGTAGGTGTCCTATAGCTGCGCCTCTGCCTAACCCTCAGAGAAATACAGGCGTGATGTTATGTGTGTGTCATCATCATCAAAATCTTCAACAAACGTCAGACATGGCTGCTTGACTATTACAAACTAACAGCAGATTAGCTACTTTTAGCATCGGGGATCGTCGATTTTGCGACTGTATCGATGCATTTAGCTTCTAAAAAGCGGCTAAATCGCCGATCGCTGATGCTAATAGTAGCTAGTCTGCTGTGGCCCTAAAAGCTGTCAATCTAGAAGATGGCGAGAGCATGGAATTAGTATGAACTAAGTCTTGGGCGAGAGTTAGGTATCAATTACCGTTAGTGGCTTCTACTCGACTGCTTGTTTAGTGACTAATGTTAGTAATGTGTTTGCGGACCCAAATTACTTGCGACTCTGATTGCTTTGAAAGGGTAATGTTAGCAAATATGGGTTGAATTGTTACACATTAAAGCAAGAAATACCTAGGTTTTATTTTTAGTTCATTCCTAATTGTGTGTTAAAAGTGAAAGCTTAAATTAATTAAAATCATAGGCTTAGGTTATTGGATCTTGGTGTTAATACAGATTTTTAAAGTAGGTAAGTTCTTTAAACCCGGATAATCGGCTTACACATGTTACCGTATGTCGTTGAACAAAAAAATCACAATCCAGTAGTTTTAGGTGTGAGATATTATTAAGTATTTTCATGTGTATCATTTTAATGTGTGTGTGTGTGTTTTATTCACTCTTCTTTCTTTGTCCAGGCGGTTTTTCTTTGGAATGCGCTCCCTCTGAACATCAGGATGGCAACCAGTCGGTTTTCTTTCAAAGTGAAGGCACGTGAACATATTCGTAAAAAGTTGGCAGAATCATTGCAGCGCTGATTTGTTGGATTTGTTCTCTCCTCTACCTATCGTTATTTATCCTGACAAAGTTTATTTGGTTTATATGTATGTATGTATGTATCTATTTATTAGTATGTATTAATTTTCAAGTTATCTATCCCTTATGTTGCACCTGCCATGTTTTGTCTCTGCACCACCCTAAGGTTGACTGGTAGAAAATGCCTCAGGCATTAAGTCCGCCTTTGTACAGTATTTTTTACTTGTGCATGAAGTTTTAATAAATAAATAAATAAAAAGAAAATGTTGTTAATAATTGATATACCTACCTGCAAACGTATCAAACATTTTTTTAAAGAATTCAATTGATTCTTTAAAAAAATAAAGAAACAGAACAAATCAAATCAGCATAAAGCATCTGGTAGCAAAAGAAAACAAATCTTCGTAAAGTATCCGCATCCATTCGGATATCCGGAAAATATAATAGAGCTGAGCGAAGAAGGCCAAAAAACATGAATGATGGTTCCACCTTATCTTTACAAAGCTCGTTTGCTGGTACAGATGTCTGTAATCCATCATAACACCATTTCCAAGACGATGTTTTGTTGCAACTTTAAATAAAAGGGACATAAACAAAGAGTTTTCTGTAACATTACATAAAGTAAAAATTTAAGTGAACATCTTTTTAAAAACAAGGTTTTATTGGACTAAAAAGTACTACATAAAATTTACGTAAACAAACTTTAATGTTTTCTTAAAAGCTTGAGACTTATATGTTTAATGATTACGGTCGACGTTTTTGTAAAAATATACGTGTGTACTAAATGTACTCAAAACTCAAAAAATCAAAGCATTTATTTCAATTAAACCATTTTATAAATTGTCAAAGAGTCTGTCAGTTAGTCAGAAAGCTGAAACTAGTTGCCCATTCCAAAACCTAGATCTCTATGGAGAAGAACGGGCAAGAAACTCCAAGGACACTTTTAAATATATGTTAGAAATACGTTACTGAGTTGACTAATCGGGACGCCAGCGACGCCTAGCGGCGCTTGGCAGAGTCTCCAGCATAACGCTCGGACCGGCCGAAACAAAGCAGACTTCATGGGTGGCGGTCAAGCAGTGAAGACGTTTAGAAACTCGCGTTTCGAATAGTTGTGTCATGTACTGTGATCATGAATTATAATTTGATCTGAACTGCAAACATTTTTCCATAGCGCAACACTATCCATAGTACGCCCACAGTAGTTAAAATATAGCTGATAATAACGAAAGAGACACATACCATCCTCCGTTTAAAGATATTACTTATAAATTGATGGAAGTAACCATGGTGATACCTACTCGTACCTTTCATATTCCAACGCTTTAGGTAATTTCCAACAAAGCTGTTTCCACGAAACAACTCTTCAACTTACCTACCTTGCACTTAGCACTTTTGAAATTTAACAAATTGCTAAGTTTATAAACATTACGGAATTGTGTAAACTCATCTGGAATATTTTGTTGAACAAGGGCTCCTTTCATGTTAATTTGACTAATCAACAAACTTCTATTGAATACTGAAGTACCAAATAATACAAGATGTTAACTAGAGGTAAGCTTTTCTTCATATAATGTCTAACTGTAACTATTTTATTTATTAGGTACGATGATACGATATATTTCAAAAGAGTAAGTAGTTTTTAAAGAAGCTCCATTTTATTATAATATCACTCCTGGGTTCCCCGAAGGGTTAGGCAGAGGTGCATCTATAATACGAGTACATCGGCATTTCGCCAGTTATTACCAGGTCGATGACAGCAGGTAAATATGATGTACCCAGAGTTAGTAGTTACTATGGCGACAGAACTTTAAAAAAACGCGTTCCCTACTTATTGAACACTTTGCCTGCTGACATCAGGCAAGAAGCTAATAAAGTAAAATTCGCTCGTAATCTTAAAAAATATTTGTTAGATTCTATGTGAGTGTAGGTACTGAATATTATATAGATTATAAATGTACCTGATAAATAGAGAGACTCAATGATCTCACAGTTAAACTGCGTAAGCAGTTTTGTGGGGCAATGTAACCTAGCTTAAGGAATTTTTATTAAGTTAATAAAATAAATAAAAAATAAATAATAATCCTATGTAATAGTAGTGGTCCGATTGCCATCAACAGGGCACAAATCCAAACTCCGGACTGCTACTGAGAATTACTGATGGAAAAACCCAATAACACTTTATCGGACCCGAGAATCGTAACCAGGACCTCGTGCTCAGCAGTAGCGCTAGTGACCACTAGACCAACGAGGCAGTATCTTACGTCAAAAACAAGAACAATACGTAATCACGACAGTAAAATTTCCTTCAGTGCAAGCTAAAAATAAAAATAAACTGGCCAAGCGCGCAAAATGAAGGGTTCCGTAGTTGGAATGAATTTATCCCAAGAACAAACTTAACATTGTAGTTCAAAAACATGTTCCCCGATACATTCCAACTGCGAATTAATGTAAGTTTGTACGCACAATATTAAGTGATTTACCATATATTATTTTAAGACCATAGACTTTTTATAGGTTTTCCTGTAATCTATAAGCATAGAACTATTTTCTGATTAAAAATTTTTGGCTCTGTAGTTTTGGAGATCTTAAATATCTTTAAAAAGTATTTGCCAGTAATAAAAATACAATTTTTTTTGATATCCTCACAATAAATTATTTTATTTGATATGTCACACGGTATAGTTCACAAAACTTTATTTTTTAAATTTCTTATTTATCCCCCATAAGTGACCACCACATTGAAAATTCATTTATTTACGTTACACGTCCGTATTTGGGTCACAGAAATGCACATGTGTACCAAATTTCAACTTAATCGGTCCATTAGATTTGGAGCAAATTGGTTGCGACAGACGGACAGACAGACAGACACAAGAGTGATCCTATAAGGGTTCAGTTTTTTTCCTATTGAGGTACGGAACCCTAAAAATACTACGTTATATATTAAACGTCTTGTAGTCCATGCATTGTAATGTCGCTTGAAAAGTTTAATGAAAATATAGTGAGAAAGTAGTAGAATGGAGTGTTTCGCCGGGAGAAATTGTAAACTACTTTTTCATAAGTCTGCAGTATACACATAACTTGTATTGCAAGAAATATACATTTAAAGAAGAAAAATTGGAACTGCTAAACAATCGTTCGCTTCGGCAGTTTTATTTACGAACTTTCACAGTTTTACAACAACACTTTGTTACAAAATTAAGTCGTAAATAAAGTATGTAGCTATTAAACGTGATATTTTGACGGTAAAAGTTTTTATTGCCACTTTAATTGGGTACCTACGGCCTTTAGTTCGGCCAAAGTAAATAAAGGTCAACATCTGCCTGAAACGGCGAATGAAGTGTAGGACGCCCTTCAGTTAGATAGATTGACGACCTGACTTAAAGGGTGTGAATGACAACGGACTCGGTGTTATAGTGCAATATCGGCTAAGTATGCTTAGATGTGAATCGCTTCATATTGAGAGGATGAATGAAAGGCGACAATTTTTTTTTTACAATGCTGATCTGAGTTAATAGAGGAATTTTGAGGAATTTAGGGCGTCTCCTCCCGGTGTTGACACACCGGGAGGAGACGCCCTAAATTCCCTAGAAGGACACACAATAGTGACCTTTTTGGGGATGTTCTTCAGAACGGTACACGCTGCACGCTGGTTGCCCGGTTGCCAGTGCTACAGTACCAGATATATGAACGTAAACGAAGCAAAAGGAGTATGTAATGATCGAAACAGTCTGAGGTGCTTCTTTGGGTTCGAACTCGAGACCTATGACTTGGCAGTCCGACGGTCACTCCACTAGGCTGTCACTGCTAGGGCATATATTGACCTTGGTGATGTTCTTCAGAACGGACATGTGCGTAGTACTGCCAACTGGCGTGCGTGTATGACCAGATGTATGAACGTAAACGAGACAAAAGGAGTATATAACAATCGTAGCAGGTGACGTTCTGTAGTTACTGCTTAGCCCCTTGGGAAGAAAGCGTGAGCTTGTGTATGTATACTGGCTGAAATTTTTTACCGTCTCGAGAATAATATGGTGAGTGTAAGTGGAACAGAAGCTATTCCCGAGAATATTTGCTTAATAGCATTGACCACGCGGGCGGGCGGTGATGCGCGAGTGGCTTGTGCGCTGCGAAAGGATATCAAAGAGGCCGATGGCCAGTGCGGCGACTACCTATCGGCCGCTAAGGAAAGCTACGAATTCATTGATAAATTCCGCGCATTTAGTAGGGTGCGTATGATTTGAATTGCGATATTTCCTACAGTTAAAAAAAAAAAAACTGCCATGGGCTTCTACTCCGTTCACCTATTATACCCTATTTTTTTCGAGACGGTAAAATAAATCATGCGGTATATTGCAGGGGTTCCCAAGGTGTGCGCTGCGGTGCCCTGGAGCAGGGCGCTGTAAAGCACTCCTCTTTACTATTCTCCGGAAACAAACTTAAACAATTCAAATCGCACGCGCTGCATGCGTCGCTCACTCACCGAAAGTTACTTACGCTAAATTTAAAAACTCAGCTTTTTATCGTGGAACTTAAAACTTTGTGCCTATCTACCCAACATCAATGTGTCTATAATTGTACCCTATTTCAATTAGCTAGGGCGACGAGACAAAACACTAAACCAGTAAGTGCGCCGCGATATGAAAAAGTTTGGGAACACCTGATGTGACACTGAGGCTAAGTGTAACGAGGACTGCAATAGAGTTTGATTTTAAATAACAATTTTGCATTGTCAATCATCATACACTGGAGGCAATTCTTTGCATCACTGACTACATTTTATTGCAAACAAGAAAGAGTCGGCAAAGTTTTAGGAATCTACAAACATTTATCATCACATAACATAGCATTACGCTTGTAATCCCCGAAGGATTAGACAGAGATGCACTTTAGTACACCCACATTTCGCCAGTTATGTTTAAATTCCATGCAATAATGCTGGTATATTACCATCAACCGAGCAACGAGAGTCATAATTCAATCGGCACAAAATCACGCACTTTTCTATCAGGACTTATCTACTCGATAATTAAACTGGAATTAGTTAAGAAAACAGAGCGTCAACAACTTCACTATTGCTGTGACATCAACAGACAATTTAAACACATACCTACCTAAGGTGAAAAAGGTGCTTACTCTCTAATCCGATTAGAGGCGAAAGGAGCGTGAATTAGTCACTCTATGCGATCGGGGAGTATTCCACGCTTTCCCCAAGAGAGAAGGCCGCGGCTTAAGTAACGTGTTGTATTAAATTTGCTACAAACCAGATGTTCAGCCCTTTGAGAATACGTAAGCCTCGTAGTTCCGTTCCGTGAGCGTTTGTTTACGAATTTTGTTGCTGTTTCGGCAAAATGGAAGCCGCGGATGTAGGCAGATATGCATTTATGTAAGTGATTGTGGTAGAAATAAAACTATGTAAGTACTTTGAATGTAGATATGGGTATGCTTATGTAACTTTGTTTCTAGGCTGTAATAAAATACAAACAGAAAATTACCCCAGCTAAGTTAAAAGTAAAGAAAATAAATTATCTTACAAATTAAACAAAGTGAAACTAAAACAAAAGGAAACTGATGAGAATGCTGAAAGCTTTTCTACGTCCCTATGAAAGCAACTATTGTTACAATTGACGCGTAGTTCGCATAACGACGTATTCAAAAATAAAGTTTTGTAACTAAGGCTCTCTCGATAGCTATTATAATTGGATACTCGTGTCGCTTTAAAAAAAAGGGTTCGTTCGAACGAGTCAAACAGAAATCCGCTTTGTATTTTTGGTGTGAAAACGAAGTTTGAATATAGATTGACATTCGGTTTGTGGTTCCGTTGAAATGATTCGACGCGACAGGGGCTAACGAGAAACATCAGACCACTCCGAACGAAATTCAATTACCCTCTGCAATCGTGGGGCCACTTATTGTTTTCGATTTTTGTCACCACGTTTATTGACTTTGTAGTTGCTCTGTCAATGTTTTAATATACAGTTTTGTGAATACATCGTGTCTTGAACACTCGAAATACCTACTTAACATGATTGCTTCAATTACTAGGTCCATATAGATAGATGGATAGAATATTCTTTATTATGCACCCCATAAAAACTACAGAAATAAATTTAGAAATTTTACACAGGGTGACACAATGGGCGTCTTATCGCTAAAAGCGATCTTTTACAGACAACCTTTGGATGGATTAAAGGGAGAAGGAGAGACAATACTGCAGGGAGTCAGCGGTGTACTATTGACATATACAATAAATACATACAGCATAAACTTATCCAGATAAATATATATTATGTATAAAATAATAAACATGAAACAATAGCAGGGGACTAATGTAATGATGATGTTTAAGGAGAGAGGAAGTGTTTTTTCACCACAATTTTAAAAGTAGACAAAGATTGAGCACGCCTTAACGACACGGGCAAGGCATTCCATAACTGTACTGCTTGAACTGTAAAAGATTTGTCATCATAGCTGGTGAAATGCATCGGCATCTCTTGTCTCAGGTTTTCCGATGACCACAGAAATCATTATACAATGTGTGTCATGAAGGAACTGGAAACGTTCTTTCAGATAAGAGGGGGTGTAGGATTGAACAGAATAGTGTAGAGCTGAAATAAGAAAGAGATAGAGAGCATAATCATAGTAAATGTCGGAGCCGAATAAGATAATCCAAATTAAACAGTGAGCTATGAGTTGATCATTATTTTGTAGAAAAACAGCATTGCCTACAAAATTATGATCAACAAAAAATATTTCACTACTTACTTATATTTATTCTGTCCGCATTATGACAACATGAAAATCGTTTACACGTGCCGAGAGGTGAAAAAAAAAGGCACGCGACGGGTCAACGAAAATGTTGCTCGGTTGTATAGCGCAACTCTCCATCATTAGTGAGCTAATTATTGCTAATTAGCAGTGAAGAGTGGTCTGCGGTTGCTTGAAATATGTTGCAGAAAAATAAATTTAAAAAGTCTGTTTCATAATGATCGTCCATTACGAAAAATCTTCCTTCTCTCGTTTTGCGTTTGAAAGTGATTTTTCTAAAAGCTGTAATATGTTTTTGTGTATAATTTGAATTAATAGGTTATTCGTACTGTGAAATTAAATGTTCCGTTTACACGACTAAAAAGCTAAACCAACTTAACTGAAACGTGGTTTAAAAAAAATTGCTTGAAATTTTGTGAAAGTTGTAAAATCCGAAACCCACACGGATGAATTCGTGTGCAAAATTTAGTATATATCTCCAAATGTGCGTATTCCAATACTTATAGAAACACAAACTCAGCCTAAACACACAGAGTCATCCATTATTTTCTCGTCCCCAGTCCTCAAAACTACTGCTAATGCGCAAGTTAAAACCACATGGGACGTAACTTTAATATACAACTAGCTTCTGTCCGCGACTTCGTTCGCGTGGAACTCGTAAGATACACAATAAACTAGAATAATAGCCACATTTTTTATAAAACTCCCTTCGGCCCCGACCCATCGCGTCGCATTGCATCGCCCTCCCGCGCTATTACTTCGTTTTCGGTTAGTTCTTTTTTCAGACTTTTTTTTTGCTCGGCTATTAAATGCAAAAAGGATTTTTCAAAGCCGACTGGCAGTTCCAGAGGTTAGCACGTTCAAACAAACAAAAAACAAACTTCAGCTTTATTATTAGTATTTATAGATATCTTGTGATTACAGTCGTTAGTCTTTAATGGTGTCATATCACTGTAATTTGTATTAATTGTGGATCTGCGTGGGTTGAGTGAAAAGTGCCTGTCATTAGGTATAAAGGTCGACGTTACAATAGGTATTGATTTAGGGGTTGCGTATCTGGAACTCTTTCAGACTTTGATTTTGCCTACACCTTACACCACGAGTATAAATAGGTTGCAATTACACAAAAGGGTTTTTAACACTTTCGACTCCACCCATTTTTATAGTACTTATACGCCATGCCGCCATACATATTGGAAATGAACCCTCCGAGAGGGTTGCCGGCATTACGTTTGCGCTAAAGTTAAACCGTGTTATAAAACACTGTGAAACGAAGTAAAATAGTGGAGGTCTTGTCGCTATACGTAGTTTCCAACCTTTTAATTTTTTAGGGAATATTTGTAAGCGTGAACAAAAAATAAAAAATAAAAAACTTGAATTCAAAAAAAACAACTCATGTATTAATAAAATATCATCAATAATAAATCTCGTGAAAATATTCATCAGATTTTATTTTCATAGTGCTGTATTCGCTAAGAAAAACCTACATTTAAATGAGCCCTCCGCGAGGACTCCCGGCATCCCCTACGCGACTAGGTGAACCCTCCAGGAGGACTCTCGGCACTGAACGTGTTAAAGTGTTAAAGAACATGGTGTATCAAATCGGTCTTTAAGTGATAATTTAAATCTTTATTTATTTTTGCTCTTTTTCCAATTTATGCAAATCTGATTTAAATGCGTAAATTGTACCTACAATGTCAAATGAGGACAGTATCTAAACCAAATATTATGATAGGGTCTACTCGGTATAGATAACGTACATAATATTCTTTCACATGACATGTACCAAATCACCCAACCTAAGCTTAAAAATATTTCGCAAAATCTGCCGATTTAGCATCTCTAAGAAAATATGAATATCATCAGTCACGAAACGCTGACGTACTCCCGAAACTAATTGCGGGCGTTTCTTCTAGAGTGATGACTGTAGTCCGTTCTACTTTTATACACTTAAACGATGTCATTAATTAAAAGTTAGGTGATTAGCGCCAAATAAGCTATTCAAGGCAGCGAACACCGAATCCTTTGTCAACCGAGTCTGAGGAAACTTTCTGTAAATTGATTCATTTATTATGCTTTATTCTTAAGTCAAGCGGTAATTTATCGATTATCTGCTTTTACAATTATCCGAGGCGCTTCTAGGGTTGGTAAGGGAACAGACTCTCCTCACTTTAGAATACTTTCAACAACTTTTATTTAAAAAAAATCATTGAATGATCAGATAATATCCAAATTCATTCGGCTTATTATTTAACTATTTATTTATTTCAGAAGCCATATAATACTTAAGGAGAGAAAAAGGGTTAACAATTTATTAATTATGTGACTTAGATGCATATAGTAATTAGACAAGTATAAGCTCGATTTTGTGAAACTCCTGACACCCAAACTAGTACGTGTCCTGTATCTCAGGTGTCAGAGTTATTAAGGTAAACTATTACTGTAATACATATTTTTACATGATTCTGCATTGGTGGCGTGAAGGAGCTCGTGGCTAAGTAATGACAGCCGCACGGGTCGATTTATCAGGTTAAGCTACGCTTGCTTGGATTTGGTCCGTGGATGGGTAACTTTATTTTACTCTATCTTTACATACCGAGACTCCTCCGTGCCTCGGAAAACACGATAAGTCGTTGGCCCCGGCTGTCATTCGTGGATCTTTGACAGTCGTTATGGGTCGTCAGAAGCACCAAAGGCTGACAACCAGTTTTACCAAGAGATATCGTATTACCCAGTTATTGGGTTGTGGAGGTCAGATAGACAGTCGCTCCATGTAAAATTAAGCTGCATCCGGTTAGACTGGAAGCCGACCGCAACATAGATGGGAAAAGGCTAGGCATATTGACCTGAATCTGCATCGGTATCCGAAAACACACATGCTTTTTTTTTTTTTTTTGTTTGGGAAATCATCAAATGACTCCTCCCGCTCTGGGCGGAGCGAGAGGGAGTGTCAGACTTTTACTGACTAAAACCCACCCGTGTTCCTTCCGTTGCCTGTGTGTTGGGGCCGCGATATACAAAAAAAAAAAAAAAAAAACACCAATGCCTGTGATAATAATTATAGCGATTATTTTTCAGTATTTTGTTTACCTTACTAATGATTTCGATACATAATTTTAATCTAATCAACCCTCTCTCTGGTAGTAGCTGTTAAGTGACAACCTTGTTACTGAGACAACGAACCTCGTATCTAAGCGTAGTTTGGAGGGGCGTTGCTAATCTAATAATCTTATTGAATAGTATCGAAATCTTAAGTCAAGGCCTTTTTGGGTACTTCAGGCTTATGGCTTTTAAATATTGCTACTGTAAATTAGGGAAACACATTTCAGTTCATAAATATTTTTACACACTTTTTGAAGCTTGTCCGTAAAACACCACTGCCTCTACTCTGTATCATCAATTTTGTTATATAATAGTAGTTAGTTTGAAAATTGTGCAAAACATTTTAAAATTGTAGGGCACGTCACTGCAGTATTTAAAAAATAAAACTACATTTTGTGTACACAACAAGAACCTACCTACTTACTTAAGTATGATACCCGTACATAATTTACCATAATTCGATCGTTAAGAGAAGCTGCCAGGTAATATCTACTTAACTTTGGAACTAGGCAGGCCTATCAATTAGCCGGTCCATTGACGCGAAAAAACTGCCTCCCCTTAAAAAGCTCCTCCTCACAAAATTTCGTGAACATTTATATACGTAATTTTCATTTTTTTAATGACGACATTTCATTTTATGTTTTCTACGAAATTCAAATTGACAAGATGTATTTTTTTGGGTTTGGATGTCAGTTTTGACACAGGTTTTTTTTTAAACTATTTTTATAAAGGTAATGCAATAAGTGGTTGATATTTAAAAAACGGTAGTATTGTTTACGAATTCGAATATCAAATATATCATATGGCCGATTAAAATCCCTTTTTCATAAAATATAGAAAAACGTGATATTTCATCACGTTTTTCACTTTCATATAAAAAAAGTCTAACATACATGAGTTCTACATTAATTTTAAGAATCTTCACTTACTAAAGTTTTAATTATAGTAACTTTGTGAAACAGCGTAATGCGGGTAGAGCCTTTAACACATACACAACCACAACTACGTAGAGTACATATACCTACATCTGTCCTAAATCTCGTACCTACAAGAACTGGTGTCGAAAGGGCTATAAAATATGAAGTTCAACAACTAACACTAGAAAATAGCGAGTGAGAGCCCGAACGTCGAAACAAACTTGGATCGTTTGTGGTTTGCGATAGTGAGACAGATGGTGCCACCAAGATAGTTTCGAGAAGGCTCGTCTTCTTAATGCGTCAAGAAAGTCTCAAGTAATTTCACTGAGGAGTGAGGAGCTCTTCACTAACCTTCAGTTCGTAAGTAGCTTTTGGAGATGTATTACTAAAAGTTTGGATGTTTTATGGCGCTAGTGTAGTCTGTCTAGTTAGATGGAACGAAGTGTCTAGGAATATAGACGTATATACTAGAATGTTATTTGGTATACGTAGAATTAACTTGTAGATATTAAGAGCGTTTATTCTGAAGGTGGGCAACGTCGCAAATAGATGTCAAATATTTCACTGTTTTGATTAATTTAGCAATATTACTGTGTGGAAATAAAAATGTGGCTAACTAGTGAACTAGAATATTGATTATGAAATAATAGTAGTAAAAAACTATTTGGAAACTTTCCAAATGCGTTTTTTTAACTTAAAATGGGTACAACATCAAATTAAATGTTATAATTGCAATATATTATTTCTATTAAGTAATATTTGCTATAAGAATCAAAACAGGTAAATACTTGACAGTTATTTGCGACGTTGCCAACTTTTAGGATAAACCCTCTTAACTAATTTCTATAAACCGGTGCCATACAACCCTGTACACTCAGATAGCAACTTTTAAAGGGAAGAAAAAAATAAACTGCCCGGTTGAATTTGAATTTAAACATATAAACCCTATGATAGTTATAAAAGCATTTCGGCAAATTAAAATAAAATTGACCGAAGATCTATGGGGATTATCTATCAAAGTTTGTACATCCATAATTGAAACTATAGCACCATATTTGGCTTTAATATTTAATTTGTGTGTGGACCAAGGAGTCTTCCCGGATTTAATGAAATACAGTAAGGTGATTCCACTTTTTAAATCTGGGGACAGTAAAGATACCAACAATTATAGACCAGTATCCGTGCTGCCGGTATTCAGCAAGGTGTTCGAAAAGGTAATGCTCAATCAAATGCTTAATCATTTTAACACCAACCATATCTTACACGATCAGCAATATGGGTTCACCAAAGGACGTTGTACGACTGACGCCGGTGTCACCTTATTAAAACACATATTCACAGCGTGGGAGGAGGCCCAAGATGCCATAGGAATTTTTTGTGATCTGTCCAAAGCATTTGACTGCGTAAATCATGAAACCTTACTCTTGAAACTTGAGCATTACGGACTAGGTAAACTTGCGCTTAGTTTGGTAAAATCTTATTTAAATGATAGACAACAGCAAGTACAAATTAATGGAATCAATTCACTCGGTTTAAAAGTAAAAATGGGTGTTCCACAAGGCTCAATATTGGGTCCTTTCCTCTTTTTAGTATATATTAATGATCTACCCCATTTATTAAAAAACCAACCACAAATGGTGTTATTTGCTGACGATACTTCTCTAATTTTTAAGATAAATAGACGTGCATCAAATCTTGACGACGTAAATAACACCCTACTAGAAGTCCAAAATTGGTTCACTGCTAATAATTTAGTATTAAATGGGAAAAAAACTAAATGCATAAGATTTGCTTTACCGAATGTTAAAAGTAGTGATTGTGACATAGTATTGAATAGGGAGAAATTAGAATTCGTCGATAAAACTGTTTTCTTGGGGATTACGCTCGACTCAAGGCTGCAATGGGGTCCTCATTTAACATCTCTTGCAGGACGCCTAAGTTCAGCAGCATATGCTGTGAGAAAAATCCGTCAATTTACTGACGTAGATACCGCGAGGCTAGTCTATTTCAGTTACTTTCATAGTATCATGTCTTACGGTATTCTACTATGGGGACGGGCTGCAGATATCGAGTCTATTTTTATTCTGCAGAAAAGAGCCATCAGAGCAATATATGGTCTCCGCAGACGCGATTCTCTAAGGGAACTGTTTAAAGATATTAACATCATGACGGTACCTTGTCAATATATCTATGAAAACATCATGTACGTTAGGAAAAATCTAAGTCTTTTCAGTAAAAGAGGTGATAGACACAATTATTACACTAGAAATAGGGAACAATTAGTTCAACCGGGTTTCAGACTGGCTAAAGTTGACTCAACCTTCATGGGGTACTGTTTAAAATGTTACAATAAAATACCTCCCCACATACTCCAATTGAATGAAAGGAATTTTAAATCTTGTATAAAACGCACACTATGCTGCCAAGCATATTATAAGTTGGGGGATTACATCGTTGACAAAAATGCTTGGCTCAACGCTGGTCCAGCTCCACAAGGCGCATAAACTAATTGATTGGCATTCGAAAATATTGTTGGAGCTGCTGAAGATTGTAGGACTATCTTTAGATTGTATAAATTCAATTTCATAGTATTATATAATTGCATAGCACATGTGTGAGCACTATGTACCTACTTTAAAGCTACCATTTACTGGGTACCTACGTCTTTCATTGACCTAAATGTGCCCTTGCGGCTGAGAGTATGTCATGCTCACTCAAATGTCTCGCTGGTGGTGGCGTGTGTGTTGGATCATAAAGTTCCCTTCAAAATGGTTGAGCTAAATGGTGCTGATCCATGCGTCATGTTCGTGAACGGGCGCCGTCAGTGGGGACTGGTCATCTCTTAGCTGCCAAGGCTTATTTTGAATTTATTTTAATTTTTGAATTGTTTTTTTTCTTTATTACGGACGCTTTTAACGTGCACGTCTCTCTACATTGTTCTCACATGTATAATTACAACATGAATGATGTAACCAATATTTTGTAACAATATTCTGATTTAAAAGAGTGTCCGTGGAGTTTCTTGCCCGTTCTTCTCCATAGGAACCTACTACGCGTTGGAATGGGCAACTAGCTTCATATTTCTGACTGACCGACCCCTTGACAATTCAAAAGTGCCTGTAATTGGTTTATTTGAAATAAATGCTTTGAGTTTGAGTTTGAGTTTAAAAAAAAATAATTCTCGACGGCAAAAATACATAACTGAAAAGAAGAAAACAAGCATTATAATGTACAGAATTCTGGTATCGCTGGTGGGGGGGACAAATCAATAACCTGAAATATGGTGGCTCTTTTGCACATTATAATGAGTAATTTGCTTTATTTCAAGCTTTAAATTTTATTAATAACTAGCTTTACCCGGCCCTGGGCACGCCACAATTGCGGCGGTAAGGCCCCTCTTTGAGGAGTGGCTAGAGAGGCGCCACGGCGTCCTCACCTTCCGCCTGACGCAGGTCCTCACCGGACACGGTTGTTTCGGGAGGTTCCTGTTCATGATAAAGCGGGAGGAAACGCCCGGGTGTTACCATTGTGTGGATCGCCCGGAGGACACGGTGGAGCATACGGTGGAGGTCTGCCCGGCTTGGGCGGGGCACCGCCGTGTCCTCAGGGAGGCGATCGGCAGCGGCGATCTCTCGCGTCCGGCCCTGGTTCAGGCCATGGTCCGGAGCGAGAGTGCATGGGAAGCCGTCACTTCCTTCTGCGAAGCAGTAATGCTCGCGAAGGAGGAGGCGGAGCGCGCGAGGGAAATGCAAGATGCGCGCCCTCGCGCCCCTCGTCGCCGCAGGAGACGCCCCGGGCGTCGGGAGTCGCGAGCCGACTTCCGGCCACCGTAGGCGCGTGCTTGCGGACGGTGGGCAATGGGTAGCTCGCCGTCCGATTAGGACCAGGCCCGGGTCGACGGCGCGTTGTGTTCCACGCGCGCCTCAAAGAGATGTCAGCACCAACTGACGGGGTCCGTAAGGGCCAATGCCTGCCAGGGTTGCGAGTTTGTCCGAAAGGGATATCGCGGCCCCGGCACACAGGCAACGGAAGGAACACGGGTGGGTTTTAGTCAATAAAAGTCTGACACTCCCTCTCGCTCCGCCCAGAGCGGGAGGAGTCATTTGATGATTTCACACCCAAAAAAAAAAAAAAAAAGCTTTACCCGGCCCGACTTCGCACGGGTAGCACTAAACCCTACCTACCTACCCTACCTACCCTACCTTACCTACCCTTCCTACCCTACCTACCCTACCTACCCTACCTACCTACCTACCCTACCTACCCTACCTACCTACCCTACCTACCCTACCTACCCTACCTACCCTACCTATCTACCCTACCTACCCTACCTACCGTCACCTTTTAAACTTCCCTGGACTACGACAAACATTTCAAAACCAAAATCAGCTAAATCGGCCCAGCCGTTCTCGAGTTTTAGCGAGACAAACGAACAGCAATTGATTTTTATATATATTTATATATATTTGGTATTGACTCATTACTAGCTTTTATTTGATAACAATATTGTAGTAATTTATTTTTATAATTCCTTCATTTCCCTTTTTTTGTACTTTCAGATACATACTCTCGAAAAACAACCCTCGTTCTGGGGCAGGCAGGTAAAAACACCGATTACTTTGTGTGTACTATGCTCGAAAGACATTATTTGTTATTTTTTTCTGCAGATACAGTCTTATTAAAATAAATGCTTTGACTTTGAGTTACCTCCACCAACTTCGTAGACAGTTTCCTTTCATCTATCCACAAACGAACACTTATCTCCTCGAGTTTTTCCTCATATCAAAAGCAACAGCAATAATAATTTACACGACACGTAACGCTCACGATACGGAAAACATAACGAGTATAACAATAACCATAATAACGAGAGTGTTCACTGTGGTGTACAGATAGCACAAATTGGTGCAAATTTACAAAAGAAACAAGCTGAATGTACACGCAACGTATACTCCGTTGCGTGTACATTCAGCTTGTTTCTTTTCAGGGCGTATAAAATTTTGCGACATTGTTACGGGACTGTCTCGCATTTATAAAAAAAAAGGTGGTTAATGGGCTATTTTGTAGCCTTGTGTTATGAAGAAGTTATAAGTCCAAGTTGGAGATATAACAGGTGGATGAGAAGGTAATTTGTCAGCAGTTTGAAAAAGAGCGAGATTAATTCTCGATCAAGATTCGACCAAAGATTTTTTCCTTGCGTTTGTACATTCTACTTCAATCATTCTTTCAGGTACTCCGATCGAATATATTGTTGCTAAATGCTAGCAATTGTTACAGTAATAATGTATAACCACAAGCTTCCCTTGGCAAGAGAATGACATACCTACACCCACCGTTTCCATAATTCTCATGCATAAACACGAGATAAGACCTGACCTCCAGCTTACATCGGAATACCCTTGTAACATATACGAAATCGTCAATAAATAACCTTAGTATCGTTTGCTACGTCATACTGATTTATTACCTGCAAAATTCCACTCACGGGGCGGTCACGGTCTTACGTGGTACGCAGGACGGCATATCAAGCTATTCCTACATTTCCAGAATAAACTGACCTCTCATTTTATGGTCTAGTAAATTAATCCAAATTCAAAAGTCATTCCTTCTAATTAGGCTGAGAATCAGCACTTTTGAACGTCAGAATTACATGAGACAGTCCCCCAAAACACCCGCCCTTGACCACTTCTTACTGCGCTGGGAAGAAGAACTCTCCAGCAATTGTTTATCATATTGGCACACTACCTCAATTTGCCGTGTTATAACCATTTCACAGTTAAAGAACGACAGTTTTTATTTTAATATACGGATAATTTAAGTTAGTAATTTGATAAACAATGAAATCCCCTGACTTTACTGTACGCCTCTTCAAAGCTAGGTCAGCTTATACTGGAAAGTACAGCTTGATATGTTGTGTTCTCCGTGGCCCGAAGGTATCGACCAAATAAGGCGTTCGGGGAATTCTCTCGGGTCGAGACATGCTTCGCATGTGTCAGGTGTAGAGACATGCTTCGCATGACATAATAATGAAACATTGTAAATGATACCGACGAAGTGGCCACAAACATTGGCCCATAAAAGTAATTAGTATTTTAATTTAAGTTTGCTTGTTTCTTTTAATATCAATAACTAAATATACGGTTGATTAACGATTGACACATTTTCCTTTAATAATGTAGTAGTAATCACAATGTTTTACGTTTGCAATTAATTATATTGGTAATATTGTTTATGCAAGTTAATTTCATCAATTGATAATGACAATTTGCTGATAATTATACTACCTAAGTTCATCTAAACACACGCGAAGTTTTTATCCTGCTAACCCAAAACGCAAGAGATTCCTTTCTGAGATTAATAAGGGACCCAACCTATTTAATATTTCAACAAAATACATCCCCACGTTCATACGATATACATCGGAGTAAAGTCACGTAGATAAGCAGTTTATCTTCGTTATGGTGATACACGAATAGGAGGAAAAACCAGCAATCATGGTGTGGTGTATTTTAAATAGGGTTCTTTACCTATATTCTATGAGGGTAGGTATATTTTGGCAGTCTGGTAAAGTAAGCAAGATGGTACTTATGAATTTTTAAAGGAGAAAAGTGCTTCGGGCTAGGTTTTGAGTGGAAGACAGTTCTTTCGACATTAACTACTTACTCTGTAGATTGAAAAGTAAGTTAAGCCTGCGGTTCTAGACTCATGTCTAGGTCCGCAGGCTTGTATTGTCTAGTTTGAGCAAAAACCCGGAATAATATAACAATATAGGCAAAATTTTGCTACTTAGTACATAATTATGAATTTGTAACTAATGAATACATTTCTCCATTCTTTTCGTTTTTTAACATGACCTTTCTAAATTATTTCTCACAATCGGTATTAACAATTTGCGAAGAACAGCTGGATAGCCTAGACGTTAAAGCTAAAACGATATCATATTTTCTACTCGTAAAATACATTCATAAGCACAATCATTTTTCTTTTCGATCAAGGGAAACTGTAATTCAAGAAAAACGGGCAAGAAATATTCCGGACGCAATAGCATTAAGTGTGTCCCGACATGTTGCGACGCATCGGCTATTTATTGGATCATGAATTAGTAAAGTTGTAAACGGGGGCGGCCACAGCTGGGGAGCCAAGAGATAGTTTTCGAAGGTTGCCCTGTTTTTTTACCCAGAGTGGATCCAACCCGTGTGACATATGGCGGTACTTATCCCTCCAAACTACGGTAATTTCCGAGATCCAATTCAAGGATTGAAATAAAGACTCGTTGCCAATGTAGTAGCCCTCATACATAATGGAATCACTCGGCAGAGTTGGTCGTGTCATAGTACAAATTTTCACTTGACAATTTCGGATTAGCCCTCGTTCACACGGGCGTAAAAATATCGCGGCGGGATTTTATTGCGCAATGGATTTTCAACTCTCGGTGTTGAGCCGAACATTGAGGATCCAACAGAGTGAATCCCAGCACGTTAAAAAATCACACTGTTGAATTTTCAACTCAAGGGACAAAAAAACCCAATCAAATCCATGAAAATCTAAAACGCCGCGGGAACGCAAAAGCGCGAAAACCAATCGCCGCTGGAGAAAATCGCCCGAGCGAATCAGGGCTTAAAGTCAATTCAAACTGTGTATAATTGACTGCTGTACGAACGAGTAATCTTCTACAGAGTGACGCAGCCGTCCGCCCGGCCAAGACGTCAAAGGGGTATAGTTATCCACTACAACCACACGTTGGCAATTCTCAACACATAAAGAATATATCCTGGTTTTACGCACCTGTGGTCTTTTGCTTATCCTTTGACAGGCACCAGATTAAAATCTTTCCACATTTATCTATTATTTCTTTATAATAAATGTGACCTTTTTATGTCCAGGCAAATCACTGTCTATTCCAAGGTTGACTGGAAGAGATCGCGGAAAACGATAAGGCCGCCCACTGTATATTTTGTAGTGTTCGTTTTTTTTATTGTATTTTTGTGTATAATTATATAATACCTCCAATATGTTCTACGACATAAATAAATTAAGGGCGAACATTATTATTATGTCTTATTTGAGATAATGCAAAATTCTGTAAGAAAATTATAATTAGGTATCGTCTCAAGGCACCTTTTACTTTGTTTAATATATTTTATAATGAAACCGTATACATACATGCATTAATTATGTAACTTAATTCTTACCAGTTATATCCCGTACGAGAGTAGCTACAAACTGATCTACAAAGGAGTTTAACCATTATTATGACAAGCCGTGCGCCCGATGGTATTTCCAATCGGCGAAATGTCGAAATTTCATACAAACTTTTATTAACTATTAACCCCTTCAGGGGATGATTTTAAAAATCCTTCCGTTGTTCTCACCTTAGTTACAAATGAAACTCTTGTGCAAAATTGTACACTTCTAGACGCAGCGGTTTAGGCTGTGCATTGTCTGTCAGTGGATGAATGAATTTAATATTATTGATTAAGTAGATTTATAATAGATAAATAGATAATAATAATAACCCCACCGCCGTATCTCTACGTTGACGTCGAGGTGGAGCTTGCGTGCTCCGGTGTCTAAGTCTGTGCCGGTAGAGTTTACTTTGCCGGTACGGGACTGGAATCAGGAGCCAGACCGAGAGACATACAGAAACCCGTAGGGCAGCATGTGGCGAGCTGTTGGGCAGTAGCGATCCCACGGACCTTATCTCCCGGGAGAAGTCTTGTTCCTCATCCATGGCTTGTTTTATTGACCGGCATGAGTGAACACTGACTTGCAACAGAGATCCCACCTCATTCTTGCCGTGCTCGGAGGAAGGAAGTATTCCAGTAAGTGCTGGTAGGGATCTTGATCATCTTCCGGGCTCAGAGGATTGTTCTGATACCCTTGGAATACCTATTCACTCCTCAATAATTTCAATAATTTGTACAATAATTGATAATATTATAATACACAAATGTTTATTTAAGTACCCATACCCATTGCAATCTATTTAAATCTAGTCAAATCGTTTATTTTATTAACACCTACGCCACTCTAATTAAAATAATAAGATTATGTATTTATACATTATACTCGTACATATAACTATACTAGAGACTCAAATACACTATCAATAGAACATCGAACAAGTACGTTTCTAAATGTAAAACTTTACTGCAAAGACATACTCGTAATTAAAATTGCGGGTAGGTATACTAACAGAATCTAACTCTGCACATTACACTTCTTAATAATACCAATTATTTGCGTATTGTTCTCGTCTACTCGATGTCCATATGTCACTGCAGGAATCTAGCAGAATATCGTCAGGTTTATTTGCCTGACACATGCTGAGCTGGACTCCCATTTAGTGCAACCTTTTTATTTTGGGAAATCATCAAATGACTCCTCCCGCTCTAGGCGGAGCGAAAGGGAGTGTCAGACTTTTACTGACTAAAACCCACCCGTGTTCTTTCCATTGCCTGTGTGCCGGGGCCGCGATATCCCTTTCAGACAAACCCGCAACCCCATTTAGTGCAACCTTGAGACGCACACCGCACTTTGTATGTGATAGTCATAGTGTGTCAATAGTGTCACATTTTTTTTTTCCGCGTTGTTTTAGTTTCTTTAATTACATGTAATTTATTATCATTTAATTATGCTTTTGTGTTTTGTGCTATTTCTTTTGTGTGCACTGAATAAATGGTTTATCTATCTATCATTTGAGGTGGATTTAGACTAAACGAACATAGAACCAGAACAAGAGCTCGAGCATTCTTTGGTTGATATACTTGACTACTTGTTGCTAGGGACAGACCAACGAAGGAATTTTCTGTCGAAATTGGTAGAGTGGGGATAGAATGTGCATTCGCTCGTTTGGTCTAAATCGACCGTGTAAGTTGTACTATATAAATGATTTATCTAAACTAAGTTAGATTCGCTCGCGGCGTGGCCTACGCTTTATTCTTCAAATATCAGCAATATAGTATCGAAATGCAAAAATACAAACTTCCATCATCTCAGACTGTCCAACTTAAAATCGTCGGGCTAACACAACGAAACACGAAAGCACAACAATATGCTCCAGTTTTAGAAATAGTTTGTCTAGATTTACAATATAAAATCCTAGGATCCAATATTTTCTCTTCAATAATGTCGTGTCGTCATTCAGATTGTCACTCCGTGGCCGCTCTATATTGGATGTGACAGTTTTATTGAAACAGCGTGAACCAGAAAGATTTTATCAGATATCTCTTTTGCATTTGAGGAGTTAGAACTCACAGAAGTTATTTAATACTTACTTACCGTTATGACAAGCCTTTGCACCACTCATATTGAACTATCATCGTCATCATCACAGAGCACGGAATCGACGGCACCGTCTAGAAACGGCAGCGCTATTAAAATTCGTGGTGCTGAAAGTGCGTTGAGTGTATTAGGTACTTCTATAGCTGCGATCCTAGGGTCCTCTTGACCGGTCCTGTAGCCCGTTAACTGGAAGGCCGCCCCAGACGTTGCCATGCCTGTAGAGGCCTGTCACGTCCCGTGTTAAACATTCCGCAGCAAGCGACACGGCGTGTCGACCTGGTGCGGCCTGTTGGCCGCTATTCCAACATGTCATGTGCTATGAAGCGCATGGCTGCGTGTGTAGTGTATTCAGTAGTCAATATTTGATAAAGAAAGCAAAAAGAAAGCAGAGGAAATGCGCTTATACAGGCCGCAACAGACGCTATCTTACTATCTTATCTTACTTTGAACTTACCGACTCTCGACGGATCGGACGGGCGACGACAAGCCACCGGAGGCCTCATCGGATGCAACGGTTCTCACGGCCTGTCTGCCTACCTTGGCGCGATCTGGCCTGTGGGAAAGCTTAACACAGGCCACCAGACAAAGCCAATACGTAGAGTCACAAAGTTCAAATATCTTGGGTATTTTCTTACCGATGACCTCAGTCACCATGGTAACATGGTGTGTATGAAAAAATTATACTAATTACAATGGCTGTTTCGGACGAGAGGGGCACGACCAGCACCCGCAGTCGTCCTGGGACAATCTCCCAACGTTTTTGACGTATGTTCCCTACTACCTGAGTCTAGCGAATCTGCTGGCGACACACGTCACCACGCACTCCTGAATGCGTATTGTTTTCTAGGTACAACCCACAGGGACCTCGGCGAGGGACTGGCGACTTAGAGGGATTCCTTGAAATGAAACAGGAATTTTCAGTCTTGACTTGTTTCTTGTAATACTGCTGGATTCGGAATACGTAACCATAGAAAATTGCCCTGTTTTATAGAAAGCTCTAGCCAATCAGAGCATTTTAATTTTGCACACGGCACTAATCCCTTTTCTCTCAACCAATCAAAACACTTCAAGATTGTACATGGCACAAATGTGACTTTGTATGGGAAACTTACTTTGGCAATTTTCTATGATATAACACCTCTTACAATATTTATCTTATTTTGCTAACATAGTAATGGACTTAGTCTAACTTTATACTAAAAACTGTATCAATAAACCTTAATTTAGACCTTAAAAATAGCAAAAATCTATAACGGTTCTCGTTACGTTATAGGTTTCTCATTAGATAAGCTTAGGCTGTTTTATGGTACAAGTAGCGTCCCCTAGTGTTAGGAATGTGCAACAAAGTCGACGTCTCTAAAGTACTACATTATTAATTTCCTAAAATTAAATAATGACTATCAAATATAAACAATGACAATACAAAAATAACTAACTGAATGTTGTTGCTAAAAATAACCTCCAATATAATTTCAAACATCAAAAGTTCGTAGAACATAAACTCAAAAATTTATAGGTCGATAAATTTTCTTACACAAATTTGCTTATAATTCCTAAACGCGTTTCCTAAACGCGTCCTATTAACTTGAATCCAACTGGAATATTGGTTTTATGCAAGATTCTATCATACAAAATAAAAATTATCGAAATATCACCTTAAACAAAAAATCACATTTTCAAGTTAAGTTAAGTAATTATCTCGTACAGTCCTAACAATGATCAAAAATTTCTTTGCAAATTGGTTTGTTTCAGTCTTATTAGATTGAATATGAAAACTAATGAGAATTGTAAGTTAGGCAAACTAATTAGAGCAAGATAAACGTTATACTAACAAATTCTAATTAGATCAATATTACGAAATTATTTCTAACTTACGACTCGATTTATTGAATATTGAGAGCGCATTCGTCGCAATCCCGCTGCTACTTGTGCCCTAGTAGAAGTAGGTTGGAATCTCGTTTCCTACGAAATATATGGGAAAAGATTTTTAGCTATTTCTGACTTTTCTAGTACTCAAACCTCAGTTGGTTTGGTAGAGATTTTTGATCCTTATAAGAAACAGGATCGGTTGGTATCAAAAAAATATTTAATGAAAACTGCCCATTTTCTGACTGACTGTAAATGTTTTCAAAATCTGTGAGTGAATGGTTGAGGTAGCTGCCCTTACTGCCCCAACTCAAAAATTCACCCTGTATAAGATTACGTATATATAAGTATTTAATACTGACGATTTATTTAGTGAAACTGATTGATCAATATAATATACAAAATTATCCTAATTCTTATGAGAAGTTTTTTTTTTTACATTTTTTCATGTTTGGAACAAAGGGCATTGTTAAAGTTGAGGCCTTATCTAAAATAAAATAAATATTATCACTTGCTTTTTTAAATCAAAATCCTTAAAATAATATTCAAGCGATATCCCCTTTCGGACAGACCCGCAACCCCAGCAGGACCCTCCACAACCTTCACTTAACTATTTTCACCACATCCTCACTGAGTTAATGTAACTTGTGCCAGCAAGAATGAAAGTAGTAGTAGTAGTAGAGCACTTAAATACTTTGATTTCGAATGTTCAGACATTCAATAACAATATTTACTTAAAAATTCATAATATTTGCCTCATTCAATCAATCTGCCTAGCCTTTTCCCAACTATGTTGGGGTCGGCTTCCAGTCTAACCGGATGCAGCTGAATACCAGTATTTTACATGGAGCGACTGCCTATCTGACCTCCACAACCCAGTAACTGGGTAATACGATACCCCTTGGTAAGACTGGTGTCAGACTTTCGTGCTTCTGACGACTCGTAACGACTGTCAAAGATCCACGAATGACAGCCGGGACCAACGGCTTAACGTGCTTCCCGAGGCACGGAAGAGTCTCGGTATGTAAAGATGGTCACCCATCCACTGACCAACCCCGGCAAGCGTAGCTTAACTTGATGGATCGACCAGTGCGGCTGTTGTTACTTAGCCACGAGCTCCTAACGCTCCTAACGCTAATATTTGCCTCATTATGAATTGAAATAATGATTTATACACATTATATAAACATCACCGACATAAAAAAAAAACAAATACAACCCAGAATGCACAAAGCTGTATCACACAGCACTAATAACCGAATAACTGTCAATAAAAATTGCGTTTTCGGCACTAAAAAGTGAAACAGCTGCTCAGAAACAGCGCTCAGTACTCCTAACGAGCGTTGAATCCATTAATTATCAAAACAGAAAGGTTTTTGCTCCAAAGAGCCGGTAACTGAAGACCGCAATTAAGTACAGAGAATAAATAAATTTAAAATGGCGTCACGCCAGGAAACATAATCTGCGCTTGATTAATGACGGCCTAGGAGACCTTCAGATGTCTTGAGGAAAGGGTGGCTGCTGCGAGCTTAGTTGAAAGACTAGTTATAGCCCGCGACTTCGTTTGCATACAATCTTCAAACCTACGTTAGATCTGCCCGCGAATTCGTCCGCGTCAACTTTCGGCCCCCGACCCACCGCATCGCATTCTATCGCCCGCCCGCGCTATTACTTCGTTTTTCAAATCCAACAGATAGTTCCGGGGATTACCCCCCCCCCCCCCCCCCCCCAACTTACAAACTTAAAACAAATAAACTAATTTTACCTCTTTAGGTACAATTTATGGCCTCAGTAATAGGTATAAAAACTTTCCATTATTACTAGCTGCCCGCACCGGCTTCGCACGGGTAGCACTTAGTACTTATCTACGGCGCACCTACCTACCTACCTAAGTACCTACTACCTACCCACCTACCTACCCTACCTTCATACCTACCTACATACCTACCTATCTACCTACCTACATACCCACCTACCTACATACCTACACTACCTACCTACCTACCTACCTAAGTACCTACTACCTACCTAACCTACCTTCACCTACCTATCCTAAAAACTTTGTCACTTAGCGGTATGAAAAATAGTTTACGTCCTATTCTCAGACCAACTGAATACACACACAAAATTACATAAGAATCGGTCTAGCCGTTTCGGAGGAGTTATTACAAACACTGTGACACGAGAATTTTATATATTGGAAGATTATTCTATCTAACAATACTTTATGTATCTACTTGACCTTTAAAGATTTTTCAGAGAGCACTGCCTTTTTCAAAGAACAGAGCCTCTGCTCTTTTTTCGTTTACATACTTCCGTTAAAATACCAACACAATGGTTTCAGAAGTAACTACCTAAATAAAATATAGGTAACTAAGTATACCATTTTTCGTCTTAACAATACTTTGTACTAAAAATAGGCACTGATTTAAAGAGGCAGTTGTAAATAGCGGTTTTGGTAAGTAAAAAATTATAAATGGCACGTTTAATAACTAGTTCAGCAGTTAAAACTAAGCAGTAAAGTAAACAAAAATGAGTAATACAAAATAATGAAATGGATCAGTGAATATATAATTGAGCAGGAAAATAATTAAATGGGCGGTAAAAATTATTGAACGAGCGGTTACGTGTGGGCAGTAATAAATCGGAATTTGTCGGTAAGAAATCTCATTCTAAGCAATTCTATAAACAATGAGGTGGTAAAGTAGTTTTCGAGATATAGCGGTGTGACGGATGGAACCCAAATGATTCACCAACAATAGAGTGGATCTGGCGTTAATGGTCACTGTTCTAACCTAACCTAACCCAAATGATTCACCAACAATAGACCATCATTTTTACCGCTCATTCAGATAATGGACTGCTCAATTATTTTTAGAATTGACATTGTATGATAAAATAACCGACAAATAGATTTTTTATTACTGTCCATATTTAACTGTCGCAATAATTAATCAACCGCCATTAAATTAAATAACTGCTCAATATGTTTTTCAACTGATCATAATAACATCTCGAATATTTAAATAACAGCTCAAAAAATTAGTTCCCCTAAAAATATAACCTAACTAGCTGTTGCCCGCGACTTCGTCCGCGATCCAGGACAAACACACAGGGTTTTACTTTAATCTATCCAAAGGTTGTCTGTAAAAGATCAGACCGCCCATTGTGTCACCCTATGTAAAATGTCTACATTTATATCTGTATTTATTCATATGTATGTATGTATCTGTGTCTGTATCTCTATGTATTATATCATTTATGTCTGTATTTTTTATGGTGTACATAATAAAGAATATTCTATTCTAAATCCTCCTCCAGGATATGAGCTACCTATATGTCAAATTTCATCCAAATCCTTTCACCCGTTTTAGCGTGAAAGCGTAACAAACAAACAAATTCACTTCCGCATTTACAATATTAGTTAGGATAGCCATATTACCTACCCATCCCTAATAAGATAACGAAACGTGTGTAAGAATGATGTTTTCAATTATACGCAGCGCAGGATAAAATACGTAGAAGAGTGTAATAACAGACAACCATCTGGCGATATCTACCACTTAGCTCGCTGATTACAAACAACAAAACATTAATTATGTTTTTGCTTCCAAAGATACTGAAGTAATTTACGTGCCCCCGTTTTTCGGGGAAATAAATGTTTGTAATAAGTCTGCGGTAGGCTCGTGCTTATAATTGTGTGTATAGGTGTCAAGCAATATCTTCGGATACAATCTATAATTTACGAGGCCTCGTTGGTGGCTTCCGCGCAGATCGATCATGGTTTTGTCAATTTTGGGGTGTTACGTTCAAATTGCGATAGGTTTTTTTCTCCATGTAATGCCTATATTGCTCAGTTAACATACCCGGACCTGGCAGTTGTAACGGACAAGAAAGGACCCTTTCTCTTGCCACTCTTTCCAAAATGTTAGCACCGCTTGAGCATCCTTAGGTACAGGCTACTGATAGTCACTACGTATCCCTACTAAAATCCAGTTATCCCCACATAAATTAGGTCCAGCAAAACGTTTCACTGTCAGAACGTGCGCTTCTAACTTTAGAACCAAAACCTTAAAAAACCTTTATTTTAGGTCTCCAATTTTTGTGAAAATTTTTAGGGTTCCGTACCTCAAAAGGAAAAAACGGAACCCATATAGGATCACTTCGTTGTCCGTTCGTCTGTCAGTCTGTCAAGACCCTTTTTTTCGTGAACGCATAGAGTTACCCAGTTGAAATTGATATCAAATACGTTAGTCTATGGTCTCTTGAAGTTCTAAAAAAATGAAGCTTCTAAGTCTACTCATTAAAAAAATATGGCCATTTATGCGACATATTGTGATACTCGCAAATAAATCAAAACCTACAGGGTACTTCCCGTTGACCTAGAATCATGAAATTTGGCAGGAAGCAAGGTCTCACAGCGCATATGCAGGAACAGTCCGAAAATAGTTAATTTGTAGTTTTCTCACAATTTTCTTTTATGCTTTTACCATGTTACATTTGCAGTTGAAGAATTGTATATCGATGTATGAAAGAACATGTTTTTCAACTAAGTACAATATTAAGTTTGTTTTTAAGATAAATTCATCCTAACTACGGAACCCTTCATTGCGCTTGGTTCTGACACGCACATGGCCGGTTTTTATTTTTATTCACAGATTGGTCTTCGACCAGGTTTTAGTACTAGTCCAGTTTTAGTAGGTATTAGTGATAATACCTACTAAAACTGGCGAAACCGGGAACACAGTGAGTATCTGATAAAACTGAAAGCTAACCCCAAAATACTGAGCAAATTACGTCACAACAGTCATCCTTCACTGGGTATCAGATCCTAGAACAATAGTTGTCGGTAATCCGTCACAGAGATATAGCCTTTATAGCCACTTTGTTAGTATTAGTCGAGAAAAACATTGCAATTATATGTCCGACCGTAATTTACGGATAGTCAAATTAACAGAGATAACTTCAATGACATTTTTATGGCTTTTCTTAACTTAAGTGTGGATCTTTAGTAACTTGAAGGTTGCTAACATCAATCGCGTGGTGGTCAATATAGGTTTAGTATTCGCCTCTGCATAATATTTGAAATTCGAATTTCCAGGAAATACCAAATTGCTTTAAGGCGAAAGCGTCAAGGTAGCCCGCGAAATTCAAATTTCCTTACGTATTTTCAAATTTGCAGGTCAGTATCATGTTGTATGTTGGTATAAATATGATTTGCGGCCGTATTAAATGTTTATTTATAGAATTATAATCATAAAAATAATCAATACAACTCTCTAAGTACATACAATCGCATTGAATGACTATTTCATGAAATCATGACATTTGACGATTGTGCTTACTTTTGAATTTGTATTGCTGATTGTAATGATTATAATTATGTAAAGCCATATTTATTACGGTCGCAAATCATATTTTAATCAACATAAAATCTCACACTGACCTGCAAAATGTAAAAAACTAAATACAATTTTAATTTCGCGGGCTACCTTAGCGCATGACCCGTAGGTATGCACATGCATCATGCATTATGCTTCTCTTCTTTTCGTGTGGTTAGTGACTAACCTGGTGTCAGAATTTTAAAGCCGCCCATGGGCCTCTGCCTTTGCTTCATGCATTAGATACGTAAATACCTGGACACTATACTATATATTTATAGATACTAGTGGTCGCCCTGAGGTCGAAATTTGACCATAATTCATTTAAATTTTAAGTTCTATAGTACATACTAATTCCATGCTGCCATGGGTAGCCATCTTGTGTCAAACGCATGGTAGTGTGTGTAATGTTTTTTTTATTAATTTAATTTATTTCTAATGTATATTATATAAAAATATTAAATTCAAATTCAAAAGTCATTTATTCAAACTAGGCTGAGAATCAGCACTTTTCGAACGTCAAAATTACATAAGACAGTCCCCCAAAACGCCCACCCTTCACCACTTCCTAGTGCATTAGCTGGGAAGAAGAAGTGGCGCAACAAACTCCCCAGCAGCACAGCTGTCTGTTCAGTTAGAAGAACAAAATTAGCTTTCTGCACTCCTTCATATAAACTTTAACTGTGCCAAATTTCATATTCCTCCGTCCGCGTAATTTTCGTAAAAAGGGGTACAAAGTTTTTGCTACACGTATTAATATAATAATTATTACCAAGCAACATGCACTCTACTAAAGTACCTAATAGTTATTTTTCTTTGACTGAAGATTAATTTAATTAATCATCTTGCTTGTATTTGATTGTATACCAAAATACATTCATGTTTATACCTGATCGTTGTTCATATAAATAATAAAAACTTTTTACCAAAAAAAAAATAACTGTAATTTCGTAAGTCGGTGTGGGTTTAGAATTTTTGTTTTTTGCCACCGACTTTTTTGAATAAAGTTTTTATGGTTCACAATTGACGGATAAACCAACGGACATACATTTAAAAAAAACATACATACGCGTCGAGCATATAACCTCCTCCTTTTTGGAAGTCGGTTAAAAAAATCGGAAGTCTCTACAGTCAAGTCTCATCTACAGCTTTTACGACGGTAGTAGGAAAGAAAAAAATCACCAATAGCGATAAATGAATGTATCTCTCTTCGATCAGAGAGACGTACGACGAGAGAGAGTAAATTGACGCCTTAACAATCCCACTTCAAATTAAAATGCCAATCATTGTGTTACCAGGCACTTATACTTTAAATTCACATTATGTTCAGCACTCGCATTGGTAGACCTATTCGTTGATCTATGTAAGGGACATTAGCCATACTCCGTATGTTGTGCATAAAAACCTACTTAGTAATTGTGTAACATTTTTATTTAAATAGTAAATAATATTACTGACCCGTTTTTTGAGCTTGGCAGCGGCTGTACGCCAAAGAAACTCGCCGACTTTGGTGTGGGTAATTACATAGGAAAAAAAACATAATTAATAGACGCAAATATTCTTAGTCCCGCAATATCTCAACGTTGAACTTTATGAATAAAAATTAAAGTTTGCCTCTTTCCTTGCCCAGCCCCAGAGCTTTTTATACTTACCGTGAGGAATCTCGTTTAAATATTCAATTAAACAAGTAGTTTGTTTAAATAAACTGAGAAGAACTGCAGAGGGAAAAGTTTTAACTCGGCTCTTTTAATGGTCGGCTCAGTCTGCAAAACTGAACGATCTCAGTCAATTATCTAAATCATTGAAGAAGTAATAATCTCTCATTCATTTCAAATTTCAATCGGTCGACGTTAATCTGCAAGAGAGCATTCAGCAGAATGAAAATGGAACCGTCATTGGGGGAGCGATTTCATTATATTTTAATCTGATTTTTACCCGAGCGTTTGATTCTAACAAAGCCTTTATGAAAAACGTATTGAGTTTAATAAAGGCAGAATGTTAATTAAAACAAATCAGTCGTTAATCTGTAACGAGATCTTTAGAGAGTGGCGTCTATTCACGTTCCTTAGTGAAGCACTTAATTAAGAAGTTAGTTTGCGCACAGGAAATTTGTTGCTTAGGCACTTAGGCATAAATCTTTAATTATACTGGGGAGGTTGAGATAGTGTGTGTTAGAGCAAGTGTTCAACACTTTAATTTACATAGCTGAACAGACATTGTGTCTTTTGTCTGCCTACTTAAAAATAGATAGGTACTACCTTCTACTTCTCCTATGTAGATATATTTTTGGCATAAAGCTAGGTGCCGTTCGCCTTTTAAACATCAAAGGGCTAGTCAATACATGAATTGTCTCCTTTCTCGACGCTTGACATCGTTATAGAGAAATGAAATAGGAATGGACTATTTACAATGTATTTGAAGGCTATCCCAAAGTATTTAGGTACCTACTGGTACAAAGAATTTAAACAAAATGTCCTTATAACATATAAATGGAAAACAAAAGCATGCTTCCTCCCACTGCCTCGTTGGTCTAATAGTCGCAAGCGCTACCGCTGAGCATGAGGTCCTGGGTTTGACTCTCGGGTCGGGCAAAGTGTTATTTATTTATTTATTTATACATACTTTATTGTACACCAGATTATACATTACAAAAAGAAGGCCTTATCGCTTACTGCGATCTCTTCCAGGCAACAGCTGTGGCTGTGGCTGTGGTGGTGGTGGTACTGATGGCTGGTGGTAGTTTTTACTTCTGGAATTTCTCAGTAGCAGCCTGGAGTTTGAATTTGTGCCCGGTTCATGGCAATAGCCTCGCCCTCTGTTAGATGGGACTTAAACATAACTGAAGAAATGTGGGTGAACTATAGTTACATCTCTTTTTTTTTTTTTTGAGGTTGGGAATTTATCAAATAACTTCTCCCGCTCTAGGTGAAGCGGGAGGGCATGTCAGACTTTTACTGACTAAAACCCACGCGTGTTCCTTCCGTTGCCTGTGTGCCGGGGCCGCGATATCCCTTTCGGACAAACTCGCAACCCTGGCAGATAGTTACACCTCTGCTTTACCCTTCGGCAAACACAGGCGTATTATGCTACCTCAAAATTATACGGAAGAAAATTCAAAACGGAAGATATTAGAATAATATAACTTTATAGCAACTTGTTAACAAGATCATTACCAGCCTAACGTAAATCACACGCCATTTCCAAAGCAAAGGGAAGCGAGATAAAGCCTCCTCGCTTTTCTTGCGAGTAAATTGCCATACATTACTTTAGTATTATTGCGTTTAAAAAGATCTTGTCGGCTTGATTTGTGTTGCTGCAGGAGATAGGCCGAAAATGAGCGTTGCCTTTAGCAGAGATAGATCAACCATTTCTTTTACAAACGACAGTGAAATCAGTATATTAATTTGAACGAATGTCTGTTTAGAAATTAATGGTTATTACTACTTAACAATTTATCATTTCTAACAATATGTCGTGATGGCCTCGAAGTTAACGCCTTACCTCTGATGCACGAATTGTGGTATCAAATCTGGCCAAGTTCACAAAGGGGGGTTTTCAATTCATAGTTATGTACTTTCTTAGTTTATTTTGGACATGAATGACATCGGTGAAGGAATACATCGTGAGGAAACTTGGTATTATAATTAATACAAGTCTGAAATCACCAATCCACCTTGAGCAAGCGTGGTGATCAATGCTTGTGCCTTCTCTGTGTGTGAAGAGGCCTTCGCCCTTCAGTGGGATAATAATAGGCTAGTATTGATATTTATATATACTAACAGTATACAAGTATGACAAACAGTTTTAATCATTTTTGTACATACGGTTACATATCAAGCTTTACATTATAAGCTGATTTCGCATTGGATTTCCGTACAATGAGTGGTCAACTTATACTGGAAATGTATAACTTGTTATGTAGCCGTGTGTACTTGCAAACGGTTATATCTAGGTAGATATGACTACAAAAAGACGCCCAAGGGTACGTGTGTCTACGACGCTACGCTACGGAGTGCTATATGGTGTTACGCGGTGCTACGCAGTGCTACGCGGTGCTACGCAGTGCTACGCGGTGCTACGCGGTTGTACGCGTTGCAAAGTGTATTGCAATCGGTATCAGGCCATGTGAAAACAGTTACTTTACCCAAAAATGGTCCACCAGTAATAGAAATACAGCATCAAAATTCTACTCTTACTGACGAATTAAAAATGTTTTGTCTGTTACAAAGGTGATAGAGGTATTCTTGGAAAACACTAGAATAAATCTGGCATCCTAGCCACACCGACACGTTAAAATATGCAGAATCTTAATATACAAAATGTAGGTAAAGAAGCTTTGCAAAACAAAACGTGACCATTTACCTATATAGATTTAGCAGAGCTTTTCAGTAGCGCATTGTAAGTTCACGGTTTTTTGCTGTTAACTCTATGTCAAAAATATTATCAAATTCTGAATGTAAGTAGTTCCATCCCGCCCAATTACTTTAAGCGGGTCTCATTGTCGCCGGCCGCTATCTCGGCTGATAGATGACCGCAGTCCCCAGTGTGACGCCCCTAATCTTCTCAATTCCCGATCCTAAAGGGTTCACCACAATCCAAACGGGAGCAATTTAGAATAATTTATTCCGTGCGAACTTCAATATTTTCATATTTTCGCCTATAAAGGTGGTCCGTGCCAATTTTATAGCTCATAAATTTCGATGATAACCCCTTTGTTTGTGGGTACTTTGCCGGATTAACGAGTGCTATTGACAATTTGTATAACGAAGCTCTCAAGAAAATTGGCTGTAATTTATTATAGGATGTTGAAGATTGGCAGTGGGGTGGATTTTATCAATTTACTTAATAGGATTTGATGTGATAATATTAAAGGCTTTATTTGAGTTTATTTTTGTTATATTACATTTGAAAATTGAATTACTAAATGATTGCAAAGGCTTTTGTATTTCTTAATGTTAGTGTTAGAAGTTACATAATTGCGTTCAAAAAACTGTTCAATAGCTCTTACCGCGGTCACTGACGAACTGCGTAGAAAAGAAAGTGAAGCGCGATGACACAACGCTTGTAATTTATTGCAAAATATGAAGCAATTATCGATTTACTTAAAAATTTGTTGTAACGGCTAGGGCGCGCAGGGTAGGCTGCGCAGGCCGTTAACTGATAGGTAGGTAGATAGGTAGATGATTGAAAACACTAGGATAGGTTTATACATATATTTAGGTAGATAATAGTAGGTAACGCGGCTAGGTCGTGGGTAAGGTCCTAACACTTGAGTCTCCTGAGCACTCGCACACTTAGTTAGGAAGGGTACCGTCCTTGGTAGCACTTGGCAGACGTGGGGGCCTGCTCAGCACAGGCGCAGTAGTAGATGGACGGCCTTCGTAAGACCGACAGATAGTGCTCGTCGGTAGCATGCGGTGGCTTCTCAGCACAGGCTCGCGCAGGTAGCTTGCGGCGGTAAGCCGCAGGTAGTTTGCGGCGGTAGGCCGCAAGTAGAGCCGGCCTTCATAGCGTGCGTAGGTATTGTGCAGGGTCGAGTAAGGGGTCCTGCCCTCAGCCCGTACGGAGAACCCCTAGTTTTGGGGTACATAGTGTGTAATAACGGATTATCTGCTGGTGTAGCCGGTTGCAGATGAAATGACAGAGTATAGCTAGAAATACAGTGTTGTACCACGTTTTTAGTGATGTAGTTAGGAACTTACTAATTGTGATTTTTAGTATCACTCGACTACTTGCAGCTGAGAACGGTTACAACGTAGTAATCGAAAATCAAAAACATCAAGTGTGCGTTCAATTATGACGTTCTTGTTATTAACCAACGTATGTATTTAATACAGTTATTTTGAATTAGAACTCAATGGAAAAGGTTAGTTTACCGTTAATTTGTATCGAGATTTTCTTTCAACACGTGTTTTGATAACATCAAGTGTCGAATTTCATGACATCATAAAACGAATCACATTTTTTGTAATCATGTCAGATAATCGAAGAACTTTCTATACAAACAATAATTATCCAGGGAAGAATAATGGTATACTACCTCGTTGGTCTAGTGGTCGCAAGCGCTTACTGCTGAGCATGAGGTCCTAGGTTCGATTCACGGTCGTGTAGTGTCACTGAGTTTTTTTTTTTTTTTAAACGTTGCCCCACACTAAGAATTTCTTCCTGTATCGTGGGTACGTTTACAAACATAGAAACTCACATACAGTAACACCCAGACCCGGAACAACTACTTGCAGAACATACAAATATTTGTTCCGTGCGGGGATCGAACCCGCGACACGTTGCGCAGCAGTCGATCGCTCAGCCACTGCGCCAACCGTGTCGTCAATCGTGTCGTGTGTCGTTTTCCATCTGGAATTATTCAGTAGCAGCCTGGACTCCGGAATTGTGCCCGGCTGATGGCAATAGGCTCGCCCCCTATCACATGTGACTTCAAAATATAACTGGCGAAATGTGTACTACACCTCTGCCTCACTCTTCCTGGAATACAGGCATGATGTTACTTTAATTTTTGTAATAATGGCATTGATCTCGTCTTAATTAGAGATTAAAGACAATCAGCAATCGTGCGAATATTCAGACTTACCTACATTGTAAGTTTATAACATGTACATAATCTCTTATTGCGAACAGAGATAAAATGAGCATTAAATCACAACGCTTGCCATGAAAGCCTATATATTATAATGTAAACATATATATATAGGTATATACATATATCCTACTAATATTATCAAAAGTGAAAGTTTGTATGTTTGGATGTTTGTTACTCAATCACACAAAAACCGCTGAATGGATTTAGGTGAAATTTGGCACACAGATAGTTTATAACCTGGATTAACATATAGGATATTTTTTATCCCGGTTCTACGTTCCCTTATGATAATAATTTTCCGTCCTCCACGCGGGCGAAGCCGCTGGCGAAAGCTAGTTGGTAATAAAATTGTCGAAAATGTGTGAACTGCAACAAACAATTTACAATTTACCGCATTTTTTAAAATAATTTTTACGGAAGTAATACCGAGAAATTGTAAACTGGTATCAAAGTTGCGTGTGACGAAACGCACCTTGCGCTAGTACTAAATAGCATGCCTACCTGGGAGCAACTTGGAAGTAGCGCTCGCCCGACGCTGCCGCGGCTCTGCTCCCTCGGTTCGCACGCGGTTGGTCACAGTTTTAACCTATTTCACACAGTTCCCAATTTTTCGATTGGTTATAATCTGACGGAAATAATACCGATATACTATAAACTGACGGTTCTCACAATTTTACGGTAACATAATAGGTACCTGATTGCTGGAATAAAATATGCTTTGTCCAACCTGTGTTTTATGATGGGCACGTTGAATTGCCAATTTCTCTTAGCCATTTTGCAAAACCGCCAGAGTTTGTAAACGGATGGCGCCGTTTGTAAAATGACGCATCATACAATTTGCCTGCGACATATCCACATAGTCCTCACATTGACAATAAATTAAAATAATATAAAATTAAGAGGCAGAGCACTTAGTTACTAAGCAGTTTCGGGTGTTTAGAAAATATACATAAGAGAGCCCTTCTTATTATTCAAGGCATCGGGCTAAAACATTCAAGATAATCCGGTAGCCCTCAGTGTGAAAATTTAATTAAAGTGAAAATGTCTAGCGACGCTAAATATTCGTGGTGACTCACGGTACACCAAGGGAAATTAATTATTAAAAAGAAATACACTCTACGTCAATTTGCTGTGTTCTGTGCTTCGATCAACGGTCGAAGGTCAATATGCCATTTCATACAACTGTCAAAGAATGACATTTGTTATTTGAATGTACGGGCAACTTAAGCTGGTAATCAATTTGCTTAACAATTCGTTTCCCTGTTTTTATTATAAAGTCTTATAAATAATAGAAATTCATTTTTATTTCTGGTAAATAACACCCATTGCCAAACATAACACATTACATCACGCATGAATTCTCGGAAGGGTAGGCAGAGGTATACCTATACCTATAGTACATTGCGCCAATTATGTTTAAGTCCCATGTAATGGGGGCGAGCCAAACATAAATTAATAGAAATTGGGTTTTTCCCAGTGGTCAGATTGACAGCCAGACTAGTCTTTCCAATGGATTTTTTTTCCCGTTGGTCAGATTTATTCAACAGCTGGGAAAACAACAGCAAAAAATTACAATGAAAGTATCTGATAAAACCAAATACAATCAAATGAAATTAAATTCAACCAAAATTAAATAAATAACGACATCAAAAAAGAAAAAACCTCTCCGACACTGGTACAGCAAAATTTCTACTGGAACAATGCCGGATGAAGGGACAGTTCAGCCTTCCCGTTATCAACACCAGTACGTACGATGTTAGGGCTAACCCATACCCTGTGTACCAAGGACGCGGCGCGCTTGCGCATGGTCGCGTGAAAGTTACAGTCACAGTCGGTGGGCGCCTTTGTGAACATACCCGACGCGCTGCAGTATCGGGGTAGCTCCATCACCACCCTGAACGCGTTATTGTAATGGACGCGGATGGCGCTGTAACTTCTTTTAGAGTAGTGAGCTCACAGTCTGCAAGAGTACAGCGATGTACAGTATCATAGGCGTACCCAGCTTTTGACCCAGGAGAGGACAAGGCATCGTCACAATGTTTTCCTTGACCGTTTTTGAAGCAAGTGATAATAATACAATACAGGTGGGACAGCAGCCCTCTCCTGAACACCCCCCCCCCCCCCCCTGGATCAGCCAATGTACAGTATGCCTAAGTATGCCATGCCCTAAGTATGTAAACTGTTAAACCTTTTCCAAAGAAACCCCATTGAGTTTTACTGGAGGTATGCTTCCCAGACATTTGGCACTGGGTTTCGAAGATCATACGCTCTTCTTTACATTATACAATAAACTGTGATCACAAGCATATTCCTCACATATCTGTAACAGCTTCCTCAAGCCGCAGACCGAAGCGTTCATCAGCACAATGTCGTCACGATAACTTAGATTACTGACACATGTACCGTCAATGTGACAGCCGACATACTGGTTGCTGAGCGCCACGATCAGCCCGTAAAGCTGCCTGTCCATTGAAGCGGAGAGAGGCAGCGGACTGGAGCGAGGGAGTAATGCGGAGCGGAGTTGCGGACTGTGTCTGTCCATTGATGCGGAGCGAGGTAGTGTGGAGCGGAGTTGCGAACTGTGTGGAGCTGGTCCGAGTTCACGCGACGAGTAATTTGAGCGGGCAACGGCGGGCTCTGATTCCCCTCTCCGCTTCCCCGCTCCGCTTCCCGGTTTTGTAGGAATTTTAAAACTTGTTCGCCAAACCCTGTCCACTGCAGCGGAGCGGAGATTTTAAACTATTCCATTGCATAAAATCTCGGCCATTCCACTCTCCTCTCCGCTCCAGTGAGCAGTCAGCCTAAAAGGGTAGGAGATGTTAAGCCACCCTGCCTGACTCTGCATTCGAGCTGATACATAAACAGCAACATGATATGATAAACAGGTTTGGTTTCATATTTGACTCTAATGGCACTTACTCGTATCTCACTCAAACAATCAGTAAAATCTTGTAACTTATTGACAAAGTTAGTTGGTATGTAAACACTCATTACGATCACTTGTCTACCACTCGCTGTAATTTTAATGGCACAAATAATTAGGGCGTTATGGCACTGTAACACTGACACTTATTAGTAGTACAGAAAGAGGATGCGTCACTACGTAATAAATAAAAAACTTGTACAAAATGATGAACAAATGCTGAACTTTAGAACCCCAAGTAGTTAAAAAATAGTTATTTATGACTTTAATTTAAATTCATTTAATTCAGGCAAAACCCATATTACATAAAATAAAATTCAACAAAACAGAATAGAACTAAAATCATAAATAATAAAATAATAAAGTAAAAGAATCAAGAATCAGTCAAAGTAACTCAGATGACTGATTTGACAAGGGACCTCCAAAGCGGGGATGAGATCCTATTGGCAACTGTCTTCAATATTTCGTTGCGGCTGCCACGCATTCTGCAGATTAGGGATACCGTCCTCTTTCGAATGATAGCATGAAAGCCGTCAGTGCGAAACAGCGCGAACATCCCCGATGCACTACAAAAGCGTGGCAGCCCCAACATCATCCTGAGAATACGATAAGACTTTGACTTTGGCTTTTTGATTTTGACATTGAATGACTTTGACTTTTTTACTTTGACTTTTGACTTCGACTTTTTGACTTTGACTTTCACATTTTGACTTTGACTTTCCGACTTCAAATTTTGACCATCGTCATCTCCATTACCATTGCCATCGCCATCGCCATCGTCATCGTCATAATCATCACCATTATATATATTTATTTATTTATATATACTTTATTGTACACCAGATTATACATTACATAAAGAAAAAGTAATACACTACAAAATATACAATGGCCGGCCTTATCGCATACTGCGATCTCACACCATCTAATTTGTAAAACTTACTCTTTGCGACGGGCTGACGACGAAGTTAAAAATTTAAAATAGACAAAAGTAAAAATCAATCACAATATAAATGCTGTCCTTCCACCACGGGCAATATAATCTCGTTACAGTATTTTAATACATATTTATATAATTATTTATTTATTGATAGGAGAACCAACAGCTATAACACCACAGGCTACAAATGGATAGCAGTTATATATGAAACATACAGCCAATTACAGGTTCTCACGGGTAAAAACAGAGTAAGTAGTAGAAATCTTAGGATCACTAACAAGCACGATAAAAAAGATAAAGTATATATTTAAATGTATAGGTACAATAAGCACTATGCACTTTAAAAAAAGTCAGCGTTCAGCCGAGCGCGTGCAGAATAGGTATTAATGGTAAATGAGTTAAATAAGAACTCTTAAATATTTAATATAAACAGTATAAACCTTTACTTGGTTTAGTTATGGTAATACTTTACGGTTGTTTATTGTTTACGGTTCCATACCTTAAAAAATAACCATGACAGAAACCGTGGAAAACTTTCTTATTAATAAAAATGGTTGGTAGAAGTTCTAAGATCAAGATGTCCTTGACAATTTTATTCTGAAATTAAATTCGCAATGTCTGTAGAAACGGAAAAATGCAGTTTTAAACGGGAGGAATCTTATTAAGGTGCCCCTAAGAGGACATCGACTAACCTAACGTGACAAGAAATTTTTCATTAAACTGTCTCCGTTCAGTTTTCATTGAAGAAAACGAAAACTATTCTAGAAACTATATTATTTTTCCACGTATCAATTTTTATATTTATTGCTGTTTCATGAAAATAACTTATACACTTCAGGAGACGCATGAGTTTTATGAAATACTACCGTCTTAGAAAAAGTATTGAAAAAACCAAGTCTCTTTTTTTGTAATTTTAAATTAGCAATGACGTCAATCTTTTTTTTTGTCAGTCGAAGCTCCAAGTGTTGAACACCACAGACACCTATCAGATCTTATGTGCCTATTGTATATAAGATCTGATCACATCATCATCAACATCATCGGGTACATTAATATAACGAACGGTTTCCAGCCAAGCGTCAATGCAGGAAGTTGACATCCACCCGATCTGATAACAAAAACCGAATACGGACTCAAACAAAAATTTAAATAGCTGTTCGTGTATTTAGCGGTATTCTTGCAACCCTATTAGATCGAAAGCCAATGTGTGCTATTAGATTAATGGAGGTAATTCAATTTTATAACGTACCCGAGTACGTTCGAACCGCCGAGGAAGAACGAACTTAATTAACCTCCTTATGAATTATTCGCTCTTGCAGCGGTAGAGTTCGCCAATCCGGAGTTTTAATTGTATAAAAGTTAGCCTGACACAGATTTTCAAGGAAATAGCTTTAAAGTTTATTGTTCAGCCGATCCAAATAGAAAATGGGGAAACGATTTTTGTTCTATTTTTAAACATTTTTTTTTCAAATAGGTCGTGTATTTGTTTTAAACACATTTTTTTTCATACAACCAGGCTCAAGAAAATAGGTAACTCGTTTAGATGCCAATGTATACGTTTTTATAATAAACTTCCTAGCCACATTCAAGAACTAAGTTTAAAATTGTTCGTAATAATCCGAATTAGGTTTTTGTGGAAAGAAAGTTGGATATACCTCGGATAATTTTTAAATTCGGGAAAAATTTAACGTGCCTTTTTTCTATGGGATTCTTGTATGAATTACTTAAATTTAATCAGGACAACGTCTGTTGGTTCAGCTTATAAATAAATAATGGTGAGCGGAACGGAACTGCAGCATAGCAACAGACTGTAATCTTTCTGATACAAACCAATCACGATCTTCATAGCAGCAAATAAAAACCTTTACCACTGAAAAACCCCAAAACGTAAACCACGGACACAGCGTTTATTAATGTCAGTTTTTTTATACAGAAATGTTGTTAGTCCGTCAGAGGGTAGAGTCGTATGCACAGAATTCTGATGGCGAACATTTGCATTGCAGATACGTAGGAACAACGCTATCTAGTCGCGTACCGCACATACGACAGGATTTAGCACTCACAGATTATAGTAGCAAATTACCATGAAATCTAAACAAGCTGGGCCGTTACCGTAAAATGGCTTAAAACTATTTGCATAATTGACTGAGGGGTTTTTATTATTGTTAACAAAGTCATGATTAGATGTCATTGGCTTTCATGTATGTTTCCTGTTTAATAATCACAAAGGGTTTTCTGGCAGATCCGAGATACGAGTACTTCGGCGATCCGAGAAATCGGAGAACTCGAAACTATCATGAAGACTGAGAATTACAAGGCTGTAAAAAGACACAATCGTTATAGTATTATCAGATGGTACCTTAAAAAAATTCATTATACTTAGTAAAAAGGACAGTTTTATTTTATTTGATTATGCAGTGATTCCCTATTGAAGCATTCGTTGGAGACATTAATTTAACCAATCGGCTTAGACCATTTAAATGGTCGAATAGGCAAACAGTTGAGTTCCTATTTGAAAGTCTATTAGGTATGTGTGACTATATGCATATGTATGACATCCCTAGGAGCAAAATAACTGGACCGAATTCGATGGAAGAGATATGGATCGCTTCATTGGAACGACGGACGCTTGAATTATGTATTTTTCGATACTTGCGGTTCTAGGTTTTTCAGTTGTATCAAAGATTTTCAGTAAGATGACCCAGGCATCTCCTGGGTCAGCATCAACGAAATCATTTCAGTACTTTTCAAACAAAAAAAATGCAATATTATTATAGTAGGTACCAACCGTACCTACCTAAACCGGAGGTTTTGACACCTCCAGAAGCAATCACATTGAACTTGCCTAGGAATTGAACACTACACGAATTGAGCCCATTCTTTGGATCACGACAACACTATGAAATATATGTACTTTAGATTCATCATTATCAGCGAAAATCTAAGACGATTTGGTGTTTTATATAAACGCCAAACGACCGACATCCTTTTTGTCTCGTCTAAATTTAATTTTGTCATATGTGATGTGACTTAAATTACCGATAATAAATATATAAGTACATAGAGTATACACTTTTTTTTAAATAGCTGAATTGGCCTGCTCTTGACCTCGATCTCGCCTGATAGAAAGCGATAAATGAGGGAACTAGCGTGCCCAGAAGATGCATAATATATGTGTACTATAGGTATAACCGAATGACTTTCTACCCTCTGCAAATAAATAAGGTGAGTAAAAGCTTTTGGCGTAGAATTAACAACTTTAGTCAGGCCACGTGAGGACCATGCAGGCAACTACCGCATCACTAAACCATAGACAAATTCAATCGGCCTTTGTCGTTTATTGAAAAATTTGAAAATCTGCACTTTAGGTACAAATTGACAACTTGTCTAATAGATTGTTGCAATAATAAGATTGGATTTTGGAAGAATTTATTTTATTCTGTTAAAAAAACACAAGCACACATTACAGAAAATTCATTGTGTCGGCCACAACCGTCATAATAAAAATATTTTGTATAAAGAACTTTTTCATAGTCAGTACGATTATTATTATATACAAGCTTCCGCCAGCGGCTTTGCCCGCGTGACGTCATTATAAATTGCTCGCTTTCGAACGCGGCTTCGTACGCACGGAGGTCGGAAACTATCCCACAGGAACACGTACTGTCGGGATAAAAAGTATCCTATATGTTAATCCAGGTTATTAACTATCTGTTGCCAAATTCGTTCAGCCGTTTTTGCGTGATTGAGTAACAAACGCAAACATATAAACTTTCACATTTTTAATATTAAGTAGGATAGCCTATGTTACTTAGTGATTATTTATACAACATACTACTGGAGAAAGATTTTTTTTTAATCGGTCCAGTATATTTTCATTACAAACAAAAATATTTATTTATTTATACTCGTATATACTTTTTGTACACCAGAAAATACATAGTAAATAATAAATTTAACACTATAAAACATACATTGGGCGGCCTTATCGCTTTATTATCTTTTTTTCTTTTTTTTTTCCTTTATATTATCTATTAGTGTTTACTTTAACAGTGCCTAAAGAGAATTTATTTGGATTACAAAATCAAAATATACAGGCCAAATATTTTTCAACACCATACAATATTAATTTAAGTAATCACAATAACAAAAACTTTTGAAAATAATTACGCAATATTTATCATTCTGGAATTATTCAAAAACAAAGCACTGTCTCACAAGAAGTGTCTTAAGAGCGTGCATTCTGAAAGAGAGTAACGTCACAAATGCATGTCAAATATTTCGTTATTTTGATAAATTTAGATAATAGATAGATAAAACATTTATTCAGTGCATACAAAAGACACACAAAAGCACAGACACCAAACAAATAAATTTGGTAATATTACACTATGGAAATATGAAATATGGCTAACTAGTGAACTAAAATATTGAATATGAAATATAATAATTAATATCGTTACACAGAATACTTCGTTTTAACATCAAATTCATTGTTATAATTGCAATTCATTATTCATATTCTAGTTTACTAGTTAGCGATATTTCATATTTACATACTACCATAGTAATATTGCCAAATTAATCAGATCTGGTAAATATTTGACAGCTATTTGCGACGTTGCCAACTTTTAGAATGAACACTCTTAACTCAGGTGAGAATCTTCAGATGTACTTACCACAGGCTGTACTCTCTACGTTCTTACCAACACCTTCACCTTCTTTCTCAGTAAGCTGATTACTTGCTCAACAAAAAGCTTTGTTTACCATTCCTTTGGTTGTTCCAGACCTTTGCCTATTGCGGGAATTTTAAGTAGTTAAGTATTCGTAAGGAGATTACTAACGAAGTGTTAAAGTTTTCTGTACTAAATTTATTTAGTGTCTAAGTTATTCGATAGAAGAGAATTAATTGTCTTATACGAACTGGGCAAGTTACGCTTGGAAAAGATGACATAATTAAACACGAGATCCTGTCATTAGTTTATCTTTTAGTCTGTCATTCTAAGGTATTGCAGAGCCGTAAGCCTGCTTGGTTTTACCATGCATACATGCATGAATATTTTATAAGTGGATGGCATACTATGAGACAAACACTCTGTCATTATATAAAATCCTATACTATTAAATGAGCAATATTAAAATTAATATATATTTGTAATCACGTTCTCGAAAATGGCTCTATCGATTTCGATGAAAGTTATAATATAGGGATTTACGGGGCGACTAATTGATCTAGCTATGAAATAAAATGAAATGAAATTGTTTATTCTGTAAATAGGCTATCGGAATCACTTTTACACGTCATATAAAAAAATATTAAAAATAAGCTAGATGAGGTCGGTGTTTCCTATCTGACTACTCTGAGAAGAAAGGCAAAATGAAACTCAGAGGCCGCAGTCTCTTTTAAAGTCCAGACATAATCTTGGTCAAGCATATGAGAACCATGTAGATTAGTGTCTGAAATGGTCTTTCGAGGAAAGAACCACACAGATTTGACTGGACCTGTCCAGTCAGTGCAAGCATTTGTCAGTAATCGTGGAGCTCAACTCAGAACTTAACGAGCTCAACCGCAACAACAACGCTCAATCGCGTAACAGCGAACAATACCAAAGAAAGGATATTTGGGTAAGCTGCATCGACTACTAAAACTGCCAGATCATCATTAAAACTAACTGAGAAAGAAAAAATAAATGAAAGAGAAAAAATAAATAAAAAGCTAGGTCTCATATCTGGGAAAATTCGTTTTCTCCGTATTTTTACGGAGCAGAGCTCGGTCGCCCTAAGTTTAGAACAAGATGGCTACCTTAGAATAATGACATGGCAGCATGGCATTAGTATGGACTGTCCTATACTATAAAATCAGCATTCCCTATTTTAACCCGAGCAGAGCTCGGTCAACCAGGTACTGTAATAGTAGATTATACAACAAGTGAAAAAAAAGGGAATTTAATTCGAGGGACTAAGTTGGATCCCGAGAGCAGCGAAGGATTCAAGAGTAGAATCCCGAGCGTAGCGAGGGATTCTAGATTTGAATCCTGAGCGGAACGAGGGATACAAGGACCGAGATAAATTATTTTTTCACGAGTTTTGTACTCTACTTTTTACCATTGACTGCGAGAAAATAAATAGTAGTATAGTACCTATTTATATTTATCTTTCGTAGTTGTAGTATTTATATGACTGCCTCGTTGGTCTAGTGGTCGCAAGCGCTACTGCTGACCATGAGGTCCTGGGTTCGATTCCCAGGTCGGGCAAAGTATTATTGGGTTTTTCCAATAGAAATTTCTCAATAGCAGCCCGGAGTCTGGAATTGTGCCCGGTTGATGGCAATAGGCTCACCCCCTATTACATGGGACTTAAAAACACTGGCAAAATGTGGGTGCACTAAAGGTACGCCTCTGCCTAACCTTTCGGGGAAACAAGGCGTGATGTTATGTTATTTATATGTATCACATTTTTGGCGGTATCAAATTTTCTACCATAATTGGTGCTTTAGAACGAAATGATTTCGAAGTCAGTGGTATTCATTGTCTCATTTTCCAATGACATTAAATAATAAATAAATAAAAATCTTTATTGCAGACCACACGATAAACAAAAGACACGATTTTTTTATATAAATTAAAATTAAAAATTAACTTAACTAAAGTTTGCGGGATATTTTTTATTTAATTTAATTGTAAAGCGTCTAAGGAATAGCTCCACCTATCCAGCAAATAGTTTCTTTCAGTACGGTTCATTTATTTTTGTACATACTTTGAATAGTTCGTGCTTGTTCCAAATTCAAAATGTTTTTATTCTCTTGTGAGTAAAAGACAGTTTTATTCACTGTTATCGATGAATAAAATGCCCTTTTTCGAGTGACAATGGTAAAAAATTATTTATATCGATTTAAATAATTACGCTTTAAAATTAAAAAGTATTTTATTGATTCGACCTGCATAGCTAATAACATGACAAGCGCGAGAACGCTCTTTTTCTCGTTTTGTCGAAATTTGTCGACGATACTGACGTTCGATTCTAATCCCTAACACACTTCTGTATCTCGCGACGAGAAACAGATGTTGCAAATTATTAAAAACAAATCATTTTTATTATAGTAACATCGGCTTGAGATTTCGTTTCTTTCATTCAATGGTGCCGATTCGCTTGTCACAAATGCTTCTAAACTAGACTAAAAATCACCAAAATTTTGTTTATTCCTGTTAAACGACGTTTTCCCACTAATATGGCACTGAACTATTAATTTTGTGAAAATGGAAATTTTGCTATTCTGAATTTGACGTTTTTCACCAAAAATTTTGATTGTTTATCTAAATCTGACTATTTTTAATCGCGATTAAAAAGATGTGGATTAAAATGAGTTGTCATGAACCAAAATTCACACCAACACTTTGACGGTGCAAAAACAGTACTATATCTTTTTTTTTTTTTCTTTTGCTTATATCTCAAAACTGGTGTGTCCTATCGCAAAAATAATGAAAATTTCGGCCCCCTCTATAAAACCCCCCCCATTTTTTTTTTCCTACCAACTGCGAAAAACTCCATATAAAACATGTCGTTCCAATATAAATAGTAGTTTAAAACTAAGTATTTTTATTATTAATATGTTGTAAAAAAAAAAATAAGACTAAAATATGTACAAATGTGAAACTGCCATGCTATTTGGGAGTTTTTTTTTGTATAATTATTTTGTCTACTCTTCTTGTCGTCAAAATCGAGGACGAGTAAATACGACAAAGTGACAGAAAAATCGCAGATTATCTCGTGTTGAATTGTCAAAAATCGAGATAACTAAGGTGTCATGTTAGAGTTTGTCGACAAAATATCAAGTTTGACAGAACGAGTCGACTATTTTGTATGGCAGCGCTGTCAGGAAACGAGAAAAGTGACAGAAATAGACGACAATTACTCGCGCGAGAGTGAGAAATGAAGTAAAACGAATGAATATCGCCCCTACGTCGAACCGCCACCACGCTCCCCGCGCCCGCGCCGCGCCGCAATGCCGCCGCGTAGATTTTAAGATATTATGAAATAGTTTAATTTTACGATCCAGCGTCATGTACATGAACCCTATATAAACTTACAATAATATTTACACATTACATATCCATATCAATCAACATTATCCTCGTTCCACTGTTTTGTCTACATGTTTATAAAACAATCTCTGTCTGGCGTACGCTTGGAAAAGATGTCTTATGGAAAAGTCCCAATCCTGTAGAATAACATTTGGAAATTCCATATCCATATCAATCAACATACCTCGTACCACTGTTATGTCTACATTTTTAAAACAGGCTCCTTTTGTCGTTCGAATTTCAAACACAAACATTTTACGAACAAGGCAATACCAAGCACTACCGAAGCTCGATCAATAGACAAGAGATTTATCTCCAAGAATAAAATTCATTGTATTCAAAAATCGTTTTCCGTTCGTAATATAAATCACGGGATTAAAAAGCTGAAAACGGCAACGGGATCGGGTCAGCAATACATTATCATGGCGAAGGTTGATCACCTATCGAGAACCAGGAATAAACTGTAGAAGATGTCTGGTGGCGCCATCTGTTGCCGCCGTGACCAATTTACTGAGTGTCGTCTTCTGAAAACTGAAGAGGGCTCTTTTTTTTACTTTTAGTGCACGCAATCATGTGATTTTGGGATAAAATATTTCCGTATCATGTCAAAAATGTATTTAAGTTTTAAACTCGCAAATACTTTTATTTTTATTTTCAGTTCATACAAATTCCTCGTCAGATTTCTTTTAAAATATTATATGTAGGTATAATGAACACACATCAGAAAATGATACTGGGTGGACGGTAGTCATTCTAATTCCAAGGATCACGTCCAAAGTCGCTTTAATCTTACCTACTTTCATCAACAGAAACCCTATAAAATTCTTTGTTTGGTAATTTCTCACGAAGAGAAAGTAGTACGAAAACCTAATCTTCTTTATTGTTAGAAGAATAAGGCCTCAAGATAAAAGAAGACTTTTGAGAGTACAACACGCACGCTACAAGTACGCACCTAATCATTTACCCTCCGCGATATAAGTGTAGGTCCTGTAATTCAGTCGTGCATGTGTCCAACATAAATTGAGCCTTACCAATCTTCCTTCAGAATATAAATCCAACGATACTCGTATATCAACTTATATTGGTAGCTGGTGCCTCTGTTTCGGAAACTATAACCAAGTTACAACCAGTTTTTATTGTGAGTGTGTAAAGAAAAACAACCAGCCACAAATTGCCACTGTTCGAGAAATGGCAATAAACTATTGAATTTATTCCAGAGAACCGGTCTATATCTTGTGTTTACTGTTTGACAATAATATTATATGGGCATAAAAAGTATTGTATTGGCTTTCGTACGATAAGCTTTTTTACTGGCCACTTATAATAAAGCGAACAAAACAGCTCCCGAACTTCTAGACTGAAAAATGAGCCGTAAACCATTCGAACAACAAGTTTTTCGCGATCGTTCAAAAGTTGTGAACTTCTCCAAATATTGAGCATTATTCTTGGGCATAATAAGTGAAGTTGGGTCAGGTATTCCCGCAAGAACTTAAAACTTGGATTTAAGAGCAATTTTGTAAATCGCTTCAACGAATACGCACGGCTCGTAACTTCGGAAGTTTGCACGAATGGTGCTTTTATGCCCATTTAGCCAGAAATTGATCGCTTACGTTCGTGTTGAGTAGCCGAGATTCCAAATAAATAGGCCTAATACAAGTTGGTGTGAAAGAAAATCCATTACGCCTTAAGTGGTGGTAACAAGATCGGCCCCTCGGTCAATAAACGGGATCCAAGCGTTTATGGTGCAATGACGAGGACCATTTGAATGAAAATATATTTCATGACCATCCTATCCGGCTATAAGCAGTAAAATCATGTCGTTGCTATCTTTATTAGGGTAGTTATGTCCTCCAAACTGTGTAGTTAGAACCGTCAGAACACACTGCAGTGAGGACAAAGAATTATAGAAAGGATTCCTATTGTAAGTAGATCATGAATTAATATTTTTTCATACCCGTATCTTACATTTAACTCAAGTCTTCTGTCTGATCCTGAAATAAGTAATTACAAGCTTGGTCATGTATCAAGAGGGTCTGGGTTTGATTATCAGGCATTGTTATTGGAATTTATGGCGACAGGTTCAGCCCGTATCACATGGGAGCTGTCAAAGGATGCACGACGTTCATCGCCAAGCTTTGGATGGACAATAGCTAAACTAAAATGAGTCCTATCCCAATTCTTTTTGAAGTACTGGACTTTGCGTGCCCTACGTTGCTCCGTTTAACTAACCTTTAAAAAAAATTAGATAGATTTTATAAAAAAACAAGTGCGAATTGAGCTTCCCTGGTGAGGGTTCCATGCAATATAGTACATTGTGATACAAGTGTGCTGTATTGGTCATTACCCACAAGGTGACATTGGCGCGCGAGCCATAGGCGGGCGCGATAATTTTGCCGAGTGGGTAATGATCAATGCACACGCGTTTCATACGACGTTTTTCAACAAACTTGCGAGGAAAAAAACAGACTTGTTGTAAGACTTATGCTGGAATAACGTAACTATAGAGATGATAAATTTAGATTCAACTGATCAACTGACCTTTGTTGCCAGGTACTGTCAATCGGGGCTTCTTTTAAAAACTTTTGTACGTCGGTTGGTGACTATACTTTAGATTTCGTTTTTTTTTCTATAATAACAAAACAAAAACGATAATTAGGTTAAATTTTTTCCGCTAGCGATGCGCGCGCATTTGTAAATAAAGGCACAGGCAAAACTGCTGAACAGCCAAAAAATTAAAAAATTATAAACACAAAATAATAATTTGAATACGCTAATTAAGATACACAACACCATCAAAAAACACAAACAAACATCAAATAAACCAACAATCATCGTTAAACTTCATCATTACATATAGTTCCTTGATCTTGTTTCATGTTTATTATTGTATATATATATATATATATAGATATAGATAAGTGTATGCTTTATGAATGTATGTATTTATTGTGTATGTAAATGGTACACCATTGACTACCTGCAGTATTTGTCTCTCCTTCTCCCTTTAATCCATCTAAAGGTTGTCTGTAAAAGATCGCTTTTAGCGATAAGACCGCCCATCGTGTCACCCTATGCAAAATGACTACATTTTTAGCTATATTTTTTATGGTGTACATAATAAAGAATATTCTATTCTATTCTAAGATACTCTCAAATTATGTAATTAGAGAGCATCTTATTATTAATCATCATCAACATCTTATATACTCTTATTAATATAGGAATATTTAAGATTATGTTTTATATTACATAGTGAAATTAATTTGTAAAGTGATGTCTAACGCGGAAAATACGCAAAATCTATCAAGCGTATTTTAGTGAAACATTCACCATTTAAAAAATCATTGAGTTATGTTATTATTTTAGTGAACAAGTTTTATTAAAATACGTTTGGTTTATTTATCTGTCTAATTAGGGTAGCGCTCCTTGATGGGTGGGTCCTATTACTGGCTGCACGTATGACACGTTGCGTGAGCTCTGGGGGCCTACCAACACCTCTAAAGCAGTATTATTTAAATCTTACTTCAGTGGGGGAAAGCGATGGAGCTATACGTCCTGAAGAGCTTCATCTCTTTCCCACACTAAAGTAATATTAAAATAATACTGCTTTAGAGGTGGTTGTAGGTCCCCAGTACATAGCATGCAAGCTAACCACTCAAGGTCACAGGCATATATCTGCGTCTTTAATGGATCGACTGAACTAATATTTGGAAAGTCGGAAATGCACAATCAACACACGTGTAATGTAGTTAGATATAAAAAATTGTAGTCCCATTGTAATACGTCTGTTTACTATGTTTGACCTTAAAGATAAAACCAAATCGTTAATAGTGCATGCAGTTAAAATAGAGCTCGATCTATAGACTACGGAATAGAATAAAAACAGATAGCAGAATCAAAAGTTAAGTATATTTAAAGTCAGTATAAGGTCCTAGAAATATCGTAGCCCTACCGGAACCTAAGAATCTTTTACCACATGGAAAAAACGGTTGTAACAGGGTTACTAACTGAAAATTGCACTCAACCCTTACGCCACATTACACGAGCCATCGCAACAACCATTTGCATACATTTACCGTAAAAATGATATATTTAAACAACATTATATTACCATATTGCGAAAGCCGGCTATAGAAATTAAATCTGAATGTAAATCCCGGTAATATCATTTAACGGCGGCATGCGCTGGCCTAGCCTTTTCCCAGACAGTCCTTTTTTATGTTTTAACTTTAATGTGATACGACGGCCAAGTCCACCATTATTAAAATAACCCAGGGGCTAAAAGGATAATTAAATTGTGAAAATGTTTTCCACGTTATTCGGTGGATTGCTTTATTTCAATTTTTAAAGGCCTGTTCAAACCGCACGGGATTTGTCTCAACAAATCCCGTGCGGCACGGGGGCTACGATTGCGCGCGTCGATTGTTTCAATGATTAGGAAGTCACACAACTGTTCGCGACAGTTTGAACACCTCCTTATAAGTTAGTTGACACAATCAGCGAGGGTGACTTTCATCCCGCATCCTGCGCGGGATTCGCTTTAGTTTGATCAGAGTTTGAATGTTTTTTGTTTATTTATAGTCCAGTTCAATCTCGGGATATTCTAGAGTTTTACTACTACTAATACTTTATTACCGACGCGCGCAATCGTAGCCCCCGTGCCGCACGGGATTTGTTGAGACAAATCCCGTGCGGCACGGGGGCTACGATTGCGCGCGTCGATTGTTTCAATGATTAGGAAGTCACACAACTGTTCGCGACAGTTTGAACACCTCCTTATAAGTTAGTTGACACAATCAGCGAGGGTGACTTTCATCCCGCATCCTGCGCGGGATTCGCTTTAGTTTGATCAGAGTTTGAATGTTTTTTGTTTATTTATAGTCCAGTTCAATCTCGGGATATTCTAGAGTTTTACTACTACTAATACTTTATTAGTCAAATTCATTTAGAAACTCAATCCTTATTTCTATAAAAGTTCCTTTCATTGTGCGTGGTCCTACACGCACTTGGCCGGTTTTTTTTATACTGAACTAACTATACACCATACAGCAGACCATCAAAGTGAACAACTCGAACATGCACTTGTACATGACGTATGAGACGACTGATATTTGAATACGATGTTAGACCCGTGGAGAATGTTGTTCAATTTGATGGTCTTACCACACCTTTAAACATGACCACATCTTTCTGATACACTAGCCTGAGAATTCATAACAAACTGCTAGCCATTTTATTACATGCTTTGTTCATTTATCCAAGCTGGTTTGCACACTGACATAAAAATGTAAATTAAAGACTTTAAATCGAAGTAAAAATGTCCACAAATTAAATTAGCTAAAATAGTCCCAACAAACTGAGCCTTAGATTAAAATCTTTCCTTAAGTCGAGCTCTAAAATTAAACTCTCTTTAAGCCTTTTATGTATTTCTTAAAACAATTAATGTCGTTCCATAGCTGCGTAATGCTAAGAGAAGTTTTCTCAAAGGCTTATCATGGATGTGTTTCCTTAAAGGATTAGCCAAACTACTTTGTTACTTGCTCGACTATGATATTTGTCGGCACAGCGTTGTTGCACAATAAAAAAAAAATAGGGTTACTTAATTGCTGTTGTTTCTATTCAGCCTTTTCATACGAACTGACGACGAAGCCATGACAGAGCAACCAAGTAGCGATGCCAACAATTGTAAACAGCTCAATGTAAATGTACCTAAAACCTAACCTGTCGTTCACTTGGTTGCGCGACCAACCGGACCCCAGGAGAGGTACAACCGCGGCCAATCACGGTCGACCACTTTTCACCCTTATGCCCTTAGAAAACCGGTTGAAAAGTGGTTCACCGCCAGTGTCTGCGATGATACCTATGAAGAGGCTAACTGGTTGCACTACCACAATTATGACAATAACGGTCTCGGTGAAATTGCGTCCTTAAACTTACCATTTTTATAGATTTCCAAAACCAGTAAGAAAAGTCAGTTTAAATCTTTAGAACGCTTATCGAGATCGTTTTTTAGCACCTTCAACAATACAAGTAATAAAAACAAACTTGTATCATAATTCAAAGGGACCAGTCTCTGCCTGAATAACAATGCGATGAAATTTCTTAGTCAATGAACAGTAGATTTATATTTCTCCTGGAAGATCCCGGGAGAGAACTTTCAAAACTCTCTGAAATTATTTGCGGACTCAAATAAATGTTGTGCCAAAGAAATATCCGTTGATCTTGGGTTTGAAGTTTTCTTTGTTTATTTACAAAGTTATCAAAAAAAAAACAACAATCATAAATTATTTTAAATATACTTCACATCTTTCATTACATTTTTTTTTTTTTTTTTTATACCAGCCTGTTACTGTCCCACTGCAGGGCAAAGGCCTCTTCTCATACGGAGAAGGCACGAGCATTGAATTGAACTTTCATTACATTACCTATACTTATATATAACAGTCTCTTGACGGATCTAGGAAAAGGTCAAGAAGCTCTTTGTCGTAAATCTTCTCTGTCTTGTCATTATAATTCAGTGCTTCACATACACGACACAAATGATAAGATTTTGTTCCAAAGTATCCGTGCTCATTGACTATTTTGAAATGATTCCGCCACGTATGCATACTAAGAAGTAGTTCATTATTTGCCGCTAATACGTTCATATCCCTTGCGAGAGATTCTATATTTGTTCCCGCGTCAGCATATAAATACGAATTTGGTGGTAGTAGGCTCTCGACGTCTTCAATTGTAGGACCGAAAATAACTGGTATAGCTCCTTTCCCGTAAGCATAGTAGAAGACCTTCTCGGTCAAGTATTGAAAACAACTACTATTTTCTAATACTAAATAAAACAAGTACTTTGCAATTAGGTCGCAATCCACTCTAAAATGTCCAGGGCAACTGAAAAAAAATTAAATTGTGTTTGAAGACATTTTATAGCTTGCAGTTCCAGACGTTTATTCAAATTTTTTTACTTGCATAGCATTAGCCATAAAAAAAATGCTTGTACATTTAATTATATTTTGATCTATTCTGTTGCAGTATTGTAAAATTTTATTTTATTTGATGTAATATGGCTTTTGCCTGAATTAAGTGAATTTTATTATTTGTTTAACTGCTTTGTTTCACACTGTCTGGTTTTTTTTAACCACAACGGGGCAGTTAATGGCCTGCATCTCCCCTGATGGTAAGTGATGATCAAGCCGAAGGTGGAAGCGAGTATCACCCGGAATCCTCAACCACAGAGGAACTGGCTATCTTATCTATAACTGCCGAAACACAACAATAGACTTAGAAAAGATGGTGGTAGCTAGACAAGTGGACTTAGAATAAGCCCTACCACCAACCAAACCGAGCCGAATTTGTCCCCACTAGATATCGAACCCGGGACCTCTAGATCTGAGACAGGTGGTCTAACCATAAAACCACAGAGCCGGTTAAATTAACTGACGATGGTTTTTTTTATTTTTTTATATAGAATTATAATCAGTGCATAAAAACTGTACGCATCAATCTTACAAAGACGATTGAGCACGAAGATCGACCAATTTCAACCGGTAGAACAAGCGGGTTTTCGGTTCGGTTTTTCTACAACGGACCACATACAGGTTATGCAACAAGTGATCGAGAAATACTTGGAGTTCAACGGGCCACTATCTTAATTTTTATCATTATCTTTAATCGATTATACCACAGCGTTTGATACGATTTCTCACGATGCTAAAAATACGTCAGGTTGCTGAAAAACACCTATGATGGTAGTGTAGCCAAGTCAGATTAGAAAATCGAGGCCCGGATATACCAATCTGTAAAGGAGTGAGACAATGAGATTCCTTATCACCCAACCTGTTCATAGCAGTACTACAGCACAGCTTTGATAATTTAAACTGGCAGTCAGAAGGGATTAGAGTCCAACGAGAACGAAAAGCCGCTCGAATATTTCAATAACTATATACTTAGGAAAACAAATATAATTCGAGGATAATAATGAAGAACAAGAGGTCAAACGTCGCATTAGTAGGAACTGGAAAAATGTTCTGGTCCCTTAAAGAAATTATGAAAGGGGAATTTCTCCTCCACCTAAAAAAAATCTTATTGAATACCTGTGTCCTACCTACTTTCACATAGGGATATCAGATATGGACGTATAACATAATAATAATAATAAAAACTAAACGAGTGGCATGTGAGTAGGCAATGGAAAGGAGTATACAAACAATTTCGAGAATACACAAGGTAAAAGCCAACACATTAGACAGAAAACGAACATTATAGTCGCTTTACATTACGCTCTAAAACAGAAGTGGCAATGGACAGGGCTTATAGCGAGATTCACAGACAAAAGATGGACATTAGAGACAACAGTATGTAAAGGACCGCAAGGAAAAAGAAGACGAGGGCGCCTAAAAGAAAGTGGATAGAAGACATAAAAGCTGATGCAGGAAGCGAATTCTGATCAAAAGCAAACGACAGAGTTCGGGAACAAGCTGGAGGAGGCCTATACCCGAGAAGAGGTTCCGATCAATGGAAATAAAGATAGCGAATAATGAACAATAAAAAATTATAGTGTAATTCAAGATGCATAATTTTAAAATGTATGCATTAGCTGCAGATTGGTAATAAACGGGCATTTTTTTTTTATGTGTTTGTTTCTCGATACCCTAGGGTTCCGGACCTTTGAAAGGCGTACGAGGGGCCGAAGCCAACTCGCAGAGGCCTCTTAAACGTTCTAGTTGAAATGAGGCACCAACCGACGATAATCCCTGTTCGGACTATGCTAGTGCGCCCAAGGACAACCCCGGTTGGTGCAGAACTATTGCAGGATATGGAAACAAAGATATCGGGTTATGGGTTTGGACGGCTCAGTAAACTGGTCATCTAGAACTATCGAAAGACTATGGCCCTTGCCTGACGTCTTTCGGCTGAAATGATGATGATGATGATAATCAGTGATTAAAAATATTTTGCATACATTTCGGTTACTACCTTATTTCACACAGAAAATAAATGTTATAAGGTAAGCAAGCATCGTACTACCGTTACCAAAATTATCTTACTCACCCCGTTTTAAATGTTTTTTTATCTGAACAATCTCCATAAACATCAACTTTAATATGATTTCGTAACTTTTTCAAAAAGTCGTTTCTGCGTTTGGCTTCACAATATGACATTAGTACTGCGGCCATTATGCCTTTTTTTTTCCTTTTCCAGTTTGGAATCAATTCAGCAATATCTTGTAAAGACTTACACTCCTTTAAAGGATGTTCTAATGGAAGCGTTCGACCGTATGGGACAGGCACATCCGCATCGCTCCTGAAAAATAAAACATGTTATTGTGGGGAAAATAAGTATAAGATGCACTATCTGTTTGGGTTTGTGCGATCGGCTCAGGGTTTTGCAAGTGTAGAAGAACGGCGATCGATTGTCGGCTTCAGTTACATACAATAACGTGCAACTATATAATAATTTATAAATCGTTAATATGTTTATCAAGTAGCGAGCCATGATAATGATGACTGAGCAACTATTTAGTTGTTACTTTGTTATTGTCTTTAACAAACAAGAACTTAAGAAATTAAACCTACCGGTAAGTCATAGACCAATTGAATACATTATAAAGACTGTCCATGTCTGGTTTTACGTTTGCTAAAGAAAATGCATTCCTTGGAGACTCGTCGTTTAAAAATATCCATCTCTGTGCCCGGTTTCTATTTTTGACTTTAGGTACAAGGCCTTTCTGTAAATGTACGACGACAGCATCTGCAGTATCTATCAGGCTGTCATTGCCTGAAAAAATACAGTTGTTCACACTGCAATCTTCTAGTAACTTATTTTCTTTGTTTCTGTAATAGAACAACAATCGATGATTAGAAATGATGTAGATATCTTCTACTCTTAAATCATTCACTCACAGGCAACGCACACCCTTAGCCGCTGGGTTTAGAAGCATGACATTTTGCACAAGGGTTCTTTATATAACCTAGGTGAGAAGGATATTTGAAAATTCATCCCCTGAAGTGGCTAAATAGTGGATGAACGTTTGTATGTAATATCGTCATTTTTGTCGATGGGAATGTTATCGGGCATAAGCTTGTTCACTTAATAAAAAAAACTGGCCAAGTGCGTGTCGGACCACGCACAATTAAGGGTTCCATAGTTGGGATGAATTTATCCCAAGAACAAAGTTAACATTGTAGTTGAAAACCATGTTCTCCCATACATTCCAACTGCAAATGTAAGTTTATACGCACAATATTGAGAGATTTATTATTTTATTTCAAGACCATAGACATCTTATAGGTTTCTTGTAATTTGTGAGTAAAGAACCATTCTCTGAATATTTTTTCAAAATTTTTGGCTCGGTAGTTTCGGAGATAAAGTGGAAGTGGTAATTTTTTATCTATTTTCTTAAATATCTTTAAAAGTATTTATTTTATAATTACAATATATCTGAGATCCTCACGACAAGCCCTTTCATTTGATATATCACACGGTACAGTTTGCAAACAACCAGCCAGCCAGACAGACACACGAGTGATCCTATAAGGGTTCCGTTTTTTCCTTTTGAGGTACGGAACCCTAAAAATATAATAAATAATCAGAGGAAGTATCCAAAGATAGAAGAAAAACAAAAAATTAAACGCACAAAATAAAACAAATATCCTATCGTCACTTGTTATGATACATAGCTGTAGGTATACTTACGTTTTGCATAATCTGGTTTTGCATGGCCGCATGAATGATACACATTACACGCTTATAGTGATACGACGTAAACATACGTGAGCAGCGTTTCAAAACGAGGATTCGTTCTACAGAGATACATCTTGCTTTTGAAGTCAATAACAGCGAATTGATGTCGGATTGTTTGATTACCGCTAGAGATATTTCCAGGACGTTTGAAGTTTGCGTTCTTCCGAAACGAAATAGTGAAAAGGTACATTAGTAGGTATACTTAAAATGTACACCTAATAATCTAAATATATGTATAATGTACATTTTCTTAGGTAAGTAAAGGTGTTTGTATATGTTGCATTTAACCTATGTAGAGTTCAGGCACCTGCATACTCGTTTTAAGTCTAGGCACACGATTTATGCCCATTTTGAAAACGGGCATTATTCTAACGTTTGTGTGGAAAGTGGTTGCTGTCGTAAGTACCTTTAGTAGACGCTGCAGTTGAATTTTAACAAGTTAAAAGCGTTTTTATTTCATCCTTCTCCATGGACAGAAGGATTTTATCCTTCACATGTATTCACTTCTCATACTACCTTATACTTAAGGCCTTAGCAGACATGTTACTTTTGGCATCGGGGATTTGACACATGCGCTATGGAGCGGGCTATGCCCGCAGTTGCTTTGAAGGATAAAATCATAAATAAAATTGTATCATATTTTGCAGAGTAAGCAAGCAAAGTGGCAGTGGGCTGACCATGTCTGTCGAAGGACCGATGGCCGGTGGAGCAGACGAGTTCTGGAGTAGAGACCGTGTATGGTAAGCGTAATGTGGGACGCCCTCAGCTAGATGGACCGACTGGCTGGTACAGACTGGATACGGAAGGAGGAGGACAGGGTGTTGTGGCGCAGCCTGGGAGAGGCCATTTTTTTTTTGGAGGGTCGGTAATTATCAAATAACTTCTCCCACTCTGGGTGGAGCGGGAGGGTGTGTCAGACTTTTGCTGACTAAAACTCACCCGTGTTCCTTCCGTTGCCTGTGTGCCGGGGCCGCGATATCCCTTTCGGACAAACTCGCAACCCTGGCAGGCATTGGCCTTTACAGACCCCGTCAGTTGGTGCTGACATCTCTTTGAGGCGCGCGTGAAACACAACGCGCCGTCGACCCGGGCCTGGTCCTAATCGGACGGCGAGCTACCCATTGCTCACCGTCCGCAAGCCCGCGCCTACGGTGGCCGGAAGTCGGCTCGCGACTCCCGACGCCCAGGGCGTCTCCTGCGGCGACTAGGGGCGTAAGGGTGCGAATCTTGCCTCTCCCTCGCGCGCTCCGCCTCCTCCTTCGCGAGCATTACTTCTTCTATTGGACTGTGATGAGTTGATTGATTTTACACAACAATATAACTTCGCGCCTGTAATTACCGGTGTTTAGTTTCGGTGATTTTGTAACTTAATAATTATACTGCATCGTGTTTCTGTGACTCTGTTCGTTATTCTTCTTCGCAAAATAAACATTACAGCGAATGCCCCAATGATGCATCGCGGTGACTCGCTTTGAGGATGCTATCATAATTGAGTGCCGTTTATCTTACGATCTTCCGTCATTAGCGTAGCTGTACCAAGCTTCGGAAAGTAACTCAATTGCTAATCACCGATGCTAAAAGCATCATCAATGTCTGCTAGGCTAGACACAACAATCATGTTAGTAAATATGTAGTTTTACGTTCTCATACCCTGGATTCCCGAAGTTATAAACGTGTCGGTTCTTGAGCCAATCCCAGTGTCTCCACACGAGGACCACAAATTTTCTGTTTGCATTGGGATTAGGTTTTGGAATTTGCTCCCGATCAAACAATATTCCACCTAATTTCGAGGCAGACGGTATCTGAAAAATGGAAACAGTTTTTTATTGATTTAATCACGTATGTTAAATTATTAATCTGTAGGGTGATTAACTTAATTTTGTAGGTTAGAAATGTAACGTACGAAAATTGATATCTAACTTTATTGACGAAATTATAATTAAACGAAACAAAACGAGTATGTAGGATCGTAGTAGGTGGCGTTTTATAGAGTCTGCCTACCCCATGGCAAGAAGGTGTGAGTTTATGTACGAGTAAGTGTTTGTATTATTTATTTTTTATTAAAACTAGTTTCTGCTCGCGACTTTGTCCACGAGCCTACAAACTTCCTCAAAAATTGGGATATCCAATGCTAAAAGATTTTTTTAAATTCGACCGGTAGTTTCGGAGATTACCCCCTAAATACAAACTTACAAGCAAACAAACACACAAACAAACAAATTCTCCTCTTTATATATTCGTTTATAAGTATAGATAGGGGTTTTGATATTTTTTGACAACATTACCAACGATAGTTGCAGTCAAAACTCAAAACGTAAAGCACTTATTTCAAATAAACCAATTACTGGCACTTTTTAATTGCCAAGGAGTTGGTCAGTCAGGAAGATGAAGCTAGTTGCATGCCGATTCCAAAGCATAGTAGGTTCCTATGGAGAAGAACGGGCATGAAACTCTGAATCAAAATATAATTACAAAATGTTGGTAACATAATTCAATGTAAGAACAAAGAAAGACGTGCACGTTAAAAGCGTCCGTAATAAAAAGATAAAAACAAAAAAATATTCAAAAATGTATTTAAATTAAAACAAGCCGTGGCAGCTAAGAGATGACCAGTCCCTACTGATGGCGCCTGTTTACAGACATGACACATGGATCAGCACCATTCAGCTCAACCATTTTATAGGGAACTTAATGATCCAACACACACGCTACCACCAGCGAGACATTAGAGTGAGCATGACATACTCTCTGTCGCCAGGGCACATCGAAGTCAATGAAAGACGTACCCAATAAATAGTAGCTCTATAGTAGTATACAGTGCTCACACATGTGCTATACAATTATATCTTCTTCTTTTCGTGTGGTTAGTGACTAACCTGCTGTCAGAGTTTTAAGGCCGCCCATGGGCCTCTGACTTGGCTTCACATGCCGTCGAGAAATATCTCTCAGACATGCCGGTTTCCTCACGATGTTTTCCTTCACCGTTTTTGAAGCAAGTGATAATTAAACAATACGCACATGAATCCGAAAAGTCAGAGGTGCGTGCCTTGGGTTCGAACTCGAGACCTATGACTTGGCAGTCTGACGGTCACACCACTAGGCTATCACTGCCCGCATAAAAGGCAGGGGACACCTAAATAAATACCTAAATGGACACTGGATATTCAACTCTTGGCGCTGCACACTCAGCCGAGCGTCAAAAATGAAACAGTGCGCCTTTATTAGGTAATACATTTAGGTGTCGCGTAGTGTAAGTGATAACGGTCATTAGAATACTAGGAACCATAAACCACACTATACTAGACAGTACAGTCTGGACTTCGTATAGGTACGTACGTACTCCAGGCCAGTGATCGTGTAGTAGTTAACTCCTCGATCAAGACGTTGATCCTTAACTACGATTATTAGAAATTTGATAACATTGATGAAGTAGGTAAGTAGGTTCTTCGGCTTGACGGAACATAATAGGTACTCATGTCTACTTGTGTTTCCATTACTGGACGCGATAATAAATGAATACATCTTACTTACCTACCTACTTATATTCTGTTACTTGAGAAACTGATTCTTCGTTCTGTTGAAGAGAGTTGAACTGGAAAACTAAAAATCGAATCCCGACTTAGAACATGGGTGACAAATTATAGAACTAGAAATGGGGACCAATTAGTTCAACCAGGTTTCAGACTGCGTAAAGTAGACTAATCCTTCATGGGGTACTGTTTAAAATAACATAACATACATAACAATCGCCTGTAATCCGCGAAGGGTAGACAAAAGTGTCCCTATAGTACACCCACATTTCACCAGTTATGTTTAAATCCCATGTAGGGGGCGAGCCTGTTGCCATCAACCGGGAACGAATCCAGTCTCCAGGCTGCTACTGAGAAATTCCAGATGGAAAATACCAATAACACTTTGCCCGACTCGGGAATCGAACCCAGGGCGTCATGCTCAGCAGTAGCTTGCGACCACTAGACCAACGAGGCAGTCACTGCTTAAAATTTTACATTAAAATACCCACACACTCCAACTGAATGAAACATTAAAATTTTGTATAAAATGCACACTATGCAGCCAAGCATATTATAAGTTTGGGGATTACATCACTGACAAATTTTCTTGGGTCAGTTACGCTGGTCCTGCTCATCAAGGGCACATACACTAATTGATTAGCAATGCTAATCAATTAGTTCAAGCTCCAACAATATTTTCAAATGCTAATTTAGCATTTGAAAATATTGCTGAAGATTGTACAAACTGCCATTTCATTGTATAAATTCAATCTCTTATTATTATGTAGCGGCATCTACATCGCTACATGCGAACTACGCATCAAAGACCTGACGTCACACAACATCCTGACGTCACACAAATCCTGCATCGCGCAATTAGAGTTTACCGTGCGATAAACATATATAGAATCTCCCAATTTCAAACCTCTGGGCAGTTGCCTGCCAGACATCACACCCGTCTGGTCGGAGGATCCTCCCTTTTCTATGGGGGATGAGTGAACTTTACACCCTGTTCCTCATGCCCCTAAAATTATATTAAATTATAATAATATATATAAAAAATATACGTAAAATAAACGAAAAAATAAAATGAAATGAATGAAATGTCTTATGGCATAACTCTGGCCCTAGTTTGGGAGTTTGATTCAATGAATTTAGGGATAGGAATCCTACACGGACGGAATAGGTATGTACAATAACTACTCGTATGTACTGGTAAGGACCGAAGATAAGCCTTTCACATGGATATTGGACCCGGTTAAGGTTCTGCCAAACTAGTCACAAAATAACAACGACATAACGCCGTAACATTTCCCATGATTCGAGCTAAGGTAAGTTGGGCTTAAATTATTGGTGTTGGCGTCATTCCTGGAAAAAAATATACGTTCTTTAAAGACCCAGAGATTAGGGTTTCCAATGATTGGGTGTGGAGAGGCTCGAAGTTCTGACAACAGCCCAAAAAAACAATGTTCTGCCGAGAACAATACGAAACTAAGGTCTGTTCCAAAAGTATCTGATAAAAGTGTAAAAAGGTTACATTCTTACGCAGTCACTCACCAAATGGAATTATAGTAACACATTCAACTGTGTTTAAAGTGAAACGTTCTCACGTTTCACTTTATATTATTTAAATAACTTGATTAAATTGTAAGTAAATGAAAAATCATCGGCAAACATTTAAGTTATAAAATTAAAATTAATTGCCAAATGAAAAACAAGTGTAAGTGGCACTTCAAACTTTGTATTGGGATCAGTTCGGAACAAAATATTAATTTTATCCATATTCCTAACGAATCCCTTAAAGTGGGATCGGATTGTGGGATCAGATCGGAATAAGCCCATTTTCTGATCCATGTGTTTATATTTTCATCAAACACTTAACAACAGACATTCATTCATTTGTATGTCAATCAATTCATTAAATTATAGGTACAGCTAACCAAGTTGTTTGATAAACAAGCAGCTAACTTGAAACTACTTTTAAACAATTCATTTATTCATGTTTGGTTTCATGCTTCGTATGGTGCGTGGTTTTAATAACATTAAAGCGGTTATGGCCCTATATAATGCATTAGTTAGAAGTCAATTAGAATGTAACGCAGTCATTTGGGATCCACATGAATCTAAATATAGGCTCATGTTGGAGAGAGTACAAAACAAGTTCGTGAGATACTTATACTTGCGCTTGTATGGTGTATACCCATTTTATCCGCTTATGTACCCAACTTTATTTATTTTGGGTATGGTCGGATATAACGAACTGAGGGTCAGGAGGGATCTCGCACTCATCTCGTACATATTCAAAGTACTTAGAGGGAAGGTACATAATGCGGACATTTTAGGGCACATAGGTTTGTGTGTTCCGGACAAGTACGTGTGGCGACGTCGGCAGCCACGGCTGCTGGCGGAGCCGCGTGCTCGGACCAATCTGTTAAGTGAGGCGCCGCTGACGCGTGGACTCCGCACTCTCAACCTCATAGCTAATGACTCGGACCTATTCTGTTGTTCTCTGAGTGAGTTCACAAAGAATGCATTATTTGTAATAACTTACAAAATTTAATTAAAATTATAATAATAAAATAAATAAATAAGTTAAAAATAATTTTGGGTAAAACTTATATATGTACGATATCGCAATAGGTTACCCTGTAATGATAGATGTAAGTTGGAAATAAATAAATAAATAAAAATAATTTTGTGAGTGTGCTAAGTATTCAATTAATGTACTCGTATGTCACTCTCTTGACTACAATAGGTTAAAATGAATATTACCAATGTAGTGGAAAAATAAATATTAATTGCCTGTTTGACTGTACCTGCTCCAGGTATGTTAATAAATATCATAGATCGAGAAGTCATGTTTGCTACAAAATACAAGCAGCCTTTTGCGCCACAGCAGCACTGCCCATAGAAAATATAATTACGTTTTATCTATACATACCTACTCACATCAACATCATCATCATCATTTCAGCAGAAAGACGTCCACTGCTGGACATAGGCCTCCCCCAAACACCGCGACTTCGACCGATTCTGTGCTTCCCGCATCCAGCGGTTTCCTGCGGCCTCCACAATGTCGGTCCATCTTGCGAGGCCTTCCAACGCTACGTCTTCCGCTACGCGGTCACCACTCCACAACCTGTCGGCCCCACCGGCCATCTATTCTGTGAACAATGTGCCCTGCCCATTGCCACTTAAGTTTGGCAATTCTTCCGGCTATGTCGGTTACCTTGGTTCTCCTGCGGATATCTTCATTTCTGATTCGATCACGTAGGGAAACTCCAAGCATAACACTCTCCGTTGCCCTTCGGGTGTCATTTAGCCTTCTAATAAGGCCCACTGTGAGCGACCACGTTTCAGTGCCATAGGTCACCACTGGCAACACGCACTGGTCAAAGCCTTTCGTCTTGAGACACTGCGGTATGTGGGACATCCTCCAGTGCAGTGGTGAACAGTTTTGGAGAGATAACGTCTCCCTGACTCACACCTCGTTGTAAATGGATAGGTTTCAAGGTCTGGTCCTAGAGTTGGTCTGACATAGTGGCGTTTTCGTACAGACACTTTAGCACGCTGGATGTAGCGATAGTCGATCTGGCACCGTTAAAGAGACTGCAGTACAGCCTATGTTCGATCGAATCAAACGCTTTCTCGTACTCCACAAACTCTAAGCAGATAGGTAGGTTATACTCTTCTTCTGTACTACTACTGGTCTTCTGTATAACCTGCCACAACGTATGTATGTGGTCTACGGTGCTAAAGCCTTTACGGAATCTGGCTTGTTCGGGAAGCTGGAAGTCGTCAAACCTGCGCGCGAGACGGTTCGTGATGACTACCTACTCACATATCTAGTTAAATTAAAAAAGTTTATAGGAATTTAGAGTCAAGTAGCACTCGTAAATACTCACAACTCGAAGTGATAAGAAACCTTCCACGGATGCGGCATGCCATCTGTCAATCAAATCTTTTCGATCCTTCGCTCTAACCCGGGTTGAAAGATTTTGAATATCGTGGGAATAAGATTCAAGGGGAATCATAAAGCATATACTTATAAATAAGAAAATTCCAGTTTTCTTTGAAGTTAGCTTTCTTCGTATCATTACCAGGGTTTGAGCCATGGTGATCATCTTAGTCATTGATAAAAAAATTAGCAGTCACTAGTATCACTACCCCATTTTTAATTATGTTATTTAGAACACCGGCCGATTTATCTGAATGCCCAATTGTGTTAATCATACTGAAAAAAAAATATTGGTTTTCATTACTGAACTAGTAATAGGTCTTTACCTATGAAATCAGCGTTCTGTGCGTTGATCCGTCAGTCAGTCATTCAGGACAAAGCATTTTATATGTATAGATAGATAATGATCAGGTATTATAATAATCGATTGATATAATTTTAAAATAATTAATTTTATAAGCATAACATAGACATTGAATATCGTTTCATATAACACTCAAAAGACATAAAACCTATTTAGTCTAATATGATAAAAGCGCCTAGTTAAAAACACAAAGCAAGATTGCATATATGCACATTATAACTTGTCTTCCTAATTATTGATAAGTTGTAGCCTATAAGTAGCTTAACAAATATTGGGACCTATGAAATCAGCGTTTTGTATGGAGAATTTTAAAGAAGTTGCATTTTTCATACTAACATTTTCTTAATGTATATAACAACCAGGAACACCAATGTTTTAAAACTTTTATGCAATAATGTTTAAAACTAAGCTAGGTATCGAATATGCCACTTAGATTAAGCGACAAAAATAAGTTTTGGCTAAGTTAAAACAAATAGTGGTAATTTCTGCTAACAAAATGAGGAGTAATTTTTAAGGTATTTTTTATGTTTATAAAACTATAAGTAATAAGGTTTTTGTACTATTGGTAGTTGTCTATGATGGTCATTATTTGATATAATATTGCTTGATATTATGAATATTTTAAATCATAGAAGTGACGAGGTTCTCTATTTGTGAGAAAAAAACGCTAATTTCATATATGTTACAACCACTAAAAGACAGTTTTCCCTCAGAACCATTAAAACAGATGATGATGATCGAATTAAATTCATAATTCGTTCGTTCGATCGTTTTATTGGTTCATTATAGCACGAATTAACATTTAAAACTTTAAAAGTAATCTACCTGCAGATTACTATTGGATATTATTAACTCTAAGGCACTGTTATGACAAAACACTGTATAAATCACGAATACTGGATACGTTTAATACTAACGCCTATTCGAACGTATTGACTGGTGTATCGACATGAGCTGAGCGACATACTGCAAGGTATCATGTACGAGGATGATGTCAAATATTGCGCGCCTCTGATAATAACAAACTCGACGTGCAATGTTAACAAAATGTAATTGCAGTGGTCGAACAACGGTACTGAAATCAGTTAAAATTTACCGCGGACGTCCTTTTATGATGATAGAGATTATCTATTAAAAAAACATAACTATTCTTGAAAAGTTAAGGATAGGTTTTTAGATAACGTGGAAATGGAAACATTGATTACGTTTTATCTAGTCCTATGCTTACGAGTACTCGTATGGGTGGGAGGAAAGTGTGGTATTAGCTTAGTTATAGCTAGCCTACGTACTCACAACCGGTAACTAACTAGCTAATTAATAAAAAATAATTTTATTGAGTTTAAAAAAAAATAATGAAGTTAACGTTGTATTAGGATTGTTGGTACCTGGTAAGTTTATTTACAAGTTGTAGAAAAAACCTACAAATTATTCGTGGAGTAAAATAAATAAAATAGGGGAAGCCGGGGCATTGTGCGCCCCCGGGTAAGACGGACACCCCTCCTTCTTAGCAGAATTATAAACCGAGACGTTCGGAACTAGTAGGATCGCGTTCCACTCTACCTCCCACTCGCAAGACAAGTGGTTTTGTGTGCAGTCCCACACGTCGCTCGTAGACAAAACGGAAAAAAAATGAGTTTTGCTTTTCACAATTTTTTTTCATTTTTAAGTCTGTGTTGTAGCTAATTCGTGGTTATGTTTTCTTAATTTTTAAGTAACTTAGTACGTTCAATTATGTGGCTAAATAACTAGAAAAATTTAATGACTGCGGAGCACTCGGGTGGCGCAAAATGAGCAATGTGAACGTTTTGCCTCGGGTTATGTTAAGTTTATTTTTATTCTACAGATACAATTATGGTTCACCACGACCAAAGGAAGACAGAACGTGCTAAGTGAAGCTTGGAGATTATGGAAACCGCCTATAGACATCAAGCCAAACTCTATAGCACAAGTTCAAAAGCAAACCACTAGAAATTTATCTTATAAAAAAATCTGGAAGAAGCTGAAACATAGCAACCAGCTTGTAAGAAGAAAGAAAAGAAGAAAAGACGAAGATAAAAATGTTTATATTACATTATGTAATTAATTTGTAAACTTATGTCAAACACGGAAAAAAATATGAGAATCACGCAAAACCTATCAAACATATTTTTCTGAAATTTTCATCATTTGAAAGATAATTTAATTATGTATCTTTTAGTATACGTGTTTTATTAAAATACCTTTTGTTTTAGGTTTAATAAATTAATAATGCGTCTAATTTGGGACAGCGCTCAAAAGCTAAACTCACAAGCTAAATCCAAGTAAAAATGACCGCAAATAAATTAGCTAAGATAGTCCCAACAAACTGAGTCTTGCACCGAGCTCTAAAATTAAGCTCTCGCTATGCCTTTTATGAGCAGTCATGTATTTCTTAAAACAAATTAATGTTGTTCCATACCTGCGTAATGCCAAGATAAGTTTTCTCAGAGGCTTATCATGGATGGATTAGCCAAACTGCTTGACTGTGATATTTGTTGCCACAGCATTGTTGCTTGATAAATAAATGGATAGAGGATTAACCTTAATTACGTACCTACTGTTATTTCTATTCAACGTTTTTATACGAACTGACGACGAACCAAGACACAGCAACCAAGTTGCAATGCCAACAATTGTAAACAGCTTAAGGTCAATGTTCCTAAAACCTAACCTGTCGTTACATTGGATGCGCGACCAACCGGATCCCACGAGAGGTACAATCACGGACAATCGCAATTGCCCACTTTACACCCTTATGTACTTAGAAAACTGGTTACCTGAGGTTGCACGTATACTATCGTATACGAGTACTTACCATTTTTACAGATTTTCAAAACTGTAGGATAGTAAGAAAAGTCAATTAAATCTTCAGTACGCTTACCGAGATCCTTTTTTGGCACCTTCAACAATACAAATAATTGAGAGTGGGAAATCATCAAATGACTTCTCCCGCTCTGGGCGGAGCGAGAGGGCGTGTCAGACTTTTACTGACTAAAACCCACCCGTGTTCCTTCCGTTGCCTGTGTGCCGGGGCCGCGTTATCCCTTTCGGACAAACTCGCAACCGTGGCAGGCATTGGCCCTTCCGGACCCCGTCAGTTGGTGCTGATATCTCTTTGAGGCGCGCGTGGAACACAACGCGCCGTCGACCCGGGCCTGGTCCTAATCGGACGGCGAGCTACCCATTGCCCACCGTCCGCAAGCCCGCGCCTACGGTGGCTGGAAGTCGGTTCGTGACTCCCGACGCCCGGGGCGTCTCCTGCGGCGACTAGGGGCGCGAGGGCGCTCATCTTGCATTTCCCTCGCGCGCTCCGCCTCCTCCTTCGTGAGCATTACTGCTTCACAGAAGGAAGTGACGGCTTCCCATGCACTCTCGCTCCGGACCATGGCCTGAACCAGGGCCGGACGCGAGAGATCGCCGCCGCCGATCGACTACGTTGCCTGGATAACCTGCGATGAAATTTATTACACAATGGAAAGTAGATTTATATTTTTCTTTCAAACTCTCTGAAATTATTTGCGGACCCAGACAAATGTTAGGCCAAAAAAATATCCGTTGGTCTTCAGTTTGAAGTTTTCTTTGTTTATTTACAAAATCAACAAACATAAATTATTTAAAATATACTTCACATCTGTCATTACATTACCTATAGTTATTAATAACAGGTTCTTGACGGATCTAGGAAAAGGCCAAGAAGCTCTTTGTCGTAAATCTTCTCTCTCTTATCATTATAATTCAGTGCTTCACATACACGACACAAATGATAAGATTTTGTTCCAAAGTATCCGTGCTCATTGACTATATTGAAATGATTCCTCCACATATGCATACTAAGAATTAAGTCGGTATTTTCCGCTAATGTGTTCATATCCCTTGCGAGTGATTCTATATTTGTTCCCGCGTCAGCATGTAAATAGGAATTTGCTGGTAGTAGGCTCTCGACGTCTTCAATTGTAGGACCGAAAATAACTGGTATAGCTCCTTTCGCGTAAGCATGGTAGAACACCTTCTCGGTCAAGTATTGAAAACAACTAGTATTTTCTAATACTAAATAAAATATATACTCTGCTACTGGGTCGCAATCCGCTCTAAAATGTCCAGGGCAACTGAAATAAAATAAAATTGTTCTTTGAAGACATTTTATAGCTTGCAGTTCCAGACCGTTATTCAAAAATGTTGTGCACCGTGTCCTCCATATTTTGCACCCCTGGGAATCGATCCCCCGGACCTATGGGTCTGAGACTGACGGTCTAACCACTAGACCACAGAGGCGGTTAAATTAACCGATGAGGGTTCAACAATTGCTATATTGTGCATACTGTACTGTTCGCATCAATCTTACAAAGCCGATTGAGTCTGAAGATCGACCAATTTCAACCGGTAGAAAAGCGGGTAATCGTTCCGGTTTTCTCCAACTGCCCACATACAGGTTATGCAACAAGTGATAGAGAAATACTTGGAGTTCAACAGGCACATTTCACATTTTATACTATACAGGGTGGCACATCGACGCGAAAACTGTTACCATGGATACAGTACTTGATTCTTAACCCCCGGGTGAAGACATTTTACGTCGGTTATTAAAAAAAAAACTGCTGTTCCATACATTTTAACCGCGTAGATATTGTACTTTTCTATGAAATAACAGATATTTTGCATACCACACATTCGGTTCGTACCTACCTAATTTCACACAGAAAAAAAAAATTGTAAGGTAAGCAAGCATCGTACTACGGTTACCGACATTATCTTACTTACCCCGTTTTAAATGTTTTATTATCTGAACAACCGCCATAAACATCAACTTTAACATATTTCCGTAACTTTTCCAAAAAGTCGTTTCTTGCATTGACTTCACAATTTGACATTAGTACCACGGCTATTTTGCCTTGTTTTTTCCTTTTCAAGTTTGGAATCATTTCAGCAATATCTTGTAAGTTTTTGTACTCTGTATTTAAAGGATATTCTAATGGAAGCGTTCGACCGTATGGGACAGGCACATCCGCATCGCTCCTGAAAAATAGAACATGATGTTATAGTGAGAAACATATGTAAAGGGTGGCCAATTAGGAAGTATACAACTTTAAATTAAGATTATTTTTATTACAAACGAAAATAACCATATATTTTCCTATAAGTATATTATTCAGGCTTGGCAATTTTATACGATGAATAAGATGAGCCAAATCTGCTCCTGTTTTATTCTTAAAAAGCGATCGTTTTTCATCGTGCTTTTCATTAAATTTCATCATTTTCGCATACTTTATTAGGTAACCCACTAACAAAGTCACAAAGATTCAGTTCAAGCTTTACCGCGATACGTTTCTTTAAATGGTTTACTAATGATAAGCATAAAATTTATTTGTCATAATTTACATTGGCATAACGAAATTCAGCATAATATTATTACGCATAAATGTTTTGCCATAATGTTTATTGCCATAAATAGTGTTGGCAAAACAATAATGAAGCATAATTTTATAAAGGCATTATGATATTTACACATACTGTTTTTTGGAATAAAAATAATAAACCCTAATGTAACTCATAAAAACAAACATGTTCGCGGCTCTCTTTGAAGAATGGCTAGAGAGGCGCCCCGGCGTCCTCACCTTCCGCCTGACGCAGGTCCTCACCGGACACGGTTGTTTCAGGAGGTTCCTGTTCCATATAAGGCGGGAGGAAACGCCCGGGTGTCACCACTGTGTGGGTCGCCCGTAAGACACGGTGGAGCATACGGTGGAGGTCTGCCCGACTTGGACGGGGGGGGCAGCGTGCAGCGCCGTGTCCTTGCGGAGGCGATCGGCGGCAGTGATGAATGAGTGATATGAAATTTATGCCTAAAGATGATTATGAACTTACAAAATTATGAGTTTTGAATGAATGATAAATGAGTGCATGCCAAACGATTTTCTGCGAAATGAAGTGTATGCTATCCGCTGTTATGCAAAATAATATTATGATATATATAGTTCTGCTATAAAGGGTAGACCCGTCTCGAAATCCTCAGTGATCAAAATGGGATTCGTTATTCTAAATGTTAATTTTTTTTAATTGGGTCGTTTTAAATTCGTTTATAAACTTCGGGATAAAATTAATGAAAGTACTTGTGTAATAAAAAAATAAAAATAGTTATAGCGGTGGTCATGGTCTTATAGACTGTGCATAACAAATTTGCCACATTTTAACTAAATAATATATTAACAACTGCATTTGGCGTCAAATTAAAATGGAAACTAAAAAAGTTGTATACTTCTTAATTGGCCACTCTGTTTATGATGCGCACAGGCGTACACTCTCTGTTTGGCTTTGTGCGATTGGCTCAGGATTTTGCAAGACATTACAAATGTGGTAGCACGTCGATCGATTGTCATCTTCAGTTACAATAACGTGCAACTATTTAATTTATAAATAATTATTATGTTTATCAAGCTCTTAAACTTTTTTTTTTTTTTTTAGCTTTTTAATTATTTGTATAATATGTTTATGTTTATCTATGATAATAATTATGATGACTGATTAACCATTTAGTTATTTTGTTGTTATTGTTTTTAACAAACAAGATATTAACAAATTTAACCTACCGGTAAGTCATAGACCAATTGAATACATTATAAAGACTGTCCATGTCAGGTTTTTCATTTGCTAATGAAAATGTATTCCTTGGAGACTCGTCGCTTAAAAATATCCATCTTTGTGACTGGTTTCTATTTTTGACTTTAGGTACAAGGCCTCTCTGCAAATGTACGACGACAGCATCTGCAGTATCTATCAGGCTGTCATTGCCTGAAAAAATACAGTTGTTCACACTGCAATCTTCTAGTATCTTATTTTCTTTGTCTCTGTAAATAGAACAAAAATAATGAAGATATCTTGTACTTAATAAAAATCTTAAATCATTAACTGACAGACAACGCACAGCCTAAGCCGCTGGGTCTAGAAGCATTACATTTTGCACAAGGATTCTTTATACAGATGTCCCGTAAATAATGGTTCAAACGTAACGGGTAGGTAGCTTACCTCATTTCCAACAACTAATTTGAACAGTTGAAAAAAAACCGGGTATGTTGCGTTTAACCTTTGTAGAGTTCAGGCCACCACAGTACAATTTAATTGAAGCAGTCAATTAAATGGTACATTTTGTAGACAACCTACAAGTACAATGACAATATTTTGTAGACAACCTATAAGTACAATGACAATATTTTGTAGACAACCTATATAAGTACAATTACAATATTTTTCCCGTGCTTGTACCCTACAACTTTATAATAACAGGCTTAAGTTACCTACACCACGGTCCGTCTTCAAACGGCTTACTACTAGTTAATACTTAACAAATCACCTGTCTGACAAGGCCGGGTATCAAATCAGCTGAATCAATATGACCATAATCAATAAAGGCTGACGATCAAATATAACCTCGCCAACGTCGTTATAATTATAAGTACCTTGGTACCTACTAGGCAAGGCCGGGGTACGAGGGGTGAGCGGGCGGAAGAGTTGCTGGCAGCGGAAGACACATCATTCATAAACAAGCACAAAAATGATGGGTCAAGTGCGTAAGTCTTAAATACTCGTTTTAAGTCTAGGCCGTGTTACACACGATTTATTCTAACGACAACAATCTTAAAATTCTTATTTGTGTGGAAAGTCGTTGCTGCCGTAAGTACCTTTAGCCATAAGCTGCAGTTGAAGTTTGACAAGTCAAAAGCGTTTTTATTTCCTCTTTCTCCATGGAAAGAAGGCGTTGTCCTTCAGATTTAGTACCTACATACTTACTAATTAACCGCTCAATTGTCGATGTTCGTTTAGAAGTCAATAGCAATAAAAATTCTATTGTGTCTCCTTAGTGACAGTTAAGCTCTAAAAGCCTTAATAAACATGTTACTTTTAGCATCGGGGATTTTACACATGAACTATGTGGCGGGCTATGCTCGAAGTTTCTTAGAAGGATAATATCAGAAATGAATTATCCGGAAAAGAATCGGAGTAACCGACATAGCTTGCAGAGTAAGCAAGCTGAAGTGGCAGTGGGCTGGCCATGTCTGTCGAAGGCGCGATGGCCGGTGGAGCAGGCTAGTCCTGGAGTAGAGACCGTGTATCGGCAAGCGTAGTATGGGACGCCCCCCAACTAGATGGACCGACGACCTTAAAAAGGGGGCTGCGACAGACTGGATGCTGAAGATGGAGGACAGGGTGTTGTGGCACAGCCCGGGAGAGGCCTGTTAGCCTGCGATGACTTGATTGATTTTACACAACAATATAACTTCGCGTCGGTAGTCCTCGGTGTTTGGTTGCAGTGATTTTGTAACTTACTAATTATGCTGCATCGTGCTTCGATGACTGTTCGTTTTTTCTTCACAAAATCAACTTTACAGCGAATGCCACAATGCCGCATCGCGGTTTGGTAACTCATTTTGAGCGTGGTACCAAAATTGCGTGCCGTTTATCTTACGATCTTCTGTCAGTAGCGTAGCCTGTACCAAGCTTCGGAAAGTAACTAAATCGCTAATCACCGATGCTAAAAGCATCATGTCCGCTAGGCTTGCTAGCTTCTACAGACACAACACTCATGTTAGTAAATATGTAGTTTTACATACTTGTACCCTGGCTTCCCGTAGTTAAAAATGTGTCGGTTCTTGAGCCAATTCCAGTGTTTCCACATGAGGACCACAAATTTTCTGTTTGCATTGGGATTAGGTTTTGGAATTTGCTTCAGATCAAACATTATTCTACCTAAATTCGAGGCGGGCCATATCTGGAAAATGAAATAAAAAAATATAAAAAATTATTACCTATGTTAAATTATTAATCAGTAGGTTGATTAACTTAATGTTGTAAGTTAGAAGTTCAAACGAAAATTGATATCTAACTTTTTTGACGAAATTATAATTAAACGAAACAAAACAAGTATGTAGGCAGGTGGCGTTTTGTAGAGTCTGCGTACCCCCAGGCAAGAAGGCGTAAGTTTATGTATTTAATTTTTTATAAAAAAATTGAGGTTTTGATAATTATTGACAAAATTACCAACAATAGTTGCAGTCAAAACTCAAAACTCAAAGCACTTATGTCAAATAAACCATTTACAGGCACTTTTGAATTGCCAAGGGGCCGGTCAGTTAGGAAGAGGAAGCTAGTTGCCCATTTCAAAGCAGTAATAGGTTCCTCTGGAGAAGAACTGGCAATAAACTCCACGGACAATCTTTTATAATAAAATATTATTACAAAATGTTGGTTACATCATTCATGTTGAAATTATACATGTGAACAATATTGAAAGACGGGCAAATTAAAAGCATCCGTAATAAAACGATAAAAACAAAAAATCTATTCAATAATTAAAATAAGCCGTGGCAGCTAAGAGTTAACCAGTCCCTATTGACGGCGCCCGGTCACGAACATGACGCATGGATCAGCACCATTTTGAAGGGAACTTAATGATCCAATACGCACACTACCACCAGCGAGACATTAGAGTAAACATGACATACTCTCTGCCGCCAGGGCACATTCAAGGCAATGAAAGACGTAGGTACCCAGTAAACGATGGCTTTATCCGCTCTCGTACTGTTAACGTACCCGGGCCGACCGAAACCATACCAGTAGGTACACAATGCTCGCACATATGCTATGCAATTATATAAAAATGATTGAATTTATACAATTTAATGACATTTTTACAATCTTCAGCAGCTCCAACAATATTTTCAAATACTAAAAATTTGTTTATGCGCCCTAGTGGAGCAGGACCAGAGTTGAGCCAAGCATATATATATATATATATATATATATATATAATAATGTCAGCTATATAATCCCCCAACTTATAATTAGGCTTGGCTGCATAGTGTGCGTTTTATACAAGATTATAATTTCGTTTCATTCAGTTGGAGTATGTGGGGAGGTATTTTATGTAACATTTTAAACAGTACCCCATGAAGGATGAGTCTACTTTAGCCAGCCTGAAACCTGGTTTAATTAATTGATCCCTATTTCTAGTCCTATAATTGTGTCTTTCACCTCTTTTACTGAAAAGATTTACTGTTTACAAAAGGTTTACAGTAAGACAAAAACCCATTTTCCTTCAAAAGTCGGAGACCGATTTTAAGATTTCCAATTCATCTCTCTTCAACAGAATAAAATCAGTTTCTCAATTAACAGAATAAAGATAAATAGGTAATAAGTAAGTAAGATGTATTCATGTATTATCGCGTCCAATGATGGAAACACACAAGTAGACATGAGTATACGATCCGTCAATCGGAAGAACCTACTTCATCAATCTTATTTATTTATTTATATATATTTTATTGTACACCACAAAAAAACATTAAAAAAAAAAAAACAAACAACAAAATATACAATAGGCGGCCTTATCGCTTTCCGCGATCTCTTCCAGGCAACCTTAGAATGGACAGTGATTTACCTGGACATAAAATGGCTTATCAGCAATTTCTAATAACCGTAGTTTAACGATCAACGTCTTGATCGAAGAGCCAGCTACTTCACGATCACTGGCTTGGAGTAGGTACGTACCTATACGTAGTCCAGACTGTACTGTCCAGTATAGTGTAGTTTAAGGTTCCTATTTTTCTACTGACCGTTATCACTAACACTAAGCTGAGCTCCTTAAGTTCTGAGTTGAGTTCCACGATTACTGACAAATGCTTGCACTGACTGGACAGGTCCACTCAAATCTGTGTGGTTCTTTCCTCAAAAGACCATTTCAGACACTAATCTACATGGTCCTCACATGACTTGACCAAGATTATGTCTGGACTTTAAAAGAGACTGTGACCTCTGAGTTTGTTTCGGCCTTTCTTCTCAGAGTAGTCAGATAGGAAACACCGACCTCACCTAGCTTATTTTTAATATTTTTTTATATGACGTGTAAAAGTGATTCCGATATCCTATTTACAGAATAAACAATTTCATTTCATTTAATTTCATTTCATTTCTACGCGACACCTAAATATATTACTACACGAACGAAATGCGCTTAGAGATTCACACAAACAATTCTCTTAATTGTATTGAGCGATACATTAGAGGGGGTAAATAATTGTTTACAAGATAACAACTGAATCTATAATTTTATTTGATATAATGATCAGTTAATATAATAATCGATTGATATAATTTTAAAATAACTAATTTTATAAGCATAACATTGACATTGAATATAGAATCGTTTCATATACCACTCAAAAGGCATAAAACCTATTTACTAGGCGTTTCAGTTGTTTCTTCAGAACTTCCTCGTATCGTCACTAACTCCAAATTAACGTCAAGGCAAAATATAATCGAAAGCTGATTTAACAGCTGGATAAACAGAAAGACAACCTCAACCTTGTAAATCGGAAGGTTGAGCCGTTATAAGTATGATAATGATTAGCAACCCTAATGCCTTCCTGTGATTCCTCTGAGATCTGCGCTATCAAAGGAATCGCAGGTGTCTTGCCATCCATGGCGAAACACAACAATGCTGTTATCGTTGTTGTTATGGCGACAGACTTAGATAAGATGGTGGTAGCTAGCCAAGCAGGCTTAGAACAAACCCTACCACAAATCAAACGAAGCAGAAAATTTTGTCGAACCCGAGACCTCTGGGTCTGAGACAGGTGGTTTAACCACTCGAGTGGCTTTTCGACAACGTTTTTATAATTAATAAGTTATTTCTATGACTGTCATTGCCTTTTTCAATACTGTTTAACTCAATAGCAGCAAATTGTGATAAAAAAACTTTAAAATCGTAGAAAAAAGAATGCAATCCGTACAGACAACCATGCATGAATGACAAGTAGTGATGCTACACTGCTTTATTACAGACTACAAATTATCCACTAGACTACAGAGGCGGTACTTCCTTGGTCGTGCTCCTTACCAAAGACCTCTAGGTACTCTAGCTATAACTTCAAACTTGTTTTAATAAGATTGTATCGTTGTTCCTGCCTACTCGTATCCGTATGTTCCCAGTCGCCCCCGCGGAGATTGCCACCGGAGGCAAATGGGAATAAAAATTCCCAGTCGCCACCGGTGGTGACTGGGAAGTCATTGCCCCCACTTCAGTTTCGCTGTACATTGCTTTCTCCATCGTAGAGAATAAAGGATGAGGTAACTTATCCTAAACCTGTCTCTAATCTCTAAAAAAAGACAAAGTACTATGAATATGAATATTTACAGCCTTGTTTATAATACGCATTTATTAAGAAATTACTACTATGTATTACTTTCCTTATTTAAAGTATGATTATCAGTGATACAAAATACCAGTTGTTTGAATAGTTGGTAGAATGTTTAATTTTAACAAGTTTATTCATATCGAAATCAAAATAAAAAAATATTTCAATGTCTACCATTCGATTCTGGCACGTTGTAGATGCTTAGTCGCTCGTTCTGAGACGCAATCGGGAAATGCAAACTGTACTTTACTTTATATTTTATTATTGTGATCGCGCGAAAAGCACCACTGCGGTGATAAAATGGCAATGGCCACACTATAGCCACACGAAACAAAAATGTTTTTAATTCCGGCACCCTAATAGTGAAACACTTTAAATCACAATCTGAATGATTTTGAAGGATATTGCTAATTGCTTCATAAATGTTCGAAAAAACTGTCTGCTCTTCCAAGTAAATAACGCAATGAATATTGTTGCACAGACAAAATGATAGAGAAAGCCATTGCTACTGTAAGTGTGTTACGCAATTACCCCGCGGGTCTAGGTGTGTTTTCATGTGAGATTTGTATCCCTAAACGCACTCACGATTCAGGACAAATTCCTATAGCGCCCTTGTTCATGTATGCCAAAGTTGTATGATACATCCGTCAGAGCCTGTAATGTAATGTATGTAGATATAAAATAATATGTTACTTAGTTTTATTACTTCATAATGAAGGTTGATTTAATTATAAACTTAACATTTACAATTTACTTGCTACCAATCGTGAGTCGCGTGACGAGACGTTACCATGAGGTTACCTACTTTTTGCATTAGACTTGCAGACATGAGATCATCACCTCAAAGAATACATCACTATAATCGTGTTATAGGTATCATAATACTGGTGATTACCTACTTAACGTGAAACCTTTTCCATAACGGTAAACTACTTCAGAGGCCGAGAATGATACTATTTTGTAACTACACAATGATATTAATAATATCACTGTAGATGATACACAGGGACTTTATGATGAGAATCTTCCGCACTTATGAGGGTTCTTACAGTATTCTCTTATAACCAGAAATGAAACCTCGAATCACTTAAATGAAAGAACGAAAAAGAAATTAAATTAATAAATGTCAGTTATGGTAACTATGGTTATGGTAGTTATGGTGGTAGCTATGGTAGTTATGGTACTGGCCCTTCGGAGCTTGATTCAATGAATTTTGGGATAGCAATACATGGACAGGTTATGAATGTACTGGTTAGGATCGAAGAGGATGTACCTCTTCGTGTTGATTTTCTTTTGACTTTCACACGGAAATTGGACCCGGCTAAGGTTCTGCTAAACTAAACACAGAAAAACAAGAACATATCGCCCTAACATTTTCGATGATTTGGGCTAAGGTAAGTCGGAATTAAATTATTCGGGCTATTGTCTTTTGGGATCAAGCCATTCGAGTTCCTGGCAGAAATTATACGTTCTTTAAAAGCACAGAGATTAGGGTTTCCAATGATTGGGTGTAGAGAGACACGAAGTTCTAACAACATCCCAAAAAGACAATCTTCTGCCGAGAACGATACGAACCCAAGGTCTGTTCCAAACCTGCCGGGGTTGCGGGTTTGTCCGAAAGGGATATCGCGGCCCCGGCACACAGGCAACGGAAGGAACACAGGTGGGTTTTAGTCAGCAAAAGTCTGACAAACCCTCCCGCTCCGTCCAGAGCGGGAGAAGTTATTAAATAATTTCCCACCATAAAAAATAAAATAAAAATCTGTTCCAAAAGTATCTGATAAAAGTGTAAACAAACCCTCATCGGGTTAGATTCTTACGCAACCACTCATCAAATAGAATTATAGTAATACACTCAACTGTGATGAGGTTTCACTTTACATTTCACTACTTTTACAAAACAATTATTTTGCCAAACGAAACACAAGTGTAAGTGGCACTACAAATTGTCATTAACAGGTACGTTTTCTGATCCATTTTTTTACATTTTCATCAGTTACTTGTTATCAGACTAGGGTGCAATTTGTATGCCAATCAATTTTTTAAATTATACACATACAGCTAAACAAGCTTTTCGATATACAGGCAGCTAACTTGAAACTACTTTGAAAGAATGTTGTGAGTGTGCTATGTAGTCAATTAATTTATGTCACTCTCTTGGCCACAATAGCTAATAATGAATGATTTGTTGATATCTAGTGGGCCACTCCAATGAATGAAACGCCGGTTCGTTGAATATGCGGTTTATTGCATGTAGAATAGATCTTTAACACTTTTGGAAAAACTTGACGACAATAAAGAAAACTTTTCATGTCACTCGTGTAGTGGCTGTCAACGTAATGAAAAAGCGCGAGACCGCGGTGTTGCCAACTGCTACCCTTGGTCATTGACATAATTAGTCGCGTTCTGAAATGGCTTCACCAATGAATATTGCCAGTGTAATGAAAAAAGGAATATTAATTGCCTGGTCGACTGTACCTGCTCCAGGTTTGTTCATAAATATCATAGCTAGAGAAGTCATGCCTGCTACAAAATACAAGTAGCCTTTTGCACCACAGCAGTACCGCCCAGAAAAACAAATTGTATTAGTTTTAAAGATACCTACTCACTTATTTACATTAAAGTTTATAGAGCCAAGTAGCAATCGTGAATACTCACCACTCGAAGTGAAAAGAAACCATCCACGGATGCGGCATGCCATCTTTCCATCAAATGTTTTCGATCCTTCGCTTTAACCCGGCTTGAAAGATTTTGCATATCGTGCAAATAAAATCCAAGGGGAATCATCAAGCATATACATATAAATAGGAAAATAACAGCTTTCATTGGAGCTAGTTTTCTTCGTATCATTACCAGGGTTTGAGCCATGGTGATTATCTAAGTCTTTGATATTTTTTTAGTACAGTCACTAGTATCACTTATGCATTTTCAATTAAATATGTTATTCAGAACACAGGCTGATTTATCGGAATGCCCATTGCGTTAATCTTACTGACAAAACCTTATTGGTTTTCATTACTGAACTAATATTCTACAACCAATAAAACACAGTTTTCCCTCGGAATTGAATTTAATTCGATACGTATGAGCGTATCGAATTGAATTAATGAACCATTAAAACAAATGACTGTTTAAATGGTTCATTAAAGCACGAATTAACTTTAACTGCAGGTAGTTTACTTTTAGATAATATGAACTACCTATAAGGCACTGTTATCACAAAACACTGTATAAGTCACAAATACTGGATACGTTTAACACTACCGCCTATTCGAACGTATTGACTGGCGTATCGACATGAGCTGAGCAACCATACTACAAGGTATCATGTGCGTGGATGATATAAAATATTGCGCGCCTCTGATAATAACAAAATTCGACGTGCAATGTTAACAAAATGTAAACTTGTAATGGTCGAACAATGGTGCTGAAATCAGTCAAAATTGACCGAAGACGTCCTTTTATGATGATAGAGATTATCTATTAAAAAAACTTAACTGTTCTTGTAAAGTTAATGATAGGTTTTTAGATAACGTGGACATGGAAACATTGATTACGTTTTATCTAGTCCCACTTCCACACTTTCTCCCCACCAATAAACTAAGCATATATTATTATTATTGGTGGGGAGAAAGTGTGGTATTAGCTTAGGTATAGGACCTACTCACAACTAAGTACTTAATTAATAAAAGTTAATTGAGTTTCAAAAAAAGTACAGAAGTTAACGTTGTTTTACGATTGTTGGTATCTGCATCCTAATTGCGTAACACACGATCAATCAAAATCTGAATAATTTTGAAGGATATTGCAAATCCATTACTTCTTCGAAGATTGTGTCTCCTCAACAACGTTTGATTGATCATGTGTTATGCAATTAGGATGTTGGTACGGTTATTTAAAGTGGAGCTCGTAGCTAAGTAAAAACAGCCACACTGGTCGATCCATCAGGTTAAGCTACGCTTGCCGGGGTTGGTCAGTGGATGGGTGACCATCTTTACATACCGAGAATCCTCCGTGCCTCGGAAAGCACGTTAAGCCGTTGGTCCCGGCTGTCATTCGTGGATCTTTGACAGTCGTTACGACTCGTCAGAAGCCCGAAAGTCTGACACCAGTCTTACCATGGGGTATCGTATTACCCAGTGACTGGGTTGTGGAGGTCAGATAGGCAGTCGCTCCATGTAAAATACTGGTATTCAGCTGCATCCGGTTAGACTGGAAGCCGACCCCAACATAGTTGGGAAAAGGCTAGGCAGATTGATTGTATGGTTATTCAAAAATTGTAGACAGAACCAACTAATTATTCGTAGAGTAAAATAGAATAGGGGAAGCCGGGGCATTGCGCTTACCGTAAGACGGATACTCCTGCTCCTTAACATAATAAAAACCGAGGCGTTCAGAACTAGTCGGATCGCGTTTCAGTCGACCTCGCACTTGCGAGACAAGTGGTTTTGTGTGTGCACAACCACGAATTAGCTACAACACAGATTAAAAAATCGAAAAATATATCAAAAGCTGTAGTTAAATTTTTCCGTTTTGTCTACGAGCGAACTGCACGTCGCTCGTAGACGAAACGGAAGCATTTGCTAATTCGTGGTTGTTTAAAATTGTTAGTTCTTAAGTAAATTAGTTGTTCAATGATGTGACTAAATAAGTAGAATAAGTTGTGAACTAAATACTTACCAAATATTCTTTAGATTTTGTTAACACTTATTTTATTATGACCGCGGGGGCATTTCGGGTGGCGCAAAATGATGTTATGCCTCGGGTAGTTATGTTAAGTTTATTTTTTTCTGCAGATATAATTATATTTCGCCACGAGCGAACGAAGGAAGACAGAACGTGCTAAATTAAGCTTGGATGATAATGGAAACCGCCTTTAGACATCATGCCAAAATCTAAAGCACAGTCCAAAAGCAAACCACTAGAAGTTTATCTTATTAAAAAAAACTGGCAGAAGCTGAAACACAGAAACCAGCTTATAAGAAAGAAAAGAAGAAAAGGCGAAGAGAAAAGGAAAATAAGAAAAAAATCAGAGAACGAGTGTTTGTGGCCGGGATATTGGTACTCGGAATCTAGAGAGGGTTTCGTCACTTGCCGTACATGAGCCTACTGTTCCTGTGGCGACAAAGAGGATAATGATGACGAGATCCTTCACATTTGCTGGTGTTGTGCTCGGATTTAGACTTACTTATGAGTATAAGACCGGGTATACCTACTAACCCCTTATGACCTGGTACTCTGACAATATTTTTTTTTTTTCTTTCATCTCATAACGCTAGTAGACATTAGTCTACTAGCGTTATGAGATGATAGTTAACGTGAACAAGCACTTATGCTTGTTCACGTTAACTAGCGGGCGCGGTGGCAGGCGCGGTCACGAAATATCAAACACATAGCATAATATGCAAGTGTTCACGTACAAAACGCAGGTGCGTTGAAAGTAGCGAGCAAGCTAGCGACTGGCGCATGCGGCACGCTCGCGGCAATATCAAACGTTTCATGTTGTTAAGGATAAATGCAAGGCAAATTATCGCTAGATAATTAAATTTCGGCATTTTTTTTGTCTAGAAGGAGTTATTCATTCTCAAGATTTTTTTTGCAATGTAAAAAATACACGTCGACCCAGAACTCAAAATTTCAAAAAAATCGAATGAAATTGATTGCCGGTAATCAAATAGTGCCGTAAATAGGTTTAATGAAGTGGTTTTAAACGAAAGGGGATAATCATAAAAAAATTGTGCAAGCGTAAAACGCTGTAGGCACATTTCGCTAATTATATTTCAGTATTTCGGGATTCGGTCGTTACTCAAGAACGTTATATATCCAATCCGCTGGATGCGGCACAGCTTAGAACGAGGATCGGTTAATGTGGCGAGGATTTCGGGAGGCTAAGTCTAACAGTGGACATCTCTCTGCTGAATGATGATGGCGATGATGAATGGGGCACGACCCTATCGCCATTGCATAAAGCCAAACACCAAGCTGCTAATGAACATGTCCTAATATGTATAAAAACAGAATACCTAACACTGTCCGTTGTTCTACCGAGTCCATCAGGATTCCACGCTCAACAGTTTCGTTTGCAATCACTAGCTAGACCAACGAAACTAATCTCATTTTACTCTGCACCCGACCTTAGCTTAGGATCGAACTCAATGCTCCGTCAATGACAATTTTTTTTTTTAAGTTACTGTCAGTGTATAATTGAACTTCAGACCAAGCCGAGGGGTTGGGTTTAGAAACGTGCCGCCTCACTAGAAATAATATGAGGCTATACCCCCGTCATCTCCTTTGTGTTAGGTTCCTTTAAACCCTTAGATAGAAAAAGATGCCCCGCTAAACCGGACAGGGTTGACCCTGTCCGGTTTAGCGGGGCATCTTTTTCGTCGTTTTTTTTTAATTTGACCTTGACCTTCGAGATGTTTGACATTGACTTTGAAATGTGTCTCCTGTGAACTGGTGGGTGGGGGGATGACTTGCTCTCTTCCTCTCTCCTCGCTTCCACCTCCCTCTACATTTCATTTATCAACCTTTCTATGAAATTTATGTCAGGGCAAAAAGTTGATACTTGAAGTTGGTTTGGCATAACGAGAGAATGCCGAAAATATATTTGAAAGTTTCAGATAGGAGCCCCGCGGTCAGGAGTCCACTTCCAGATTTCGAAATTGGGCCAAAAATAAAGTGATCTTCAGTCTTAGATAGATAGTCATTATAGGTTATAATGACTTAAATAGGCAAATCTGATGAAGAAATTGTGGGCTTTCACTAAATCTGACGAGTTTGAAAACTCTGATTTAGGCAATTTTTTAAAGTCGTCGTAGCACTTTTCAGTTTTATTGTAACTACGAACCTCTGCACCCGTTATCGTTACTGATATCGCCTGGCTAAGGCTAAGCGTATGCTGAGAGCCTGAGACGCAGGAGACGCAGGTCCACGCAGCGCAGGGCAGAGCAGTTTTTGTAATGCATACTCGTACATAAATGTACTGACAGCTGCGTACGCTGCGGCGCAGACATATGTCTGTTCTGCTCTGCGTCTCGTTGTAGAGCCGGCACAGATTTCTGCGCGACGCGTGTGTTAGAAAGTGGATTAAAACTTAACAACATTTTTACATATATTTATTATTGCCACATTAAAGACTGGTGAGGATAGTGGGTCACCCTGGGCCAGACCTCTAAAAGTAGTTCTAATAATATCTTATCCGGTTTCAGTTTTAATTTTAATATTCCTATATTTCAAAATAATCCAACGGTATTGACATATTTTACCCTGCATTCATGTTATGTAAAATTGTTAATAAGAACGTTCAATGTTGTTATAGGCACTGTCTATATCAATAAAACAGCTAATAGTGTGCAACCTTTCAAAGAACCCCTTTTGAATACGGGAAACCAAGCAACAACGATCGTAACATTCTTAGTTCTCCTAAAACCTACCGTATTAGGTGAGAACATACTATACGTATGTCTCTCTACATCATTCGAGCCTCCGAGGCCCTTAACCTCTATCGTTACTTACTAAAGTTTAAGGGCCTCAAAGATGAATTCTGTTTAGGATCCCTTCCAGCTTTTGGGATTGCAATTATTTAAATATCACGCCACTGACTTAGGATAAAACTGCGTGAAAAGAGCGATTACCAAGCATTGTTATTAGAATTTGTGGCGACAGGTTCAGCCCGTATCACATGGGAGCTATTGATTTTAGCTAGTTTAACTAACCTTTTAAAAAAACCGGATACATACCTAGTTATTTTTTTTTTAAACCGCTTGTCACGAAATACATTTAAATTAAGAAAGTTTTATTTTCTACTTCAAAAATCTTGATCAAATAAAGTTTCTTGTGCACTAACTAAGGATAGACGTAATACGCGAAATTAACTTTTCGCACAAAATTATAAGCCATATTTTGAAGACGGTATGGTAGTACTTAGAAACTTTAATGAAGTCTTTGAAAAAGTGGTGTATAGATAATTAGACCATTTATAACGTGCTTTGTTCCCGTGGTTTTGTTAATGTCATGTTAAATTTGAATCTTTCGATGTTATTTTCAACTTCAAACAATAAACCAGAGTGGTGATCTACAGGGTGTCTCAAAACTAGAGGTCCAAAGACAAATGGAGTAAAGTGGAGGTAGCTACCGATCATTTAAACATTTAAAAGTTGGTATATTCTCAACAGTTCCGAAAATTTCGTTAATTTAGACATTTAAAAAAAAAAACACTTTCACTTCGAATTTTGGCCCTGTGAACAAAATTGACGACGTAGCGAGTTCAAATCTGGCCTTGATAGTGTAGGTAGGTACAAGATTATGTTCCTATTTACGTTCAGTGTGGCTCTGCAATGCTTAAAATTTTATTTTTACGTCTCTTTTCTAACTTTCTATTAAACTTTAGCGAAAACTTCTAAATGCAGATTTAAAAAAAAATTACTAACGAGTACGTGCTTTAAATTATAGTAGTTTAATCATTGATAGTTAGACTGGGACAAATTCATAAAGATATATTAATGATAACTGTGTAAGGATGTGAACCTCAACGATTTCAATAAGCATTTCTCTCTCCTTCCCTTTTCTCTTGATCCGTCTGTAAAAGCTGTGACACTAGAGAATATTGCTAGTTTACCGTTACCACAATGTTCTCACTTTAAGCTTAGCGATGTTACTGAGGATGACGTTAAGAAATCTTTACTTGCGATTACTTCTTCAGCAGTTGGTAATGATAAGTTGTGTTCAAGAATGATTACTCTTATCCTTCCCTCGTTACTTCCTGTTCTCACTCACATCTTCAACCACTCATTTTCCTCTTGCTCATTTCCTTCAGTTTGGAAACAGGCTCACATAATACCTCTACCAAAAACTAGCAATCCTACTTTATTAACCCACTTTAGACCTATTTCTATTCTTCCATTTCTCTCTAAGGTTTTTGAGCACATAGTTCATAGACAATTATCATTTTTCTTGGCGTCAAACTCGATAATTTCTTCTTTTCAATCTGGTTTTCGCTCGGGTCACAGTACTGTAACCGCGCTTTTGAAAGTAACTGACGACATCCGCTGGGCAATGGAGAATAAGTCCCTTACTGTTTTTGTACTGCTCGACTTTAGTAGCGCGTTCAACTCAGTGGATTTCGACATTTTACTTGGTATCCTCAAATCTAGTAATTTATCTTCTTTTGCTTTAGCCTGGTTCAGTTCTTATCTTCGGGAACGCTCTCGGTGTGTTCGCCTGGAGGAGTCCTTCTCTGATTGGTGTAGTTTCACTGAGGGTGTTCCTCAGGGTAGCGTTCTCTCTCCTCTTCTTTTTTCAATTTTCATCTACTCTGGTAAGAGTAATCTCCTCTAGTTTTCATCTCTACGCGGATGACTTGCAGCTTTACCGACATTTCACTGTAGCTGATGCGGGTTCTGCAATTGCTGCTATGAATCATGACCTGGCTTGCATCAGTGCTTGGGCTAATTCATTTGGTTAGCAAATTAATCCAACTAAATCCCAGGCCTTGATCATAGGCAGCAGATTCGTTCGCAATGCGGCTGATGTTACATCTCTGATGCCTTTATATCTCGATGGTGCTCGCATTAACTATACCGAAACCGCCAAAGATCTGGGTGTAATTATTGATTCGAATCTTTCGTGGCGTGCTCAGGTCAATGAGGTCAGTCGAAAGGTACATTTCTCCTTTCATTCGTTGAAAAGCCTTCAAAGTCTCGTGCCCTTGAAGACTAAAATTTATTTGGCACAAATACTTATTCAGCCGATTATAGATTATGCCGACGCCTGCTACCTGGATGCTACTGAGGAGCTATTAAACAAGCTTGAGCGCTTGCAAAATTTGTGCATTCGCTTTGTGTTCGGTCTTCGAAAGTATGACCATGTTTCTCACCTTCGCAAGGAACTCAAGTGGCTCCCAATCCACCTTCGCAGGAACACTCGGATTTTATGTCTCCTCTTCAACATTTTACACAACCCGTCCTATCCTTCCTACCTGCGTGAGCGTTTTTTTTACGCTCACCCTAGCGACGCACCGTGTAGATCACACCTTAGATCCCTCCTTAGATCTCATCCCCATAAAACTAGCTACTATTCTTATTCCTTCTCTGTTCATGCTTTAAGACTGTGGAACTCACTTCCGCCTAGCATTCGTGATTTAAAAACTATTTCTGTATTCAAATATCGAGTAAAAGAGCATTACCTTTCCTCTTAACTGTGATTATTTATATATATATATATTTATTTATATATTTAAGCTTTATATGTATAGGTATATTTAAGATATTAGTTTTAAGACTTCGCTTATTCATATTTTCTCTTCTTGTTCTCACACACTATTGTCTACATTTCTTTTTCATTTCTCCTTTCGCAGGACTGCTGGAAGAAATAAGCAGTGCCATTGTACTCAGAACTATAACTATGTCGTCTCTATATGTAATTTACTGTGGGTAAATAAATAACTAAATAAATAACCTATAAAAAAACATAGGGTCAAAAATTCCGAAAAACTTTTTGTCTCTAATATTACCAAAACATCTCTGAATGTCTTTGTCTAAAAGACCTTCGGTACACGTTGTGACTGTTCTTAAATTACCCTAGGCTAATAAAATTTTCGTTTTTCCTAATTATGTTAATATTTGTGTTTAGGTCGGTTCCCCCTTAGAGGGAAGAACTGTGCCTCTTCTTTCCACTCAGTTCTATAGGGTTTGTCCCAGACTGGTCATCCTCCCACCGATATAAGAAATGAATTCCTAAATATGAAGAAGTCCGATGCCTTGTCAATGATGAATATGTAATCACCTATGATGTGGTTTTAGAAAGCTAATAAATAATAGAGGGATGCAAAGTATATTATTGTATAAACCTGTGAGTAACCCTTACGTTAGCGTAGCACGTATTTGGTCAGTCATTACTCGCACGACACCTCACGCACTCGGAGTACTCAGGGCAACACTTCCATAAGGTGACGCAAGCGGTTTTTCAGCGGCATTGCGTCGGCATCACGCTGTTGCTATATAAATAAAAGGATAGAGGATTAGCCTTAATTACCTACCTGCTGTTGTTTCTATTCAGACTTTTTATACGCACTGACAACGAAGCCATGACAGAGCAATCAAGTGGTCAACAACTGTAAACAGCTCAAAATAAATGTAGGTAAGTACCTAAAACCGTTTAGTTGGTTGCGCGACCAACCGAAACCCAGGAGAGGTACAGCCACGGACAATCGCGGTCGACCACTTTTCACACGTATGCCCTTAGAAAACTGGTTGAAAAGTGGTTCGCCGCCAGTATCTGCGATATCTACTAACTGGTTGCACTGCCACAAATATGACAATAACGGACTCGATGAAATTGCGTCCATATACTTACCATTTTTATATATTTTCAAAACTGCTGGATATTATGAACTACAGTTTAAATCTTCAGAACGCTTACCAAGATCGTTTTTTAGCACCTTCAACAATAAAAGTAATAAAAACAAACTTGTATCATAATTCAAAGGGACCAGTCTCTCCCTGAATAACAATGCGATGAAATTTATTACTCAATGAACAGTAGATTTATATTTCTCCTGGAAGATCCCGGGACCCACTTTCAAAACTCTTTGAAATGATTTGCGGACTCAGAGAAATGTTGGGCCAAAGAAATATCCGTTGGTCTTGAGTTTGAAGTTTTCTTTGTTTATTTACAAATTTAATAAAAAAATCAACAAAAATACATTTTATAATATACTTCACATCTATCATTACATAACCTATAGTTATTAATAACAGTTTCTTGACGAATCTAGGAAAAGGTCAAGAAGCTCTTTGTCGTAAATCTTCTCTGTCTTGTCATTATAATTCAGTGCTTCACATACACGACACAAATGATAAGATTTTGTTCCAAAGTATCCGTGCTCATTGACTATTTTGAAATGGTTCCTCCACATATGCATACTAAGAAGTAGGTCGGTATTTGCCGCTAATGTTTTCATTTCCCTTGCGAGTAATTCTATATTTGTTTCCGCGTCAGCATGTAAATAGGAATTTGGTGGTAGTAGGTTGTCAACGTCGTGAATTGTGGGACCGAAAATAACTGGTATAGCTCCTTTTGCGTAAGCATGGTAGAACACCTTCTCGGTCAAGTATTGAAAACAACTAGTATTTTCTAATACTAAATAAAATAAATACTCTGCCACTGGATCGCAATCTGCTCTAAAATGTCCAGGGCAACTGAAATAAAATAAAATTGTGCTTTGAATACATTATATAGCTTGCAGTTCGAGAAGGTTATTCAAAAATGTTAACTTGTTAACTGCATTAAACATTTGTCATTCTATTCTGTTGCAGTATTGTAATATTTTACTTTATTTAGTGAAATATGGATTTTGCCTGAATTAAATTAATTTTATTTATTTATTTAGCTGCTTTCTTTCACACCGTCTGTTTTTTTTTTAAACCACAACGGGGAATCTCTTAGCCTGCATCTCACCTGGTGGTAAGTGATGATCAAGCCGAAGGTGAAAGCAAGCTTCACCCGGAATCTTCAACCACAGAGGAACTGGCTATCTTACCTCTAACTGCCGAAACACAACAATAGACCTCAATAAGCTTAGATAAAATGGTGGTAGCTAGCCTAGTGGACTTAGGACAAGCCCTACTACCATCAAACCGAGAAGAAAATTTAGCTCCACTGGGAATTGAACCCGGATCCTCTGGATCTTAGACAGATGGTCTAACCACTAGACCATAGAGGCGGTTATATTAATTGATGAGGGTTTAACAGTGTTTATATTCTTTATATAATATAATCAGTGCATACAAACTGTTCGCATCAATCCTACAAAGCCGACTGAGTCCGAAGATAGACCAATTTCAACCGGTTTTTCTACAACGGACCACATACAGGTAATGCAACAAGTGATCGAGAAATACTTAGAGTTCAACAGGCATACATACATACATTGCTTTTATCGATTATGCCACAGCGTTTGATACGATATCTCACGATGCTATTTGAGAAGCTCTGAATAAATGCTACATAAACGAAAAATACGTCAGGTTACTGAAAAACATCTATGATGGAGTGTAAGCCAAGTCAGACTAGAGAGTCGTGGCCCAGATATACTAATCTGTAGAGGAGTGAGACATAAGGAGATCTCCTCTTACCTAAGCTGTTCATAGCAATACTACAGTACTCAGTACTTGATAATCTAAGCTGGCAGTCAGAAGGGATTACAGACAAGCGAGATCGACTCTCTCATCTCAGATTCACGGAGGATATTGTTCTATTCGCTGAAACAAGTAAAAAGCTAGAAAACATGATAAACTCTTTAGTAAAGAAAGCGAAAAAACAGGTCTCAAAATGAACGAGAACAAACCGAAAATATTGTCAAACAGCTACACATACACAATAAACCAAAAAAGAAAGCCGCTCGAATATGTCAATAAGTATATAATACTTAGGAAAACAAATATCATTCGAGGATAATAATGAAGAAAAAGAGGTCAAACGTCGCATTAACATGAGCTGGAAAAAATACTGGTCGCTAAAGAAAATTCTGAAATGGGAATTTCCCCTCCACCTAAAGAAAATCGTATTGAATACCTGTTTTCTATCTACTCTTACATTCGGATGCCAGACATGGACGTATAAAAAACATAACACAAAAATAAAAACCAAACAAGTGGCAAGTCGGAAGACAATGGAAAGGAGCATACCATAAATTAAAAGGGGGCACCCTCAAAGAAGACTTAAAAGCTGTTGCAGGAAGCGAATGGATATCAAAAGCAAACGACAGAGAGGTCTGGAACAAGCTGAACGAGGCCTATACCCGACAACGGGTTCCGATCAATGGAAATAAAGATAATGAGTAATTAACATAATTTTAAAATGTATGTATTAGCTGTAGATTGGAAATAAACGGGCCCAACTATATTAGGGTCGGATTCCAGTCTAACCGGATGCAGCTGAATACCAGTGTTTTACATGGAGCGACTGAGTATCTGACCTGCACAATCCAGTAACTGGGTTATAATACGATACCCCTTGGTAAGACTGGTTATCAAACTTTCGGGTTTCTGATGGATCGAACCGTGCGGCTGTTATAACTTAGCCACGAGCTCCTCCTATTATATACGTATAATCAGTGATTAAAAACATTTTACATACCACACATTTCGGTTAGTACCTTATTTCTCACAGAAAATGAATCTTATAAGGTAAACAAGCATTTTACTACAATTTATCGACATTATCTTACCCAGATTTAAATGATTTTTCATCTGAACAACCGCCATAAACATCAACTTTAACATGTTTCCGTAACTTTTCCAAAAAGTCATTTCTAGCTTTGACTCCACAATTTGACATAAGTACTACGGCTATTTTGTCTCGTTTTTTCCTTTTCCAATTTGGAATCATTTCAGCAATATCTTGGAAGAACCTCAACTCTGAATTTAAAGGATGTTCTAATGGAAGCGTTCGACCGTATGGGACAGGCACATCCGCATCACTCCTGAAAAATAGAACATGTTGTTATAGTGGGAAAAATATGTATAAGATGCGCCCAGGCACGCACTATCGGTTTGGCTTTGAGCGATCGGCTCAGAATTTCTTAAAACATTCCAAATGTGGTAGAACGTCGAACGATTGTCGGCTTCAGTTACAGATAGTGCAATCCACGAAGACGCGCCCCACTCCGCTCCGCTCCGTACTAAAGTACAGTTATCGCGGAGTGGGGCGCGTCTTCGTGAATTGCACTATCTGTACAATAACGTGCAACTATTATTTATAAATAATATTATGTTTATCAAGCAGTGAGCTATAATAATAATGATGACCGAGTAACAATTTAGTTTTTACTTTGTTATTGTCTTTCATAAACAAGAACTTAAGAAATTAAACCTACCGGTAAGTCATAGACCAATTAAATACATTATAAAGACTGTCCATGTCAGGTTTTTTTTTTGCTAAAGAGAATGCATTCCTTGGAGACTCGTCGTTTAAAAATATCCATCTTTGTGACCGGTTTCTATTTTTGACTTTAGGTACAAGGCTTCTCTGCAAATGTACGACGACAGCATCTGCTGTATCTATCAGGCTGTCATTGCCTGAAAAAATACAGTTGTTCACACTGCAATCTTCTAGTAACTCATTTTCTTTGTTTCTGCAAATAGAACAAAAATCCATGATCAGAAATGATGTAGATATCTTCTACTTGTTAAAAATCTTAAATCATTAACTGACAGACAACGCACAGCCTAAGCCGCTGGGTCTAGAAGCGTTCAATTTTACACAAAGGTTCTTTATATAACGTAGGTGAGCACTAAGGAAGGATATTTGAAAATGCATCCCCTTTTTTTTGGGTGGGAAATTATCAAATAACTTCTCCCGCTCTGACCGGAGCGGGAGGGCGTGTCAGACTCTTACTGATTAAAACCCACCCGTGTTCCTTCAGTTGCCTGTACATTGCCAGGGGCCACGGTATCCCTTTCGGACTTTCCCGCAACCCCGGCAGGCATCGATCCTAGCGGACCCCGTCAGTTGTGCTGGCATCTCTTTGAGGCGCGCGTGGAACACAACGCGCCGTCGACCCGGGCCTGGTCCTTATCGGACGGCGAGCTACCCATTGCTCACCGTCCGCAAGCCCGCGCCTGCGGTGGCTCTATAAACCCCTATGTTGCAACTTTCATCGAAATCGTTAGAGCAAGAACGTGATTACAAATATATTATATAGGATTATATAGGATTCCACGCGGACGAATTCACGGATAATAGCTGGTTTATCATAAGCAAACCACCAGTACAGTGACTTACAACTCAAATTAAATCTATATATATATAAAATGGTAAACTGACTGACTGCCTGACTGGGTGATACATCAACGCACAGCCCAAACCGCTGGACCTAGAAACATGAAACTTGGAGGGTGTTTTCTTTGTGAAGAGTAATTATCCACTAAGAAAGGATTTTTGGGAATTCCACCCCTAAAGGGGTAAAATAGGGGATGGAAGTTTATATGAAAGTCCGTTAGTTTTGAAGTTAGGATCTTCAAATATTGTGTCTAGGCTGTCGATTCAAAATTAATTTATACGCGTCTCAGCGTTTTTGATAATTCCACCCCCGAAGGATTGAAAAGGGGATAAAGTTGAAAAGTCCTTAATTTTCTAAGAAAAATCACTAAATTTACTATCTAGGCTTATGGTTGGAAGCTAACGCAACGGTGTTGTTAGAATTTCATCGGTGAAAAGGGGGAAGAAATTTTGTTTTTAATTAAAGTTCTTTATTTTTTAAGTTAAAATCACAAATATTTTGGCTTATGGTTGGAAACTAACATAACGTAAATCGTTGTTTTTTATTTCTTTCAACCCACAAGGGTCCGGCGTCATGGAGAGTGCAATTGTCGCAACCCACTGCTTGTCACGCCACAATTGAGGCGATAAGTCCTCTCTTTGAGGAGTGGCTAGAGAGGCGCCACGGCGTCGACCTCACCTTCCGCCTGACGCTCGGGAGGTTCCTGTTCCGCATAAGGCGGGAGGAAACGCCCAGGTGTCACCACTGTGTGGATCACCCGGAGGACATGGTGGAGCATACGGTGAAGGTCTGCCCGGCTTGGGCGGCACCGCCGTGTCCTTGTGGAGGTGATCGGTGACAGTGATCTCTCGCGTCCGGCCCTGGACGGAGCGAGAGGGTGTGGCAAGCCGTCAGCTCCTTCTGCGAAGCAGTAATGCTCGCAAAGAAGAAGACCGAGCGCGTCAGGGAGAGGCAAATGTCGCGCCCTCACGCCCCCTAGCTGCCGCAGGAGACGCCCTGGGCGTTGGGAATTGCAGGCCGATTCCCGGCCACCAATATAAGTACCTACACGTGTACTGTTTCTAACTTTACAGTATTTTACAACGAGCGACTGCCTATCTGACCTCCACAACGCAGTAACTGGGTAATATGATACCCCTTGGTAAGAATGGTTGTCAGACTTTCGGACTTCTGACTTCCCGACTAACTACGACTAACGACGGTCAAAGATCCACGAATGACAGCCGGGACCAACGGCTTAACGTGCTTTCCGAGGCACGGATGGGTCTTTGTATGGTCACCCATCTACAGACCAACTGCGGCAAGTGTTGCTTAATGCGTCTGGAATCCGCATGAAAAGAAGTACACTTTACTCTTTTTTTGGAAAAGTACAAAAAGCTTATCTAAGGTACCTTTATAACCGTTTAAATGGTTATTATCCGTTTATGTACCCTTCGAATTTTCTTTTAGGCTACTTAGGGTACAATTCTCTCGAGGTTAGAAGAAAAAATGACCAAATTATTAATATGTGTAAAATCCTTCATGGAAAAACAGATGCGCCTGAGCTGCATGGTGAACTGTCACATCTTTTTGCTCTGATAAACTATAACCGTGGCAGGAGGCATAGATTGTTTGCCGTGCCTAGGAGTCGAACCGTCGCTCGAGCCCAGTCTCCTGTCCCTCGCACACTCTCTGCGCTCAACGCTCTCTTGGACGCTAAGCCTGACTGTGATGTGTTCGCGGATGAATGGAAGAAGATCTTGTCTGTATGTCTGGAGTATTGGGAGATGAGCGTATGACTGTGGTGTAGTTGTATACTTTTGTTTACTGTACTTTAATCATGTGTTTGAGGCTTTGCCTATGTCTTTAACTAATGTAATTGGCCTAGGCCGTTTTATTAAAAAACAAATAAATAAATTAACCTGATCAATTGACCTGTGCGGCTGTTATTATTTAGCCACGGGCCCCTCCCCCGGAAAACCCCCCCTATCCCCTTCTCCGGGAGAATCGATATAGATATAGATTAGGATAGGAAGGATACGAACAGAATGCGATACTGCTCATCCCTCATAGCAAATAGCGTGATAATTTGTACCCTACATACTGACCACACCTATAGGGAACATCTATGCAATGTTATTGAGGCCAAAGTACTAACTGGATCTGCCAGAGGAGAAACATTCTTCGTGCCGCGTATACCATTGATACCAAATGACCTTCCCTTCGAATTTAAAAGATTGCAGTTCCCAATCAAGGTTTGTTTCGCGATGACTATTAATAAGTCACAGGGACAAACTTTGAAATTTGCTGGAGTTGATTTGCAGCAAGACTGCTCCGTCGGCCAATTTTATGTGGCTTACTCATGTGTTAGCTCTCTAACTAGCCTGGTTGTTTTAGTGCCCGCTTCCGAATTAGTGAAAAACATTAGAGAAATACTGTAAAGGATTTAGGTAGATACCGGTTCTTTACAGTAGCTATTTCTTGACAGTATTTCTCAAATATCACATATAGTGGAGGACAATTAGCCATGAACAAATTCTACTCTTTATTGTAATTGATATAATAATTCATAATTATCTAGAAAAAAAGAATTTATACTCTACGCAGACGAACTTAAATAAAATAGTAACATAGTCAAACCCTACATTGAATATTCGAGTCTGATGCCGAAAACACAGTTTTTAGAATTTTGGTTTGTTTGTTTGTATGTATGTTCCGGTTTGCACAAAAACGGATGAACGGATTTGGATGATATTTGGCACACATATAGTTTACAACCTGGATTAACATATAGGTTATTTTATAATCCAGGTAGCACGTTCCCGTTGGATATTTTTCGACATCCACGCGAGCGAAGCCGCGGGCAAAAGCTAGTCCATAATAAAATACAATAGGCGACGTATATTTAGTAACCTGCGTCACTGCTCTCGACGCTTGACGTGGCAACACGTCGTTTCCGGGTTCGCAACAAGTCAATCGTCATCCTGAGGATGCCTTGTTGAGAGGTGAAACACGTGTCAGTTTCTTTATGACTCTTTAAGAACAGATATGCGGATTAGGTTACTAAATACACTTCGTCTATTATATTTTAGATTATACGAGTTCTATTGACACAACAATCATGTTAGTAAATATGAAGTTTTACGTACTCATACCCTGGCTTGCCGTAGTTAAAAACGTGTCGGTTCTTGAGCCAGTTCCAGTATTTCCACACGAGGACCACAAATTTTCTGTTTGCATTGGGATTAGGTTTTGGAATTTGCTCCCGATTAAACAATATTCCACCTAATTTCGAGGCGGGCCTTAACTGAAAAATGGAAATAATTTTTTATTTAATTAATTATCTAAAAAATTCAAATAAGCCGTGGCAGCTATGAGATGGCTAGTCCCTACTGATGGTAACCGTTCACGGACATGACGCATGGATCAGAACATGATCAGACAGAACCATTCAGCTCAACCATTTTGAAGAGAACTTAATGATCCAACACTCACGCTATCACACAATGTGCTATGCAATTATAGTGTGTCTGGTCACCGGTGTCCGACCCGTTAAGGCAAAGCAATATGATCAATTTCATTGACAAATCCACCATAATAAGGCATTTTGCCCCTACTGTTTTGAAATACAAGAGGTTTATAGTAAGACAAATACACATTTTCTTTCAAAAGTCGGAGTCCTTTTTTTAGTTTTCCCGTTCAACTCTCTTCAATAGAATAGAATCGGTTTCTCGAGTAACAGAATATAGGTAGTTAAGTAAGTAAGATGTATTCATTTATTATCGCGTCTAGTGATGGAAACACACAAGTAGACATGAGTATATGATCCGTCAAGCGGAAGAACCTACTTCATCAATCTTATCAGCAATTTGTAATAACCGTAGTTTAACGATCAACGTCTTGATCGAAAAGCTAACTACTACACGATCACTCTCCTGGAGTAGGTACTCTATTCATACCTATACGTAGTCGTCTGTCCTGCCCAGTATAGTGTAGTTTAAGGTTCCTACAGTTCTAATGGCTATTATCACTAATCCATTTGAAGGTAATACTTCTTTTTTTAATGTATTACTTAATAAAAGCGCACTGTTGGATTTTTGATGGTCGACTCAGGGCCAAGAGTTGAATCCAGCAGTGTGCTTTTAAGTAGGGATTAATTTAGGTGTCGCCTACCCTATTGTTAATGAAAATGGGTATAAAGATACTAAGATTAGGGTACTTCTAACAACCAAGAACATTATTCGCTACTCGCTACTTTATGAGGAGTCATGAGAAGAGTATTTAAGTCGCACCATGATATCTTTGAACTACACGAACGAAATGCGCCTACAGATTCACACAAACAATTATCTTAATTGTATTGAGAAATACATTAAAGGTATTCAAAAGGTAACAATCTATTCATTCAATATAACAGTTTAATATCACGCTCTAACTTGTGAACTAACACAATTCAATGAGGCCTGACACAACGCCGGAGCCGCTGCCGGACCGCATGTTTGTGTATAGGAATGAATATCACCCATGTGCCGCACCGGTGCTGGACCGCAAGACGAAAAAGTTCAGAATATCTCAGAATGAGTGTAAATTCTACGCGGCGCCCCGCCGCCGCACTGTGAATTGAAAAAAGGCTCTCGAAGACATAGGAGCTAACATATTAAAGTGACGATTTTTTTCTTGAAATGGATTCTAATAGCCAATATTATGCATAAATATATCATAGGATACAATCTGGTAGTCAAATTGGCAACAAATAATATTTTTTTTGCAATAAAAATGTGTGGAGCTAATGCTTATGTCTTGGAGAGAATAGCCGTTATATCCTTGCACACGGTGATGTAACTATTTATTTATGATTATTTGGCATACTTCATATAACAAAATTTTGTGCGATTTTTTTTAAACCACCTAATCTGAAATAATTAAGTGTGTCAAAAAATCATAAATAATAATTTCAATCAAATAATCGACACTTTAAAATTTAAACTCCAATGTCTTCCAGAGCCTTTTTTCGATCCACAGTGCGCCGCCGCGCCAGTGCGGCTCCAGCGTCATGTAGATAGATAGGTACTTATTATACATCTAATACTTACGGCGCGGCGCACCGATAAAGTAAAACATTTTTTGACTTTCAGTTGTTTCTTCAGAACTTCCTCGTATCGTCACTAACTCCAAATGTCAAGGTAAAATATAGTCAAAAACTGATTAAACAGCTGGATAAACAAAAACACAACCTCAAATTGTAAATCGAAAGGTTGAGCCGATAAAAGCATGATGATTATTAGCAAACCCTTAAATGCCTTTCTGTGATGCCTCTGAGATCTGCGCTATCAGAGGAATCGCAGATGTCTTGCCATCCATGGTGTTGAAGCTCATTTCAATAGTCTTAAAAGTAATACGTACAAACAAACATACAGTCCACTTTCATAATAGTAGTAAGTAGCTAGCCGCCGATCGCATTAAATATTATGTATGAATATTTTCTAAGTTAGTTGCCAATAAACACCATCAAAGACAGACGCTTGTTTCCTTGAGTCAACTACTAGCAATCCAAATTGAACCCTAACCCACACAACATAATGGTCATAATCGAGCCGGATCATTAGTGAAGTTAATATTGAAAAAACAACATTCCATCAGAGATAAGAAGCTGGCGAGTGAATCGTTAATCGTAAACAAGTAATTAGCAGTGATTTTAACAAAAAAAAAAACGTTGTCATCAAGTATTGCATCGTATTCGTGTATAATATTGAAGATAAACGTAATTAAAAGTGAAATATGTCTAAGTCGGCCGAAGAAGCACTTGGTATATTAGAAGATACGGCAGAGTTACTAAAGAAAACACAAATAAACTTACGAAAATGTCCTAAACAACGTTTAACCAAAGGATACATTCAATCTAGAATTCAGTGCCTCGAAGAATACTGGAAAACATTCAACGGTGCTCATCAAGACTTAGCGAGGTTAACACCGAGAGATAAACGTAATTTGTTGTCGTATTTCGTTAATGAAGAGTTTTTTATTTACGAAGATCTTTATTTGTGTTTGTTGGGTGAATTACGCGATATGTTAGAAAACGTAACAACGAAATCATCGAAATCGATGAACATCGATAACGCGGACGAAGATAACCAACAAACACAAGTGAGACTGCCGAGTATAACGATACCTACGTTTTCTGGAACCTATGAAGACTGGCCTGCGTTTAAAGATTTATATGTTTCGTTAGTGCATGATAACAAGTCACTAAGCAACGTTCAAAAATTGCATTATTTGAAGACTAGCATCAGCGGTGAAGCAGCAACCCTACTTAAAAATATACAAGTAACTGATAGTAACTATTTACAAGCATGGGATACATTGAAGAATCGTTACGGCAATAGAAGAATGATAATTAACTTAATGTTGAAGAGATTGGTTTATCAAAAAAAGGCGAACACTCAATCGGCCAGTCAACTGAAGTCGATTTTGGATACAACTTCTGAAATTTTAGACAACCTCAAAAATTCGAACGTGAACACCGACTCCTGGGATCCTATAATCATATTTCTGGTCGTACAGAAGCTGGACCCGGAGTCCCATAAAGACTGGGAAGAGTACGCCTACAAGGGTAATTCAGAGGATTTACCTAAGTGGAATGAGTTGAAGACATTCCTAGATGCAAAATTTCGTGCATTAGAGTTAATAACACCCTCTTCGACGTCAGCTACGCGTGAAAAACCTTCTAAAGAACGCGGTACATTCCATGTTTCAACGAATGAAAAGGAAAACACTTGTATAATGTGTAAAGAGAATCATACCCTGTCTCACTGCAAATTGTTTGCGAAGATGCAACCTTCAGAACGATTTGATTGTGTAAAGAATAACAAGCTCTGTTTTAACTGCCTGGCATCAGGACATTCGGTCTTCAAATGTCGTGTGCCGATGTCCTGTCGCATGTGTAAAAGACGCCATCATACTCTCATACATCTAACAAAGAAGACGGATACATCGACATCATCTGAAGCTGTACAACCGACGCCGACAGTATCAACTCAAGCAGATGTAGAAGAAAAGGTGCAAGTTAATACAATGATTGCGTCGTATTACAATGCCAGAAAAGATATAGGAATGTTAGCAACCGCAATGGTGATAGTAAAGAGTGAACAAGGACACACCATTGTGCTCAAGGCACTCATAGATCCAGGATCACAAGCCTGCTTTATAAGTGAGAAAGCGGTACAACTATTAAAACTAAAAAGACAGGTAACTAATTGCGTAATTACTGGAATGGAATCCATGAAGGTCGCTGTCAAGCATGAAGTGAAAATAGAAGTTTTATCACGATGGGAATCAAATTTCGCACTACCTATACAAGCCTATGTGATGACCAAGCACTTGACAATACAATTACCTGCAAATACATGGTCAACAAGCAAATGGCCACACTTGACAGATCTAGAATTAGCAGACCCAAAATATGGAGTATCAGGAAATATTGATCTACTTCTAGACGTCAAGGGATATGCAAAGATACTACAAGATGGTCTAATCAAAGGTCCACCGGGGTCACCAATAGCTCAAAGAACCAACCTCGGCTGGATAATATTTGGTGAAATAAACATAAAAACAAACACAAAAGAAAAATGTTTAATGGCGATAAATGAACAAGCCGATGTGAAAGAATTATTGAAGACTATGTGGGAGTTAGAAACCGATACAAAAAGAAATTTTACTAAAGAGGAAAAATTATGCGAAGAGATTTATGAAAAGACACATACAAGAAACAATGAAGGACGCTACATAGTTAAATTACCCTTTAAAAACGACAACTTGAAGTCACCCGACGGAAAGACAAGAGAGATAGCATTAAACAGATTTCTGCAACTGGAAAAAAGACTGAACAAAAATCCTGATCTGAAAGAAGAATACAAAAAGGTTATTGAAGAATACATAACATTAAAACACATAGAAGAGGTACCACAACATGAAATAAATACAAAAAGGTCTGTCTACTTACCTCACCACGCAGTAGTCAGGAACGATAAAGAAAGCACGAAGACTCGCGTTGTTTTCGACGCTTCGTGCAAGGGTTACAATGGAGTTTCCCTAAACGACGAATTACTGGCAGGTCCTGTTCTACAAGACGATTTGCGAAGCCTAATAATAAGATGGCGAACACACGCAGTGTGTTTTGTTTCTGACATACAAAAAATGTACCGAATGATATTGGTAGCCCAGGAAGACACCGATTACCAGAGAATACTGTGGCGTAACGATTCATCTGAAATCATTCAAGATTTGAGACTCCTAACTGTTACGTTCGGTACAGCGTCAGCACCGTATTTAGCGGTAAAAACTCTTATGCAACTTGCTTACGATGAAGGTGCCAACTATCCCGAAGCAGCTAGGGTGTTACAAGAAGATTTGTATGTTGATGACGTTATGTCAGGATGTGACGATTTAGAGCAAGCCATTAAAATAAGCAAAGACTTGAAGAATTTATTACAACGAGGCGGCTTTCAGCTTAAAAAATGGTCCTCAAATAACGTAGATTTTTTAAAATCAATAAATCCAGAGGAAAGATCTATCAATGCACATATGGATTTAAATATAGATGGCACCATAAAGGCTTTAGGTGTACAATGGAACTTAGGCAGCGATCAATTTGAATACCAACTGAACCTAGTACCTCTTCCTACGATCGTTACGAAACGAAATATACTGTCAGATGTCCAAAAGCTCTTTGACCCGCTCGGTTGGATAGCGCCATGCATCGTGCAAGCAAAAATTTTGATTCAGAAGCTCTGGCAAACTAAAGTAGATTGGGATCAAGAAATCACTCCAGCTGTGAGAGAAGAATGGAAAACCATACGCGAAGACATTGGCAATGTCAATGAAATTAGAATTGATCGATGGATGGGCACATACAATTTAAAGAAGAACAAAATACAACTCCATGGTTTTAGTGATGCATCGATGAGAGCATATGCAGCTGTTGTGTATTGTCGCGTACATTACTTGGATGGTGCAGTCAAGACCTCATTGATTGCAGCAAGAACTCGTGTTGCTCCGTTGAAGACAGTGTCGTTACCACGACTTGAGTTGTGTGGAGCTGTTCTGGTGTCAAGACTATTAAAACAAATTTCAACAGCAATGAAAATCCCATCAGCTAATGTTTTTGCTTGGACTGATTCCACAATAGTTATTGCTTGGCTACAAAAAGAGCCTAGCAAATGGAAGACTTTTGTTGCTAATAGAACAGTTGAAATAACAGGCAACGTCCCGAAAGAACAGTGGTACCACGTACAATCGCAAGAGAACCCCGCTGATATAGCGTCTAGAGGTGCACTAGTATCAGAGTTGAAAACATGTAAATTATGGTGGAAAGGGCCAGAATGGCTTTCAAAAGGAGACATTTATTTTACCAAACCAGAAATGATATCTACAGAGCTAGAAAAGAAGACAACTATACAAACTTTTACAATGACCAAAAATGAAGAAGGAGAGAGAACATTGTCAGAGCAATTTGAAAAATACAACTCATTGAATGAATTAATTAGAAGTATTGCAATCTGTAGGAGATTCTTAAAACATGAAACGTTAAAAGAAGACATTGATACTGCTTTAACAACAGAAGAATTAGATGGTGCATTAAACATATGCATAAAAAAGGTACAAGGCGAAGAATATGCAGATGAAATTGAGTCTCTAAGAAAGGGTAATCAAGTTAAAAGGACTAGCACATTGAAGACTTTAGATCCTTACTTGGATGAGTCACAGATGCTTCGGGTTGGCGGACGCCTTAGACACGCTAAGATAGCGGATCAAAGTAAGCACCCAATGATATTGGGTCATAGAAACAAACTTACTCCTTTGATAATTGCCGATGCACACTCATGAACCCTACACGGAGGAATCCAACTAATGTTGAGCTTTTTGAGATCTAAATATTGGATAACGCGAGCTAAAGGACAAGTCAAACGATATGTTCACCGATGCTTAGTATGTGCCAAACAGAATGCGACTGCAAAAACGCAAATAATGGGTGATTTGCCAAAGGTTCGTGTGACACCAGCTCGACCATTTCTGCATTCCGGTGTCGACTTTGCTGGACCATTACAAGTTCTATGGAGCAAGGGAAGAGGAGTCAAGGCACACAAGGCGTACATATCGATTTTCATATGTATGGCTACCAAGGCCATTCATTTGGAGTTAGTTGGAGACATGACGTCAGAGGCTTTTATAGGTGCATATAAAAGATTCTGTGCGAGAAGAGGCAGGTGTACACACTTATGGAGTGACCAGGGGAGAAACTTCATAGGTGCAAATAAAGAGTTGGTTGCCATGTGGCAGGAAGCCCGTTTGGAGTTTTCTGGAGCAATCGCAGACACACTTGCATCTGATGGCACGCAATGGCATTTTATTCCTGCATACAGCCCAAACTTTGGTGGCCTCTGGGAGGCAGGAGTAAAATCCACGAAGTACCACTTGAAACGGATACTAACCAGCACATTAACTTTCGAAGAGATGTCGACAGTGCTGTGTGAGATAGAGGCTTGCTTGAACTCGAGGCCGTTGTGTCCCCAAGATGATTTGGATAATGCGAATATCGAGCCATTAACACCTGGGCACTTTTTAATTGGAGAGGCGCCCATTGTCATACCTAGCCCAAATTTACAAAACTTGAAGGTGCACACGTTGTCACGATGGCAATATGTCCAAAAGTTGTTGCATGATTTTTGGTCTAGATGGCAACAAGAATATTTATCCAGACTACAACAACGTCCAAAATGGCTCAAACGAGGAAAGGAGTTTGAAATCGGTAATATTGTTTTGATCAAGCAGGAGAACCTTCCACCAGGGAAGTGGTTACTGGGTCGCATAATGAGCAAACATCCAGGACCAGATGGCTGCACAAGAGTTTATAGCGTCAAGAGTGGTGACACTACTATAAAGAGAACTGTGACCAAACTCTGTCCACTGCCAATAGATAGTAACGCTGAATAGTCCAATAATTTAGTGTTTGATAATTTTGCATGTGTAATTTGATTTGCTTATTTATGGTTCATTTGAAAGGACTCGTATAGTCCTTTGGTGGGCGGCTTATGTTGAAGCTCATTTCAATAGTCTTAAAAGTAATACGTACAAACAAACATACAGTCCACTTTCATAATAGTAGTAAGTAGCTAGCCGCCGATCGCATTAAATATGATGTATGAATATTTTCTAAGTTAGTTGCCAATAAACACCATCAAAGACAGACGCTTGTTTCCTTGAGTCAACTACTAGCAATCCAAATTGAACCCTAACCTACACAACACATGGTAATATTATATTTCTCATGCGCGGCACCCATTTCTTCCAAACCGAGTTACACCACCATTTAACCACAAATAATAATGTAAGTGATGATCAGGACAAAGGTGGAAGCGAGCTTCACCCGGAATCCTCAACCACAGAGGAACTGGCTATCTTATCTCTTACTGCCGAAACACAACAATGCAGCTGTTAATATTGTTGTTATGGCTACAGACTTAGATATGATGATGGCTAGCCTGACGGACTCAAAACAAGCCCTACCACCAAACAAGCCGAGCAGAAATATTTGCCCCCTCTGGGAATCGAACCCGAGACCTCTCTTACCACTAGATCACAGAGGCGGTACTTCCTTAGTCGTGCTCCTTACCAAAGACCTCTAGGTACTCTAACTATAACTTCAAAACTTGTTTTAATAAGATTATATTATGTTTCTGCCTACTCGTATCTACCATTAGATTCTACTTTTCTTCTACCAACCATTCCTTTACCAACTGGTGACAGTACAGGTTATATGACGACGCATTGTTTATTTGTTGAACACTAGAGCCATATAATTTCACACTATATACAAGTTCAAAAACTATATGCAAATTAGCGCCACGATTAGTACAACGCTACGCTTCATTTAGTCCGGATACATAGTTTAAATTGAATTTAGAGTGTTGTACTAGTATTCGTCATGAAGTACCAGTAACCAGTTCTACTCGTGTTTAGGGTTCAGTAGATAAAAAACAAAGGGTCAGTACGCTAAGGCCGTTTGTCTCTCTGACTTCTATTGTTATCGACATGTTTGGCATCGATGCAGAAGTCACTGGCCAGCACAAATGCGGTGATAATTTTTAATAGAGCATTGCAAGTTATCGACGAATATAATTATGTCCTATGCTTGTAACTCCAACTGACTGATACAAATTAGTTACAGAAAAAATATGGAATATTTTAGCTTTTACCACTCTTCGTTATACAATGTCGCCCATAGGCATGTGACCACCCGTATTTTTCTGAATATTCATGATTTTTTTTCGAAAATTAACTTTAAAAGGGGGGTCTAACTTTAATGTTTCATTACATTCAATTTTTTTTTTTTTGAGTAGCTTTAGCCTTAACATCGATATTATTGGTTCGATTTGGATACTGTTTATTATTTCTAAAAGCCTACGAGTTATTTTATCGGATCAACTAACATTTTTTTAAATTTGTTGACTATGAAAAAAACGGACTGAAGACAAATAAAAAAATACAGTTTTATTTTAAAAACACGTGTGTAATAAAACAATAGGGTTTGGAAAAAAAATTGGGTAGAGGTATTAAAGTTAATTTTCGATAAATTTTCATGAATATTCAGAAAAATACGAGCAGTCACATCATTGGCGGCATTGTACGAGTATTGTGCGAGACCCGGTAGACACGAGGCTAACTACCAATTGACTAAGAAAAGTACTACCAGATGATAAAATGGCAATAAGCCAGCAGTATTAGGCGTAGAACCGATGACCATGGGGATGGGCATGAAACCGTGTTCTTGAGAAGTCACCGTGAACCGGAAAGCGTAGGGTAGGACGCCCTCAGGCTAGATGTACCGACGATCATCGCGGGGTGGTTGGTAGCAGCTGGATCAGGGTGGCCGAGGATTGAGTTAAATGGCGCGCAACTGGAGAGGACTATGTCTGATGAATATGAAATATGCAGTAAACTAATCTAACACAGCACACAGTTGGCGCAGTGACTGCACAACTATCTTGGGCTTAAGGACTGCAAGTTCGTGTGTTGAAATGCCACACTAAACAAAAATGTTTGAATGTTCAAGGTACAAACAGTTTAATTCCGGCACCCTAATTGCGTAACAAACTTTCAATCACAATCTGAATGATTTTCAAGGATATTGCTAATCCATTGCTTCATATGTTCGAAAAATTTGTCTGCTCAACAACGAAAATAACGCAATGAATATTGTTGCACTGTCAAAATGAAAGCCATTACTATTGTAAGTCTGTTACGCAATTACCTGGCGGTTCTAGGTGAGTTTTCATGTGAGATTTGTATCCGTAAACGCACTCACGGTTCAGGAGAAATTCCTATAGCGCCGTTGTTTAGGTATAGGTACCAACGTTTTATGATACATCCGTCGGAGCCTGTAACGTATGTAGATATCATTATATTGATAGTTAGTTTTATTACTTCATAATGAGAGTTAATTTAGTTATATACTTAATATTTACAATTTACTAGCTACTAATCGTGAGTCGCGTGACGAGACGTTACCATGAGGTTACCTACTTTTTGCGTTAGATGTGCAGACATGAGATCATCACTTCAAAGAATACAAGAATACTCGTGTGATAGTATTATTACTGGCTATTATGTAGATTACCTACTTAACGTTAAACCTTTTCCATAAGCGCACACCGGAATGGCAGCGGCCGGCAGCGACGCGGCGAGCACTTTCAGTGTGAAATAATTTTAAACTTTATCTACATACTTAAAAGACCAGTATCGCTTGAAAAGCTTGAAAGGTCTCGAGGCCGCCCGCGGTGCCGCGAGCGGCCGCGCGCCACGCGCATCTTGTCGGTGGTTCTGCCTGCGGCTGCCAGCGGTGGCGCGAGGCCGGCTGGCCGCGAATATGTAATGTCGCGCGACGCCGGAGGCCGCTGGCGGGCGCTGGCAGCCGCTGGCAGCCGCTGCCGGCTGCTGCCATTCCAGTGTGACTCAGCCCTAACGGTAAACTACTTTAAAGGCTGAGAATGATACTATTCTGTAACTACACAATGATATTGTGTAGTTACAGAACTACTGGGAGGAACTACTCGCACTACTGGGAGTTAGGTACTTACTACTCGCCGCGGCCGTCGCAGGTGCACATGCAGGTGTGCCTAGCTCAGATTTCCTGGAATTTTGTGTCACCGATTTTTTAATACTTACGTAAATAATAAACAATAATAATGGTTAACAACTGTGCATCATGTCACAAAGCGCTGAGATCATCAAATATAAAATGCTCAAAATGCGATCTACTGTTCCACGTCGTGTGTGCAAATGCTGGGAATCAGTCCAAGTTAACAGGAGATTCGAAGTCGAGCTGGATTTGCCCATCCTGTCAAAGCAAGACTACAAAGAAAGTCACTACCCCCTTGCGCAACGCAGCTACCGATATGCCGATGCCCACTGACTTCACGACACCGACGCCTAACTCAACTGATTGTTACCACTCTGCTTCGTCACATGACTCATCCACCACTGCACTTACTGACTCGGAAATTTTACGCACTCTTAGCACCGAAATAAAATTACTTCGAGGAGATGTGGTAGATATAAAGTCTCATATTACATCCTTGACCGAACACTTAACGCAATGCTACACGCGTCTCGACGAATACGACTCAAGGATAAAATTGCTGGAGAAACGCGAAGAAGAAATAATCTCCCTCAACAATACCATAACTAATTTACGCGAACAGCTGAACACTCAAGCGCAATCATCACTGAAGAATGAACTAGAGATATCTGGTATCAACGAGTTCAAAAACGAAAACCCGCTTCATATCGTGCGCGTCTTGCTCACAAAATAGGAGTTTCCTTAGAGGAACAAGATTTAGACTACGTAAACAGAGCGGGTCCACGCCGACAACAATCCAAAGAATCAGCTGAAACTCCACGCACACTTGCTGTCCGTTTTGTACGGCGCTACAAGCGTGACGAATTCTTGAAGGCCGCTAGAACTAGAAGGACTCTCACTTCGACTGATATCGAAATAGCTGGTGTAAAGAGAAACATCTACATAAATGAGCGCCTCACCCAAGGAAACAGGCAGTTATTTCGTGCAACCAAAATTGCTGCGAAGGAACATAGTTACAAGTGCTGCTGGATTAAATATGGTAACGTTCTCGTTCGGAAGCAAGAAGGCAACCCTTCCATCCACATACGGAACTTTGAAGACCTGGACCGCCACTTGGGTTCTGCGACCCCAGAGTGACGTAACGTACACACATTTTATTATTCTTAGATCTCTTATTTTAAGATCTTATCTAACTTTAAGATCGCACAATATTTTTAGGTTTTATATTCCTTTTAAATTTTATTTTATGTTCAAGTTTTATTCTGATGCCTTTTCTGTGCAATTTATAAACACACTGTGTACCTTAATAATATTATTGCAACATAATCACACCTACACAAACTTTTCCGTAGTTTACGGTACTCTCACTATAACAAACACACGAACTCCAACCCACCTCACGAACACAACCAAAACACACCTACACATACATCTTCACATTAATGTTTTCCTACATCTTCATGTTTACGAAACTTCTATAGTAACAATTACAACACACATAGTGACTACAAATATAATTTTCATCAACTACATCAATGGCTTTACTTGACATCATCCACGACATTGACGAAAATGTTACTATAAATTGTCACACATGTGATAAATTAGAAGAATGTAGGAAACTGCTACCTAACTTTAGCAATTTTAAAATCCTTTCGCTTAATATTAGAAGTTATCAACATAATTTTGATAATTTCTATACAGCCTTCCAGCGCCTTGACAACGAATTCGATGCTATAGTTTTAACTGAGTGTTGGTTAAGTGACATGACAGTACTTGACCCACTACCAGGGTATTCCGCATCCCGGACTTATACTCAACAAAATAAAAATGGAGGTGTAGTCATCTACACCAAAACCTCTTGGAACACTTATGTACTGGATACAGAAGTCGCAGAAGCAGACAGTCTTCTTACTATACTAGACGATAAGGTGGCTATCCTGGGAATCTACCGCTCTCCCTCTTTTCCGAATATTGATAATTTTATTATTTCCTTAGACACGGTCCTTACGCAATTGAAAAAGTACCCAACTATTATAGTAACCGGTGACCTTAACATTGATATTTATAATATAAACAACAACAAGCACACTGAATATCTAAGTCTGATGGCAACGCACGGACTTTTGCCTGCGATAACCGAGCCTACCAGGGGGCGCAACTGTCTTGACCACATTTTTGTCAAGTCAAACTTCACATCTGTAGGGATCATAGGGAAATCATCTATTACAGATCATGATATAACCATGGCTGCCATAGCCCAAAAACACACTCCCACCAAAGCTAGACCCCGGTATAAAATTAAAATAGACGAAGAGGCAGTCCCCGCAGAAATGAAAAACACTGATTGGTCTAACGTAATAACTACCAATTGCACAAACTCCTCCGTTAACTCACTAATTGAAACTATTTCCAACTCAATCGCTAAAAATTCACGTAGAATGACCGTCAGTCGAAGTCAATACAATATAAAACCCTGGATAACGCCAGGCCTCATGCGATGCATGAGGCATCGTGATAATCTTCATCTTGCTTTAAGATCCTATCCAAATGACGAAATGCGACGCCTAGTGTACACTAGGAACAAAAATTTTTGTAACGACTTGCTACATAAACTTAAAACTGATTATAACAGTCAACTCATAATCAAAAACCAAGACAACCCAAAAAAGCTTTGGAACACCATCAAATCTATTTACAACCCAAATACCGAAAAATGTGATTCTTCCCAGTTATTATCTAACTCTCAGGACCCCGTCGATTCTTTAAATAGTTGTAATGCTTATTTCACTTCCCTAGGCAACAATCTTTCTGATCTCATACTTACGCGACTGTCCGAAACCCAAGCATCCCTTGCGGGCAAATATAAACCACGTGAAACTCCACCACACTCTTTTTTCTTCCACCCAACGGATGAGGATGAAATAGAAAAACTTATAGATCAACTTAAAATTGACAGCGCTGGCGGACTGGATGAAATAAGTGTCAGACAAATTTTACTTCTTAAAAAAACACTGTTAAAACCACTCACTCACATTTTTAACTTAAGTTTGGAAAACGGTATTTTCCCAGACTGCTGGAAGGTTGCCTGTGTCCGACCCATTCATAAAAGCGGTCTTAAAGAACTACCGGAAAATTACCGTCCTATCGCAGTCCTGTGCATTCTATCAAAACTTCTCTAAAAAGTTGTAAATAAGCGACTAGTTAATTTTTTAGAACGTTACAATCTAATATCTGAAAGACAGTTTGGCTTTAGAAGAGGTAAGTCGACCGAGGACGCTGGTATATTATTGACCAACTCCATAGCTTCTTGTATTGAAAAGGGCGAACACGTCTTGGCAGTTTTCCTTGACCTAGCCAAGGCGTTTGACACAATATCGGTAGATCTACTCCTGTCAAAACTAGAAGGTATTGGAATACGAGGAAACGCGCTAGATTGGTTTCGAAGCTATTTAACAAATCGCCGGCAACTAGTAAAAGTAGGTGACTACTCTAGTGGATTACTACCAATCAACTTTGGAATTCCTCAAGGTAGTACTCTCGGTCCGACTCTTTTTGCTTTCTATATGAATGACATCCTTAATGCACCGCTTCAAAACGCTGAAATAATTTCTTATGCAGACGACACGGCAATCATATTCCATGCCAAAACTTGGGAACAGGTGTATCGTCTTGCCGAAAATGGTCTGCTTATAATCTTCGAGACTCTGAGTAGAAATTTAGTCACACTTAACGTAAAAAAAACTAAGCTGATCACTTTCTTCAAAACCATAGCTTCCAGTCCTCCGCGCCAATTGACACTCAAAATACACACATGCCGCAACGATCACAATTCTCCACTCACAAACTGTATCTGTACTCCTATAGATCGCATTTCCTCCCTTAGATATCTAGGTATTACAATAGACGAAAATTTATCATTTCAACCTCACATACACTTGCTAGCGGGCCGCGTCAGAAAACTAATCTACGTCATGAAAAAACTACGAGACTGCACACCTATCAAAATTCTCCGAGCAATATACCTAGGTCTTTGTCAGTCAGTACTCCAGTATGGAATCTCCGTCTGGGGTGGAGCCGGGAAAAGCATATTTATTGAAATAGAAAGAGCTCAAAGAGCCGTAATTAAAGTGATGCTTAGAAAGCCTTTTAGGTTCCCGACAGATCTGCTATACAACCAATTTCCGGTTCTTCGAGTACGTCAACTATACATACTCAGTGCCGCACTGCATGCACACAAATCTACTAAAAACAGACCTGACTACCAAAGCCTGCTTTCAAAACGTATCTTACACGTCCCTCTTCCTAATGCAAACAGTCTTCTGGCCCGACGGTGCCCTTCATACTCACACACTCATATCTACAATAAAATAAGCAAGCGCTGTAATACTAAAGGTCTTAACACCCACTCATATAAAAGAATGATAAAAAGTTGGCTTCTCTCCCTGTCATACAACGACACAGAGGTTATAGTGAGTTAACACCAAAATATACAAGCAAGTCATTCACTCAAAACTCACACCTGCAACTCACCACCACACCCACACTCACACACACACAAACACACACACAGACACTCTCACACACGCACACTATAATATTATTTAGAATAATTTTATTCTGTTCAATTTATTTTTATTTGGTAATTCGCTATCCTTATTTAATTAACTACCCTGTCCATTTTCAAACATCCTGATATAAAATTTAAGCTAACGCAAAAATGTTTCGAATTATAATTTAAGATCACGCAACTCAGGCCCCCAAGATACAGGCGCTGCCTAGTTTGGGGACCACTGTTTCAATACTTTGTTAAATATTCTAGTTACAGTGGTAAGCATACAATGTCATTACTTATTGAAATTTATTTTGTAACAATGGACCAATAAATTATTCTTATTCTTATTCTTATTCTTATATTAATAACATCACTGTAGATGATAACACAGGAACTTTCTGATGAGAATCTTCCTCACTTATGAGGGTTCTTACAGTTGTCTCAGAAATGAAAGCCATTGAATTTAGGGATAGGAATACACGGAAGGGTTAGGTAATGTCCTGGTTAGGACCGAAGAGGATGTACCTCTTTGTGTTGGTTTTCTTTTGACTTTCACACGGACATTGGACCCGGCTAAGTTACTGTCAAAGTAGACACTGAATAACAACAACATATCGCCGTAACATTTCCAATGATTCGGGCTAAGGTAAGTTGGGCTGAAATGATTCGGGCTATCGTCTTTTGGGATCAAGCCATTCGTGTTGGGGTCATTCCTGGCAGAAATTATACGTTCTTTAAAGGCACAGAGAGGAGGAGGAGAGGCACGAAGTTCTGACAATCAATCTGCCTAGCCTTTTCCCAACTATATTGGGGTTGGCTTCCAGTCTAACCGGATGCAGCTGAATACCAGTATTTTACATGGAGCGACTGCCTATCTGACCTTCACAACCCAGTAACTGGGTAATACAATACCCCTTGGTAAGACTTCTTGTCAGACTTTCGGGCTTCTGACGACCCGTAACGACTGACAAAGATCGGCGAATGACAGCCGGGACCAACAGCCTAACGTACTTTCCGAGACACGGAGGACTCTCGGTATGTAAAGATGGTCACCCATCACGGCAAGCGTAGCTTAACCTGATGGATTGACCCGTGCGGCAGTTATTACTTAGCCACGAGCTCCTCGAACAAACGGCACGAAGTTCTGACAACAGCCCAAAAAGACAATCTTCTGCCGAGAATAATCATAAATAAGGTCTGTTCCAAAAGTATCTGACAAAAGTGTAAACTAACCCTCTTCAGATTAGATTCTTCCGCAATCACTCAACTGGAATGATAGTAACACACTCAACTGTATTGAGAAGGTTCATTACGAGTATATTTCCCCACATTTTCCAACAATTATTGTTTGAATAACATTATTCAATTGTAAGTAAAATTAATTGCCAAATGAAAAACATGTGTAAGTGGCACTACAAATTGCCATTCACAGGTACATTCTCTGATCCATTTGCTAACATTTTCATCAGATACTAATAATTGACAATAGAGTACAATTTGTATGCCACTCAATTAAATATAATAAAGATACACTACAGCTAAACAAGCTGTTTGATATACAGGCAGCTAACTACGTGTAACTACTTTCAAACAATGTTATAAGTGTGCTAAGTAGTCAATTAATTTATGTCACTCTCTTGAGCACAATTTATGTAATAATGAATATTGCCAGTATTATGTGGAAAAACGAATATTAATTGCCTGTTCGACTGTACCTATTCCAGGCTGCTTCATAAATATCATAACTAGAGAAGTCATGCCTGCTACAAAATACAAGCAGCCTTTTGCACCACAGTAGCACTGCCCAGAATACGTTTTATAGATACCTACTTACATACTCTCTATACATTTATAACAAAGTTTATAGGCAGTTTAGAGCCAAGTAGCACTCGTGAATACTCACCATTCGAAGTGATAAGAAACCATCCACGACTGTGGCATGCCATCTTTCCATCAAATCGTTTCGATGCTTCGCCCTAGCCCGGGTTGATAAATTTTGAGTATCGAAAAAATAAGATCCAAGGGGAATCATCATGCTTAAACATATAAATAAGAAAACTACAGCCTTCATTGAAGCTAGCCTTTTTCGATATATGACCAGAGTTTGAGCCATGGTGATAATCTAAAATTAGTCAAATTAGTCCTTGATAATATTTTTAGTACAGTCACTAGTATTACTACCGCATTTTCAATTAAGTTAGTCAGAACACAGGCCGATTCATCGGAACGCCCAATTGCGTTAATCTTACTGAAAAAACCTTATTGGTTTTCATTATTGAACTAATAATCTACCACCACTAGAACACAGTTCTCCCTCCGAATTGAATTTAATTTGATACGCATGAGCGTATGTTATAGCGCATAAGTTAATAAACCATTAAAATAGATGACTGTTTTAATGGTTAATTAAAGCACGAATTAACCTTTAAAACTTTAACAGCAGGTAGTTAATTTTTGGATAATATGAACTGTACGGCACTGTTATCACAAAACACTGTCTAAGTCACGAATACTGGATACGTTTAACACTAACGCGTTAGTCGAAGGTATTGACTGCCGTATCGACATGAGTTGAGCGACTATACTGCAAGGTATCATGTGCGAGGATGACATAAAATTTTGCGCGCCTCTGATAATAACAAACTCGACGTACAATGTTAACAAAATGTAAACTTGCAGTGGTCGAACAATGGTGCTGAAATCAGTTAAAATTGACCAAGGACGTTAGTTTATGATGATAGAGATTATCTATTAAAAAAAAATACTGTTCTTGTAAAGTTACTGATAGGTTTTTAGATAACGTGGAAATGGAAACATTGATTACGTTTTATCTAATCCTCACTTCCTCCACACCAATACAACTAAGCATTCCTATGCTTAGTTGTATTGGTGTACTTGTATTGGTGTATTGTAATGGTGTGTGGTGTATATAAGTTAATAGATTTTGTTTCGTTTAAAAAAAAGTAATGAAATTAACGTTATTTTACGATTGTTGGTACCTTGTAAGTTTATTTACAAGTTGTAGAAAAAATCTACTAATTATTCGAACATATTATATATAAATAAAATAGGGGAAGCCCCGCATCGCCCCCAGACAAGACGGACACCTCTGCTCCTTCGCAGAAAATAAACCGAGACGTTCGGAACTAGTCGGATCGCGTTCCAGTCGACCTCGCACTTGCGGTTTTGTGTGTGGAACTGCACGTCGCGTCGCTCGTAAACAAAACGGAAAAATTGAGGTACAGTCACGAGCACCAATATGTATACACTTAGCAACTTTTACAAGTGATTTTCTCCTACTGTGGAGATCGTAATTTTATGTTGTTACGAGCATAGTATTTTGGAACCCACACTAGTATGAAATAGGTCTTATCTTAAAGTTGCAGTCGTTATTCCATGCGAAAATCGCTTTTGAATTTTGCTAAATGGATACATATTGGTGCTCGTGACTGTACCGCTTTTGTTTTTTTTTTTTTTTTTTAAGTCTTTTTTGTAGCTAATTCGTGGTTAATTGTGTAAATTAGTACTCGTAGATTCGTTTAATTATGTGCCAATACTTATACCAAATATTCTTTAAATTTTGTTAACACTCATTTTATATGATCGCAGGAGCATTTTGGGTGGCGCACAATGAGCTATGTGCCCGTTTTGCCTCGGGTAATTACATATGTTAAGTTTATATTTATTCCGCAGATACAATTATGGTTCGCTACGACCGAAGGAAGACAGAACGTGCTAAATTAAGCTTGGAGGATATGGAAACCGCCTATAGACGTCAAGCTAAAATCTAAAGCACAAGTCTGAAAGCAAACCACTAGAAAGTTATCACAGAAACCAGCTTAAAAAAAGAAAGAAAAGACGCAGAGATACGAAAAAGAATCAGAGAAGAAGACATGAAGTGTTTGTTGTACCCTGGATATTGGTACTCGGAATCTAGAGAGGGTTTGGTCAGTTGCCGTTCATGTTACATATGAGCCCACAGTTCCTGTGGCGACAAAGAGGATAATAATGACGATATCCTTAAAATTTGCTGGTTTTTTGCTCGGTTTTAGACTTACATAAGAGTATAAGACTGGGTATGCCTACTATGCCCCTAGAACCCGTTAATTTGACAATTTTGCCCAGGATACGGGGCAAAATAGTCAGTTTCCTTTTTTTAACTTCGATTATTTCAAAATTCTTTGTAATCTGTAAATTTGTGTACAGTATTATGGGATTGTTCAAAAAAGCGTATGAATTCATCTCTTGACCAACAAGTGATCCACACAGACTTTAAAGGATAATCCTAAGTGAGCCAAGTATGCTAAAATGCCTTATGAGTTGTGTACGTATACAAAGTTGATACGACAGAGGGGCTTTTCTTTAAACTGAGTATACTAGGTACCATTTTCAAGCTCTGTACCAAAAATCAATTAAATAGGAGCAGTAGTTTAGTCGCAAATGATTTTTTAAGTTTTTGCCCCGTTTGAACACGATGTATCTTTCCTAACAGCTGATTATGTCTATACGCATAGGTCATGCACCTTAAAACGATAAATCTGAGTATAACCTATGCGTCGTTGCCGCTGTGACGCAAGTCACAAGTACAACCAAATATTTTCGCTAAAAAGATGACAATGCAAACAAGGAAGCAATAAATACACACACACTTGCATTTTCATTACGAGAGGGACAATCATCTGCAAAACACCGCGCGTAAAAGAAATAGTAATAGGTCAGTGTGTTGCTATTGCATCCTAGCGATCGAGGGGCAGGGGTTGCGATCGGTAAGTGGGGCAGTGGGGCTTCTAAAAACTGGTTTTTTCAGTGCGCCGACGCTATTCTTTCGGAACGTACAAGATGTTACGTAACACGGTAGCACCTGCTCCGCTTCCGTTTTGTCGAACTCGCGCGCTGACAATTGGGATTTTGTTTTGTTATTGTGATAGGACACTAAATAAGTTTAAGACAGTATTTCTTTTTTTATTGTGACAGGACACGTAACTTGGGATTATTATTATTTAGTGTTAGTGTTTTTTTTTGTGATCGACTGCTTTTATTGTGATACGACACGTAATTAAACTTTGGGTTTGTGTGTGTGTGTGTGTGTGTAATTAAAGTGTTCAACAAAGCCTCGTGTAACTTACACGGCGTTAGAATACACTGACATGATTTTTAATTAGAAAAATAAATAACATTATTCTCTGTCGGTATAATTTGTGCATTCATGTGAATGACACATCGAGAATTTAATTTTTTTGTGATTGTTGTACTTCAAAATCATACCTAACAAAAGCCGCGAGCCGAGGAGCCGCCGCGAGCGGAGGCGCCGCCCGCGCCACCGCAGCCGCGCCGGCGCGGGCCGGCGCGGCGGCGCGGCGGGCGGCCGCCCGCTTTGACGAGATAACACACGCCGACGCGCGCGACGTTGCCGCTGTTACCTAGGTATCTGTAGGTCAGTTAAATTTATTTTCAAAGGGTGGTTGCGTTTTACTCTGATTTGTAAGCTATTTAGTTTGTTTGAAAAAAAAAAAAACTCATTTTAGGTGCTTTTTATTTTTATACCGTATCGAATTAATACTAAACACGTATAGTATACGTAGTGTTATTTAATGCCCCTCTGTCATATCAACTCTGCATCTGCAAAAATAAAAAGCATCAAAAATGAGTTTTTTTTTTTTTCAAACAAACTAAATAGCTTATGAATCAGAGTAAAACGCAACCACCCTTTGTAAATAAATTTAACTGACCTTAGAAGATACCTAGGTAACAGTGGCAACGCCGCGCCCGCGCCGCGCGGCTTGTTTTATCTCATTTCAAAGCGGGCGGCCGGCGGCGGTGGCGCGGGCGGCGGCTTAGGCCTTCACTCGCGGCTTTTAGGTATGGTTTTGAAGTACGCGCGCAACAACAAAAACACTAAAATTTTAAATTCTCGATGTGTCCTTCATTCACATGAATGCACAAATTATACCGACGGAGAATATTGTTACTTATTTTTCTAATTAAAAATCATGTCAGTGTATTCTAACGCCGTGTAAGTTACACGAGGCATTGTTGAACACTTTAATTACACACACACACACACAAAACCAAAGTTTAATTACGTGTCGTATCACAATAAAAGCAGTCGATCACAAAAAAAAACACTAACACTAAATAATAATAATCCCAAGTTACGTGTCCTGTCACAATAAAAAAAGAAATACTGTCTTAAACTTGTTTAGTGTCCTATCACAATAATAAAACTAAATCCCAATTGTCAGCGCGCGAGTTCGACAATACGGAGGCGGCGCAGGTACTTCCGTGTTACGTAACATAAGTACGTTCCGAAAGAATAGCGTCGGCGCACTGAAAAAACAGTTTTTAGAAGCCCCACTCACTTACCGATCGCAACCCCTGCCCCTCGTCGCTAGGATGCAATAGCAACACACTGACCTATTTCTATTTCTTTTACCCACGGGGTGTTTGCTATGATTTTCACACTCGTAATGAAAATGCAAGTGTGTGTGTATTTATTGCTTCCTTGTTTGCATTGTCATCTTTTTAGCGAGAATATTTGGTTGTACTTGTGATTTGCGTCACAGCGGCCACCACGCATAGGTTATACTCAGATTTATCGTTTTAAGGTGCATGACCTATGCGTATAGACATAATCAGCTGTTAGGAAAGATACATCGTGTTCAAACGGGGCAAAAACTTAAAAAATCATTTGCGACTAAACTACTGCTCCTATTTAATTGATTTTTGGTACAGAGCTTGAAAATGGTACCTAGTATAGGCAGTTTAAAGGAAAGCCCCTCTGTCGTATCAACTTTGTATATGGCTGAATGGACATATTTTTTATGACATTCATAATTTCTTTAACTTGAAAATATAAAATGTGTATGTACAGGTATTCATGAAAATGATTGTGATATATGATTTGAATGACTAATATTGTATTTCCAATTAATCTGTCAAAATCAAAATCAAAATCAAAATATTTTATTTCACATAAACCTACATGGGCACTTATGAAACGTCAGAAGCTAGCACGGTGCACGGGGTGCACGGTTCCAATTGGTCGTTTCCTATGGAGAAGAGCCGGCAAGAAACTCCACGGTTAGTCTTTTAAAAATAATTGTTTTTTACAATATTTTTAAATAACAGTAGGTATTAATAGGTATGGGAGGACAGTGTAGGTCTTTCAACAAGTACCAGGTACTTAACAAGATAGAAGATGGTCAATAAATCTACAGTCCACTAAACCTACAGTGTTCTCACATTCACAAAATAGAAAAAAATAATCTAAGTATATAAAATATGAATAAATTAATAAAAATAAAAACCTATTTTAAACGAAATGACATGATTGCTATTACAACTGTAACAAATCTGAATAATTATCATGTACACAAAAGCCACTAATAAAGTGTTGAAATTAAATTGTAGATATATAATGTCAAATATTAGGATGATTATGTCAAGGAAGAATGTAAAAAAAATAAAGATGGTAATTTGGGAGCAGTTAATAGACTTACATAATGAACATAATGTGCCGTTAATGATGTATCAGGGAAGCCACATGTGCAGAAGGAATTATTGCCAAACTTCCTTGTCTTCAACATAGTCTTTAATTTTATAATATGCTTTCTTGATAAGGACACGTTTGATGTGGGTTTTGAACTTCCCATCGCTAAGTTCTGTAACCGACTTTGGCAACTTGTTATAAAAGCGGATACTGTTTATAAGAAATGACTTGCTTGTTTTAGTTAATCTAAATTTGGGTATCACAATCTGTGAGTCTATAGTTCACCTTTAACTCGTTATTAATTATTTTGCGTGCAATTGATACAATATTCTGTACAGCTAAACATGTGGACATTATATCAAAACCAGACTGTAACAACTTTATACCATGTACAGCAAATAAAGACCTATCTTATCTCTTACCTTAATCGAACCCTTAAACCTTAATCTTTAATACGAGTGATATCCAGAGGTAAGAATTTCAGGCCCCCGGCCTCTTCCCCCGAGGGGGGGAGCCAATTGAACATAAAACAAGTGCGTATCGGACCGAATTTATCCCAAAAACAAACTCAACTTTGTAGTTGAGTAACATGTTCTCCCATACATCGATATACGTCACTGTCAATTCTTCAACTGCAATTGAAAGTTTGTAATCCCATTTAAAATTTTATTTGATAAAACAAAAAAATATGAATTTTCGGACATTTTCCTTTACTTGTTCTGTGAGATCTTGCTTCCTGTCAAATTTAATTATTCTAGGTCAACGGGAAGTACCCTGTAGGTTTTGATTTATTTGCAAATATTATGTCACATAAATGGCCGTATTTTTTTATTGCCTTGACTTAGAAGCTTGATTTTTCAGAGCTCCAAGGAAACATAGATTCTACGTATTTGATATTAATTTCAACTTTATACCTCCACGCGTTCCTGAGAAAATCGGTCTTGACAGATTGACGGACGGACAACGAAGTGATCTTATAAGGGTTCTGTTTTCCTTTTGAGGTAAGGAACCCTATAAAAACGAAGGTACCTATGTCAAGTTTAGGTCTCGGCAATGAATGACTATGTTCGTCATCATCATTATCAGCTCTCATGGATCTAATAAACCGGTTCGCCACGCCCACAATAATAGGTTTGTGGTGGTCATGCTTTAGACACCAGGGTTTGCAAACGACTTGAGGATACAGTATGCTGTTGTCATTACTACGCAGCATAACTACCAATCTTCTTGACAAGCATAATTGCCAGTCTTTGGGATCTTGACATAATTTTCTTTATTACATAGAACATCATGCCGATTCACGCCTTTATCCTAAGTAGGAGAAGATGTAGGTATGGTTCATTCAGTAAGATAGGTAGGCCCATTTCGCTAATTATGTTTCAGTATTTGGGGGGCTAGAACCACAGCTAAGGACCGGTTAATGTGGCGAGGATTGGGGTCTTTGTCTATCAGTGGACATATTTCGGCTGAATGATGATTGCGATGATGAATAGGGTAAGAGCCTATCGCGATTGCATAAAGCCAAACTCCAAGCTGCTAATGAACATGTGCTAATGGAAAAACCAAATACCTAACACTGTTCTCGGTAGAACCGTTGTTCTACGGAATTCCGGATTCCACATATCCGTCCGATAAGAACCAGGCCCGGGTCGACGGCACGTTGTGTTCCACGTCCGCCTCAAAGAGATGTCAGCACAACTGACGAGTCTGCCGGGGTCACGGGAAAGTCCGAAGGGGATACCGTGGCCCCTGGTAACGTACAGGCAACTGAAGTTGCCAAACTCACTGAAGTTCGAGTGAGAATCGGCCTGCGATTCTCGACGCCCAGGGTGTCTCCTTGGCGGCTAGGGGCGTGAGGGTGCGAAATTTATATAGCACTGCGACAATCGCACTCTCCATGACGCCATGAGGCCCCGCCGGGGCTCAGTCCGTTGTGACGTGAGTAACGGCTCCTCGCGCCACTCCCAATTGTGCGCGAGGACTTTTGGCTCCAAATCTCATGGCGATCTGCACCCGACCTTAGGATGGAACTCAATGCTCAGTCAACGTCAAATTATATTTTTTTAATGTAAATGTATGGTTGAACTAAACTTCAGACCAAAGCGAGGATTAGTTATTAGTCGGGTTGCCGAGCCATATAACCTTGAATGAGGTTCTCTTTGGTACCTACATATTCTACTTCCAAGAAACAAAGGATTAGCACCACCTGAATTGCTGAAGAGTTTAAGATGTAGCTGTCTCAAAGTGTGAAGCCATGTTCAACAGCAAGGTGCAGTTGTGCCCATGCAGGTCTTACTTGTAAAGAATTTTGCGCGTGTGAACTTGGCGATTTGTGTGGCAATGTAAAGAGCTCAGGAAGCTCCATTTATGCCAGTGGGAGTGAAATCTCCACTTCTGACTAAGAATAACGTTACAAAGATCTGCATATAATAAAACATTTATATAAATATTCTAGTTTTAGTTAATACATAATAATACTTAAATATATATATTTATAATTCAATATTTAAAGTATATATTAATATATTTAACTACAAATATTTGATTTTCATGAACCGATTCAGCTTTTTTGACTTTCGTGACCTTTGATCTTCGATATTTTAAAGTGCCATGGGGTGCCAGTCAGCACCCCACGGATTATACAGAGTTGATATGACAGAGGGGCATTAAATTACACTACGTATACTATACGTGTTTAGTATTAATTCGATACGGTATAAAAATAAAAAGCATCAAAAATGAGTTTTTTTTTTTTCAAACAAACTATATAGCTTATGAATCAGAGTAAAACGCAACCACCCTTTGTAAATAAATTTAACTGACCTTAGAAGATACCTAGGTAACAGTGGCAACGCCACGCCCGCGCCGCGCGGCTTGTTTTATCTCATTTCAAAGCGGGCGGCCGGCGGCGGTGGCGCGGGCGGCGGCTTAGGCCTTCACTCGCGGCTTTTAGGTATGGTTTTAAAGTACGCGCGCAACAACAAAAACACTAAAATTTTAAATTCTCGATGTGTCCTTCATTCACATGAATGCACAAATTATACCGACGGAGAATATTGTTACTTATTTTTCTAATTAAAAATCATGTCAGTGTATTCTAACGCCGTGTAAGTTACACGAGGCATTGTTGAACACTTTAATTACACACACACACACACAAAACCAAAGTTTAATTACGTGTCGTATCACAATAAAAGCAGTCGATCACAAAAAAAAACACTAACACTAAATAATAATAATCCCAAGTTACGTGTCCTGTCACAATAAAAAAAGAAATACTGTCTTAAACTTGTTTAGTGTCCTATCACAATAATAAAACTAAATCCCAATTGTCAGCGCGCGAGTTCGACAATACGGAGGCGGCGCAGGTACTTCCGTGTTACGTAACATAAGTACGTTCCGAAAGAATAGCGTCGGCGCACTGAAAAAAACAGTTTTTAGAAGCCCCACTCACTTACCGATCGCAACCCCTGCCCCTCGTCGCTAGGATGCAATAGCAACACACTGACCTATTTCTATTTCTTTTACCCACGGGGTGTTTGCTATGATTTTCACACTCGTAATGAAAATGCAAGTGTGTGTGTATTTATTGCTTCCTTGTTTGCATTGTCATCTTTTTAGCGAGAATATTTGGTTGTACTTGTGATTTGCGTCACAGCGGCAACCACGCATAGGTTATACTCAGATTTATCGTTTTAAGGTGCATGACCTATGCGTATAGACATAATCAGCTGTTAGGAAAGATACATCGTGTTCAAACGGGGCAAAAACTTAAAAAATCATTTGCGACTAAACTACTGCTCCTATTTAATTGATTTTTGGTACAGAGCTTGAAAATGGTACCTAGTATAGGCAGTTTAAAGGAAAGCCCCTCTGTCGTATCAACTTTGTATATCAGTATATCAAACAATACTAGAATCAATCATAAAATAAAAGTTGTACCCTCATTCAAGGTTCAAGCATTTTCTTATTTGGCGACCCGACTGTATTGCATTAGACGACTTTTAAACACCCAAACATTTTGAGAATCTAGGATGCAAGAGCGAGCGAAGCAACCTCGGGAATTTGGGCACCCAAGAAACGCTTGGATCCAAAACCCGAACTGCTGTAATGAGTAAACTTTTCTGCACAAAGTAAGTTCTCTTTCTGTAAAAAGGTCAAAAGAAAACAGAACCTATTCAGATGGCGTGCTAAAATTTTCAGTGATATTGATTCTTGAGCTTTTCTTCAAAAGTCGACAAAGCAACTAATTGCTAGTTCTTTTGGAATTATCAAACGAAAATCAAACGTATCCGAGAGTGTAGGACATACAATTTTCAAGCTCGCCCTTCCATTCTACATTCTCATAGTTGCTTGGACTTTTCTGCTTATGCCAACAATTTAAATTTCTGTTCAAAAACATAAAAAAGCGAGCTAAGCTAGATTTTCTCACCCCACATAACTAATCTAGGTACTGTTCTAATACTTATCTAAGAGGTATTTATCAAAAAATGTTGCGAACTATTTGCCCGCATCATTATTTACAACGTAAAAGCTGCGTCCCAATAGCATAAATTAATGTGGAGCTGGAGATGTACATGACCATTCACAGATCATAGGTAGGTACTCATTCAGTAATAATTAAAGTACGAGTACCTGGGTGACCGAGCTCTGCTCTGGTGAAAATAGAGAATGCTCATCCACCAGCTATTCATAACCTTGTTTTGTGTACCACTAAAACCAGTGCTAAGGTATTTTTTACTAATAAATTGGACCATATTGTTGTCCCAACTGAATAAATAAATAAATAATAGTGCCTATAGGAAAGTTCATACTAATTTCATGCTGCCATGATAGTACATACTAATTCCATGATGCCATGTCATTATTCTAAGGTGTCATTATTCTTTTGCTTAACTTTGGGCGATCGAGCTCTGCTCGGGTGAAAATACGGAGAAAACGAATTTTCCCAGATGAGACCTAGCTAGGACGATTTTTTGCCCCCGTAAACCCCTATAAGTATTGAAACTTTCATCGAAATCGTTAGAGCCGTTTTTGAGAACGTGGTTACAAAAATATAATATATCAGGGAATCAATTAAAAGCAATATAAACAGGGTGTCAGGGACATCGACGGGAAAATTGTTATCATGGATTCAGTACACAATTCTGAAAAAAAAATCTGCTGTTTCATAGAAAAGTGCAATACCTTCGCCCTTCGGTCGAAATGTATGGTACAGCTGTTTTTTTTTTTTAAATAACCGACGAAAAATTTCAACGCAGTGTTGTTCAGAATCATGTACTGAATTCATGGTATCAGTTTTCGCGTCGATGTCCTTGCCACCCTGTATGTACATACAGGGTGTTCGGCAGAAGGTTGAACGTACGAAAATAGCGGATCCGTGGGGCCGTCTACTACGTTTTTAGGCCCAATAACAAGACCCAGGCCACAAGTATTTTTTCAATTTTATTTTTTTTTCGGAATTTGTCGTTGCCAAAACTTCAAACGTCAATAATTTAATTTAAAAACAACAAAACTGGCAACATTTTATTTTTATTTTCATCTAAAGTAACTGTAGAATCTTATAAAATATGTCGTATTTGACGCAAATGATTGCTAGAAAAGTAAATACGAGCCCTTAAACTACAAACAAATCAAAAATAAATACCGAAAGCCCGACTTTGAACTGCGTTCAAAAAAATACTAACAGTGATAGAGCAGTTCTAATTTTAGGAAAACATCTGTATGCACAATTTCTTTTAAAACAACTAGAACAATTCGCCAATTTTAACTGCCTGTTAATATACGAACCAAATTTTTTTTTACATATTGGATTCTACAATTATTCTAGAAAAAAATTATAAAAAAATTGACAGTTTTGTTATTTTAAATGAAACCATTGACGTTTGAAATTTGAGCAACCACGTATTTCCTTTACATTTAAAAAAATCATTAAAAAAAATCCTTGTGGCTTGGGTCTTGTTATTGGACCAAAACACGTAGTAGACGGCCCCACGGATCCGCCATGTAGTATTTCGTATGTTCAACCTTCTGCCGAACACCCTGTATATTGCTCGTTTAATAATAAAGGATAGGATACTAGCGGTGCCCCATGGTTTCAGCTGCATAAGACTCGATCCCGTGGGAATATCGGGATAAAAAAGTATCATAAATCCTAACCCCGGTCATAGTCTACTTACTAGACTAGAAAGAAAAGAAAGAAAGAATTTATTTTTATTTTACACAAAAAAAAACGCACATAAATAGGCAAAAAGACATAAAATACACACATACAAAAGTAGCCAAAGGCCTTGTATTCAACCAATAAATAAAATAGTACTACTACTACGTACGGACTAGACTCCAGGCTGCTTCTGAGAAATTCCTGATTGAAAAACCAATAACTCTTTGCCCGACCTGGGAACCGAACCCAGGACCTCATGCTCCGCAGTACTGGTTTCAACCACTAGACCAATGAGGAGATTTTACTTACCTCCCTAAAAAATTCGTCGGCCACGGTGACCCCAATATCTTGGGCTGCGCCCACGCCTGCCAAGCGCGGATCCACCGTTGTGGGCACGATGGGCATGCCCACAACCCTAATAGACTTGTGACATCACCCTTTCACGGTCTATTGAGGTCGATAGGCTGATGATATTATATCCAATGCCTTAATAAAATAAAATAAAACAATGAATCGTGCGTGACTCGTAACGCAGCGAAGTACTTAGTCAAAAGTACTTCGCTGCGTACAGTGCCGCCAAAATTTCCGAGCTGCCTTCCTTTTTAGTCGCGTGGCGTGGCGCTGATATTAGCAGTTTGTACTGTTTGTAAACATGGGTAACCAAACTTGAATCGTTTTGATGAAATCGAATAATTTCATCAAAATTGGTTCAGTAGTTTAGAGTCTAAATGTGGCACTGTGATGTGTAAACAAATACACATTACTTTTGTAATTTTTGTGATAGAATGTTAACATTTTACAGGTTTATTCATTTACGTTCGCTCCACGGCTTTTCCCACGTGGAACTATACTCTGGTGATTCTCTTGTCAAATACCTTTAAACTAGACTAAAAAATCACCAAAATTTTGTTTGTTCCTGTCAAACGATTTCCTATTCTGAAATATATATTCTCACTGACTAAAGTGACGCAACTAAACTATATTTGACAGCACTAAGATTAATTTTGTGAAAATGGCAATTTTGCTATTCTTAATTTGACTTATTTATTCGATTTTTCACCTAAAATTTGATTATCTAACAATTTTTAATCGCGATTTAAAAATGGTGTGGAATACAATTAGTTGTCATGAACTAAAATTCACGACATCACCTCGACTTCAGGTAGAAAACCAGTACTGAATCTTTTTTTTCTTTTCTTTTGCTTGTATCTCGAAAATTATGTGTATCGCAAAACTAATGAGAAATTTTCATTATTTTTGCGATTATAAACCCCACTCCATAAACCCTTAAAACTCAACATGTACGTAAAGTAATTATTTTTGATAATTTTCATACAAAAAGTAAAAAATTCCATATAAAACACGTGGAGGCAGCCTCCCCTGCGGGCCTCCAGGTCTAAAAAAAAAATACGGTGTAGGGCAAACAAGTACCACGCGGGGTCGCGATTGTCAAATTAGATTTTAGTTGTGTCAAGATCATTTTAAATTTAAAGAATTTTTTAAGATTCTCATAGCCAAAAGTAAGGAATTTTAGTGATAGTTTAGTTCGGTGTACAAGAGAATCGGCACCACTGTACAAAATCTTGGTCAGGGCTAGCGTTGCAAAACTTCGGAAGTATTCGCAATAATTCGCAATAATTCGGAAATATTCAAAAGTAAACTTCGATTGGGAGGAATACTACTGCAGCAAGAATTAACTTAAAAACTTGAATTAACGCCATCTAGCGGGCACGGGCAGAACTGTAAATGGCGAACTTCCCTCGTTACTCGCTCAGCGACGCGGTACCAGCGTTCTGCACGTTGTGTTGCACGTGGCGAGCCACGCGCCTCGCGGCCGTTCATTCATAAAATCAACAATGGAGGTATTTTATTCCCTAGTAGCTTACTCTGCGGGAATATTTCGCGTAAGTAGTTATCTACTTGTGACTACGTACTTATTATTTTATTTTTGTATGGTTCAGTTAGAATGTGACGATGTTTTTGCGAGTGGATGCTAGGTACCTATAAGTTTAGTTTACTTCGTAAAAATGTTTTTGCTTTAAGATTTAATGGAAAGAAACGTACCTACTTAAATAATTAGGTAAGTAGGTACCTACTTTTTACGACAGTGTTTTACTTTTCTTTGTAGAAGTGTTCAACCGAAATCAATAGTTCAAATAAGTACTTCTAGAAACACTTGAAATAATATAATACTTAATTAGAATTAAGTACCTACCCTTTTATTAGATAATAAGTACCTACCTAATATAATATGGTAAGCTATTTTATAAACTCATCTTAATATCTACCGTTTAAACCTCTCTATCACTTTCACACCTAAACCGCATACAAAAACTTATAACGTAAGTAGGTACTCATCTAAGTAGATGAAAAGAAATATTCGGAAGTTTTCAAAATCGTATAATACTCTGTTTTATTAATGAACGCATAGTAGTAACAATATAAAGACACCGGCATTAACGCCATCTAGTAGTCAATAGTCGAAATTTAATAGCTAATCCAATAAGTAGGTACAGTACGACACAACTTAGATGTAGCATAAGTTTGAAAATTTGCATTCATTCGTTTCAATTTACGAATATATTTGGATATAATTAATGATGACTCTTCACAAGTTATTGCGTTTGCGTAAAGATCATTTGCACCTAAAGCAGTAATAAATATTGGTAATTTTGAAGGCGCACTCAGTTCAGATGGTGACCGGTTTTACGTTTTTGCCAATGCTACATCTAAGTTGTGTCGTACTGTACCCGACTTGCATGCACGTGGCAGCCCGAGCCGCGGGCGTTCATTGATAAAATCAACAAAGGATTATTCGAGTCTATGTACCTACTCTGCGGGAATATTTCCGCTTAAGTAGTTATCTACTTGCGACTGCTTTTTATTTTATTGTTATTGCTTATTTTTATATTGTTGAGTTAAGAATATGTTGATTTTGTGCGGATTATGTACAAGCTTAGTTTATTTCGTAAAAAAGTTTTTGCTTTACGATGTACCTACCTTAATGGAAAAAATGTAAATAATTAGATAAGTAGGTAGGATAGGGAAACATATTAACATAAAAAAAAATGTTTCCTACTTTGTAGTATAAGCAGTCCTCAACCGCAATCAATAGTTCAAGTAGGTACCTACTTACCTACTTATAAAAACAATTGAAATACATAATATAATAGTTACTGTTTTATTAGGTACGTCGGTACATAATAATATACATAATATAAGTAATATAAACACATCATCTTAGTACCTACCTACCTATGTATTAACCTCTCTATGTACTATCATCTAAGCACCTTAAAGACTAATTTTGCTTGTAGCGCACGGCCGCTATAGAAATCTCGTCAACCAATAGCATCGCACTATCAGATTATTGATGTGTCCCTTGTTTTTGTAAATGAAAAAAAAGACAGTAAAAACCCAACTGATGTGGTGCATATTTTTTCAATGGAAATAAATATCAATGGGAACCCTCGTTCGGTCGTAGTTCGAGAACGTTTGGGACAAGACAAAAACAAAGTATGTCGTATTTTATAAAATCTAGTTTACACTTTCATTTTTGGAATACCCCGGATACGGCATCCCATAGTATACACAAATAATGAGTGTCATAAAAGTTAAAATACCAATTTCTAAGCCATTGTTTGGCTTAGAAATTGGTATTTTAACTTATATCAACATTGCACGCCTAAAAATAAAGTCTAGAATAACTAGAAGTCTAGTAATAACCGAAAATGTGCACTTTTTTCCCTTTTGATAGAAGTTTATTTATTCTCAACTCAGCAAGGTCGAGATTTGTTTGGCAGGGACAACCGCGCTGCGTTCGACTTCGACAGATGTTCCTGGCTCTCAATGTTTAAGTAGAGAAGCTAGAAAACTATTATAGGTAGTATAAAAATAAAATAAACCTAAACAATTTTTATATGAATTCACCTATAAACAAGGGGAAAGTGGTATGAAAAATTATTAATAATTATTATCCTGTACGGGTTCCGTTTTTTCATGAACCCTAAAAATTACAAACTGTCGAATAAATGTAAATAATACTAGGTTACAATTTCAACGACAAGGCAAAGCTGGATATAAACAAACACTTGAAATCTGCAAAATAATGTCGCCTTGTTCCTTAAAAATAAACATGGGCTCATTTCTTAATAAGTGAAGCTAAGAAGATGTAAAATGTAAAGTATAAAAACATTAAAATTAAAAACTTTCTCATTTTTGTTTCTTTTGTTCTATTCCATCGGTCGGTTCCATTCGGTCGAGAAAGGGTCACCATAAATCCGTAGTCAAACATCTGTGATCATTGTAACAGAGCCTACAAAAAACACACGAACAACAAAAACTACAAAATATTATTCATTTTTATTTCATTGGTCGATGCAAAAAGGGGCGTAAAACAGATATGGTCATCTTGCTCACGGGATTTTGTTTTAAAATTGCTTAGTTATGAACTTCCCCAATAGTACGTAGTATTCTCGCAAAATTACACTCGCACACCTAAACCGCAAACAAAAACTTATTACGTAAGTACATACCTATCTAAGTAGATGAAAGTAATATTCGGAAGTTTTCAAATCGTATTATTCTCAGTTTTATGAATGAACGCGTAGTAATAATATGTCACTGGTATTAGTGCCATCTAGCAGGTAAAAGCTGTAACTGTACAACTTCCGTCGTTAGTGCTCGCCTGCATGCGCTTTCTGCTGCTGCAGTGACCAAGGTTTGCTGATAAGGATAATTAAGAATGGTGGAAGATTCTTGGATATGAATACACAATCACCAACACGCAACATTTATTACTGTAATTTGCAATGGTAATTGTGTCGCCATCTACCGGTGAATTGTAGAACTCTTGGCGAATAATTCCGAATACTACGCAATACTTCCGAATGCTATGCAATTATTACGACGGGAATACTTCGGAATATTTCTCTCCGGCAACGCTAGTCAGGGCGTCATATATTTTGTAAACATCTCCTTTGTAGGAATGCACTTTATCGATCATGAGCGAGTTCATACTCCGACTCGCACTTGGCCGATTTTCGGATGGCTGTGCCCACAACCTTTTTTGAGGGCTGGATCCGCGCCTGACGCCTGCCGCTAAATTTAAGTGAGAACAAGTAAGAAAAAACAAGCCCCTTGAATCCAATGAATATGACCACTCATAACAAAAATCTTAAGAGTTAAGTACTTGTTCCTATCCTAATAAGTCTTCATAATGTTTAAAACTATACATTTCGAACGCAATTTCGAATCTCGCGCATTTTCTCCAAGTGGTTATTGCAGACCTATGATGATGGCACTACTTTGCCGACAAGTGCTAGTGGGTTTTGATGATGAGTCAAGCAGCGTTTGTTATTGCACATTTATTTTCCATTCGAAGTGACTAGTGGCGCCCTCATATTTTTCTAAACTCTTTTTACCAAGTTATACACACTCACAAGGCTCGCTCACGGAGCCCCGTGCATGGCCCTAGTGGGCACGCGTCTTTAGTTGTCTGTCAGTCCCTGTCCCTGCCGGCCGGTCCCCTGCCCTCGTAGCCTGCCCTGCTACATAGGGGTTGTCTATGCTCGGGATTTACTTGTCTTATACTATGGTGTGATTCCACAGACCATTATTTTAACCCTAAAAGATCTTAGGATTCCACGAATAATTAATACATCTGTGAACTAGTAGGATACGAAAAATTATTAGTGGAGTGTAAACGTAATTGAGCTTGATTTTTATTATCTCGAAATAGTGTAGTTACAGATAAACAATATAAACTTTATGATATTTTACCATGCTATTGATAATAATACCAATAAATAATACCATAAAATACGAGAGAATCAAAGTTGCCATATTTTAGCAAGTGTTTTGCAATGATGCGTAAAAGTCTTTGACATTACACGTCACGGCGGCGGAAAATTATCAGTGAAATGTCAAAACAAACAAAAAGTCAGAGGAAAACGTCGTACTTTTATCAAGAACATTTTGGATCATTAAAATATTCTTTAAAAATTGAAATTGATCGTAAAATGAAATTGTGAATGATCTCTCTTGGTCATAAAACAAAACAAACTGGTGCAAGTGAACCGTTTTATATTTAAACGTAAGAAATCTTGATGGCGTATTAAAATAAATATCGAAATAAATCGTAACTTAAAATAATTATGTGCAGTAGAAATAAGTGCTGTACCAGACTATACCTATTTATTAGTAATAATAATATAATCAACTATAACAGGCAAATAATTAGAAGCCTAAATTTGAGATCGAGCTTGCCTACAATATAATAATATGTTTAAACAAAGACAATAATTATGTTTTTAGAAATACAAAGATGATCATAATAGTGTTTGAAGATGACGAATGAGTCCCTGTTCCAATGATTATTTCTATGAGGGAAGTAAGTGTGTGCACAGGGAATGAAAACACATTGTTACAATCTTCTCTTACATTGTCTTGTTTTTTTTTATCACTAATTTACATAATTACCTACTTGCCCGCATGAGCAAAGATCAATTTTAATTTTGAAATTATGATGCAATGTATGTATGTATTTCAGACTAAAATGGCTTCAGAACACTCCGGTTTAATACAACAAGTGGAAAATTTTGAAACACTTCCTGAATCAGTTACGTTACAAAATGAGGATGATCCAAATGTTGAAAAAGCTGTTGAGGCTATGATGAAGGTATCTCCAGTCCAGCTACAGCAGGAGTACTATGAAAACTTAGGGGACTGCGACTGGGTGAAGTAAGTATGGTTTGATTTGCTGGAGCATAAAACAATTATTAATTATAATAAAAAATAAAAAAAATGCAATATGAACCAAATTGTAGCCATAAAAAATGGCATACATTTTATATTGCAGAAACAAATTGTAATAAAAGATCTACTTAGTTGTATGTTGTATACAATACAATAAATAAAATTGTGTGGTCTGTTCCAAAAGTATCAATTTTTTTTAATGTATTCTTTGTGCATTTGGATAATATAACTAAGTAGTATGAGAAAATTATGATGTCACAGCACAGGCTAGACTGCCAATCTGTTTATATAAACAACTAATATTATAGATGTACTCTAACTGTAGATGTACCATCAAAGAAGTTCATATCTAAGCAGTTTAAAAACAAAATCCCGTGAACACGATGACCACATCTGTTACTGGCCCGGTGCTATAGCCGCCCAGCGCTGCTAGCAAGAATAGTCCTTATGGTGGTTAGATATGAACTTCTTCAATGGTACACTAACTTATTTTTTATTTTTTTTCATTTAATCAGACAGACATAATTTTCGTCCTGCTATAAAATTTATATTAGAACATTTTGTTAAAAACTCTGTCAGTACTTAACTCAATACTTGAATGTTGTTTATCAGATAGGTACTACAGGAAATGTAGGTACTTAACATTATAGTAGCTATTTTTAGAATGTTTTATGTTCCCCTAATATGAGTATAACACCAATGTAAACCACAATTTTTTCAGTCATACTATTCATAAATGATAATCTAAACAAAAGACTACAATAAGTTTTTTTTTTATGTTCTCAATCTGTCAAATGTATAGAAAATTAATTATTAATTTTATTCAGGTATGAAAAAAGCAATAGAAACTATTTACTTCAAAATGTAGCTTTTGCACTCTTTGGTGGTCCAAGCTATGAAGGGGAATTATCAGAAGTTGTTGGTGATCAGAACGCACACCTTGAAGGTTACACAACCAGACAGAAGGAACAAGTCATGAGAGTTTATGAAAAATTGTGTGAACAAAGTAAGTATCTTGCATTATAATTTTTTTTTTTTTTTAAATATACCCTTTGATTAAATATTATTATTATTATACTATTTTGATTATAATCTCTGCCAACTGCATAATTTCATCTCTATTTCCTTTGGCAAGTAATCACCGGTCCTGGTAAGGTGTCGTCCTTTAATCTCACTGAAGGGCATAGGCCTCCCTTCCGTTCTTCCACTTATCCCTTTCTACTGCAGTATGTTGCCAATTTTAAGAAAAGAGTGGAGTTCATCCTACCGTCTCCTCCTGGGCATGGGCATTTTTTTAGGGTCGGGGCAGGAGTAAATAAACTCTATAATGAGTAGTAGGAATTTCTCTCGATAAAACTATAACTACGCATGCACGCTCGATTCATCGATGCTGCATTGTTTGACGCGGTAATTTTGAATTTTTCCTAAGTGAATAATTAATTATTAAACCTAGATTTTTCGCTTCGATTCAGGGCTGCCCCACTTTGGTCCCCCGCGTGGGTGGTGGTTGAAGTATAAAAACTGCATTTTCAACAGTTATAATTAACTTTACATATTTTTTCAAGGTAAATTTTCTCACAATGATGACGACATAGTGATGTCAGTTCTTCTTATTGTCTGCGCTAAACCGAAACCGCTGAAATTCTATCAAATGCAGCCCTCAAACTATTGGTTAGACCTTCACGAGAGAACAGATAGTGACATGTGGTGTACTGCTGTATTCAGGGTCAGGAGATGTATACCTACTACAGTTGGCAGTAAGTATTAACTACATAAGTTTTTTTTTTTTTTTTTGCTTAGGGGGGTATTACACTATCAAATATCTAGGATCCTATTTTTTGTCATAAGTGGTTGCAATCGTCTATTAAAACCAAATACTGAAGCCTTTCGGCACACATCAATGACAAATAGAACTCTTTAAAAGACCTATGAAGCTAAAACAATGAACTTTCAGCCGCCCGGCAGCAATTTGCTTTTATTTTTTGTACAGCAGTGTTGCCAACAATAATTTTAGAATTCCACTAAAGTTGTGAACTTACGCCAAAATTTCGTTGTACTTACTTTTTATCCGTCAATAAAACCGACAATTTGGATTTGGCAATAGAAGAACGGAAAAGGCAAAATTACATAATTTAATGGACGGATTTTATATCAGGAAATTATGAAAATTCAATATATATTATTCAATATGGCAAGACCTGGTTCTCTGATCCCATCTAACAACAAATGTCAAAAATCTTTGATCAAAGACGGTTTGATTCATATGTTTGTTACATTACATTATCAAATAAATATGACTCATAGATATGTGATCCTATAAATTTGATAGTGTAATATCCCCCTTAGAGACAAAAGATGATAAAATATAGTTAATGATAACTCTTCTAAACCAAGCTTTCGTTTGCATGTATTTAATTGTAATTTTTTCATTGTTTTTAGTGAAATCCTGCCGCGTTTACGTTGATGAAAATGCACGCGTTTATCAAAACTGGGATTCGTATTTGATAGACAATACTCTGCCAAAATGTGTCATCATTGCACCTGAAAACGGAGAATATACTGGAACTCTTCTTGAGGTAATTAAGAATTTTTGTGATGGCAGTAGAGAAAAGTCGCCATTTGCAATTTTAGTTTTTAAGGTTCCGTACGTCCGAATGAAAAAATGGAACCCTTATAAGATCACTCGTGTGTCTATCTGTCTGTCACAGCCGATTTGCTCCGAATCTACTGGACCGATAAAGTTGAAAATTGGTACATATATAATTATAAATTTCTGTGACCCAAACACGAACGTGTAACGTAAAATGAATTTACAATATGGGGAAAAATTTGAAAATTTAAAATAAATGCAGAGAATAATTCTTTTACCTACTTAATTACTGGAAAACCTATAAGAAATCTATCGTCTTAAAATAACATGCTAAATCACTCAAGATTGTGTGTACAAACTTCATGTTCAGTTGGAATGTATGGGGGAACATGATTTTTCAACTACAATGTTAAGTTGTTCTTGTGATAAGTTCATCCCACTTACGGAACCCTTCATTGTGCGTGGTCAAGACACGCACTTAACCGGATTTTTCGATATGCTCGTAATTTAGCCTGGAATCGAACGGTAATCTTTTTCTCCCACTAGCAGGGACCTAATCTTGCAAAGAAACATTACCTACTTATATCAATAAGAAATTGCAATTTTTTACAAATTTTGTTTCTGTGGCAGGAAATGGGCTCTTGCCACATAAAGCATATTTATTAAGTACTTACATAAAAATGCGAAAGGCAGCTTAGATTTAAGTGGGCATGTGCTAAGGTAGCCCGCGAAATTCAAATTTTCTTTAGTTTTTTTACATTTTGCGAGTTAAAGTGAAGTTTTATGTTGATTAAAATATGATTCGCGACCGTAACCAATATGACTTTACATAATTATAATCATTACAATCAGCAACTCCATAAGTAAGCACAATCGCCAAATGTCATGATTTCATGAAATAGTCGTTCAATGCGATTATATGAACTTAGAGAGTTGTATTGATCATTTTTATGATTATAATTCTATAAATACACAAACATTTGATACGGCCGCAAATCATATTAAGATCAACATACAACATGATACTGACCTGCAAATTGCAAAAAACGTAAGAAAATTTGAATTTCGCGGGCTACCTTGACGCTTTCGCCTTAAGAAATAAAAGAAATTGCTTATTAATTTGGTATTATTATCACAGGGCGAAGAATCTTTCGCTGTGAAGCTGACGGTAGCGCCATCGCCAACGTTGGGCATAAAAGCACGAGTGCTCAGTTCAGTGGACTCCGCGACTACGATTGCGTCAATTGGCGCCATCGGCGTCATCGGCGTGGCGGCCTTCACGCCCGTGGCGCCGGTCGTGCTGGCCGGCGCCGCCGCCGCTACCGTGGCCACGGGCGTGTACGGCCTCGTACGATCCTCGCTCCATTTGCACGATAGAAGCGTTCATGAACAAGTAAGCATACATTTAATAATAGGGATGTTGACTGTGAAAAAAAAACAAACTATTTAGTCCGTCAGTTAGATAATAAAAAAAATATTAGACAGTATTTTTTGCTATATCATATTAATAAAAAATGGTTTATATAAAACGCATTAAAGTTAAGGAGTGGGGGCTCGCTGCGTGACAAGTTAGTATACAATCTACCGGCCAGTGACGTCATGCCACATTTTAACTCAATGTATTGCCGTAATCTTTTATTTACGTAAAAAAAGAAAAAATACGTGTCCAATATTTTTTAATAAACTACATAAGGGACAATTTTTTTTTGTCGAAATCCCTGTTAAGTCTGTTTTGAGTGTGTAACAATACAATGTACAGTCTGCTGAATTTAAATACTTGATTCTGTTCCGAAGTTTTACTCTTTAAAAACATTATTCCTTAACCTTTTCCCAGTCTATTAGCCCGACGGATGCCGAAGCCCGCGGCAGCTGGCTGAACATCGCGGCGTCGAGCGTGGGCCTGGCCGCCGGCGCCGCCAGCTCGCTGCTGTCGCGCTCCGCCGCCGCCGGCACCAACATGACCAAAGTATGTACTGACGTGTCCTAGTACGAGTGTCGTAACATCCTAGACTGTTCCGAAATTATCAGATGAAAGTGTAAACAAACCCGGTTCAGGTTAAAGGGAATTAGTAACACATTCGTATATAGAAGATTTCAACTTTATATCTCACCACTTTTTCTAATAATTATTGTTTGAATAACATTATTAAATTGTATTATTACTCAATTTCAAAAGTATTCAAATAATCAAATCGAAACTCACAATTTGCAAGCGGCATCCACAGCAACGTTTTCTGATCCATTTTAATTAGATACTTTTGGAACAGACCATATGCATACTCACCATCGTCCTAGCCTAACATTGAATCAGTGACGTCACTGCTACACATCGCGGGTCATGCATGGGCCAACAAAGTCCCGCCTGCAGAAAGTTTCTTCCCATTTAATTGCAACAATCTCGTAGGTTGTCTAAATAAAAAGCTATCATCTGGCGTTCGGTGACCCGCGTTGACGCCGAGTAAACGCTGCGCTAGCGTCGAGTAATATGATTAGAATCCATCGTAGCATTGGCGCAGCGTATACGGTTGAGGTACATCTACGCTACGTGCAAAGAGTGCCATACAGCTGTCGTACTTTTCTTTTTAGCAAACAGAATCACTTTTGTCCAGAAGTGTTTTAACCAAGGAGATAATTATGTCTAGTTGTTGAAAATGTTGATGATGAGGAGCTCGTGGCTAAGTAACAACAGCCGCACTGGTCGATCCATCAGGTTAAGCTACGCTTGCCGTAGTTGGTCAGTGGATGGGTGACCATCTTTACATACCGAGAATCCTCCGTGCCTCGGAGAGCACGTTAAGCCGTTGGTCTCGGCTGTCATTCGTGGATCTTTGACAGTCGTTACGGGTCGTCAGAAGCCCGAAAGTCTGACACCAGTCTTACCAAGGGGTATCGTATTACCCAGTAACTGGGTTGTGGAGGTCAGATAGGCAGTCGCTCCATATAAAATACTGGTATTCAGCTGCATCCGGTTAGACTGGAAGCTGACCCCAACATAGTTGGGAAAAGGCTAGGCAGACAGTTGAAAATGTATCGAAACCCAATGTCCCCACTTCCTCTGATCTGCATGTGTAGTTGTGGCAAGGTAGGGGTACCTTGCCACAACTACACATGCAGATCAGTAAACCCAATAGATACGAGGTCGCGTTCACACTTGCAATTTATAAATCAGAACATACTACACAATCAATTAAAGTCAAACAATTTTTATTTCAATTAGGCACATAAAAGGCACTTATGAACGTCAATTTTACAAAGAATAGAATTGATTTTAGTCGCTTCTTCCAAAAGGTAGTTTTCGTATGGAGAAGAATGGGCAAGAAACTCCACCGTTACTCTTTTAAAATGTTTTTACTATATTTTGTATACATTAATTATATAATTATATGTGAAGACGATGCATCTAGAATAAAATTACTATACCACGATAGGTAAAAAAGAATGAAAAATGAAGCAATTACAGGTAAATTAATTATGTGATAGATAAATGGTGCTCACATATTTACAAACATTGCAAAATTTTACGATATTCCTAACATTTTAACAAGTAATACTAATAAGTCAGAACGTACCACACAATCAATTATAAACCTTATTCCATCAAACACAGCGTGCATTTACCATTCACCGTACAACTCACTCAAACGAAAACATCGAGCTCTATCGTTGTGCTGTGCAAAAGCCATTTATTTTACATATACGCTAGTGATTGACTAAATCGAAAAGTTACCGATTCTCCCATTTATTATTGTATTAAAATATTTGGTTCTATGTTTTATAAAGTATCTAGTTTGGCTTCGATTTTTACAAGAACTCATTGAACAACACGGCATTCTAAAATTTTATCACGATCGCGTTCCAAAGCGCACTAGTTAGCGTAGACGGCTATTTGCCTGAGACATGAGCATCATGATCACGACGCGCGGACACAGATACATGCCACTTCTCCAGTTATTTATATTTCTATGGTTTTAACCAAGTAGAATTTACTCTTACTATATTTATCAGTCCATTGAATTAATTCAAACAATTTTGTTATTGTAGACAGGACAGGCGCTGGCAGTGTCGGTGGAGGTGTTACGTCACGCGAACATGGTCACCGGTGGAGCGGGCGTCGTCAACAGCTTGCTTCACATTATACTGAAGGTACGTATCGCCATAATATCGCAGAGTCCTAAACTGCATCATGTATCAATTACCCCCTGTGATTTAGACCCCCCCAGCAGTTTTAATAATCGACGAAAAATTTAAACACTAAGGGGTCTAGAATCATGTAGTAAATTCATGGTAACAGTTTGCGCGCCGAACAGTTTACACCCTGTGTAAAAGATATTGACTAGTATTTAAAGTTTTCAAATGAAAAATTACATAAAAAAATATATATTTAAAGATCCTCATAACAAGCCCTTTCATTTGATATATCACACAGTACAGTTTGCACAACTATTTTTTTCCTCAGAAATGTGACCTTAAGCGTCTGTGTTTGGGTTACAGAAATTCATATGTGTAGCAAATTTCAACTAAATTGGTCCAGTAGATTCGGAGCAAATTGACTTTGACAGACGGACAGGAGACAGACACACAAGTGATCCTATATAGGTTCCGTTTTTCATTCGGATGTACGGAACCCTAAAAACCATAAAAATATGGAAAAGTCACCCAACATGGCTGAACGTGAAAATACCTGTCAGTTCCAGTACTTTTCGTGTTAGTCAGATCCTCCTTTTAACATTATAACTTTGTGTTTAGTATCGCAAGCACGGAGAGAAGCCAACGAAGTTAGAACTGTTCCAATTCGCGTCGGCGACTCTGTTCTTCTGTCATGCTGTGGTGTCCAACCGGACCGCGCAGAGTATTATTGAAGATGCTCAGGCTAAAGCCATCAACGAGTATCGCTCCACACTTAGGAGTAATAGACACAGGTCAGTAACAAATGATTTTTTAATCTGTATATTGAAGTAAAATTATTAAAAATAGTTACCATTAACACTCTATGTTGCATCAACATAACCTTGATATTGTTTTTTTTTTGTCTTCTAGAAAAATGTTTGACAAAATCAGCGCTGAATCAAGGAGGGTACAAGGCGCAGTACAGGGCAACACTGAGGTCATCAGAGGCATACAGAACATCTTCGATAAAGACCAATACTTCGCCGACGTACTCCGAATCAACAAAGACGTCAACCAACACAAGCTCAGGATATCGATGACTTCTGATGGCCAAGTCAACTTGAACGCTCAACATAAGTTCAACCCCGCAGAGCTGTATAACCTCGGAAAGGATGGCAGGGCACAACTGTTCAGTGATCTTGGCCCAGCTTCAGTTAATAGCAGCAACGTGCCAACACGGATAATACCCTCCACGAATGCAGTCGCCGGCTATATCGAAGGCGAGGAGGAAAATAATACATTGGTCGGTATTCATCCGGGAGAAATACTAAGAATTGGCTCCCTACTCGTTCGAGTCAGCGCATCCGGGGCCGAAAACGTGGCTCTGATGCTTGAAAATTTAAGTCAAGATGTCTATGCGAATTTAATGACAATATCTTTCAACGTGTTGTCTAAACTCGTCCCTGAAGACATCGCCAGACTTAGGCTGCTGAGCCCTGAAGAAGATCTAATCGTCCAAATAGTGAAGTTTGTGTTCAATTACATGAAACACGAAAGACCGCTCGGCGACGCCAGCAGAGAGAACGACAACGGCATCACGATAGTGTTAAAGGAATTCTTCCAAGAAGGTGTTGTTCGTCAGGAAACGATCTTATATTTGAAAGATCGTTTGCTCGGTTGGGTCGACGGCGAAATGGATCGTAGGAGCTTAGAGTTCCCCAACAAGAAGTCAATTGTGTGTGAAATATGTAGAGGCATTAGGTATGCTTAGGAATTTCATATTTTTGAGACATAATTATATTTAACAAAGAAAAGATCTTTTACAAATATTCCTGGCATAAGCTTCGCTGACGTTATAATGACTAACTGGGTAAATAGATATTATGAATTGAAAAATGAAATGAATGCTTTAGTAAACCGCTGCGCTGTGATGTAGGTATACTTGATGTTTTTCTATACTTCGATAGCTTCTACTTGACTCATAATTTAATTGTAAACATTTACTAAAGGGCATTATCATGAGGAAAATTATTGCATTAGACTGAATATAACAATATTTCGAAAAATTAATATTTGTAACAATAACTTTAGTCCTTTATTATAAGTACTACGGTTACTGTTGTCATAAATGGTAAGCATCCCAGTTATCTAATTACGCAACACATTTTCGTAGACGATTACGACTAATCTGTTTCATTTTGACAGTTCAACAACATTCATTGCGTTATTTACGTTTTGGAGCAGATTTTTTTTTCGAACTCATATATGTTCGAAAAATAAATAAAAAGCAAACAACAATGTTACGAAAAAAAACGAATCGAAACGATTCAGATTCTGTTTGATCGTGTATTTCGCAATTAGGGTACAGGTTTAGCGCTAATCAGCACTCGATTCTAATAACGATTCAATTAAGATCCCGAGACTCTGAATTAAGTTATCAGAGGAACATGGCTAAATGATAACAGTGGCAAGGTTCCATCAGAGGTTAAGGTACCCGCGGTCGGTTAGGGGATGGGTCACCATCCTTTACGTATCGAGACCCCTTTGTGCCTCGGAAAGTATGGTAAGCCGTTAGAACCATTAATATGGTTCTAACGGCTTATATTTCTATGATCCTCTAATGACGATCATAGAAATATGATCTGAGATGTATGAGTAACTTTTATATGAATAACCTATGACGGTATAATAACTATATATGATTCATATTGTCTATGATCATAGTTAAGGGATCCTATTTCAAAGCAAGCATACAAATATGATCATACCCGTCTAACCTCGAAAATTGCTAAATCAAACACGGCTAAATCGTTATACATCTTGACTAAGTATGACGTTTAAATGATCATAAGTGTGTAAAAATGCAGAACAGCATCATTTAACTATGATCATAGAATTTGACAGATATGAAATCATATTTGTATATATAATTATATGATAGTGTAATTGGGGCCTTTGTCCCGGCTTTCATTCGTAGATCTTTGATTGACAGTCGTTACCGGTAGTCAGAAGCCCAAAAGTATGTCATCCAGTCATACCAAGGGATATTGTGTTACCCAGTAACTGTGTTGTGGAGTTCAGATAGGCAGTCGCTCCATGTAAAATACTGGTATTCAGCTGCATCCGGTTATACTGGAAGCCGACCCCAACATAATAGGGATGATGACTAAAAAAATATTTTTAGTCCGTCTTTGATATTATAAAAAAATATTGGACACGTATTTTTTCTTTTTGACGTAATCTAAAGATTACGACGATATATTGAGGTAAAATTGACGTAGCGACCACCACTCCCCAACTTAAAGGCTTGTGCAGACCAGCGCGACTTGTCGCGCGACGCGACACGAACAATACAATTTCTAAGAAGAATACAATAACCGGTGTCGCGTCGCGCGACAAGTCGCGCTGGTCTGCACAAGCCTTAAAATGTGTTGTATATAAGTAATTCTTCATTAATATGATAAAGTAAAAAATACGTGTCTAATATTTTTTTATTAACTGACTGACGGACTAATTAGAATTTAATTTTTTTACCCAGGCATCATCCCTATTGGGAAAAGGCTAGGCAGATTGATTCTGAAGTCAATTATCATGTTCTTGCCTCTATTCCTATTTATTGGGAGTCTTTTATTCCATACTTCTCTTTTAGTCATCATCTCGGTAGTCACCCCCTATTTAGCCATATCATCTTTCAAACAGCCCATCCATCGTTTCTTAGGTCTTCCTCCTCCTCTTAAAGCCATCAACATTCATACAGTACACTTTTCTCACGACATTTTCATCATCAAAAAAAAAAAAATATATACATATCAAAAATGTCCAAATATTTAGTAAAAAGCTAAGAGAATAAGGCTTCTTTTGTAAAAACAGTTTTTATCAAATTGCAATTCCAATTTATATTAGAGAAGATATTTTGTATTAACATGTGATAGATTATGCGCTGTGATAACACACCACTGATTGCTAATTCTTAGATTATTGTAATAATTAATATTGCACAAAATATAGTGCCTTTTAGATTGTGTAAAATCTCATAATTGAAAATGTTGAATATAATATGTATTTACACGCAAAGAGTAGATTTTAACCAGTTATTAGATTAAGCTACATAATATGGAACTATGTATAAATATTAAATATTGTTATATAAAATAATAAACTGTCTTATCTCTCATCCGTGTAATTGTTTTGACCTCGATTCAAGTGTTCTCTCTCTATCATCGGCATCATCGGCGTGATGTCATAATTGAACATAGATAATTTAATTTATTTTCAATTACAAAACTACCAACCTACTAAAAAATATATCCCGCTCGCTCGCTTCAGTTTGGCACAGCTTAGTGTCATTGACTGGCAGGGCCACCAACAGGGATTTTAATTTTGATTACACAAAAATTTAGTCGCTAATTTGTCGAAATTGGTCGCCAAATATCAGAATTTGTCGGTCACTGGTTCAAAAGATATAAGGGTTTATAGGTGGCCGATCTGGAGAGAGTCTCCCCAGCAGGGCCACATTTATATCTCATAATAAGTTCCACTTTAATTAAACTGGCTGACTTTAACCTACGTGACGGGCAACTCGTTATAAGTAGCTCGTCTGTACACGCGCATCTATCTCTTTCTTACTTACCGTAAATGAAACGGAGCGCAGCGATCTATTTGCCAGCGACTAAGTGGTAAATGCACATTGCGTAATGCACAATGCACATGCTAAAATCCCTGTTGGTGGCCCTGCCAGAGTCAATGACACCCCAGCTTAAAATGGGAATCCCTGAATCACTCACTGTGTATAGACCATAGACTTATTATCATTATTTTATGGGTTCAATTAGCAAAATGAACCATAAAGTTTTCTTTGAAGCCTGACAACCCTGCAATCGCGAAAATGTCTATAGTCGGTAATTTTCTTCAATTTTCTTTTTGCTGCTTAATCTCAGTGTGCAAGAGGCATAGCCTTCAAGCCCGCCCGACGAAGTTTAGATAATTGCATTGCATTCTGCAGTGGTATGTCTGAATGACAGGTTGTGTGTACTGGAGTGTGTTGTTCTGTAAATCGATTACAAGGTATGTATTCTTTGTATAATAACATTTTATATTTTTCTAATTGTTTTAAAGCTGTGTGATAATAAACTGTATTAAAGCCGCAGTCGATTATTATGTCCTCTACGCATTGTGATTGGTTGGTGGGAATCATGTGCGAATATAGCCCATTGAATGAAAACGCGTTGTGAATTAATAATTGGTATTTTTTCGTTCAATTAACGTTTTCGTTCGTTTTTGTTCCTTCTACTAGGTACTTTATTTATAAAGTTTAATACGCTCAGATCGATCCCGAGAAAGAACATTTGTCTGCTGATCATAAAGTCACTTAATTAATTAATTTTAAGTTTCGCTTTGTGAATCGTATACGACCGGCGGCGCCTGCGCAGTGTCAGTTTTAACTTGTTTATTATACTTACGTTAGAGCTAATTTTAGCCGCTCAATGTTTTGAAGTATTAACAAAATATGTTTATGTTATAATGTTCTGCATTGTAATAGGTATTAGGAGTTATCTAATAATTATTCAGATTAGTTGCTTTTTTATAGTTTGCCTTTACAATGTCAATTTCTAAGAGCAAAATGTATAGTTAGAAATGGGAAGATTCATTTATATTTACCTCTTACAACTAGCTTTACATATCTTGGACCTAATTCTTATGGGATATAAGTATTATTTAACGTACCTGTGTTTCGTTTCAAGATTGAAAACCAGCGCCAACGGTCAGACAGCATCAGAATCTGTCTGGTATTATTGCTGAAATGAATCTAATTGGCGCGGCTGTGAGGCACACATGGTCCTATATTTAAATTTTGTCCTAATGTTTTCCTTGGTCTGTGCCTATCAAATTTGTTTTCTATATTATTTGACTATTAATTGTTTTTAGTCGTCATCAAGATGGAAGACCCTAACAAACGTCTTGACATGACCGCGGTCGAGATACAACAGGAGTATTATGAAACAATTGGAGATGCTGATTGGGAATTGTAAGTTTTTATCCACATCTGTTTATTTATTACCTACCTCACATTTAATTTTTTAATGTTCCTTTTTTTTATTTCGCGTCTCTTTCGTTCTCGCTCCAGAGAAAGCTTTCTCAGAGGGATGACCGAATATTCGGCTTAGGTAGGTACCTATATAAAGGATGGCCGGATATCCGGTACTTGGTAAAACAGTTATCTGTTTCGTCGCTAGGTAATTCCACTACTTCAGTTCGTAGTAAATTAATAGGTACTACTTCAGTCGTTTAGATACCTCGAAACGTTATCATTTTACTTTACAGATAGTAATTTGCAAACAGAGTTATATGTACCTACCTACCTACTTACTAACTACCTATTAAATAATCTGTAATCTGTTAATACTGTAGATAATCTGGCTGTCCCAGTGAGCGACAGACGCAGTGCAAACACAAAAAAAACTGTCACTGCTCGCTCTGCAAGGGCAAGATCCACAAACCATACATTGACTTTACTTTCGGAAATAAAGCAAGCGTCTCATACAAATGTGAACTTTATTTTATAACCTTAAGTTCACATTCGCGAACATTATATGCATAAGAATAAGGTTCAGATTCGTATGAAACGCTGGATCGAAGTGTCACGTGCATCGCGAATGCGAGAAGTCAATCATTTAGGTCCCTTAAATAGTCCCATAAAATAGTCCCTTGTAAAAAGACCCATAACAACTTTGGCCTTCAATATCTCAGTAACCAGAATGTACCCAGGTACGGACCAAATCTTCCAGTAAAAAAAAAAAACACTTACGGGAAGAACAACAAAGTTGACTGGTAGACAATGCCTCAGGCATTAAGTCCGCCTTTGTACGGTATTTAATTTTTACTTGTGCATAAAGTTTTAATAAATAAATAAATAAGAACAAGTGACTCGGCTTCGTTAAGGGTATTTTTACCTACATCCATTAGAATCATATATAATTGTAGTCTGTGGTTAGAATACAGGATTGGAACTGAAACGACGTAGTTCCTATAGAATTATAAATTGGCGGAGGCGAAGTCATTTTTAATTTATCATTTAAAAACTGGTAATTTATTTTGCTGGTCTGTGTCGGCCAACAAGTAAACCAATTTCCCTTTATTTCTTCTCTCTTTATCTACCCTTGTTCTATCGAATAATGACGTGCAATACAATTGTTCACCTGTATTTTGCAGGTACGAGAAAAAAGACAGAAGATTTCTTCTACAAAAGGTAGCCGTGGCCCTTTGTGGACCGCCTAGCAACGAGGGGAATTTGATGGACTGCGTGAAAAGCAACAATACGGAACTGAAGCTGCAAGGGTATGAAGCTCGCGACGAAGACACGTGTATGAAAGTGTTTGACAAGATTCTAGAACAAGGTACCTATTCAATTCAAATTCAAAAGTCATTTATTCAAACTAGGCTGAGAATCAGCACTTTACGAACGTCAAAATTACATAAGATAGTCCCCCAAAACGCCCACCCTTCACCACTTCCTAGTGCATTAGCTGGGAAGAAGAAGTGCCGCAACAAACTCCTCAGCAGCACAGCTGTCTGTTCAGTTAGAAGAACAAAAAATAAAATTAATAACTGTGTGTTATTCGGCTAGTTAAATAAAGAGGTACCTAAGCACGCGGCGCGGCGTACCTAATACAAGTATTTAAACTTCAAAATATTGATGCACCAACTTTATTGTAAAAAAAATCTTTAACAAACATTTTAGCCGATGGAAGGAAATGCAAAAAAAAAAAAACAAAAAACCTTTTAGTAAGCTCCTAAATTAATGTAAGTAACTTAAGAGGGTTTCTCCTAAAAGTTGGCAACGGCGCAAATAACTGTCAAATATTTACCTGTTTTTATTCTTATAGCAATATTACTGAATATAAATAAGAAATGTGGCTAACTAATGATGATTAGAATTATAAATAATGAATTGCAATTATAACATTGAATTTGATGTTGAACCCATTTTAGGTGTAGAAAACGCATTTGGAAAGTTTCCAAATAGTTTTTTTACATTAAAAACTAAACCTTCGGTGTTACGATATTAATTATTGCATTTCATAATCAATATTCTAGTTCGCTAGTTAGCCACATTTTTTATTTCCACACATTAATATTGCTAAATTAATCAAAACAGTGAAATATTTGACATCTATTTGCGACGTTGCCCACCTTCAGACAGAATAAACGCTCTTAAGTCGAACAAACTTCGAGGTAGGATCATAAACAAAAAAAAAATGGATTCGTCAGAATTGCATTTTTAACCGTCGACAAAAAGGACCAGGGGCCTACTCCTTAAGCGAAATCCGTAGATTCAGCCGCAGTCACGGGCGCTTCGTTGCTCGTCTGACTTACGGATGTACGTAAGAGAGACGGAGCTAGAAGCGCCCGTAACTTCGGCTGGAATTACGGATTTAACTTAAGGAGTAGACCCTGTTCCTTTTTGTCGACGGTTAAAAATGCAATTTTCTTTGATTATACAAAGTAATTCTGATTACCTACTTGAATTTGATACTGAAGAGGTAAATCGAACGTTAAATATAAGCTTCTCATAAACTAAGCTCGACTGCTTTTTTCAGCGAAATATTCACACAACGGTGAAAATTTAATAATTTCCGTGCTTCGGGTCGCCTGCGTCATACCAAGTCGAGAGATAAACTTTTTCGAAATAACTCCAAACGATTATTGGTCCGATCTTCACAAGAAAAAAGGAGCACCTGTCCATATTTTAGTATTTCATGTGTTCAGTATAAGAAAATGTATATCACTGAATTCCAAAGGTGAGTTAACTGCTATATTTTTTTTGTTTTTAAACAGTCGCATGAAATAGTCACGAAAACTAGAGACTCAAGGTTCTTCTCAAATAGCACAATCAGCCTATAATCTTCCCACTGCTGGAAAAAGACCTCCTCTCTTCGAGAGGGAGTGGGCTGTAAAGTACCACGCGGGCCCAGTGCGGGTTGGTAGATATCACATGTCTTCGAATTTTTGGTTCTAGGATATGCCGGATTCCTCACGATATTTTCCTTCACCTTTTTGAGAGCAGTGGTGATGAAATTATTTACACAAAGTAAAGCGCCTGTCTGGGTTCAAAACCGCAACCTACAACTCGTAAGTCGGAGCCGTTACTGGACCACTGCTCTATGTAGCTCCAAATAAGTAGATATAATTAGGACCAGTATTCAACACAGAAAGAGGGTCTATTTGATATCTATAAATAGTATATAACAAAGTCGCTTTTCGTGTCTATCTGTGTTATCGCTTAGGACAAGACCTAAGCGGTAACACAGATTCGAGAGACACGAACAGCGTATGAATAAAAAAAAACAAAAAAAAACTTTATTAAAAAAAAGTGACAACATTGGTACAGACATTACATTACAACAGACAGAAGGAGTGTCTTAAACATAGGTCCCCTGGCTCCCGAACTAGGTTACCTGTGACTTGGGAGTCAGTGTTTGATGATGATTCATTTCAATAAACCATATTTACATTTTATCCCCTTAAAATTGCAGTGAAAGGGTGCAAAGTATTCATAGACCACGATGCGAGAGTATATGAAACCTGGCTCGACTATCTGAATGAAAACAAACTTCCGAAATGTGTGATGGTGGTTCCCCGAAATGGAGAATATACTGGAACGATTAGAAAGGTAAGTAAGTCAGTTATAGACCGATAGGTCAGTGTAGCGGCATCTACATCGCTACATGCGAACTACGCATCAAAGACCTGACGTCACATAACATCCTGACGTCACACAAAATCCTGCAACGCGCAATTAGAGTTTACCGCGCGATAAACATATATAGAATCTCCCAACTTCAAACCTCTGGGCAGTTGCCCGCCAGACATCACACCCGTCTGGTCGGAGGATCCTCCCTTTTCTATGGGGGATGAGTGAACTTTACACCCTGTTCCTCATACCCCTAAAGTCAGGATAGAGATCTCTGGCATAACTGAAAGAGAATCCCAACAACAGGGCATGTATACTAGCAAAAAAAACACAGAACTCATGGTCCCATGACCTTCCGGCGCATTGAAATAGTAGATTATACAACAAGTGAAAAAAATGGGAATTTCATTCGAGGGACTAAGTTGGATCCCGAGAGCAGCGAAGGATACAAGGACCGACATGATTTTTTTTGGTTGTGTTCTCTACTTTTTACCATTGACTGCGAGAAAATAAATAGCAGTATATTATTTATATTTATATAATCGGTAAAAAGAGAAAGGATAATAGCCGCAGAGTAATAATAGCCGCACGTCGATCCATCCGGTTCAACTACGCTTGCTGGGGTTGGTCAGTAGATGGGTGACCATCTTTACATACCGAGACTCCTCCGTGGCTCGGAAAGCACGTTAAGCCGTTTTTCCCGATTGTTATTCGTGGATACTTGACAGTCGTTACGGATCATCAGAAGCCCGAAAGTCTGACCACCAGTCTTACCAAGGGGTATCGTATTACCAAGTTAATGGATTGTGAAAGTCATATAGGCAGTTGGTACATGTAATATACTGGTATTCAGCTGCATCCGGTTAGACTGGAAGCCGACCTCGACATGTTTGGGAAAAAGCTAGGCAGATTGAAGAGAACAAAGGAAAGGATTAAATATCCTTGTTCTAAATTCAAAATGTTTTTATTAACTTAGTGCCTAAAAGAGAGTTTTATTCACCGTTATCAATTCAAAATGTTTTTTATTCACTCAGTGAGTAAAAGTGAGTTTTATTCACTGTTATCGATGAATAAATGCCCTTTTTCGAGTGGCAATGGTAAAAATTACTTTATTTCATTACTTAAAAATCAGAGGAGTTAAAGGGTTAAACTTCGACCCTTAAAATCCTATCGAAACCAGAATGGCATCATTTTGAAGCCCTTAAAATTTGCTAGGACTTTATTAAATATTTTTTATGACTTGTCATTTTTGAGGAATTTTAGATTCTTGAAAAACGTCCCAAAAGAAACAGCGTTATTTTTTTTTATTTTTTTTTATCAACAATTTAACTATTTTGCAGTATTGTAGCCCTTTCAGTACGCACCTTTTGACACCATTTTCATTTCTCTGTCTTAATAATTCAGGATGCTAGCCCCCGATCTGACTTTTTGAAAACAGGTACTGAAGCGATCAAAAAAGCATTTTCAATGATAAAAATATAATGCGAAAATACCATCACGTGCCTGCTTAATTCAGGAATAGAAAGCGATTTGGCGGTTCTAAATGTTATTTTGCCGAAGAGGCATCAAATCGCCAAAGTTTATTCAGTTCAACCAATAATATTTTAAGTAAGTAAATTCTAACCTTGGGAACGGCATGATCAAATACCGCGAGTTTTTATTTTTGCGATGGCTCTCGAAACGCTATACTATACGCATGCCTTTGCATCCTGGCAGTTATTCAGGTATCTACATAAATCACAGCCTAAGGCCTCGTTCACGGCCTCGAGCGATGCGACTTGCGTCAAGCGACACGTGCGCGTGTCCCAAATTTCCGTACATCACTCCGCAACTAGCATCTCGGCACAGATTACCAGATAAATTACTCCATGTACTTACGCGCGCTAACTACTTACCCGCCGCCGCCGCCGGTTCCCACGCGAACCATTTCTCAGTGGGTTGCTGACAGCCGCGAGGCGCGTATAAAAAATTAAACATTAAATTAAAATATAACACCTGTAAGACTTTTTTATTTATCTTTCTTTTAGTCTTTTTTTAAATAATTAAACATGCTAAAACATTAAAAAGCTTTTTTTTTTTCATAAAGTTTACTTCGAATACCTACCTAATCTTTATCGAAAGAGAGCCCTGGCAATTCACAATAGCCACGCGGCGGCGCGCAGCTACAAAGCAAAACTCACTTTACGCTTGTAAGGTTAGGTACATTTTCGTTCGCATCTTATAGCGACTCGGAAGGTTTAGGCTATTATAGCATATTATAGAAAATTTTGTATGGAGTGATTTATCTTGTAATCTGTGGTCTCGATGACTCGTGGCATGCCCTAAACAACTTCTTTCATTTGTTTTGACCGCAGTCGCCGGATCGCAAGACTGCAAGACGCATGTCGCTTGAGCATGTAGCTCCTGGCCAAGGATTTAAAATATAATTTGATAAATATTGTTCGTCCACAGAATGGAGAAATGCCGCTAGTGAATTTGACCGTAAAGGCTTCACCAGAGCTGGGTCCTGCTGCGCAGGTGATTAATGTCGCTGACAACGTAAGCACAGGTATGTGTCCTTGGGATCGCCAGTCGGTAAAAGAGTTAAGTATACAGGCAAAAGTATTCACTTTTCTAATACCTCATCGTGCTCATTTTTAAGACACATTGTAAGCACACCAACAACATTGGTTTAAAGTACCTAGTTGCAAGTTAGCGACCTGTTGTGTACACTTCTTGTTTGACTGGACATAGAATAATTATATAGTCAAAGTTTACGACCCAGCGCACTATTCCCAAAACGACAGTACACAAGTAGCAGTTCACGACTACATGACTCGCGCTCTGAAGTTGTTTTTAGCATATGCTGTTCCACTGCTGGCCAAAGGCCTCCCGCAAATCCTTCCAGGCCCTGCAGTCTCGACGTAGATAGCGATCATTATAAGACCGAATTCGGTCGTAGTGGCGTCCCTAGACGCGCGTGACGTGCAACGTGACAAGCACGTGATTTCGTCGTGCTTGTCAAACAATTTTGACCGTCTAGAGACGCCTTTAGGATCGGATAGGACGATCGCAATCTATGTCGAGACTGCAGCCCCAGGAACTCTTTTCCCGCGCCACCTCGCACCAGCCCGAGTTGCCTTATCTATACCTAATTCATTAGGTCATCTCGAGCAAGCTTGGTAATTAATGCTCATACCTTCTCTGTTTAGAAGAAGACTTGGCCCTGTGTGTCAATAATAGGGTGGTATTATTATTATTTAATTAATTAAAGTCATCTCAGAAATTCGGTTTTTACAGTGGCGAATGTGGGAGCTTTGGTAGCTGTCGTGGGTGCGGCGTTCGCGACCCCTGTCGTGGCGCCGGTGATGATTACGACAGCCGTAGGCGTGGCATCAGTCTCCGGAATATACAGCATCGGACGATCGATCGCAACCCTAGTTGATAGAGCTCAACATGAACAGGTATGAGTATTATTTTTACGTAGTCAAAGGGTGATAACGGGACTCAACGTGTGTGGCTATGTCTACACCGTCCGTCTGTCTGTCACAGGAAGTTAAAGATCTCTGAGAATAATTAAACTCTGGCCACACTAAGGCGAGAGCCGTGCCGGATCCGGGACAAAATGCGCGGGAGTTTGAACGAGAGCTTCAGAGCTTTAGTGCAACTATGGTCACAATCAAGGCAAATAATAAAAATACAAGGCCCGAACCCAAGGCTTGTCACCCCATACAGGGAACCTCAACAAAATTTCATCTCTTCTCTCTACGTTTTCAAGGTTCTGACCTTAAGGCTCCGTGCACGAAAAAACCCTTTTTCGTCAATAACTTATCTAATTGTAAGAAAGCTTGAAATAATTGAAACATTAAGTCTGTGTAAGTATAAAATACAGTTTTCGTGGTGCTAAACCGTTCATGTCAATCACAGCACTTGTAATAGTTGCATCACTTTAGCACTCTCGAAAATATGGTTTTGTGGTGGCATCTACAATCGCCACATGCGAACTACGCATCAAGATCTGACGTCACACAACATCCTGACGTCACACAAATCCTGCATCGCGCAATTAGAATTTACCGCGCGATGGACATATATACAATCTCCCAACTTCAACCTCTGGGCAGTTGCCCGCCAGACACGACACCCGTCTGGTCGGAGGATCCTCCTTTTTCTATGGTATATGAGTGAACTTTACACCCTGTTTCTCATGCTCCTAAAGTTTATTTCGCCTTTGAAAATATTGTTTAATGAAGATATTGTATTAACATAAAATAAAATTTTGATTTTATTTCAAGGATAGCGGAAGACTAATGTGTGATTTTTAAATTTCTTTATATGGTTTGCTAAATAATAGGAAAAAATACATTACTGCCAGGGTTTAAATAAAAAAAAATTTTTTTCAACATTATTGTTCTGCTGTATTTTGTGTCGAAGTTGAAAAAACTGGTTCAGCCACATGCAATGGTCTACTTTCATGTGGCATAACTATTTTGATGATATTTTTAAATGTTCAAAATCAAAAGTAGTTTCTTGTAAAAAAACTGATCAAACGTCAGTCTCGCGTCATTTTTCGAAAAACTTGTTGCGAATATTTGTGATTTTCCATGAATATTTAACTTATTTGAAAAATCACTTTCAGCCACATGCAAAACAAAGAACTCGACTTTTCAAATCGCAAATAGTTTTATTTGAATTATTTTTCCCTTTCTCACAACTAATGAACAAAATTGATCAGAATCAGTCAATTTCATGCACGGCCTCTTAAACGGGAAAACGAAACCTTTATACGATTATTATTTGTCCATCTGTCACAGAGTTTTTTATATCTTTTCTATCTTGACTAAACGGTTGTAAACTTAGGCGGATTATAAGAACAAATGTTGGTGCGCAAGACCGACCCTATTACTAAGCCAACTCCGTTTATCTGTCCGTCCGTCTGGTCGTCCATATGCCACAGGAATGTATTCTATTGTCACAGGAATGTTTTATTTTTATTTTGTCATTACGATTCAGCGACAATGAAGCTTTACCCTTTGGCCGCGAGCTATACGCTCAAGAGACACGCGTTTTGCGACAGCGACTGCGGAAAGCACCAATGGAAGAAGTTGCCGAGGCGCACGTCTTGTACGCTGTGTTTTGGGCGCTCAATACAATTTTATGAATTTCTATGTAACGAATTACGTCAAGCGCAGTCCAAGGACGCGCGTCATCAACTGCGACGCGACTAGCAGAGCCACGGACGGAAACCGGGGACGCGCGCGCGTGTCGCTTGACGCAAGAAACGTCGAAAGTCGCATCACTCGAGGCCGAGAACGAGACCTGACTCTGTTGATGAGATCAGCAAGTTTATATGTCTGTTTCAGAGCATCGGCTTAGAGAACATGGAAGCCCGCTCTAGCTGGATAAATATAATGATATCCACCGTCGGTTTGTCCTTCACTACAGCAGGAAAATTATTAACTTGGGCTGCTACGTCCGGCAGAAATGTCAAGGTAAGTATTCTATGAAGTTCGTGAAACTACCCACTTTTTGGACTATACTATATGAATCTAAGTTTATGTAGTAATGTGGTCATTTTTGCTTGTCCGTAAGAGGTCGTCTATGGAAGTACCTAAAGATTCGTATACAAAAATATTTCGGTTCACTAATGTTTCACCAAAACACCATTGACAAATTTTTACTTTACAAAAAACGTTTCGTATACTATTTATTTCACAAACAACTTATTCCGCAAATGTTTTTTTTTATAAACACTCGCTTTACAAGCATTTATTTGGCAAATGATTCTCTTTAGAAATTTTTCGGATGATATTTAATCATTTAATCATTTTTCATTTAATATTTAGATTCTTTTGGAAAAATCACGTTTACTAAATATAATTTTATAATAGTTTTTCTAAACCTGTCACAAATTGATCATGGTTGCAATTTCCATTTGGGTCGTTGAATAATTTACAAGCAAGTACTGAAGTTCTTTAAGCCTATTAAAGTCTTTTTTTATATATATTCTAGTCGTTCTTGGCATAGGTGGTCGCAGTTCTAACCTAACCTAACCTAACCCTTTTCGCGAGTTAAAATAATTAACCTAATCTAACTAGTTCGGTTCCGTATAGCCTACTAAAATATTATTTTTAGTTCTGTTAGCACAAGTCGTTAACTGGCTTTTAATTTAAATTTAAATAATTTTTGTTAATTTATAAATTATATTACCCTTTTGCTTATTTAATGAGTTTAATTTTTAGGAAATTGCGTAATGCATTAAGTCATACGTTTTTATTCCAAACATTGTTTTATGAGATAACGTGAATAAAAAATGAATTGTTTGTGAAAATAATACGTTAATAAAAAAAAGTTTATTGGATATTTATTTTCTTAAGTGAATTATTTGGCAAACTTGTTGTTGTATAATGATCAAATAACGAATCATGTTTTTGCCAATCGTTACTTGTCAAGTGAAAATTTGTAAATAAATTTTTGGTGGAATGACTGGTCACCAAATATTTCACTGATAAAAAGCTACAAGAACTTAATGCAAATAACAAATAAATTTTCACAGATCCTAATGAGCGCATTGGACTTTTTAAAGTTTACCAATCTTGCAACTGGATTCATAGGAGTTGCCAACGGCTTGGGCGACATGATTTACAAGGTACGTACTTAGTACGTAGTTACAGTCAGCAAAAGAGTTCGGTGTACAGGCATAAATATTCATCTTTCCGCTACTCTGCAACGAATTATGATTTAAAAAACTTAACTACTTAGCAATAGCCTAAGTACTTGTAACATTATTCAAAAAAACATATCAGTTAATTAGCTGCCTGCATATACATCTACCTACCAATCACGTAAATAATTAGCGGTCAAATAATCGATACCATTTTCTTTAATTTTCAGTTCGTTAAGTACGGAGAGACACCAACAACTATTGAAGTATTCCAGTTCACCACATCTGCCCTGTTCCTTGGGATTGGTGTGATGTCTAACCAGACAGCACAGGAAATCGTTAAGGATGCGCAAGCTAACAAAATAAATGAAATCAGAGACTCATTGTCCAGTAACAATAAAAGGTAAGAAACCTAATATAACGTTTCTGCAGATCTTACGGTCTATTCTATAAAAATCTCACCGTGAAAACTTAGGTGAAGTGTGCTTGAAGTGAGCTATGCTATGGATTGACAATTTGACACTATTGACAGCTCACTTCAAACTCACTTTGCCTAATGGCTAGTTTACGCAGTGTGAGCTCGCGTGCGAGTCGCCCTACCGAGTAGCTGCAGTGCAGCAACTCGCACTGTCGAGTTGGACAGTAGCTCGCAGCCGAGTAACTTCAACATTTTTGTTATTTCACTCGCCTGCTCGCCTTCCCCCATCACTCGCATGGTCTTCATCACGGGGTTCTTCTTGACACAGCTCGTTAAAATGGTACAAGTTACCCCGGAACATGGTATAATAATATACTTCGCCAGGTATGGCATTCCGAAACACAGTGGTCACGTGGGCAACACAAGTCTACGTCATCTCACCTGTGTTACCAGAAGTTTGTAATAATAAGTCCCCAACCACCTTTATTACCTGTGCGAATCCGATAAAACAATGCGGTTTTAATTAACAATTACGTTGGTTTATGTTTAAATTGAATTGTTTCGTTTGATTAGATACAGGAAACGACAATTTAAAAGCTTTGGTTTCTGAAAATCTTTCCTTAATCGTGTTTTGTTGCAATAGAGTGGCAACTGGATAGTGACGTAAGCATGTGTTAGTCTCGGAATGCCAGACCTTGTTTTATTAGACCATGCCCCGGAACATCTTTTTGCCATCTCACTTTAAAAGCATTTGCTAAAGAAAGTATTGTGGTCTTAGACCTTATAACAGTTTTTTTTAAATTAAATCACGTTAACTCAACATTGCACGATCCCTGTACTACTCTAGCACACAACTCGCAAGAGACTAAGCAGCTACTCTCATAATGGAAACAACCAAAGCAAGCCGAGCTACTCCCATGCGAGTACACAGTGCGAACAGCTATCTACTGTCTAGTCAGCAGCTCGCACTTTGTAAACCAGATATAAGTTTACACGGTGACATTTGTACAGAAAAGACCCGCTGTTATCGTGGTTTTGGGGTTAAGAAATTTAGGTAGGTCATGCAATATGCATGAATTTATTGTATGTACTGTCGAACAAGCTATTTGGTATAGATGCAAATAAATTTTAAACAATGTTGCGAGTGTGCTGAGTTATCCATTAATTTACATTACTCTCTTAAGTATGCCAGTACTTGGGCGACCGAGCTCTGCTCTGGTGATAATAGAGAATGCTCGTTTTTAATAGTATAGGATAGTTCATACTAATTCCATGTATAGTACTTACTAATTTCATGCTGCCATGTCATTATTTTGAGGTAGCCATCTTGTTCTAAAGTTTGGGCGATCGAGCTCTGCTCGGGTGAAAATACTGAGAAAAAGAATTTTCCCAGATATGAGACCTAGCTAGATCGATTTTTCGTCTCTGTAAACCGCTAGGTTGCAACTTTCATCGAAATCGTTAGCCGTTTTCGAGAACGTGATTACAAATATTTATACAAATATTGCTCATTTAATAATATAGGATAAGATTAAAAAGGTATTACACAGACATTAAAAAGGTGTAATGACCGCACCGGTGCATTGAAAATGATTTTATTTATGACAAATGGCTAGATTCTGAACGAAATATTATGTGAAATCACCAAAAAGGTGTCTCCGAAAGGGTTAAACTAAATAATCTAAATAACTAGGTAATCTACCCTTAATTATAATCCTATCGAAATAATTTTGAAGCCCTTTAAATTCTGCAGGTTCTTATTTTTTCGATATATCTTCGTTTTTGCGAAGTTTAATTCTTTAAAAAAAAGTCCGCGATTTAAAAAAAATAAAAAAGTATATTAAGTTTTTGCAAAAACAAATTAAGTAATGTATTCCCTTTTCAGTAACGCATCTTTTGATACCATTTTCATTTCTCTATCTTAATAATGGAGACCCGACTTTTCTTGAAAACTGGTACCCTACTGATGCGATCTAAAAAGCATTTTCAATGCTAAAAGAGTAAAATAATAAAATAATATATAATACACACACAAACTTCAATTTAATAAAAAATACTTACCTAATCTGCGTTCGAAATTCATTTGCCAAACATGTAAACAAACACGAGTTTTAGGAAAGACAACAGACATAAGGTTCAGTTTGCCCTACAACTTTGCATTTTTTATGACTTTTTCAACAATACTAGTCGGTCTATAATCAACTTTATTTACACTTGCTTAGAGTTGATGTTTGTCTAAGTAGGAAAACTCGTGGTTGTTTACATGTTTGGCAAATAAATTGCACACGCAGATTACCTAATATATTTCAAACGCTACTTTCAGGAAAATATTTGATAAAGTGACGGCTGAAACCCGAAGAGTAAGAGGCACTATAGATGGCAACACCGATGTTATCAGAGCTCTCAAAACTATTGAAAATAAAGACGATTTTTTCGGAAAATTAAAGAATATGAATAAATCATTCAACAAAAATAAAGTAAGGATATCATTGGCTTCCGATGGCAAAGTGTTAATAAACAATCAACACACAGCTAATATTAATAAAATGTATGGGATGGGATCGGAGGGCCGCAATAAACTACTTGCAAGATATGGACCTGCGAAGGTGACCACTAAAAATGCTCCTACAAGAATATATTCATCCGACCAGGTGGCCGGCTCCTCTAAAGTACCCGTAAAAGAATTAGTATTATGTACAATTCGCCCTGAAGAGATAATCAAAATTTCGGCATTTATTATGCATCTGAGCGCGGCTGATCAAGATTTCATTATAGATTTACTATCGCACTTAAGTGAAGTGTTACATGATGGCTTTTTGTTAGTATGTACTGAGGTCATAATTGCATTAATACCCTCAGAATTAGACTTCCTGAATTCCTTTGTGCCTGACTGGAAGAGGCGGTTGGTATTTTTTATATTCCAGTATTTAAAGTCAAAAATAACTGACGATGAAAAGGACAGTGTGTTCATGGCTGCCCTAAAATCTTACATACGCGATGGTAGAATTAACAGAGAAACATTACTGAAACTGAAGGAGAAAGTAATGGAGTACTTTGAAAACGTGAAGAGAGATAAATATTCTCGTAACAGAACTTGGGACGAGGGGGATGATTACCTTAGGAATTATCTTAGCGGTTTCAATACACTACGAGTTGGACAAGAGCTTGTGGTTGGGCCTCATACAATCCTTGTCAAACAAACCTCAGTAGATAATTTAGAAAAGTGGCTTGAAAACTATTCGCAAGAAAAATGCGATATGTTTATGGAACTATGTTTTAAAATCATAGAAACTTTAAGTAAACTTGAGGTTCGCCTTTTAAATGCTATAAATCCAGATGAAGATATAATGATGAGGGTCTCTCTTTATGTATTGGATAGATTTGACGATTATATTACGGTAACGCCAACTATTGACGAGTGTATGGTTATTTCGTTGAAAACGGAAATTATTAAATGGTGTGATCGTCAACGTGTTAGAAAACAATACACTTGTGTAAAATGCCAGGGTATTACATATTTTATAAATAAGTAAGATTACTAATAATTTGGTACCTAATCTGCGTTCGCAATTAATTTGCCAAACATGTAAACAAACACAAGTTTTAGGGAAAACAACTGTAATGCCTACGTATAAGGTTCAGTTTGCGCTACAACTTCATATTTTTTATGACTTTTTCAACAATACTAGTCTGTCTAAAATCGAATTTATTTACACGCACATAAAGTTGATGTGTGTTTAAGCGGAAATAACATCAATTGGAAACAAGGATTTATATAGACCTTACGTATTTACTTTTATGTGTTTTTTTGGAGTTTATTGGAGTTTACTCCATAAGAATCGATTTTCATAGAAGGGCCTCGGTAAAGAAATTTTATGAGTGTTTGAAATTTATACAAGCCGTAACTCAACGTGGAGTAGTGTTTTTTTTTTTAAGATGTGTTTGTTTACCCTCTTTACCTACTGCATATTCAAAGACAGTAAGTATTAAGGGGTAAACTGCAGGCGTGCGCCGGAGCTGACAAACACACACTGTTTTTTAACAATTTATTTATTTCTCTTCAAGACACAAACATCTGTGTAGCCCTGGCTCTTTTGCTAGGAGTTCCTGTATCACAAGAGCCAATTAAATTATCATACTTAATTTCAACTGGAATTCAACCTCCAACATAGTTGGGAAGAGTTCAGTTGGACAATTAATAAAATTAATTGACAAAAATTATTCTATTGAATTCTATTCAATTTATTGATTGAATTGTCTCCTTAAATTAAATAGGTATTTAAGGAGTTACTTATGAAAGAGAAAATTTACATAATCATTTAAGTGCCTTAGTTTAGTTATAAGTATTTTTGGTTTATGAAACATAGGTTTATAATATGAATAGCTTTTCGTAAAAGAAGTCAAGTGGCTATATTATTATGTGTAACTACAATTCTTTCACAGCTTTTTTACCTCTGATTTTGCATCATTCTCAAAAGCAATGTGATATTTATTGTAATTGCAATAAGGTTGCTGTTGGGTTGCTGCCATTGATAAGTTTGGTAATCACAGTGATCTTTATTTTCGTGAGTATAAGGTTGTTATTGGGTTGTCGCTGTCTGAGGTAAAATAACTGTAAATGGACTGTAATACGCATAGAAATATAAATAACAGGAGAAGTGGTATGGGGGCGTGTCTGTGTCCGCGCGTCTTGATCACAATGCTCATGCCTCAGGCAAATGGCCGTCTCCGCTAACTAGTGCGCTTTCGAGCGCGATCGTGATAACATTTAAGAATACCGTGTTGTTCAGTGGTTTCTTGTAAAAATCGAAGCTAAACTATAAACTTTATAAATCGTAGAACCAGTTTTCATAAATCAGCACAAGTATTTTGCTATATTTGTGTTGAAAATCATGAAAAACAACAAATCGTAAAATATTTCTTGCCTTTACTACGTTATTTTTGTTTTCATATATCACAGCGACTGTACTTTTATTGTAGTAAATACATTGCTTCTTTACCACTACCAAAGTATGTCGCTAAGTAACTGGACAAGCAATGTAAAAATTACAAAACGATATTTACTTTAAGCGGTTGCATCGTTAGTACGGCCGCAGCGTCTTGTGACGGATTAGTGATGTGGTTGTGCAGATCCACTAACGTAGGCTATCGACAATAATGTCGATTGTCGTATGAATTTATATTACTATTAAAGTTTATTCTTCAATTTGTCAACAGTTATAGCCTGATTGGAAGACCGATGTGAAATCTTGTTTTATACTCATTTAGATTTTCTCATAATGTTGTTATTTTTTTGGTTTACTTAATATTTCTTTTTTTTACTTACTTATTGTTTATTTATATCATCTTATTATATGTATATCGTTTTTTATTTATAATTTTTTCAGCAACTTCCAAAAATTTTAATACAAATATAAATGGGAGAATCGATAAGTTTCCGATTTAGTCAATCACTAGCGTATATGTAAAATAAATGGCTTTTGCACAGCACAACGATAGCGAACGATGTTTTCGTGTGGGTGAGTTGTACGGTGCATGGCAAATGCACGCTGTGTTTGATGGGATAAGGTTTATAATTGATTATGTAGTACGTTCTGATTTGTAAATTGCAAGTGTGAGCGGGGCCTCGTATTTATTGGGTTTACTGATCGCATGTGTGATCGCAGGCTAGAGAGTAGGGATAGATAGAAGACATTGGGTTTCGATACATTTTCAACTACCGGGCATATCTCCTTCTTTCTTATATCTATGGTAATACGTTAGAGTACTAATTGAGGTAGTCAAACATTAGGCTGTCACTCCAAATATACTCTTCTCCGCTCAACATTCATGGGAAAGGATTCTTTATGAATTTAAGGGTCCGAGAAGACCCTATTGGTCAATTAATGTCCGCTCCGCCTCAATGGAGTGTAAGCCTTATCTCGTACCTACTGCTATAGCCTAAGGGTCAGTTCACACCAAGACGTGACGCGAAGCGACGCTGCGCGCACTTTTTAAGATAATGATACAAAATATTACTTTATTTACTACTCAAAAAGATATACATTTAATTGTGATAACTGGAAAATGCCTCGCGGCGTCGCGCTGTGCCGTGCTGCGCCTCGAGATGCCTCGCGGCGTAGCGCGACGTATCACGAAGCAGCGAGGCGTGGCGTGTGGGGCTGCCAGCGACTTCACGATGCGCACCACTGGCCTCTTCAAGCATCGTCGCGTCGCGTCACGGCTCGGTGTGAACCATCAAACCTAAAGCGCAAGATCTGCGGACTTTCTTTCGTGAAAAACACTTTGATCACAAGAAAAACTGATATTAGGCGTGTCCCTATTGATGAATTTAAGCGTAATTTAAAGTAGGTTTAATTAAGCATAATATTTTTTTTTAACCTGAATATTAGGTGTAATTATTTGTTTTATTTTGTGCATTTATTGTACTTGTATGTAGTCAATCATCAGTATTTTAAAACCATATTTGTTTTTGTAATTGGTAACGTAATTATTGATTTCAAAATTTAGATAATAATGCCTTCTTAGCTCTATAGCTTAGCTATTCAAAATAACCTTCAAATTTTTTTATATTTTTTTTGTACTTAACTGCCCGGCGGTCGCCACATACAGGGCAAAGTACTTAGGTAACCCACCTGGGTTACCGAAGTACTTAGGGTACCTACCCTACGTGAGATTGTCAGTAACACCAAGGAGTAGCTGGCCTTCTAAGAGCTGGCGTAGATCGAATAAGCAATTTTCCCACCCGTAAGCAAATTACGCGCTTTGACGTGGAGTTGTGGATAACAGCTCGTAGTAATTTATACGTATTACGTTAAAATCGAAAATGGCTTGCCCATGGTGGCAATTCAAGATAATATTAATATTTTTCATAAACATGAGTACCTAACCTGGCCAAGTTGTTGTGCTTCCACAATAACTTTTGTTTTAATACCGTATGAGTATCGTGAAATGTAGTCAATAAAGTAATAGTTATAAGTCCTATGCAATATTTACCTAATCAATGTATCATCACAATAATATATACATTTTATTAGCAGAATACGTTGTTTCTCTTATATCCTAACCAACACGTTTCCTGAGTTACTACAACCTTTCATACATGTTGCTACTAACATGTTTCACACAGTTACTACTAACATGTTCACAGTTTACTAGCAACATGTTCCAGCAACACAGAAATATGTAGCTACAACAATGTTGTGAACCCATCAGTAAGTAGGTACAAGGCTTCGTTGCCTGAGATCACTGTGCGTAGATCGTTGCGTCGTTCCCGAGATAAATGTGTAAACTTTTGCAGCATAAAACTAGTCTTGACAAACAAGTTGAGAGACAAAACGCAGAAAATGGGGTCTGGCAATCTCCTTTCCTTCATGGAGGGACACTGAAATGGAATGAGGGGATGGATCGGGACATCGGGATACCTAATTACCTACCTAACCTATTGAAAGGGATTTCATGTTGACTTTATTATAATTTTTGTGACCTTTTTTATGTTTATTTCCAAGTTTATTAAACGGTTAAATCCCTTTCATGATAATGTCCGAATCTGCATTTAAAAGAAAAGCCATAAAAGTTTCATGGGCTTTAAAGAAAAGTCTTGTAAAAATTGTTTTAGATAAGCGATTTATAAATACAAAAACAGATATTTGTGTTTATGATGATACATTATTATTTTATTGCGGCATTGGTCGTATCCGATTTTCTTTGTCTCGTTCCTCAGCCGACAGGGGTGGATTATACTCGAAAAATTTCGCTATGAAGTACCTGTAGTAAATAATAAATGATTGATTAGTACATAGCTACCTGATGATTGATTTTTCGCCTTATTATTTGGCTTGTCATAGGTACCATCACGGACATTGGTGCCTGACCACTGTTCGACCTTCGACCTACACATCTATGGAAAACAGATGCCACGGACAACTATTATTCCGTAATAGATACAACAGGGACTAGAGGTGGGCAAAGTGTATCATTTTTGCGATTGCAACATTTGCATCTGGATCACTGAAATGATAATTATGTTTCATTTGGATCATTCTAATCATCGACTCAAAGGATATAAAAATGCATAAAGACAACGAAAAACTGTGAGAGTATGAGTGATACACATCTCATTTCGTATCTCTTTCTGACTTAAATAGATTGTAATGTGTCACCCGCTCACTCGCGACTCGCGAGTCAGTTCTGTAGAAGGTACTGACACACTAAAGTACCGTAACTCAGCGTCTCAGTCTTTCTCTCTCGCTCACCGCTGCTCAGTCGCCTCGCAAGCGACGGTCACGCGGAAAGACTCAGAGACAAAGTAATGATTCAGATTCAAATGATCCGTTTAAAACGTTACTGAACCAATCTTTTGGAACACTTCAATGATTCTAACAGTTACACACGCATAACTGGAACGAAATGTTTACAGATTCGGAATCCCAATACTACTTCGCCCGAGCCCGGGTATATTTCTCGTGAAAATTTTGGTGAAGTGAGATGTCATTTGACAGATACCTGACGGACCTGACGCTAGGTATTGACAACTCGTGCTACACCTCGTACACTTCACCTACATTTTTACGGTGAGATTTACAGAATAGACCGGCTGGTCCTATAACCTACCAGACTAGAATCTCAACGGTGATGAGCAGGGCAGCGGCGGCGGTCTGCGCAACGACCCGGCCCGGGTCAGCCGAGCCGCGGAGCACGGCAGCGAGCATGGCATCGCTGGCATCCGACGCCGTCTCTAAAGCGGCCACCAGCAGCGCTGGGGCTGCCAACCAACGAGCTCCACGACGCCACCAGGATTGCTTCGACAGAGATACATAGTCAAATTAAATTAACGGGCGCACCTTTACAGAAGTGTTGGGTATTGAAACCGAATAAAATGATAAACGAAAAAAAAATGCGACTTTCTGTTTTGTCCAAGGGAATTACCATAATTATCGACGCGAAATCGTGTCGCTTGAGCTGATCAAAAATAGCGTTATGTTCATGCAATAAAAGCGAAAAAGAAGTCATACCTACGCACGCCTCGTTTACAAGAATGACGCGTCTGAACACCACGTCGAACTTAATGCGACAAGTGTGGTGATACGTTGCCGGTATCCGGATAAGCCGCTTCCGTGACGATAAGTGTGTATGGTCACCCCCTAAACTATTTCAAGTACCTAACTAACAACCATAGGTAGTTCTACATTAGGTATTTGTGGTGAAAAAGTAAGTACCTAACAGGGGACAGTTAGAACCCTAAACATATAAAATTTAAATAACATACCTTAGACATAACAGCGACTAATAGAAGCAATGATGTTGTTGCGGTGACAAATGCACTGAGTTTCCCATAACCCATCACAAGACGAATTGTTGGTTTTGTAATTCTGTAAAATGAGTAAGACATGGGACGTTATTAATTAGTTTCTCAAATACTTTCAACTAGCCTATTGAAGATGGAGCGAAAACTATCTAACAAATACCTGAACAAGCGTGCAGCAACGGGACAAGAAACTCGCTTATATTTAACAGGCGATATCCGGTGGTTCATTTATTGTTCACGGCTTCGCTCGCATGGTGGTCGGAAAATATAATTATATTATAAGATAGGATACCCTACTAACTACTACCATGGTCATGGTCTTGTCACTAGACCGCGTCTTAATGGATTTATGATGGGTGCACTAGAGTAGGTAGTGCATCCAAATCCATATCTATGTTTTATGTTCTCGCTAAGTACCTACGGAGTATTTAATCAATGTGCTTGTGTGCTTGCATGACTGCTTGCACCTTCCTAACAATATTGTATGTGCAAACGTGTGCCTACTCTGGACTGGAGGAACCAATACACTTTATACATACCCGTGAGTCGAATATTATTTATTATTCCTCGTGAAGACTTCCTACATACATTCATCAATCCACCAAATCTACTTTGGTAAAGACTACATTTGCCTATTGCATTTCTATATTGGTTAGATGGTTACTACAATACTATCGAATTAACAAATTCATGTGAAAAAGTATGTGGTACCTCCTAGCGAAGCTGACATTGTTAAGTTTCTGTGCGACCTCATCGTCGTCCAACTCCAGTTCGACCGGCTGCGACGCAAAGGCGCATGCCGACATGGACACGCCAAGAAGCGCAACCAACAATGCTCGCAACTTTATTTTAAGGCCTTCAGAATTCTCGCCGCTGATCTGGGTAAGCTGCAAAACATTCTAGGCTAGAGAAAAGATTAAGTTAAATTCTATTCTATTTTTTATTAGTGCAAGCAAAGCCGCCCACTGCCGGCAGTGGCAGTGGGCTGGCCATGTTTGTCGAAGGACCGATGGCTGGTGGAACAGACGAGTCCTGGATTAGAGACCGCGTATCGGCAAGCGTAGCGTGTGACGCCCCCAGCAGATGGACCGACGACCTTAAGAAAGTGGCTGGGAGACAGACTGGATGCGGAAGGCGGAGGACAGGGTGTTGTGGCGGAGCTTAGGAGAGACCTATGTCCAGCAAAGGAATGCAATAGGCTGAGTTAAAGCAAAGCCGATGTCGATCATCCTACCAATGTCTTAAGTGAATTGGAAAGCAAGAGAAACGCTTTACTAAACTATACTGCATTAATTAGCGCTGGAAAATCGTTGTCATCATCAGTATTGCTGCGGTTTTTTTCACAGGCATTTTTAGATATTTTCATGTTTCATGATAGTCTGGATTCGGGCACATGGGACATAAAAATAACATAGGCGTGATGTTGCTATACATTTTATGATTAAGGGCAGATTGCTGCCATACACTCATCATCATCATCATCATTTCAGCCAAAATACTTCCACTGCTGAACATAGGCCTCCCCCAAGCACCGCCACTTCGACCGATTCTGTGTTTTCCGCATCTAGTGGATTCCTGCGGCCTTCTCAAGGTTATCAGTCCATCTTATTTTCTTACGCGGTCGCCACTCCCGAACCTTTCGGCCCCATCGGCCATCTGTTCTACGAGCAATGTGCCCTGCCCATTGCCACTTAAGTTTGACAATTCTTCGGGCTATGTCGGTTACCTTGGTTCTCCTACGAATCTCTTCATTTCTGATTCGATTACGTAGGGAAACTCCAAGCATAGCCCTCTCCATTGCCCTTTTTTTTTATAAGACCTATTGTGAGCGATGCACTGTCCTGCTATTATCCCTAATGAGGTTCGGAACTACTTTGATAGTCCACGGCAAAAGCTGTTGACCATCAAAGTTCTGTTCAATACCCAAGTGCTGTTTAGTTCCATAATCCCTCTTATTCTATGAAGAAAAAAAAGTTAGAAAATTCATTTTTATGCGGTAAAGATGGAAAGAAAGAACACAAACACAAAAAAGAACAAGTTGGGGGAAAATATGCGTCATATCCACGCAAAACGGCCATCGCTCAGCATAATGCTGCGACCCTATGTGAGAGAGAGCCCCAGTGCTGGTTTTCAGCGACAGTCAACTGTAAACAAACTCGATATAAGCTAGAACTTTTCTAAAGTTGGTATACTTACAACATTTTCGTGATTCTCATGCTTGAGCCGAAGCTGATTCAAGAAAGCATTACTCTCCGTTTCCATGCTGCTTCATTTCAATCACTATAAAACATCCTGGTAGTTGTCACGGAAAAACTATTCTAATGAAGGTACATTCCATGAGTAACCACACGAATTTTCACGCCAAATGGAGTTTATTAAACGTTATTACATAATGCAGCGCATTTAGAAGTAAGAATTGGTAAATGACAGCCGGATGGATTTGTATTATCTATGGTATGAAATGATCATTGCATTGTCATTGTCAATGGTCAATGTCTAAATAAATATTTTTCTTAGAGGTGTTATATACTCTAAGATATTTTTTCATAAAACAAGTATTTTATACGATTTTATCGTATGCTTCTCGTTGGTCTAGTGGTCGCAAGCGCTACTGCTGAGCATGAGGTCCTGGGATCGATTTCCAGGTCAGGCAAAGTGTTATTGGGTTTTTCCAACAGCAATTTCGCAGTAGCAGCCGGATTATGGATTTATGTCTGAATCCGAATATGTGGCAATAGACTCGTCCTCTATTAGATACATGGGACTTAAACATAACTGGCGAAATGTAGATATACTAGGTATAGATACACCTCTGCCTAACCCTTCAGGGAATACAGCCAGTTATTTTATGTTTATAAAACCTAAGGGCCGAGGCACACCGGAATGGCAGCGGCCGGCAGCGACGCGGTGGGCACGTTCAGTGTGAAATAATTTTAAACTTTACCTACATACTTAAAAGACCAGTATAGCTTGAAAAGATCGCGAGGCCGCCCGCTGTGATGCGAGCGGCCGCGCGCCACTCGCGTCTTGTCGGTGATTCTGCCCGCGGCTGCCAGCTGCGACGCGAGGCCGCTCGCGGTACCGCGGGCGGCCGCGCGTATGTAGAAACTAAACTAGTAAAGAGGAGACTAGGCGTGTGGCATCTGGAGGTCGCGCGGGGCTGCTGGTGCTGGCCTTTAATATAGATAGATAAGATAGATAAAAAAAAATCAAGTGCTTACAAGACACACAAAAGCACAATTAAATGATAACAAATTAAATGAACACCGGGTGGCAAGGACATCGACGCGAAAACTGTTACCATGGATTCAGTACGTGATTTTGAACCACCCTTTTTTTTTTTTTTTGTTCCGTGGGACCTTATCAAATAACTTCTCCCGCTCTGGGCAGAGCGGGAGGGCGTGCCAGACTTTTACAAATTAAAACCCACCCGTGTTCCTTCCGTTGGCTGTGTGCCGGGGCCGCGATATCCCTTTCGGACAAACTCGCAATCCTGGCAGGCATTGGCCCTAACGGACCCCGTCAGTTAGTGCTGACATCTCTTTGAGACGCGCGTGGAACACAACGCGCCATCGACCCGGGCCTGGTCCTTATCGGACGGCGAGTTACCCATCGCTCACCGTCCTGAAACCCGCGCCTATGGTGGCCGGAAGTCGGCATGCGACCGCCGACGCCCGGGGCGTCTCCTGCGGCGACTAGGGGCGCGAGGGCGCGAATCTTGCCTCTCCCTTACGCGTTTCGCCTCCTCCTCCGCGAGCATTACTGCTTCGCAGAAGGAAGTGACTCTGAACCACCCTGCGTTGAAATTATTCGTCGGTTATAAAAAAAAAAACCGCGTAGGTATTGCACTTTTCTATGAAACAGCAGCTTTTTTTTTTAATAACCGACGAAAAATGTTCACGTTCAGAATCATGTACTAAATCCATGGTAAAAAAATTCGCGTCGATGTACCTGCCACCCTGTATATACAGGTTGACAGGCTTAGTAGGTTTCTTACTCTAAGGTGACAGGGCTCTTAAGTTCATTTCAGGACCGTCTATATCTGTGCCTTATCAATGGCCACGTAGGTACTTGCTTTAGTTATTACTCTGAGTAGGTACTGTACTTACCTCAGAGTAAAGTTATTACTCTGAGGTACTTATCCAAAAAAGTCAATCATTTATGACATCCTTTAGGCATCTACGTATTAGCAAAATACTTCCTAAACTACCGCAATCACTGTCCATTCCAAGGTTGCCTGGAAGAGATCGCAGAAAGCGATAAGGCCGCCCATATTTGCTACGTATTTTCAGGTGTACAATAAAGTATATATAAATAAATATAATATCAATCAAATGTAAACACTTTAGCAATCTTCGACCAACAGACACCGAATCACGACTAATATGGCATTTTTCAGCAAGTAGCACTAAAAGCAACTGAAATGAAGCATTAATGTTGACCGTCAACAAGATTTTAATTAAATACTGCACACAAATAGTTTAATCGTTACAGAATCAATCATAAGTCACATATACATAGGTATTGTCGAAACACACAGAACTCTTGGAGCCAGTTGAACGTCATTAGGATGATGGCAGGTATTTTGTGGCTCAGCTTGGCGATAGCCTTAGTGTTGAACGGGACCAACTGTAGGAAAGCATTGAGAATCTTCACATTGACCACCAGTAACTGACCAGCGAGATGTGGAATAAATAAAGATGGATTTTCCTGCAATGGTAAAATAACTTTAATAATTAGTTAGTTCTTCTTTTCTTTTCGTGTGGTTAGTGACTAACCTGGTGTCAGAGTTGTAAAGCCGCCCTGGGTCTCTGACTTGGCTTCACATGCTGTCGAGAAATATCTCTCAGGCATGTCGGTTTCCCACGATGTTTCTTTTCACCGTTTTTGAAGCAAGTGATGATTATACGCACATGAATCCGAAAGGTCAGAGGTGCGTGCCTAGGTTTCGAACTCGAGACCTATGACTTGGTAGCCCGACGGTCACACCACTAGGCTATCACTGCTATATTAATTAGTTAGTTAATCAGTCAGACAATATTTGTACAGATGTCGCCGCTTCGGTGGTAACACTATGCCCATTTTTTTATTGAGGGTGGCAAATTATCAAATAACTTCTCCCGCTCTGGGCGGAGCGGGAGGGCGTGTCAGACTTTTACTGACTAAAACCCACCCGTTGAGAAATTCATAGAAATCAGTCGTGTTGCCTGCAGTTGCCTCCTGCGGTCGGGTACGGGACCTTAAGCCGCTGGGTTTAAAAGCATGACATTTTACACAAGAGTTCTTTTTTAACGAAAGTGAGCATTAAGGGAGGATTTTTGAACATCCTTCCCCTAAAGGGGTTAAGTAGGGTATGATAGTTCGTATAGAACTTCGTAATTTTTGCCGATGGGAAATTCCATCGGGCACATGGCTGTTGTACTATGGAGCTCGTGGCTAAGCAACAACAGCCGCACTGGTCGATCCATCAGGTTAAGCTACGCTTGCCGGGGTTGGTCAGTGGATGGGTGACCATCTTTACATACCGAGACTCCTCCGTGCCTCGGAACGCACGTTAAGCCGTTGGACCCGGCTGTCATTCGTGGATCTTTGACAGTCGTTACGAGTAGTCAGAAGCCCGAAAGTCTGACACCAGTCTTACCAAGGGGTATCGTATTACCCAGTTACTGGGTTGTGGAGGTCAGATAGGCAGTCGCTCCATGTAAAATACTGGTATTCAGCTGCATCCGGTTAGACTGGAAGCCGACCCCAACATAGTTGGGAAAAGGCTAGGCAGATTGAGATTGATACAAAACAAAACTGGCGAAATGTGTGTGTACTAATACTAACCTAACTTACAACTCTGCCTAACCCTTCGGGTAAAACAGGGCGTGATGTTTTGTGTTTTTTTAATTGGCCTTTTTCCAACTGCTAGTGCTCGACACCTCCCCAAAGCTGGTTCAGGTGGGTAATCTTTTCGTACACCATATATCTATGCATTTATTTAAGACTAGCTATCCACCCCGGCTTCGCACGGGTATGTATTATACATACATATATACCTTCCTCTTGAATTCACTCTATCTATTGCTGAAAACTGCATTAAAATCCGTTGAGTAGTTTAAAAGATCTAAGCGAACAGACAGCGGAAGCGACTTCATTTTAAACAATGGAAAGAGAATTTAAATTTTAAAAAGATGTACCGTCATGCATCCGACTATCAGACAAGCAAATTGCACCAATCCCATCGACGTGGCGATGATCTTCAAATCGTGAACAAGCATGATGTTCATATTACCTCGGACTTCTATGTCTGACCGCACACAGCGCTCGGGTGATTCTCCCAAATGTTTCCTCAAATGAATTGTACTTACAATCTGCAACAGGTTTAATTTAAATAGAAATAAAATCTTCGCTTATTAATACCTGGTACTTACATAAATAAAAATGGTAATTTTGATGAAATGTACATATTCATAATCTTAAATTTATTCACTGACAGACAACGCACAGGTACCATTCCGTACCCGACCGCAGGCAGCAAATGTCGCGGCGACACGTCGCGGCGTCATGTCGCGATTCATGATCCCGAACCCAACCGTAGGCGGCAGCAGCCCTCCTGCCAGGGTTGCGAGTTTCTCCGAAACGGATATCCCGGCCCCGGCACACAGGCAACGGAAGGAACACGGGTGGGTTTTAGTCAGTAAAAGTCTGACACGCCCTCCCGCTCCACCCAGAGCGGGAGAAGTTATGTGACAATTTCCCACCCTCAAAAAAAAATACAAAAAGACAGCACCAGCCCGTATTCCAGTCGGTAGATAGAAGATAGAAAAACGTGTTATCGCTCGAGTGTTGGCGGCACTACTGGTCTGCGTCGGGCAACACGTGTCGCGTGTCACTCGCTCGTAACTGCTAACGACGTAACGCTAGCTACGGAAGGTATTTCAGAGAAATTCATAGAAATCAGTCGTGTTGCCTGCAGATGCCTCCTGCGGTCGGGTACGGGACCTTAAGCCGCTGGGCTTAGAAGCATGACATTTTACACACGAGTTCCTTTTTAACGAAAGTGAGCATTAAGGGCGGATTTTTGATTTTTTTCCTTCCCCTAAAGGGGGAAGTAGGGGATGATAGGTCGTATAGAACTTCGTCATTTTTGCCGATTGGAAATTCCATCGGGCATATGGCTTGTACTATGGAGCTCGTGGCTAAGTAACAACAGTCGCACTGGTCGATCCATCAGGTTTAGCTACGCTTGCCGGGTTGGTCAGTGGATGGGTGACCATCTTCTCATACCGAGACTCCTCCGTGCCTCGGAAAGCACGTTATGCCGTTGGTCCCGGCTGTCATTCGTGGATCTTTGATAGTCGTTATGAGTCGTCAGAAGCCCGAAAGTCTGACCTGGTGTCAGACTTTTGGGCTTCTTACCAAGAGGTATCGTATTACCCAGTAACTGGGTTGTGGAGGTCAGATAGGCAGTCCCTCTACGTAAAATACTGGTATTCAGCTGCATCCGGTTAGACTGGAAGCCGACTCCAACATAGTTGGGACGAGGCTAGGCAGATTGACATGGCTTGCACTACATAAAAACTTACAAATCCAAGCACCCCATAAATGTATGTGTAGTAAATGCTCATGCTAAATGTTGGGTGATGGCAAAACATTCTTGTACGTCCGAGGTAAGGTTTTAATATAGGAGCCAAAACTAAGTTAAACGGAAGCTTCATCGTAAATATCTGTAGTCTAGTTGTGGATTTATTTGTATTAGTAACATAATTAACAGTAATTTTTATAACATTGTTTAGGTCACACTGTCAAGTTGAGTGTCAAAAGAGTTCAAAGAGTACGATAAACGGTCATTGAACCTCTTTGAGATTATTTCATCCGACCTACAAGTACAGTCACGAGCATAGATACTTTATAGTTATGCAAAATTCAATAACAAAATTCGAAATTCTCGTGAAACGTGAAGCAAAAATTGTAACTTTGAGAAAAGACCTATTTCATAATGGTTTCTATAATAACGATATATTTGATGTTCGTAACATCATAAAATACGAGTATCTATCAAAGCTCGTGACACAGATCTACAGATCTTTTTCTTTTATTTCCATAGAATAATCGTTAAGAGCGTTTATTCTGAAGGTGGGCAACGTCGCAAATAGATGTCAAATAATTCACTGTTTTGATTAATTTAGCAATATTACTGTGTGGAAATAAAACATGTGGCTAACTAGCGAACTAGAATATTGATTATGAAATGCAATAATTAATATCGTAACACCGAATGTTTAGTTTTAGATGTAAAAAATCTATTCGGAAAGTTTCCAAATGCGTTTTTTACACCTAAACTGGGTACAACATCAAATTTAATGTTATAATTTCAATTCATTATTCATATTCTAGGTCGCTAGTTAGCCACATTTCTTATTTCTATTCAGTAATATTGCTATAAGAATCAAAACAGGTCAATATTTGACAGTTATTTGCGACGTTGCCAACTTTTAGGATGTTTATCCTAAAAGTTGGCAAGAGCCTCTTCCAACAGCCTCTTAAGCTACGGTAATGATACGTGGGTGCTACATTAGTGCTACGGTGCTACGGTTACGCGTCGCGCGATGCTACGAACCTGGCCGAATTTCGGTCGCATAGTTTCGGCCGCATAATTTCGGCTGGCGGGTCGCTAATATTGTGAATTCTTTTGGACTGTCTTTTTGACCGTTATTGCCGAGTCTTGGGGTAGTGCTTGGGTAAGCAAAGTAGCAGGTCGAAGTCTACATAATTAGGGGACTTACTCACTTCATTTTTTATCAAGAAACGTCAGGTGCATCTCAACTTAACTTATTAGCACATTACATGGTATAAAGGTGAGCATGAAAGCAATACACAGTCGAACAAGCACCAAATATGGTATACCGTTAACTATGTGCGTAACTTAACTTAACTTTAACTTTTTCATCACTCTCTTTAGGATTCGGCTTATATAAAAGCGATCGTCGGGCGAATACGCAATCGTCCATATTTTTATTCCGAAAACCGGAAGGCGCCCTCTGTCGGCACGACAGCGCTTTCAGGTTCACCGAAGAAAAAGTGACGTAGAGCTTTCAAATAGGACGCGTGGTAAGAATGCTAAGCTTGAAAAGATATTATGCACCCAATTAAAATGAATATATCCAGTGTAGTGCAAAGATGAAAATATATTTCATGAATGCCTATGTACAGTAACGAGCACCAATATGTATCCACTTAGCAAAATTTAAAAGCGATTGTCTAATGGAATAACGACTGCAATTTTGGAGTTAAGACCTATTTCATATTAATGTGGGTTCCAAAATACTATGTTCGTAACAACATAAAATTATAATCACCACAGTAGGAGAAAATCACTTTTTAAAGTTGCTAAGTGTATACATATTGGTGCTCGTGCGTGACTCTCTCTCTCTTTTGTCTGTTTACCAAATACGTAGTTTGTTCGACTGTACCTGTAATGATGCTGCAATGTATGTGACTGTATCAACTTAGTATAAAATCAGTTTTTAGTGTTCCGTAGTAAAAAAGGAACCCTTATAGTTTCGCCATGTCCGTCTGCCTGTCTGTCTATCTGTCCGCGGCTTAGCTCCGAGACGTTTAGTACTAGAAAGCTTTAATTTGGCATCAGTATACATATTAATCACGCCGACAAAGTGGTAAAATAATCTAGTTTTTATTTTTTATAGTGTACCTCCTCTACACGTAAAGTATGGGAGGACATGTTTTTCAACTACAATGCTAAGTTTGTTCTTGGGATAAATTCATCCCAACTACGGAACCCTTCATTACGCGTGGTCCGACACGTACTTGGCCGGTTTCTTGTATCGTGATTCTTCTTCTTCACAAGTGCATTTGGAAAAAAACATGAACATGTAGATAAGTAACTTTTAAAATGTTAAATTACAGCTCCCGTTCCGTGTATACTCGTAAGGGCTCGAGCGAGGCGTCCACGCTGTATAGTTATGTTAAGTATGTACCAAGGAATATATCTGTATGTACCGAGATGAAGTCCCACTGTCAGTTTGTTTGTACAGAAAATAGGGTAAGGCTAAGCGTATGCTGAGACGCAGTTGACGTAGGTCCACGCAGCGCAGGACAGACCAGATTTTATAATGCATGAACGTACTGACAGCTGCGGACGCTGTAGGGCAGACACGTGCCATGCAGACGTGTGTCTGTTCGTCTCGTTGTAGTGTCGGCACAGATCGCTGCGCGACGCGTGCAGGTCGTCACGTGTTTTTTACCACACGTCTGTTGTTTGTTCTAGGATGCGAATGTGTCTGTGCTGCGTCGCAGCATGAGCTCGCGGCCTGTCTGCCTCGCCTGCCCTACCCTGCAATATCTGTACTGTGCTGGGCTACGTCACCTGCATCTCAGCATACACTTAGCCTAGTGAGTTTAACAATCTATGGTATGTAGTATTATATCAGAGTAGTATTATGGACATGTCATATTGCGCCAGTATATGTTTAATTTCGAAGTGTCGTTACCACTGTCTTAACAGTTCATAAACTGTTAGCGCAGGCCATACTGGGAATAAAGCTAGGTTCGTTTAGCTTCGCTCATGTAGCTACGCGTGTTTGCATACTTCGGTTCACACTGCGAACTATGAAAGTATGAAAAGACGCCGTAGCTACATGAGCGAACTGGGACTGTACTATGACGTGTTAACCCATCATTGTTCCAGTGTGAGAGAGAGACGGAGCTATACAGCATAAATAGCACTATCCCATTTTCACAGCGAAACAATAATGGCTTTAACATAATATCAAAGTACGGCCCCCGAGCTTCGTTCCCAGTGTAGCCTGCGCTTTATACATATAATTACGTACAATTAAAACAATACCTTTTGTTAAAATAAGAACATTTTAATACTAAAATTGTCTAAATGAGTACATTTTTCCATGTTAGATGTGTCTGAGTGAAACAATTGAAAATACAATAAATAGAAGAATAGTAATAAACATTAACGAAAACAAGAAATTAAAACTAAAGCAAATAAATATTGTTGCAGTAGGTGTCTTCCTTAAATATTCCGGAACAATGTGTCAAAAGGGTATCTTGAATGGCGAATTTAGGCTGCATACGTTGACAACCGGCAGTGATCAAATGTCCCAAAAATGGATGCAATCTCGAAGAAGCTGACACAAACATTCCTTCAGAGTCAATAGAGAGGAGATGAGCCTCATTATTTCCGTATTTTGTAGTTTTTCCAAACTCAGAGGTCCTCGCATTTTGTCTATAATCAGTGCGAATTAACGGTTCAGGCAACAGGAACGGCGCAACACCATCAGAAAACACTGAAAAATCGTAAAACAAAACTACTTGGGGAGTATCGGATTTATTCATAATTTCAATTTGAACTTCCGATTTATTTAATCCCTCCATTTTATTTTTGGCATTAACTACACTGCTGTTATTAATTTTCAATGCTTTAAGAGCATCATTTATAGGAAGTTTGAATCTTTCTAGATTGACGTCGGAGTTCGGCAAAGTTTGATATTCGTGCTTCTTCAAATCTTTATCGTTTGTCGCATTTATAGTTTCTACATAAACATTAGAAATAGTTTCAGATCTATTATTGTTATCTTCTATCGTCGTAGAAACGTCCCGTTTATTTCTGTTCGTACGAATCAAAGGTTCATTTTCAGACACAACCTTCTCGGTAGTAATTTCAGGGAAAGGAAAGCTTTTTGATAGGAATGTTCTTGTCTCGTTCAATATTTGATGCATTAATCCATAGAATATAGTGAAAAATTCATTTTCTTCCTCACGATCAATTTTGTTTAGAGCACTCGTGTATTCTTCAACTTTAATACCATCATTATGTTGTTTCAATATAGCAGAAATCCTACGATCTACGCATTTGGGATTATTATAATTGTTGTTGAAATTATTCAAGTCCATTGCCACTCCTCCATTTTGCCAGACTGAGAAAACTCTCGCGTAAAACGTAATGTACGCAAGTGGTATCGTCCTCCACTTATACTTCAAAGGTGTCATCGCCATGTACTTGCTTAAGGACATAATTGTAACGTTTACGTTTTGATATCTTGTTTCGAAGTCTACAATATCTCGCTTACCGTAATCATCAAATTTAGAGAAGGGATATACATTGCTGGCAGAATATGGAATCAGTTTATTGATAAATCTTGCATGCCTCGGGCTTCGGAATGCAGTAAGCAGCGAGTCATCCACAAGAAAGAAAACGTGGAAATGGAGTAAAGGGTACTGTGCGGCCACGTCCGCGAGATAATCTGCATAAAGCATGAAAGGAGTAGAACTGCCTTGTTGAACTATGTGGTGGTAGTAGACATCGCTTGCGGGTTTAGTAGAGTTGCATCTTATGATCAAAATAGGCTTTCTTCGATATGCCTCCATCCCCAATGAATAAAAGACGAGGAAGGATATTCCCAGCAAGATCAAAGTCATCCAGCATGCCGAGATGTATTCTGAAAAATGAGTAAATCTAAGTAATAAGTTATTTACTACTATCAGTATCAGTCTTTAAACTCACATTTATGTAACATTAACATATAGGTCAGATGCCGTATCTATCTACTAATTTAATCTCGCGGTAAACTGTTTGAATTTGCTTAAGTTTTTACTATTTTTAACTAATTTCCCTATAAGTCTACATTTGTTTCGCAAGGATGTTATAAATGGGCACCAGTCGAAATGCAAATGTTCGGTAGGTCCCATTTGTTCTATGGAACATGACGTAATGGAACAAATTGAGAAAATATTGTCGCTATTTGTACTATAGAACTACATACTAGCTTTTGCTCCTGTTTTTATTTGTCTGTGAATGCACAGAACTAAATGGGAATCGCTTTTCGCAAATTCTTCCATGATGAGATATATAAGACGATAATCAAAGATACGATAAGATAAGCAAAGATCCAATCCAATCATTGTAAACAAACAACAATAAAGAAGTGAGTACCCTGCGACTGCAGCTCTCTCAAAATCCGTTAAAATTTCTGTCGGTGAGTAACCATCTAATCATCAATGTCACTGAGACAAGTGGTAGCAAATCATTCACGAGTGGCCAGTTTACATATTAACTTCAATAAGTTTATATACTTCGTTTGTTCTATGAAACAATTCGGTATGTAAAGTAAAAATGTTTTGCGCTGATTCCAAAACCATTTCGAACTTTTAGGTTTCTCAACCTTATTTTTCTATTTTTGGCGCTTAAAATTATAAGATGGAGTTTATTTTAACATAAACACATAAAACCACTTGACTTTCATTTGACCTTCAAATGACGTCAGAAATTACCGGAAGTTACGTACTACTCCATGATAAAAAAATCGGTTATTCCACTAATCCCCATTGACAATCCCCATCGGTTTAAAAATAAAATACAAACAACATATTATAAGTATAAGAATTACGAAGTCTTTATTTCTTACGGAGGTAAAGACTCATTGATTATTTTTATAATCAAACAAATAAAAGTAATGGCTAAATTAATAGCATAATACTGGGACTGCACCTGCGTAAGTGTAAAATATTTTTGTCATATCATACTACAGTCTAAACTTTACTACAAAATATAATCTTTTAAATGGTTACTTTGTGATTAATTATTTTAGAACTTTTGTTTAGTTAGGTTACCTAATTAAAGTGGTAAATAAAGATGCTTATTATATCAAAATCTATTATATTTAATCAGTGAAACATCTAAATACCCTAAATATATCGTTTTTTATTTATTAACACGCCCATAACAGCTTTATGATAAAATAGTTTTCTGTAATGATGAAACAGTGACTTATAATGCATATAAAGCAAAAATCTATTACGAATGTCTTCAAATATGTGTATCACGATGCCTCAAGAAGTGGGAGAGATTTTATTAAACAATCACGAGATATAAATTTTTTTAGTTATCTGCCCCGCTGGACCTACTTATTAATAATAATTTGTAAAGCTATGTGACTTTGTTAGGAAAATAGGTTAAGAGTCCTTACGTAGGTTGCGGTAACATTCTTTTTTTATTTGAAAGGTAGTAACTTTAAGTTGGTCTCATAAAAATTTGGTGAATATCTGAGGAGGATCTTCCTGCGTGATGAGCAGAATAGCTCCTCCAAATGCAGTAGATTGCTCACTTTTAGATTTCTACCAGTGAAATCGGCCCTTTAATTACTAGGGGTATTGATGGAGCACCCGGGACCACCTTCTAATCACAAAATTAGAAAATTCTGATAATAATGTTCTGAATTCTCTAAAACTTTTTACAATAAGATGGCTGGATAGATACTGTGCACCGCTATATTATATCACGCTGTCGTTATCGTTTGTCAAATGATGACTGAGCTTTGTTAGGTGTAAAGTAGCTTCAAAAATAAAGTCACGTGTTTAACAGATAGTAGGTAGTTGGTTAGTTGTGGGTTAGTTTATTTCTGTTTAATTATCGTCTTGCCACCATATGCTTTTTAGTAACCTACAGCCGTAGTCGGGTTTATTTTACGTAAGTTGGATGGGTATAGATAGGATTTTAATCTGACGTGGTTATTTTCACTAGTAAAGTTATTTAAAACGGGATTTATACCATGTTTTTAAATAAATCCCGATATCCAATTTTAAATAATTTTAGTGGTATATTAATTGTTGCAAAAAGTTTGTGCTCGCGAGGTCTACTGTTTGCAGAACTACTAGTTTTTATACCGATGGGGATTTGTGATCTTTTTGTGCACAAATCCCTATTGATGTTGATTTGTGGACAAAAAAATCATTCACAGTCGTGCACGGATAGTAGGTATCTACTTATCTACCATGTGGTAGATAAGTAGATACCTACTATCCGTCTTCATTCGACAAGACTACTGAACTCGGATTTTCAACGACAAGTAAGGACAGATTAGTAATAAAAAATTAGTAACTATGTATAAACGATTAAAAGTAATCGAGTTACTAATTTCATATTGAAATACGTAAAATTTCAATTATGTCGCTCATTCCCACCTCTAATTTCATGTGTCCGTCAACTAACTGTCAAGTGTCATGTAGAGATGGGTTGTAACAGGTACCTGTTATCACTGTTACTGTTACAGAAAAATAACAGATCCAAACATCTGTTTTGAAATAACTGCCTGTTATTTTTGTACGAACGATAAATACGTATTTAAATCTCAATTGATAATCTTCCTTAGTTTATTTCGTTTAAAGGCGAACATCGAATCTGAAGTTTTGACTAAGAATGACGGGGTAATGTGAAATTATAGAATTACGTTTATTTTTTTGTCATCCGGTTACACTGGAAACCGACCCAACATAATTATAAAAGGCTAGGCAGCTTGTTTGATGAATACAGCATAAACACAGAAACGTTTTGGAAAAAAAAAAAAATTAAAAAAATTCTGTGATTCACGATCACTGAATTTTTTGGTTGTATCACAAATTTCCATAAAGATAATTTTATAAAATTAAATTAAAGTAAGTAAGTAAGTAAAAAAGTAACTATATGAGAAAAAAAAAATTACAAACAAACTAAGCAAATTACTCTCAATATAATTGAATAACATCTTTATTGGTTAATCAACAATATCGTAACTACCTGGAATATTTTGCGATTAATTCCGTCAAACCAAAGGTAATATAGACATTCGGATACGATCACAATTTTTTTTGGTTGCCGTAAAGAAAATTTTTATAAAACACAGTCGTGGTAACAGTCTGTGTGGGGATTGCTATTTTCAGTAACAGATAAGTTATATTGTTAGGGACGTTATTTGTTATTTTTAAATATCTGTTATTTATATCTGTTACGATAAATATGCCTCATCCCTACCTGTCATGCTTGAAGTTTCTGATGTCAAGCAAAAAACGTCAAATTTAGGATTTTTATTACTGTGATATACGTGGCAAAGATCTTAAGCTATTCAGCCTACGTTATGACGTCAGCATGAACAAAACTTTAAAAAAATATAAAAAAATAACTAAATCTATCAATTAAAAATATAAAAAAAATACCTGAAAAGAACTTTACATACCGAATTAGAGACAAAAAGTACAAACTGTTCTATAGCACAAATAAGGACAATATTTTCTCAATTTGTTCTATTATGTCATGTTCTATAGAACAAATGGGACACACCGCAAATGTTTAGTTGCACCGCGGTAGACAAACTTAAATGAATGTTTCACGCAGGAAAACTGCCAACAGAGTGTGAGATGTGTGTACCAAAGATTATTAGGCGCATATTGCAGCAGCATCGACTCGCAGCACATTGCATTCCAATATAAAAAACCAGCCAAGTGTGATTCGGCCTCACACACGAAGGGTTCCGTACCACCGTACAATATTTAGCAAAAAACACCACAAAAAACATGTTTCTTGTATGAGGACCCGATAAAATTCTTTTCGTTTTAATATTGTACAGTGGAATGGAACCGCGGAAACGGCGGTCCGGTGCGGATCCAACTCGCACTTGGCCTGTTTTTTAGTTCAGTTAAGAGAAAATAATAAACGAAATTTATTTTTCATCCCAAATTAAAAAAATCGCATAGATAATTTTGTAGTTCATAATGATACTGTGAATTATAAATATTTTTATTTGCTGTTGCAGTAATAAAATACCTAAATAAGATACCTTATGAATCGGTGTTTTTAATATTTGTTGATTTTATACACCATAATTATGTCGTAGGATGATTTGATAATTCGAATTTTCGCGAAAACCATAGGGATACCCTAGGGTTATTTCGAAAACACGGATAATTAGACAATGGTTAGGTTAGAATTGTGACCAACAGCGCGAGCCGAGCGTTCGAAGAGAGCGGTATACCGCGGCAGCGGCCGGCGAGCGCTACTTCCAAGTTGCTCGCAGAAATGTTTTCACCGTTGTGTCTTCGCGAAAGTCGAATTATCAAATCATCCTACGACATATATATACGGAACCCTAAAAAGCCCCATGAGGCCCCATCCGCCTGTACTGTGCGTATACCTAAAGTTGATAGATAGATAATAAGAACATAGAAATCATGGGACTGCAAACCAGGCCAGCGGACAAGCCAGGATTGTTTAGGGGAGCAAGTGACCCCCCAGCCAGGTGCGACGAGTGTCGGCGATGGTTGTTGATAGACCCCTCCATCTCCACCGCCTCCATCCACCTTTAGTAGTGGGTACTGTTCATCACGTTTTGTCTGTGGAGCACGCTCCACCATATTGTCCTGTAAGTGATGTAATCAATTTTATTGACAGCTCTATGTGGTTTGGAACAGACAAAATCCTTTAGTTTTTCTTGATCCATTCCTATAATTTGATCTTGAAGATCGTAAAAGTATGCCCGAAGTAAAGGTAAGAGCTGTACGTGGGAATGTTGCCAGCCTTTTGGGCACTTTTTCTGTTGACCGCGATACGGACGAATTTTTTGATGCCGATGGTTGTTTCCTCTCCTTTTTCATATACATGTACTTCATATTATCTAATTCGGTACCTACATGAAATAAAGTATTTGTACTTAATTCAATATGGCTTTGATAAAAACCCTAGTGACATTACTGGAATTTATATCCATACATACGCATCAGCACTTTTTTAGGAAATTATATTTTTATATCATATGAAACCAAAATACTTACGCTAGCCTCTGCTATAGAATACTTATTAGTTTAGGTTATCTAATTTAAAACTCCGATCTATCAACGTATAAGAAAATTTGAAAACCGGAGAACGACATTTGCAACAAATTTTGTAGACATTCCAATTTTGAATTAAACGTCTTTCAATTTAGTTTGTATTTTTGTGTTGAGCTTATTTAATGTGAGTGCGTAAATACAAGGAGTATTTACGCAATCACATTAAATAAGGCCAAATCAATCTGCCTAGCCTTTTCCCAACTATGTTGGGGTCGGCTTCCAGTCTAACCGGATGCAGCTGAATACCAGTATTTTACATGGAGCGACTGCCTATCTGACCTCTACAATCCAGTAACTGGGTAATATACGATACCCCATGGTAAGTCTGGTGTCAGACTTTCGGGCTCCTGACTACTCGTAACGACTGTCAAAGATCCACGAATGACAGCCGGGACCAACGGCTTAACGTGCTCACCGAGGCACGGAGGATTCTCGGTATGTAAAGATGGTCACCCATCCACTGACCAACCCCGGCAAGCGTAGCTTAACCTGATGGATCGACCAGTGCGGCTGTTGTTACTTAGCCACGAGCTCCTCAAAAGGCCAAAAAATATATATAAGGCCAAATAAAGATTGATTTATCATCATCTTCATTTCAACCGAAACACGTTCACTGCTGGACATAGGCCTCCCCTGAGGGTCGCCTCGTGCTTCTCGCATCCAAAACGGATGCCCGATGGGACTGAAATGTTCTTGTAGTACACAGTCGTAGGTAACGAAAACCGTTGCATGTGTTGTGTAGGCCCCTCCAAAATCAAACCAGATAATTCAATTAAACTATATACAGCTAAGATATACAGGCACTTTTGAATTGTCAAGGAGTTTGTCAGTCAAAAATATGAAGTTAGTTGCCCATTCTAAAGCGAGAGGTGGTGTGGTGAATGGTTGTGTGGTTCCTATGGAACAGAATGACCAAGAAACTCCATGGACACTCTTTTATAAATTATATTGTTACAAAAATATTTATTACATAATTATTGTTCAATTTATATATGTGTGAACGATCTTAAAAAAGACACTTTAAAAGTGTCAAGAGTAATAAGTGTAAGTGCTAATAAAAACAAAAATAAAATTAATTCAAAAAGAAAATAATTAAAATAACCCATGGCAGCTAAGAGATGACCACTAACTGACGGCGCGGGCTGATCCATGCGTCATGTTCGTGAACGGGTGTTCACGAACATGACGCATGGATCAGCACCATTCAGCTCAATCATTTAGAAGGAAGCTAAATTATCCAACACACGCGCCGCCATAAGCGAGACATCTGAGTGAGCATGATATACTCTCAGCCGCCAGGACACATTCTAGTCAATGAAAGACATATTATCTAGTAAATGGCAGAGCTCGTACATAGTACTCACACCTGCACTATGCAATTTATTATTACAAAGGAGATTGAGGTTATACAATGCAAAGTTGGTCTAACAATCTTCAGCAGCTCCAACAGTATTTTCAAATGTTAACCAATTAGTTGTCGTTGTGGAGCAGGACCAGCATTGAGCCAAGCATTGTTTTATCAGCGATGTCATCCCCCAAGTTATAATATGCCTCCCTGCATATTGTGCGTTTTATACAAGATTTGAATTTCGTCGGATTCAGTTGAAGTAAGTGGGGAGGAATTTTATAGTAACATTTTAAACAGTACCCCATGAAAGATGAGTCTACTTTAGCCAGCCTAAAACCTGGTTGAACTAATAGGTCCCTAATAAAATTCTAGCATTATAGTTATGTCTATCGCCTCTTTTACTAAAAAGATAAAGAAAGAAAGAAAATACGTTTATTGGCGGTCTTCTTCTTTTCGTGTGGTTAGTGACTAGCCTGCTGTCAGAGTTTTAAAGCTGCCCATGGGCCTCTGACTTGGCTTCACATGCCGCCGAGAAATATCTCTCAAGCATATATCTCTTTCCTCACGATGTTTTCCTTCAGCGTTTTTTAAGCAAGTGATAATTTATACAATACGCACATGAATCCGAAAAGTCAAAGGTGCGTGCCTTGGGTTCGAACTTGAGACCTATGACTTGGCAGTCCGACGGTCACAACACGAGGCTATCACGGCTATTTGCGTTAAACATGCCGCAAAGAAAGAACACAAACACAAAAAACAATAAGTTGGGGGAAAATATGCGTCATTTCCACGCAAAAAGGCTCCATAGCTCAGCATAATAATGCGTCCAGACAATAATGCGTTCAGGGTGTTGATGGGGTTGCCGCGCTGCTGCAATGCTTCCGGCATGTTTGCAGAGGCGAGAATTGATGGCTTTCACGCCATCATGCGCAAGCGTTGCGCTTCCATTATGCGCAGGGTACGCGCCAGCCCCAACAGCATCCTGAAAACTATATCCGATAGGTGGGACAGCCCCATACTGGGACATTGGATACGCCTACATGCCACTGTGGCGTATTAATTAAGTTTGTGTTGTTTTGCTGGTAGATGTAAGTACTAACACTAGTTTTTAAGTCGAGTGTATACTAACCAAATGGACTAGTTATGGGTCTGAAATAAAAGATTATTATTATAATGCTGCGATCCTATGCGAGACAGAGTCCCAGCGCTGGTTTTCAGCGACAGCCGGCATTGACGTGATGACGTCGATAGGTGCAGCATACTATGGGATATAAATACGATTTATGAAATTAAATAAATATACGATACTTAATTTAAAGATGTAAATGTCTTACGTACATGTTTTCATAGATATATTGACAAGGTACCGTCACCCCACAAAGTAAATCGATGATGATGATGAAGGTGGCAAGAATACCGCCGCCGCCGGATGCGAGAAAAGATAGATTGGTTATTGATTTTTAAACTTTTTGTAGTTTAATAGGGCTCTATTCCAATATAGCTCTATCACAAACAGGACATTTGTTCTTAAAGAACAATAACAGAAGATTTTCATAACAATGTCATAATTCACCTTCACAAGTGCAAAGTCGGCAAAATTCAGTAACAATCGTAACTGCAAGGCGAATGTACGTGAGACGAATCCGATGTTGAATCAACAAAATTATGGCGGAAAATGTAAACGTGCCACCTTCATATATAATATAGGAACTTACGTGCATATTCAGTTAAATGTAATTCACCGAGTGCTGGGACGGAACACGCGCGCATCAGTGATTAAAACAACATCATATTTGACAACTCAAAACAATTCAATCTAGTGATTTTACCCAGGAAACGCAAATGACGGTAGGACATTTATAACATTTTTGTGATAACAAACTTTAATAATCATGCAACTCAAACGAATAGTGATCGAAAGGTACTTACAACAAAAACACAGTGGTGCTACAGTTTTCAGCAAATAAAATAACCATAATATCTTCAGTATTCCTGTAATATAAGAGCCTGTGCACACGATGCGTTGCGGTTGCGGCGAGGCGCTGGAGCGGTGTCGCTGCGGCGTTTTACAACAAATATCCATGGTATGGTACACGGTGCGTTCCGGCGTCGCACCGCACGTACACTGGAATTGTATTGCGCGTTGTGTGCGCGTTTCAACGCCTTAGTGGCACCAGAGTGGCACCGCTCAGTTGTTTGTGTGACCAGTGCGGTGAAATCTTTGCGGCGCGGCGCCGTTGCGGCGTAACAACGCTACGGCGCCGCAGCGCCCGTGTGCCAGCTAATGCGGCAAAATCTTTGCGGTTCGGCACCGCACCGCATCGTGTGCACAGGCTCTAGTGGACCAGACACTATCAGTAATAATCACATTACATTCAAGTAATGTCATGATTACTACTGACAGTGTGGTGGTTGGAATGATGATGTGATCTAAATATTGTAATAGTTTTACGTCAACATTGGATGGAATTACAGCAATATTGATTTCATTATTACTGAATAGTGATAGTATCAGGTCCGCTTAAAAAGTAAAGGGCTGCGATGGAACATCTTCGTGTGCTAGTTAGTATCAATTTACCAAGCTGATTAAGTGCTTTACTCCTCAATGCTCTTGTTCAAGTCTGTCGTAGAAATGAGCAGGTTGTCCCTGCTATGAACGACCTCCCTTAAACATCAATTTTTATCGTCATTTTGCAAGCAAATGATTAGTTTTAAGAAACTGGTCGTGTATGTACCATCAAAGAAGTTCATAATTATCTAACCAGTTTGAAAACAAAATCCTGTGAACATGATGACCACATCTGTAACGGGCCCGGTTCTATAGCCGCCGAGCGCTGCAAGCAAGAATAGTCCTTACGGTGGTTAGTTATGAACTTCTTTGATGGTACGTTACTTGTCTTGTTTATTTTTATATGATGAAAGAAAAGATTTATACATAGTTTATACATAGAAACGCCTCTGCTCAACCCTCCGGAGATTACAAGCGTGATGTTATGTTATGTGTTTATAGATAGCATTTATGATCGTCATAACACAATCGAAAAATCTCAAAGCCGTCTCTCTCTAATGCACAAGACAACACTCAAATAAAAAAAAATATACCAATTCTACTTATAAATTGAATAAAGCCTCTTTCGTAAATCCAAAAACTTATATTCCCTTAAAATTTTTGAGTGACTAATTCGCTAGAAACGTCATTTGAATTTATCAAATTATTATTAAACATCTTGTAATTTCATTTTGCTGTGAATAGTTCGTCGAGTTCGTATAAGAACAGTACGATTTCTATTTTGTTTTTGTTAATAGTAGAACCAATGGCAAGTGATGAGTGAGTACTACAAGGAGCAGCATCCATTGCTATGTGAAGAAATTTCAGAAGACGAACATTTCAGTCCTCGATATCATCGGAGGCTGCGACCTTCGAGCTATAGGGGTCGAACCAGACCCAACCTGAAGGGAGCAGCTTCAATCATAACACGTTGGCCAGGTACGCATTCTAATGGTTTGTGATATTTTATTTAGACCGTGGTTCCCAATACCCAATAGGGACAGCTTGCCCTAAATCAGGCACAAGAAAGTATCCTCAAATTTTGACGTAGTTTCTCTAACATTATATACACTTGATCAGCAACCAATCGACCATACATATTTTTTTTGTCTTTACAGATCACTGGTCATCTTTTCTTGCGTACTGGTGGATAGGAATCGGAATGATTATTCTTACGACGTTCATAGTTTATAACAGCCTGTTTACATTTGCTATGTTACCGACTGGTAACCCAAAGCCTGCAAGTCTGATATTAACTAATAAAAACGACAAATCGTCACCCAAAACTTTACCTGACGTTTTTATGCATGTTTTTGTCAAACAATATGAAGAGATAGACTTGAATCAATACATGCCTTACATTAAAGAAATGTCTAATAAATATGATAACATAAAATATAATTTTATCGTAGTGGCTAACGACACAAACTTAGGTTGGTTGAGTGCTGAAGAAAATAATGAAATAGCAATGAATTCTCTTTGGAAAAAAGACCCCAAAATAGAACCATCAAAATCTAATATCGCTGTTGAATATGTAACTCTATCGGCCTACATGGAAAACTCTCCTTTAAGAAAGTATTGGAAGACGCTGCCTCATCATCTTATTGAATTCTTGGCACGTTCTGTGTCTATTTGGGATAAAGGTGGTATAGCTTTTGATCCTATTATTTTGACTCCTAAAACACAGCATACTGTTTATAAAGAGAAATTATACAAACTACTTAGCAAGTATACAGACATTAATAAAGCTAAAAATGAGTTTAAAATTATGAACAAACCCAACACAACTGCAAAGAAAGAAAGAAAATTAAATAATATTCGGGATATAATTAATGCTTTGGAAAATGAAGACGATTCACTTAATGCTTTTTCCAAGCAAACTCTTACTGAGGCAGAAAACATAAAATCTCCGATTGTAACAAGAAGTCAACACTACCTAACTACAGTAACAGACACTACCGTAAAAAAAGAGCTAGAAAAGAATACTGAGCCGTTTAATCTAACACAAATTCCACCTCATATAAATTCCTCAAGTGAAAGTAGCACCAAAGAAACAAGACACCGTTTTGGGGTGAATAATAGTACTGAATCGGCCATTGCTTTAGATGGCCGTCAGAATAGCACTAAGTTGAGTCTCCTACCTTTATTTTTAGAATTTATATTTCATAACAAACCTAAAGTTCAACAAAGCCCTACAGAAGCAGTGACAACTAACAGAACACGCAGGCGTGTAATAGAAGTACCCCAATCTGAGGATGTTAAAAGTTCCTTATCAATTCACACTCTGGATACCGTTGAAAAAAAAATTGCTGATACCTATAGCCCCGTCATTATTTCAGCGGCAGGCATTTATAATAAATCTAAATATGCTAAGTCTATCACAGTAAACCCCAGTAAAGATACAGATGATAATTTGGAGAAAAATCGACTAACAATTGATTTAAGAGGGAAAATTATGGCAACTAATACAGCGTGCCATGCCTTCTTAGGTACTATATTTAGCAATGCTGTTCATCATAGCGAGGAAGAAAGTGTAACAGATTTTATTATTGCTGAACTGACAATTTTTTGTAAAGGACTTTTATCTTCGTGTATGGGTATTGATTTGATTTTACTATAACTGTATTAACTTTAATTATTGTTACTTATTTTACGAATATGTATTAAATTATTAATTTTATTTTATGTATTGTTTTTTTGGGACGTGTTGCACTGGTACCAAATATATTACGTTCAAAGCGTTTATTCTGAAAGTGGGCAACGTCGCAAATAGATGTCAAATATTTCACTGTTTTGATTAATTTGGCAATATTACGAGTACTGTGTGGAAATAAAAAATGTGACTAACTAGCGATGTAGAATATTGATTATGAAATGCAATAATTAATATCGTAACACCGAATGTTTAGTTTTAGATGTAACAAAACGTTTTTTATAATATTTGCAATTCATTATTAATATTCTAGTTCGCTAGTTAGCCACATTTCTTATTTCTATTCAGTAATATTCCTAGAAGAATCAAAACAGGTCAATATTTGATACTTATTTGCGACGTTGCCAACTTTTAGGATAAACCCTCTTAGGGCCGAGTCACACCGGAATGGCAGCGGCCGGCAGCGGCTACCAGCGGCTGCCGGCCTCCGGCGTCGCCGCTGGCGGCCTCGCGCGACCTCCAGATCCCACGTGCCTAGTCTCCTCTTGACTAGTTTTGTTTCTACATTACATACACGCGGCCGCCCGCCCGCGGTGCCGCGAGTGGCCTCGCGTCGCCGCTGGCAGCCGCAGGCAGATCCACCGACAAGATGCGCGCGGCGCGCAGCCGCTCGCGGCACCGCGGGCCGCCTCGAGCCCTTTCAAGCTTTTCAAGCAATACTGGTCTTTTAAGTATGTAGATAAAGTTTAAAATTATTACACACTGAAAGTGCTCGCCGCGTCGCTGCCGGCCGCTGCCATTCCGGAGTGACCCGACGCTTGGCAGGAGGATGATATTAATGATTTTAGGTGTTTTTCTTTCGGTACTGTATTCTAGAGTTGGTTGTGAAGAAGAAAAACAACATTATTTGCTAATAATAATTTATTTCCTTGCTCGTTTAATTACATCACTTAATAACTAATAAAGTCGTGATTCAAATATTGCTTTTCTAAATAGTTCTCAATATTTGGCTCACAAGTTTTAATTCTTCTTAATATTATGGCAGCAAGTATTGTTTGTCGGGAAAATATAATAGACTAGATATTTCGTAAATCATAATATTATAGAGAAAGTTCATTTTATTAAAAAATAGATACAAATTCAGTACGACTTTCAGAAGTGAACGATAGCGCAATGTTCACAAGTTGATCACACCTTTTTTTTTGCAAATTTCAGCTCTATAGTCGAGTTGTTAAAAAAATCTGGTTAAGAAATTACTCACTTAATATTGTTATTTAATCCCTTGCTCATTAAAATGTTCAAATACTTATTTATACTTATTTTACTTTACTACATATTTAATACATATTGCACAAATGCACAGTATGTTGTATCACAAAGAAATGCCAGGGCTTATTTTCATAGAGCCTAATTTTACAACACTGCGCCTTTTACGATGGTGCTACATTTCTTCTTTCTATTGGTATCTCCCATCTTCCTGTCCAGTCGTTTTGTGAACGTTTGCAGTCTCTAACTCTATTCATTGGCTCACATCGTTTACTAATTGACCAATAAACGTAGCCCGCTGGACATTGATATACAAGACCTCTTAACTTATTTGTTTTATCGGTTTTACATTTAAGGAAAGCTGGTGAACATTCACTGTCTTTTTCAAATGAAAAGTAGCCGGCGCTTGGACATGCCTGACTTTCTTTGGTTACCACAAGCTGAAACAAAAAAAACTCATGAGCATTTTTATTTTCATTATTAGAACAATAATTATTTAGAAGTAATATGTTAATAAAGTCATACTTACTGGTTCTTTGTAATTTCTGTCCAATCTTTTAAATCTTGTCTTTTGTGCTATTTTTCCTTCACATTTTTTGTCGGCTTTGCTTTCTTCAACGCAACGAGTTTGACTTTCATCATAAATAGTGTTGTTGGGGCAAGTGAATATTGCAATTTTTACGTCATGAGTGTCATCGTCTTCATCGCATTGATAGAATAAGTTGCAGTATTTGGGATGTCTTTTAAATGATGTGGGGCATACAAACAATGATTGGTTTTCATCGGTCTCTGGACATTTCTTTTCTGATGTACTTTCATCAGTACCACTTTCTGTTGTTGAGCTTTCGGTGGTTTGTTCTGTTGTTGAGCTTTCGGTGGTTTTTTCTGTTGTCGACTGCTGTGTAGTGTATTGTTCAGTAGTCGTTCCTTCACTACTTGTTGATTCTTCGGTTGTACTTTGCTCAGATTGTTCAGTGGTAGTTGATTGTTGGGTCGTGCTTTGCTCGGTGGAGGAAGATTCAGTAGTCGAACTGGATTGTTCTGTCGTAGATTCACTAGTTGTAGATTGTTCTGTTGTAGTTTGCTCTGAAGTTGTAGATTGTTCGGTAGTTGTAGATGCCTGAGTCGTTTGTTCAGAAGCGGTAGACTCTTGAGTTGTTTGTTCAGAAGTGGTTGATTCTTGTGTCGTGGTTTGTTCTGATGTCGTCGATTGCTCCGTTGTTGTTGGTTCTGATGTTGTCAATGGTTGTGTAGTTGTTTGTTCAGATGCCGTGGATTGTTGTGTGGTGGTTAGTTCTGAAGTTGTAGATTGTTGTGTAGTTGTTTGCTCGGAACTTGTGGACTGTTGTGTGGTGGTTTGCTCCGAAGTTGTGGACTGTTGAGTCGTTGTTTGTTCAGAAGAAGAAGGTTGTTGTGTTGTTTGTTCAGAAGTGGTTGGTTGTTGAGTAGTTGGTTCCAAGGTGGTAGACTGTTGAGTCGTCTGTTCTGAAGTAGTAGATTCTTGTGTAGTTGTTTGTTCTAAAGTTGTGGATTGCTGTGTTGTTGCTTTTTCGGTACTACTCGACTGTTGAGTAGTCGTTTGTTCAGTACTAGATTGTGTCGTGGATGTACTTTGGGTGGAACTACTTTCTTGGGAACTTGTTATTTCTTGTTGTGTTGTAGTAGTCCCTTCAGTTGCTGGTTGATTTTCAGTTTGCGATTGGGTACCACTACAATCTCGAGGTGGATATACTGACTCTTCATGATTACATGTTTCAACAGCTGGATCCCATATGGTACCTTCACCGCAATCAAAGTGATATACAGAGAATCGTTTACCATCGCCATCCCAGTCTACGCATCTATAAAATTTCTTACAATCGTTAGGATTTGCAAAATAACCTGCTTTATCACAAGTAATGTTTTGATTTGCTGGTTTTTTAGAGCTTTCTTCTTGAGAGCAATTTGATGAACCTTGGGAACTTTCTGTAGTTTGAGATGACGATGACGTCGATGACGAGGAATCACTGGATGACGAGGAATCACTGGATGACGAGGGCTCACTGGTTGATGAAGATTCACCACTGGATGATGAACTAGACGCGGTTGTTGATGTAGTACTTCCGTCTTGATTTTGATTACAAGAAGGGTTAACAACATCTTGCGGATGATTGCAAGTAGTAACATCCTGATCCCATATAGTACCATCGCCACAAGTATAGTCATACTTCGTGTATCCTCCTTTTCCATTGTCCACGCATCTATAAAACTTTTTGCAGTCTTCCGAATTCCCAAAGTAACCTTCACTATCACATGTATCTTTATTGCCTGAACTTGTTTCTTGATTAGATCCAGAAGTTGTTGTACTGGATGACGTTGTACTAGATGATGTTGCACCAGAAGACGCTGTACCAGAAGATGTCGTACTAGAAGATGCTGTACTTGAAGATTCTGTGGATGGACTATTATCTTCGTCGTGCATTACAGGTTGTGTTTCACTAGCTCCATTACAAGCTTTGACTTGATTTATATGATTACAATTTTGGATTTCAGAGTCCCATGCCGTGCCATCACCACATGTAAAATCATATTTCGTGTATCCCCCTTGACCGTTATCTACACATCTATAGAATTGTCTGCAATCATTCTCATTTCCGTAAAACCCTTCTGATGAGCAAATGCCGCTTCCTGATTGGGAAGGCTTCTCGGAATTTCCGTTATCATATTCATCTTCTTGTTTATCTATAGTCTGTGGTTCTGATGTAGAAATACCGACTTCATTCTTTTCAGTTGTTTGTTGATGTCCTTCTGTTGCTAAAGGTTTAGTCGTTGTTTGAGAACTGCAAATGGCATCACCAGTATCGTGATCACATGCTTGTATATCTTGAACCCAAATTGTACCTTCACCACAAGTGAATTCGTATTTTGTATGTCCTCCCCTATCGTTACTCACACATCTAATGAATTTCTTGCAATCATTGGGATCGGCATAGAATCCCTCAGATGAACATTGATTACTACTAGAAGTAGAGGTAGATGAAGTCTCCGTTTTCTCTGTTGAATGTTGGATCTGTGAAGCTGTGGTCATAGAAATATCATTTCCCGGTTTTTCCTGGTTTTCTGTCGTTTGAGCAATTGGTGGGAAACCAGTTGAACATTTTTTGTTGCTCGATTCATGATTACATGCTTGTATTTCTTGATCCCAAACAGTTCCATCTCCACAAGTGAAATCATATTTAGTGTAACCTCCCTTTCCATTATCCACACATCTATAAAACTTCTTACAATCATTTTTATCGCCATAAAATCCTTCTGATGTGCATGTTCCAGAGGAAGCAGACGGTTGTTGGGTTTGATGTTCATTTACATTTCCTACCGTTGACGAGCTAGCCACACTTGTTGCTTCCGTATAAATCTCATCCGGTTGAGAGGTTTCAGTACTAGAACCACTTTCCTTTTCACCACAAGTCTTATCAGATGTGGCATGATCGCATGATAATATTTCCTGACTCCAATAGGTACCTTCACCACAAGTGAATTCATACTTAGTGAAACTACCACGGCCATTGTCAACGCATCTGTAAAACTTTTTACAATTTCTTTTATCACCCATGAAACCTTCTTTGGAACACGTTTCACCTTTTTCGCTATCTGGATAGCTGCTGACCGTCGAAGTGCTTGTTTTTTCAGTACTTTGAGGATATCCTTGATCCTCGGTTTCTGTAGTTAACGTACTTTGTGTCTGGCTTTCGCTGGATGGGTGCACTGTATTGTTTCCAGTTTTACCACAATCTTTGACCGCCCAAGCATGATTACACGCTTCAATACTTTGATCCCATAATGTACCTTCACCACAGCTAAATTCGTACCGAATATATTTGCCATTGCCATCATCAACGCATCGATAGAACTTTTTGCAATCGTTTTTGTCTCCAATAAAACCACTGTTTATACAATTGTTGCCTTCACTTGGTTCTTTTGAACTTTCAGTCGTAGAATGAGTCGTTGAGCTTTGTGTAGTTATCTCGGATCCTGTATCAACGTTAGAAGGATAGCCATTATCAATTTCATCACTCATGGTAGGATGATATTGCGTAGTAGTTTCATGGTGACTGGTAGAAGAATCGGCAGTACCACCACACTTTTCTACTGCCCATGCATGATTACAAGCTTCGATTTTTTGATCCCATACGGTTCCTTCACCACAAGTAAAGTCGTATTTTGTGAAGGATCCTTTTCCATTATCTACGCATCTGGAGAACTTTTTACAGTCCTTTTGATCACCCATAAAACCGCTCTTTGTGCAGTCATTACTACTAATAGATACAGATTCTGTTATTGTGGAAGTACCAGATGGGGTGCTCGGCAGAAGTGTAGATGAACCGGTACTTTGGGCACCCTCTGTTAGACTACTGTCAATGACTTCATGAGTGGTTGTGGGCTTAGCTTGAGGCGTAGCTTCCTGGTGGTCAACTGATGATCCACCACATTTTTCCACCGCCCAGGCATGATTACAAGCTTCGATCTTGGAATCCCATACTGTTCCTTCACCACAAGTAAATTCATAACGAATATAGCCTCCATTTCCGTTATCCACGCATCTATAAAACTTTTTACAGTCATTTTCATCGCCCATAAAGCCACTAGATGTGCAAACAGTACCCACACTAGGTTCTTGGTTCTGTGGTTTTTTCGTCGTTGATGAAGGGAAATCATTGTTAGCAGATCCATAACCAGTATCATAGTCATCATTTTGTGTTACAGCCAATTCAGTAGGTGACGGAGTAACTATAGGACTTTGCGTATGGGCAGTGGAAAACGTATTTTGTTGTTCTGTCGTTGTTTCTACATTATTAATATCTGGAGATGCATTACCACCACATCTTTTTACGGCCCAAACGTGGTTACATGCTTCTAGATCAGGATCCCAAACAGTACCTTCACCGCACTTAAACTCGTATTTTGTAAAACTACCTTTACCGTTTTCGACACACCTATAAAATATTTTGCAGTCATTTGCATCACCAATAAACCCACTTGATTGGCAACTCCCATTGGAGGGTGAATTTGCTGTTGTTGAACCCACAGTTGTTGAACTCCAAGTTGATGAACTCCATGTTGTTGAGCTCGAAGTTATTGAAGAAGATGTTGTGGGGTTTTGATTTGGATGACCGTAACCACTATCTTCGTTATCTTCCGTATCAATAAGTTCCGAGGTCGTAGGATGATTATCAGTTGATACTGTAGTGTAATAATTTTGTGTAGAGTGAGAAGTACTTATAGCTGCTTGCGTAGTAATTGGTGTTTCTGCAGAACCTTTTCCTCCACAATCTTTGACAGCCCAAGCATGGTTACAGGCTTCAATACTTTGATCCCAAACGGTTCCTTCACCACATGAAAATTCAAATTTAGTGTACCCGCCTCTCGCATTATCAACACATCGATAGAACTTCTTGCAGTCATTTGTATCTCCCATAAAACCTGACCTTTGACATATGTTACCTTCCTGTGTACCAACAAGGGTCGTAGAAGAAGCTGTAGACGTTGAGGGTCTTGCTGTTGTTGACTCATGAACCTGTATCTGCGTTTGACTTGCCTGCTGAGAATGATCGATTTGTAATTGCGTCTGTACGCCTTTATCACTGTAATCAATTTGAGTTTGCGTCTGGCTAACAGCCGATCCATGACTTATTTGAGTCTGGTTTTGATTAGCTTTTGTGCCTTTATTTTGATTTAAGCGATCACCATAATTTATTTGAGTTTGGTTTTGTATTGCTGATCCGTTACTTATTTGTGTTTGAGTCTGAGTAACTTTTGAGCCAAAACTTACTTGCAGCTGTTGTTGAATAGTTTTGTCTGTAGAGCTATCTTTTTGAGGAATTTCTGCGTTCGTTGTGAATTGGCTGTCCTGGTTAATTCTACCGCATCTACTTCTTTTAACTGCCCAAGCATGATTACAGCTCTGTGTGGCATCATCCCAAACTGTTGATTCGCTACACGAAAACTCAAACCTTGTATAAGTTCCCCTTTGATTAGCCACGCATCTATAAAACTTTCGACAATTCTCGCTGTCGCCCATAAATCCGTCTGAGGTACAAATATTATCTCGAGAGTTCGATTTAGGTATAGTTGGTGGAGAAGTGGTTTTGGATACCATAGTATATTGTTGATTCTGAGTTACTGTATTTTGTGGTAAGATCAACGGATTTACTGTATAGTCCACGTTACTGTGACCCATCGTTGATCCCCATGGAATAGAACTAGTAAATGCAGTGGAAACTTCTGGTGTTTGACGTTTTGTTGAAGAGTGAGCCAGAATTGTTGAGCTAGACGCTGTCCAAGGATAAAAAGTTGTGAATGTAGCCTTAGATTCGGTTGTACTTTCTATACGTATGGGTTTGTTTGTAATTGGGGATGGTATCTCATTCTGTGTTCCCTCAATTTCATTATTGTTTAGTCGATCAACTGCTGCAGATGGTGGTGGTGATAGACCTCCACATTCTGAACGTTTTGTACTTCGAGGGTGATTGCAGACTTCGTTTTCAGGATCGTAAACAGTACCAGGTCCACATTGAAACTGTAATGAAATACATTTTGTAAGTGTAATTGAACACAACTACTCGATTACGACTATTATGCTAGAGGTTTAGTGTCAAAGTTAATTTCCTTACCCTGAAAACTGTATATTTGCCACTTCCTGACTTCATGCAGCGGTAGAATACTGCGCAATCGCGAGGATCCGCTTGAAAACCTTCACCGGCACACAAGATGGGTTCAGGTCTTGTGCCAGAGTAAAGTTTAACTATTCTGCCGGTGACACGAGATTGTCGACGTTCGTGTAAAGTATCTGCAATTTTATTTTTTATTAATAAGTAACGAAAATATTAATTGTGTAGATTTAACATGCTGTAATGATAATCCTAGATTGAATATTTTCTTATTTTCAAATGCGGGTGCACTATCGTTAAAATACATACCATTGCTATTACTGCCCGTTGCTTCAATAACGAAAACAAGAAGGACAATTGTATATAATTTACAATATCTTCGTAATGTAGTGTCCATTATGTTTTTAATTTGGTGCAGGTTATAACTTGTAGAACATTTTTGGTGTCGTTACCTGGAACAAACAGCATTTGTTTAGATAATGTATGAAAATTAGTAAAATGCTTATTTATTCTTATTATAAATTCATTCATACATAAAAATTTATGCATATATTGTAAATAATTTTAGGAGCGCTGGTTGGTCACACTCTCATTTCCGTATTTCTTTTCATGTGTCATCAAATGCAATGAGTCATTTACCATATTAGATTAAACACGTATTAAAAAAGGAATTTCGCTTCATTAAACAAAGGCACATTATGATTCATTCGTCACATAATATTGTTATTTAATGCTTATCAAAGGGAAATTAAAGTGCTGATTTACTAGATATTCGGTTTTGAGAGAGCATTGTCCCAATCTTTCGGATGCAAATGTCGGCGACCTGTTCATCTCGCGCGAAGGGAAGCAATTATTAAGTAATTCAAGTAAACCCATCCAATCTTAGGCCCGCACTCCACCAAAGTGGAGATGTGCGGAGATGTCCGAAGCGGAGACGAGAAGAGATGTTTTTCAGCTAGGGTGTCCACCGAAGCTGTACTGGCCAGACTGGAGCGGAGATGTGTGCTGGCTAGAGCGGAACTAAGCTGCGTGCAGCGAGCGTTGGATGTTGTCCGCTCACATCTCTTCTCGTCTCCGCTACGCGCCGTCGCCAGCTTGCGAGGCACAGTTCATAACTCCGCTTTGTACCGGCCGCCCAGCTCAATCTCGGCGAGGCACAGCTCACATCTCCGCTTCGATACCGTCATACAAATATGATACATCTCTGCTCAGCGGTCTACACTAAAGCTGAGTGGAGACGAGATGTGTGAATAACGAAATTGTATTGGTTGTTTAAAGCACATCTCCTCTTCTCTCGCCTCGTCTCCGCTTTGGTGAAGTCCGGGCCTAATATTCTAAGTACACAATAGATGCAGTGTTTTGTTTTTACAATCATACCTATGTATATAAAGGAAGAAATCGAGCTTATTCAGTACCTACGGAACCGACTCCAGATTCATAAAATATGTGATTTTGTGCAAGCAGGAATATTTTTTGTAACAAGGGTATTACGTTGGTAGAGCATTATTTATTGAAATTTATTGTTTAGTACTTAGTATTGTTGATGGTGGTTGATTATGACTGATGTGACAAATATTAGGATTTTAATTCGATTAATAATAGTTATTTACCTAACTCTTAGTACCTCGACCGAGCTCTACTCGTGTGAAAAAAGAGAATGCTCATTTAATACTACAGGACAGTTCATACTAATTCCATGTATAGTACATACTAATTTAATACTGCCATGATAGTAGGTACTTACTAATTCCATGCTGCCATGATAGTAGGTACTTACTAGTTCCATGCAGCCATGATAGTAGGTACTTACTAATTCCATGCTGCCATGATAGTAGGTACTTAGAAGAGGTAGTAGTAGATAGTAGGTACTAATTCCATGCTGCCATGTCATTATATTGGTAGGCATCTTGTTCTAAACTTTGCCCGACCGAGTTCTGCCCGGGTGAAAATACGGAGAAAACTAATTTTCCCAGATATGAAATCTAGCTAAACAGATTTTTCGCCCCCGTAAACACCTATTGCCGCTTTCAAGAACGTGATTACAAATATATATATACTCGTACAAATATTGCTCGTTTAATAGTACAGGATTGAATAGAAATAGATCATCGCCTTGAATAAAACATTTAAGGGGCATGCGCTAAGGTAGCCCGCGAAATTCAAATTTTCTTTAGTTTTTTACATTTTGCAGGTCAGTGTGAGGTGTTATGTTGATTAAAATATGATTTGCGACCGTAACCAATATGGCTTTACATAATTATAATCATTACAATCAGCAATACAACTCCATAAGTAAGCACAATCGCCAAATGTCTTGATTTCATGAAATAGTCATTCAATGCGATTATATGAACTTAGAGAGTTATATTGATAATTTTTATGATTATAATTATATATATAAACATTTGATACTGCCGCGAATCATATTTAGATCAACATACAACATGATACTGACCTGCAAATTGCAAAAAACGTAGGAAAATTTGAATTTCGCGGGCTACCTTGACGCTTTCGCCTTAACTTAAAGAGTCTAACTTCGGGATACCTATTTAATTTGCATACATACCTACAGGGTAGGTTCTTATATAAAGTCACACGTTCTTCCCATGGGGTAGACAAAAACTACAGAACGCCACCAGCTACTACATACATACTCCTTTTGCTTCCTTTTATAATTTAATTCGTCATAATATACTTGCATAACTATCCAACGATTGATTACAATTCACCCGAGCCTAACTCGGTAATGCCTTGGTAATCCCACGATCATACTCATATTCCCACGATATCATATCACACGTGTGTCAACTATGTAAGTATAACCGAAGACGCTGACTAATACGATAAAAAAAGAGTTAATAAAAATTATAAAAAATTATGCAATCGGTATTATTCATCATAACTTAGACTCGATATAATCGTAAAATACTTCAGGTACGTGCTAGTTTTTAATTGGCACCTACGCAGTTATGTAGTGCAATTGCATACATTCATCTTTTATGTCATTTGAAATTGCAAAGCGAGACTTTTAAATACAAACATATAACAAGAGCTCTGCCAGAGTTAACGATATTTTTATTCTACATTGAACATAGTCCCATCCATCTACTTTTATTTTATTTTTAACACTCTTTTACAGTCTATATTATAGGCTATAGTATAGCCTATATTTAAGTACTAACGGAATGGATGTTTAGAGGTCCATGTAGATAGAGGCCTAAGAATTTAAGTTCTTAAGATGCTACGAGTATTTATTTATTTATTTATTTACGGAAAAACAAACAGTAGCACAATAAGGTTACACTTATTATCTTAAACATTAGGTACATTATAACAATTATGCTACCCACTACGTTCTCCACAGATTACCATTTAAAGTACTTAAAAACTAGCTAGTAACACAGACAATATCTAGCAACGCATAACTAGGCGTTATCCCAGAATTCATATCTGGATTTTTAGAATTTAAGTAAATTTGTGTGCGTACATTATTAAACATTAAACATTAGTAAGTACGTTAATTATATAATACATAATACTTTACAGATCCTTTAGGGTTGCTTGGATTTGTTTCTTAAATACATTTTTAGTTAGAAAAAGAATGTCGATTGAATTAAACTCATTGTGAGTAAGAGGTACTGACAAAATTTAATGCATTTATACTATTAGAAGAACTCAAACTCAAACTCAAAGCATTTATTTCAAATAAACCAATTACAGGCACTTTTGAATTGTCAACGGGTCGGTCAGTCAGAAAGATGAAGCTAGATGCCCATTCCAAAGCGTAGTAGGTACATGGAGAAGAACGGGCAAGAAACTCCACGGACACTCTTTTAAATCATAATTATGGTAAAGAACCGACTGAAGGAACAGATTAACCTGAAAATGAAGAAGGAAATGCTCGTGAACGGGTGCTGCTTGTGCTGACTGGTCGTCTTGATGACCATGGTTTTGTTATTGTTATTAGTAATTGACTGTTTATTTATTTTTACTTCGATGGTCCTAGTTTATCATTTTTGGCTTCGAGTTACAGCTTAAATAGCTATATGTAAGCGAGCACGTCCTTTATGCCTGGAGTTCTGTTTACTTTTTATTTTCGCTTGAGAATAGATTTCGATGATTTTAGTTGGTATATTTTTATGTTGTTTTATTATTTTGCATAAGTACTATTGTTTAGAATCATAGTCCTGCTGGAGAGTTTGTTTGCGCCACGTCTTCTTCCCAGCTTCTTCCCAGCTTCTTCCCAGCTAAGCACTAGGAAGTGGTGAAGGGCGGGCGTTTTTGGGGGACTGTCTTATGTAGTTTTGACGTTCGAAAAGCGCTGATTCTCAGAAATAATTGACAGTTCTTTAGAGGATGTTGAATTTTGGGTTCCAAAATGCACAAATGCTTAACGGGTGGTTATAGAAAAGCGTAAATGAATTGTATTGTGAAAAACATACCTTTACCTCCTATATTTGACATTGCATAACAACCAGTCAATAGCGTGATATTGTGTGATCAGATATAAGGACATATACTTGATAGTGTATTGTTGTTTTAAAATTTGCTGCAGTCATGCAACACATGATTATACGTACAGACAAAGCATCTATAAATTTATCGCAGCTGTAGGTACTACGAGTACCTACGTTTACAAGAATTATTTTTCAAGAAGTTCTCCAGTTCTTTTAAAGCTGGAATGACTGAAAACTAAATCACGTAAAGTCAGCTTTATTGGCACTCTTGATTTGGATGATAAATTTACGAGAGATTGAACGTAATTTCTGATTGGCTTCAGCGTTTCCGATTTTCTTACATAAATTTTTTTTGTAGATAATTTGACCTCTTATATTTTCCTATCCCTCACGAGTTGGCAACCTTCAGTACATCTTCAGAAGGAGTGCTATACATACCTGGGTATCTACGAGGATACTACTGTGTGGAATAGGTTACTACAATACTACTACGATCGCAAGCGATAACCACAAGTAATATATGTTCCTACTTAATGCTGCTATAATAATCTACCCTTATTTAGATAAAGTATTTTATTGGACATGGCTTTTAGAGATACAGATGAGACGCCATTTATCAACAGCTCTATAATAGTCCGGACTTGACAATGGTCGAGAGTTCAACCCTGCTGACTTATTTACAAAGAAAAGAAAGAAATAAAGAATAATTTTTATTTGGAAACAAACACAAAAAACAAATCAAAAAGCGAAAATAATGTTTTAATAACAATGGTGTTTGCCTCACGGCTGTGCCAACAGATCCATTTCAGCTAAAATGCCAGACATGCTGTCGGCGCTGGTTATCTAATGAACATTGACGTGAACCAATTAATAAAGGCTTTAGTAATCTGACATAGGTAACAGTAGAAATCGGGTAATTTGCGACATTCATCGAGCTGTGACCACTATCTAAGGGCCGTTTGCTTCTGGTTACTGGGGGCCTACTCCCTAAGCGAAATCCGTAGTTTCAGCCGTAGTTATGGGCGCTTCACTCACTTTCTCACTTACGGTATGTCCGTAAGTGAGACGGAGAACAAAGCGCTCGTAAGGACGACTGAAACTACGGATTGCGCTTAGGGAGTAGACTCCTAGATACAGTTCGCGCCAAATAACTTTGCCGCTCTGAAGTAGGCTAACAAATGACTGCATAGTAGTCAATCTTCCGTATAAAACAATAGCGCGCAAGCGCAACTTAGCCCCGGCTGGAGGCTTTGAGTGTAGTAGCTTAATGCAGCCATAAGAAAGCCCGGTTAAGTAGTCATGACCTCAGAGGTCAGCTACGAAGATACCCTTCTTTTTTTTTTTGGGTGGGAAATCATCAAATGACTCCTCCCGCTCTGGGCGGAGCGAGAGGGAGTGTCAGACTTTTACTGACTAAAACTCACCCGTGTTCCTTCCGTTGCCTGTGTGCCGGGGCCGCGATATCCCTTTCAGACAAACCCGCAACCCCAGCAGAACTACAAGATACCCTAGTGAAAAAAAAAGAAGCGCTTTCTAACTACAGAGCGGCAAAGTGTATTTATGTATGTATTTTATTTAAAATCAGCTAACAGATACCAGTAGCTATTGTATAAGCTTTAGAATTAAGCTTAGAATTGAATGTTGGGTACATTCAATTCTGAAGAGCTTTTATAATTGCTACTGGTATCTGCTACCGACCGGTAACGGATGATTATCGAAAAAATACCGTATTATAAAATTATTCATCTAACTTAGAGTTACGGTTTATTAAAACAACAGTCTTAGAAGAAGTAATACTACCTTACTACTTTAATTTTAAGGCGGCCATTTATGAAAGCTATTATTAAACAACTTAATAGCACCTAATCTCAGTCATATTTACCGAGCATTTTTTATGTGAGGACCTAACAAAAAGAGCGTAAAAGTAGCACGCTAGCTGGTAGGTACTCATTCGCAAAGAATTCCCAACGATTCCTCGGGCATTTTTCTAAAGGTCATAAGTGAATAACCAAGTAGCCTTCATAAGAACAAATTGATCGTTGTACTGTAGTTCATTGGCACTAATAATTACAACTCCTGAGTTGAAAATAAGGCAAAACGATAATACGGCGAGGGCAAGTTTCTTTTTACGTGGACTTGGGCACTGTCATTACGCGGCTGTATGACGCGAGTTATGCAAAGCAAACGAGCTGAATAATCAGCGGTGGAGACAAAAAGTTATGTCTACAGAAATCCATAATTTATGTACTTAGTTTGATTGTTATAAGTATGTGTTATGTGTTATTTTTGAGCCGAGTGCTCATCGAATATTTCGGGACATCGCCAAGCGGTTGGTCGACTCTTCACGTGACCAGAGGGCTGGCCAATTCTTAGGCCAAAGAATCAGCATTGCCATCCAACGTGGCAATGCTGCCAGCCTTTTGGGCACTTTTCCCGCTGACAGCGATGCGGACGAATTTTTTGATGCCCAATGAGCTCTTCCCTTTATTTTATTTTATTTTTTTCTTTACATTCTTGTACATAATATATATAATAGTTAGTTGTAAAATAAATTGTATAATAAGTTTACTGTGTTATCTGTGTTGTTTATCTAGTTATGTGGTTCAGACAGATTGGTGAAACGTAACATGAAATGTAACACGCGTTGAAACAAATTCGCCAAGTTGTAGTGTATAATATCATGTAACATTCCATAAATTAGGACGACAAATCTGTGTTACATTTTCATGTAACGTTTCTCCAATCTGTACCCGGCATCAGATATCTGTAACATAGGGCAGAATTATTGAAATAAATGTTTGTTAAGACCAGGCACTCTAAAGACAATTTCCACGCAAGCTCCGTCCCCGTGTACCCCGCCACTCCACTATGTGCTGAACGCTAACTCATCAATAATAAAGTTGAATATCGCGTGCGCTCTTTGAACCAAATAAATGGCGTAAGTCTCAATTCTTATTTCGTTTATAACTAAAGTAATAATTGATCTAGAGAAAATATCTTGTGACTGTATTATAAACAATATTTTCTTATTGTGAATACTTATTTTAGACATAAAAGCGAGTAATCTTGATTTTATATAAATAATCTTTAAAAAAAGACACAATTTTCGAACAAAAAATGAATCTAGCGAAAATGTTACAATTACGTAATTGTTTTTTAAATGGAAGGAAAAAGATCCATTAAATCATATAATTAAATTAAATTTTGATTGTATGCAAATTAACATAAAATTTAAGGAGCCTCCTCTTAAATTGTACCTTCTTGTTCTCACATCAATCACTATCTAAAAGTATGAATCGAATAAAAGTTTTCAGTACCTGCTCGACCGAGCTCTGCTCAGGTGAAAATAGAGAATACTCATTTAATTAGTATAGGATAATTCTTACTAATTCCATGTATAGTACATACTAATTCCATGCTGCCATGATAGTAGGTAAATACTAATTCCATACTGCCATGATAGTAGGTTAATACTAATTCCATTCCGCCATGTCATTATTCTAAGCTTGATCTACACTTTAGGCGATCGAGCTCGGGTGAAAATATGGAGAAAATGAATTTTCCTAGATATGAGACCTAGCTAAAGAAAGAAAGAAAGAAAAATGTTTATTTGGACACAGTTCGTGAAACACAAAATAAAAAAGTGACAATAATACGAGTAGTGTGTGCCTCACGGCTGCGCCAAAAAGGTTCATTTCAGCATTAATGCCAGACAGATGCTGTCTGACGCTGGTTTTCTAATGAACCTTTATGTAGGGACAAGTGACGGCGAATACAAAACAGTCTCAACATACCTAATACATAATTTGTATACTTATAACTAAATAAATAAACTAGAAATCAAATATAAATTACAAAAACAAAAATAAAATATAGCTAGATCAATTTTTCGCCGTGTAAACCCCTATAATGCAACTTTCATCGAAATCGTTAGAGCCGTTTTCCAGAACGTGATTACAAACATATATATATATATTTACAGATATTGCTCATTTAATAGTATAGCATTTAAAACAATCAGAAATCAAATTAACAGTGCAACTAACATACTGACTGACCTAATTAACATCTTTCACTTAAGCATATCTATAAAATGCTAATAAACTTTTCCTTTCAATTACTTGAGTAAGTTGCATAGGCGACTTAAAATAACCGGTGCCAATAGTTTAGTACAACGTATTGAAGGGCGCAATAATAATATCAAACTGGTTTCTTGAAGATTCCCTTTCCAGCTGTTGTGGTGGGGCTGCATTCTTGCGGCTGCATCTCGATTGAGTCCCGATATTAATGTCTAGAAATAAATTGGCTAGCCAGTGTAAACTGTGTACGTTTATCGAGCTTTAAGTGAACAAGAAATTTAAGGCTACACCATATCGGGATTATGAAATGTTTTGTTATTTCAGGCTTTGATTTAGCTTGTTGCTATTCTCTCGATGTTGGATCAAAGAGCGAGTGCTGTCTTCTTGTTTTTAAACTCTTTCTTTCTCCTGTGGTTAGTGACTAACCTGGTGTCAGAGTTTTTATGCCACCCATGGGTCTGACCTGGCTTCACATGCCGTCGAGAAGTATCTCTCAGGCATGCCGGTTTCCTCACGATGTTTTCCTTCACCGTTCTTGAAGCAAGTGATAATTATAAAATACGCACATGATTTCGAATAAGTGAGAGGTCCGTGCCTTGGGTTCAAACTCGAGACCTATAACTTGGCAGTCCGACGGTGACACCATTAGGCTATCACTGTTTCTAGAGTTATTCCCTACGAGTTACGACCCACGCTCTATCAAGGTACTTTATATCATTTGATTTAGCTGTGCTAGCGACGCCACACACGAGCCATGTTTTTTTTTTCAGGATTATGAATACCTAAATGAGTTAACAAACCACAATGACTGAACAGATAGAAAGCAATCCAAATTAATTAGTGGATGCCTCACTAAAATTGATTAAACGGTAATCGCATTTCAAAAGTGTCACGTGATCATGTCCACTGCACGACAAAACAACAACGACGAGAGACACTTTTAGGGCATTTGTCCACTTATCCGTATCCGGTTCGTATGAAACGGTAATCGCATTTCAAAAGTGTCACGTGATCACGTCTACTGCACGACAACACAACAACGACGAGATCTTACACTTTTAGGGCGGTTGCCCACTTATCCGTATCCAGTTCGTATTCGATTCGTGTTTGTTTTTGATCCCGTTTGACCATCCAAGTAATTGTATGGACGTTTGTGCTTATATGCGTATACGGTTCGTATTCGATTCGTGTTTGATTCGTAAATTCTCACTTCTAGTCGTTTTTTGACGGATCAAAACCGAGTATATCAAACAAAACGAATCAAATACGGATAAGTGCGCAAACGTTAGGACGTGAATTTCCCGTCCGTCCTTTTCACGTATCGAACACGAAGCGGATACGGATAAGTGGACTACCGCCCTTAGTCGAATATCTGAAAAATTTGTAAAGTCAGGTAAATTAATTGTGTATCAAATTCAACTCCTTACCAACTTAAATTGTCCGTATATTCAAAAATGACAAGTCTCATCTTTGACAGTTGGTTGAAGTGGCTATAACACGGAAAATTTACCTAGGGTGTCAAATTAATTTATCTAACTGTACATAGATTAAGAAAACTACTTCACTGCAAAGCAGACAAGGCTTTATATTCGAGATAAACAAAAGAGCGTAGGTACTATGTACTTCGTGGGATACAAGATTATCGCCAGCTTTGCGGTTGAGGACCATCCTATCAACATCTTGTGGTTAGAGGCAAAAAGGGAGCGTACCTCATCTATTTCCTTTATATCCGAGCTATGGTCAGGATTCACAAGTCATCATTATTACCTGGTAACATGTAAAGTTCAATGGCGTGCCTAATTACGTATTAATCATTTAATTAATTACCTACAACATACCGTGTCAACAACTTCCTAAATTGAACTTTTCACAACACACTGTTTCTTTTTGCTTTAGGTACAGTCACGAGCAAAATTCAAAAGCGATTTTCGCATGGAATAACGACTGCAACTTTGAGGTAAGACCTATTTCATATTAGTGTGGGTTCCAAAATACTATTTTCGTAACAACATAAAATTACAATCACCACAGTAGGAGAAAAACACTTTTTAAAGTTGCTAAGTGTATACATATTGGTGCTCGTGACTGTACATTATCTAACAGTTTCATTCATTTTATTATTTAAACTCTTGAGGATAAAATGACTGCAAATCACTGCAGAATAAAAACACTGTTTAAGATATGAATGTAGCAATAGATTGGATTACTGGATTCACATTAAAAAAATCTAAACCCGCCAAGATTATCCCAAGAGGCTTTGATGACTCTGAACTCTACAGTGTTAGGGAAAGGTGGGGGAAAGCCACGAAAAAATCCTCAAATGTCAAAATACATATTACATTTGATGCCGTTGACCAAACCTAACCACCACACAAATGAACGTCTCAAACTGGAGAGCTATGTGAGGTTATGATTGTCCTGGAATGCGACCCTTATTGCGGGCGTTCTTGGAATAAATAAAAGTGACTGTCAGACAAGAACCAATTTCTTGTCTGAGAGTCACTTTTATTTGAGGCACCATGAAAATGTGTGTGGCATATATTAATAATATGTTTCTACCCACTAATGAAATAAAGATTACGATGCAACGACCTTGAACTTGCCGTTGCAGGTGCACGCGCTGATGCCAAGTCGGCCGACTTACTTTTCAAGTAAGACGAGTATAAAGCTAAAAATAAATATATACAAAGAGTTAAACTGTCTACATACATACGAGTATAACTGTAAAATTACGAAGGGTTAGACAAAAGACGACCGTAACTACATTGATAGATGCTAAAGACCGAGGATTCCAAATTTTTGTTGTGGAGTTCGTTAGGCTGTTTTCTTACTGTTATTTGATGGCAAACAAGCCCAAGCTGTGTTTCAAGTGAAACTACCAGAAGCATTGAAAATGGACAAACCTACCCCAGTGACAAAGGTGGAGCTGAAATCGAGTAGACGACTTCGGTCAGTTAAAATGGTTGATTGAGCTGAGATTTTTACAACCCAAAATTGTAACAAAGAAATTCGAGAGACAAAATTCTTTTAATCATATTTTTAAGGTCTAGGCCTGTTGGAACTATCCCTCGATCAGTATCAGGAGTCATTTAAATGACCCATTCTATAACTAAATATAAGTAGGTACTAAAGGTGTAATTTCGCTAGCGTAATGATTCAATTCTGACTGATGCAACTTGACTCGCAACAGCACCTTGTTTCTAGTTCACTGCCAAGGTTACGTCGACTACGGCTCGTATCGTGTTTACTCACTACCGCCGAAGCGGCAATTACGGCTGGTTTCGCCACTTAACGATGTAACTGGCTCTGATAACTATGTGACAGAAGATATCATGGGGTTAATTTAAGAGAGGGTGCATGGATGGGAGCTTGGATTGAGATTTTGTTTTCGTATGGGACTATGGGCTCAAAAGCTCATTTTACGGCCATTGTCATGTAAGTAATCAAAGAAAATTACACGATATTTACCAGAAGATTTTAGATCTACTAAACCTAGGCCATTAAATGACCATAGATCCGCCGCATAGATGCGCCGGCTGTCGCTGAAAACCAGTGTTGGGGCTCTGTCTCGCATAGGGTCGCAGCTTTATGCTGAGCGATGGCCGTTTTGCGTGGATGTGACGCATATTTTCCCCCAAATTGTTTATTTTCGTGTTTTGTTCTTACCTTGCGTCATGTGTACCGCAAATAAACGTATTTTCTTTCTCTTTCTTTTTCTTTTAGATGTCCCATATACTTAGGACTTTGGAACGGAACAGATTTTCGCCACATTGTGCATTCACCACCAGCGTAGGAATGCCCAAGTACGATGCTGAGTTTCATGGCAAGAGGCATGCTATACGTAGATACCATAATTTTACTTACTACAATGGTGGAAGCTCCTTGGAGGGTTTCAGAAAACATTGCAAAATTGTGGTTTCAGCAAGTGGGTCCTCAGCATAAAATGGAAGTCAACATCATTCAGCAGAAAGAGGTCTACCGTGGGGCATAAGATTCCCCCGAGACTTACAACGATGGGACCTCTGGTTCCCGTATTCATCGAATTTCCTCGCCCTTCACACACGGTCTCGTGGGCACACGCTAAGCCTTCCGTTTTGTAAGATGGAATATTCGACACCAACATAAGGTAATAAAACCCAAGACCGGTTCAGTTCCACCGGATGTATCTCATTTGTGAGCGAACAATTAGATCGTTGTATTGATGTCTGTCAAAGGTAATTACATTATGCGCTTACGCAATTAATTGATCAGATCAAGAACGTAACCATTGAGATTTTTCCTTCCTCAGTTTTTATCTCTGATCTACTTCCTCCGTGGCGACGGGTGATGTCAGATTTGTATTTTTAGTATCAAAAGCCTCTGTTATTCAGAAAGTTTACGTTAGGAATCGCGTTCAGCCACGACTAAAGATCACGCCATGATATTAGTTTTTCATAGGGTTATTATTAATTAATTGACTAAATACGAATCGCCCTATGGATTGAAAACTAAACCGATTTCTGATTCAAAGATGAAATGGCCGCCATTTCGACTAATATTCGTGTGACTTGCCGTGGTGCATTTTTGTTGTAGGTAGGTACTACACTTCCTTTTTTTTTTTGTTTGTTGTGGGTGGGTAATTATCAAATAACTTCTCCAACTCTGGGCGGAGCGGGAGGGCGTGTCAGACTTTTACTGACTAAAACCCACCCGTGTTCTTTTTCCTTCCGTTGCCTGTGTGCCGGGGCCGCGGCATCCCTTTCGGACGAACTCGCAACCAACAATACTACTACAACACCAGTACAATACCAACCACAATACTACAATAGTACTACACTACCAACAATATTTTTACAATACGAAATTGGAGAATATTTTGAATCAGCTTGATATACGAAAAAATCCTAAACATTTTACTAGTCATATTTTAGAAGGCGTTAGTTTCGTATCTCACCTGAAAAACTAGCGACTCTTAGGTATAATCAATTGATATCTAGGTCATTTATAAATTCATAATGCAATACTCAAATTCAAATGAGATATTATACAATAAAACACATTAAACGAGTACACGTGGAAGCCATTACAGTTGTAATCCTCCACTACAATTATACTTCGAATAACCAATTTTGTTCAATTAAAAGTTTTCTGCGACCACAACACATGACTAACTGCTACATATTCAAGAAAATGAGTTCATAGAAGAATTAATTATGTGCATCAATTATAATTAAAATATCACACTACTGACCAACATAGAATGATATAAGTAGCACATTAAAATGAAGATATTGTTCTAGAATCTTGTTTTTAGGGTTCCGTACCCAAGGGGTGCTAACGGGACCCTATTGCTAAGCCTACATCCTACCTACGACGCCCTCTGTCTGATATAGTGTTGTATCTTTTTAACTAATAGGTATTCAATTGAAACTCACAGAAACTTTTTACAAAAAAAAAAAAACTACTTCCAAAAAAACACTACAAAGTGAAACATAACTTTTTTGCCACCGACTTCCAAAATTAAAGATACTTTTCACTTTGTAATGGTTTTTTAGTCAGTTTTTTTTTTGTAAAAAGTTTTTATTTTTCACTTTTTAGTTGTGGTACCTACACCACACAAATTCGAAAACCACTACGATACCTGCTATGTAAATAACAGTGACAGGAAGTTATCATCATATCATCGACATATAATAAGTGGGAAAAATACGGATTATTGAACCTTACTCAAAAACTATGCAAGCAAAGTTAATAAAATTTATAAAAGACCAACTTGGGAGCATACTCTTACATACAAAAAAATAATTTTCAAAATCGATCCACAATTGGCGGAGAAATCAGCGGACATACATTTAAAAAAAACACATCATACGCGACGAACATATAACCTCCTCGTTTTTGGAAGTCGGTTAAAAAGGTAATCAAACTGTTTGCCAAAACTTTATTATTATTTTGTTCCTGCTCTATTTAGGGTACGGAACCGATAGTACGGAAGTGTAACTCGCAATTGGCCGTTTTTTTTTTCATCTTAACTGGAACGTTGTAACAATTATTTTGTAAGTGAGGAAGACGTGGTTGTAACGAGAATATTATGCATGAAAAACTTCCTGTAATGTTTTTGTGATGTGATACCACAAAGGTGTAATTTTTTCAAGATTTATTCATAACATCGTACTAAACGGTAATATTTCTGTTTCAAATGCATGCATGCATGAAACGATATCTTTGTAAATATTGTTTATTCACATAGCCGTTTATAATTTAACGTGAAGCTTGAAAGTAACCCACAGTGGATGGAAAATATGTATTGTTCTTTGAAAATACGTATTCATTTGAGAGAAAACATACAATAGGTAGCTATTCCAATGAATATAATGGCATTAATGCTATATTCAATTTAAATTTATTCTCTTGCTTTTCAACATCACTTTTTAACTTATTATTAATTTACCTACTTTTAACTTTTTAATAGATTTTCATTTATAAAGAAAATTCGTGAAAAAATCAATCGGTAATTGTAATTATTAAGACTTTTCGCATTTGATTTTGCGAAAACTTCACAGGACCTTGACTCGAATGGGTACTAGGATACCATATCTGATGGACAAGTAAATTTTCCCTCGCAATCACGATTTTCATGCGGATCCGGCATGAGCGATCATTATCATGACTTCACAGCGTCATTACCGACGGAATCCTGTCGGCAATTATCTTGGATACGTAACTACTGTCATACTTAAATATCTGTGCCATTCCGGATATAATTTTTTAAGAACCAAGATGAAGATTTTTACAAGCTTTATATTATTAGCTTGCTTCTTTCTTATGTGTTTCAGTTCCAGTTAGTCGCATTGTCATCCATTTTTCAAACAACAACATGGATGTTCAACTTGGATTGAACATTGGCAACTTTATATTTCTACGGTGACAACGCAATAAAATATAAGTAAAAATCTAAAAAAATAAACAATAAGCTTTTTTTTAAAGATTTAAATATTAATTTTCATTTACAATGATGGAATAAACTGAACAAAGTGGCCATAATTTTGTTCTGAGCACAAGTGAACTCTTTTCAAATTAGTCTTTTCGCAATAAATTAACTAAATAGTACTAAATAAAACTTACGTAAACATAGAAGTTTAATTATACATAGCTAGGTACTAGATATAGTTTGGTGGATGGTCTTTGGCTTAAGAGTAAAATATATTCATTTGGGCTTGCAGCATACGCTGCTATGAAACTTAAGTACCTATCACAGATTAATAAAATGTATGAAACTTGATGAAACGCTTAAAAAAAAGAATCGATCCAAAGAGCCTTTTTTATCATGGGCTTATATATTTTACCTAAGCATAAGGCTGAGTGGAGAGTAGGGGCAAAGCCCTCGCAACTAGTCCTGCCATAAACCGACATCAGACGGCCTTATGCAGCCTTCAGCCTATACCTATATAAATTCTAGGCATAATCACACCATTCTCCTAAACAATACAGGAGTTAAACCACAATAAATCAATCCAGTACAAAATCATTTAGTTTGGCAACCCGCGTTACGGACTGCGGTTCGTAGATGGTATCGACCATCCGGCGATTCTGAAGTTTTATCGTTGCACAACGATATCTACTGGAATCTATTCACTTTCTTATTGTTTTGTCTTAATTATATGGACTGTAAACGTTCAATGGCAAGCTGGGAGGTAAATAGAACGAGGTGTAAGGTCAAGTTGACTTTATTTGTACCAAAACAATGTATTGAATTTAATCAGCATCCAATTTGGCACTTGCAATCACTATAGTAAAGACGGTCAGAAACAACTTTGTTAAAAGATGTAACACTAGGGCCATGGGGTCCGAGTGCCACTTAGTTTTTCAAGACATCGGCATCAGCATTGCCATACAACGTGGCAATGCTGCCAGCCTTTTGGGCACTTTTCCTGTTGACAGCGATATGGACGATTTTTTTGATGCCTTATGATTATTTCCCCCCCACCCCTTTCTTATATACTTGTACATATTATTATTTTAAGTCCGTTAGTTTTTAAATCGTGTAAATACGTGTGTGTAAATAAAAACCAGATATTATTGTAGGTAGGTCTGCAAGAATACCTAATGATTATGTTTTAAAAATACCTGACAGCGAAAATAACCAAATAAAATATCTTGTTTCTATTGGTATTTAAATTAATTCCTGCAACTTCATTTTTAACGAAATTGTACCGCTTTATTAACGATCCAATATTATTTTTTAAGACGGTATCTTAACTCTAACAAAGATAAATTATACATCATTTGAAAACACTCCCAATCAATCTGCCTAGCCTTTTCCCAACTATGTTATGGTCGACTTCCAGTCTAACCGGCAGCTGAATACCAGAATTTTATAAGGAACGACTGCTTATTTAACCTCCAAAACCCAGTTACTGGGTAATACCCCTTGGTAAAACTGGTTGTCAGACTTTTGGGCTTCTGACTGTCAAACTGTCAAAGATCAACGAATGACACCGAGACCAAAGGCTTAACGTGGTTTCCAAGGCACGGAAGGATCTCGATATATAATGGACCCATCCGCGAACTGACCGCGGCAAGCGTAACTTAACCTTCGATCGATTCGTGCGGCTGTTATCATTTAGCCACAAGCCCCTCGCCCTACCTTATAATATTTTTTTAAAAATGCCTGACAGCTAAAATAGTCAAAGAAGATATTGTTTCTATCCTAATTAATATTATAAATGCGAAAGTGAGTTTGTTTGTTTGTTTGTTACGCTTTCACGCTAAAACGGCTCAACGGATTTGGATGAAATTTGGGACATGGGTAGACCATGACCTGGGTTAGAGCACTGATACTTTTTATCCCGTTATTTCCGCGGGATCGAGACTTATGCGGGTGAAACGGCGGGGCGCAGCTAGTTAGGATTTAAATTAATCCTTACAACTTCAATTTCCTCAAAATTGTAAAATTGTTTATTGTGACGGAATACTAACTCTAACAAAGGTAAATCTTATATATATAAAAGGAGAAACTGATATATCAACGCACAGCCGAAACTACTGGGACTTATAGGAACGTGAAATTTTGCACACGGCTTCCTTTTATAATGTACGCACTAAGAAGGGGGTTTTTGGAAATTCGACCTTTAAGTAGGTTTTTTAACCTACTTAAAGGTCGAATTTCCTAGGAATGGGGAATGGGGGTTTTTTTTTTGTAAAAAATCTTATTCCTTGAGTTAATAAGCTTGAATCTTGACACGAATACTAATCTAAGTAAATTATTTAGTTTTAAATTTATTATTTTTCCAAATCACCCCCAAAAGGGGGATTGGAGGGTGTTAAAGTTTGTATGGAAGAATTTTAACGCACGGTCCAATTAACTTGAATCTGAGTATTAATACTTTTGACAGAAAATAAACAATAACAAGTTTTTAGGTTTGTCGAAAATGGGCCTCGGACGGGTCAAAAAGGGGTAGTTAAATTTTTCAAGAAGGGCTATTTACTGCGTGGCTTGATTAACTCAAAAATTTTCAATCAAGTCAAGAGTCAATTTATGTAAATATCTCAATCGATGAAAAATCTTATTCCTTTGATCTATAAACTTAAAAATTGGCCCGAATACTTATTTATCTAAAAAATTAAATGTTATTTATCGAGGGTGGAGAGGATGAAGTTTTTAGTAAACAATTTGCAAACACTCTCGACCTACACCTATCAAAAAAGGTAAACTAAAACAAAAAGTCGCACTTATTTTGTTTATTGAATTTTAAATAACCCACGTTTATGGTACAAAAACATCGATAATAAGAGTTCGTTGATATCCAATTTTAATAATAGACCATAAAGTTTATTACCGCTAATTGCGCCAAGAACTTGATTTTCTTTAGTTTTTTCAATAATGTCGTTCACCTATCAGGGATGACGTACTTAGACAACAATCTTATGACGAAGAATCTTATACCGAAGTAAAAATGTTCGTAATACAGCAATGCTTATTTTATTCCAAGTTTAGTTAATTAATTCAAAATAAGATTCAATTGTTTCATTATCATCAGTGAGATACAAACTAAGCTAAGCATGTTGAGGACAAAACTAAGCGCTGAAACTTTCGAGATTTCCTAAAATAATTCATTCATCTACTGACTGTCACATGTAAGGAAGTCAAAATCAATGTTCAGTCAGTTTCAGTTTTTTTTAAAGTGAAAACTTCTTTAGGCGCGTTGAGCACTTTTTGGGTGAACAAAAATCATGGAACTTGCGTCATCGTCACCGAACGCTTTCCATATGTATACTGTGTATATATGTACATAGATATACAATTCACATGTTACTTAGTTTTCACTTCTATCTGCAGTTCTCAAAGACTGCCCCGAATGTTTTTTTTTTTGTCAAAGTTTGTTGAAAAGATACTTAATAATGTTCGATTTTTCGGTTTATAACACAATATTATGGACTACTGACCCTTTTACTGCCTCGCTGGACTAGTGGTCGCAAGCGCTACTCATGAGGTCCTGGGTTTGATTCTCGGGTCGGGCAAAGTGTCTTTGGGTTTTTACATTTGGAATTTCTCAGTACCCGCCCGTAGCCTGGATTTACGCCTGGTTGATGTCAATAGCCTCGCCTCCTATTACATGGGACTTAAACATAACTGGCGAAATGTGGGTGTTACTATAGGTACACTTCTGCCTAACCCTTTGGAGAAAACAGGCGTGATGTTATGTTATTATAGACTAATGAATAGGAACCGTTACAAATCATAAAAATAATAATACTTAGGTAGGTATAGTTAATAATAAACCAAACATTAATCACTAACTTGTTTTACGAGAAAATAAATAAAAATATTATGCGTCACGCGATTGTTTTTGCTAATCATCTTAATTTCAAACTGTGTCAAAGACAGTGTCATAGTTTACAAAAAACGGTATATTCTACAAAGATTTATTGGAAAAAATGTCGTAAAATACTCCACAAACAGAATAAAAATTAATCACGAACCGTTCACTCCGTCATTATGTCTCATCAATGAGTAAGATGGAGAACTTGCCTTATTTATTTTATAGTATAATTTTCATATAAACGGCGAAAATAATAATTTCCGAAGGCAATGACCTGAGGAATATTTCGGTCCATTAAATCTAATAACATGCAATCATGGCACAAATTAAAACATAATTTTTTGTTACTTTGATACTTAGAAAAAAAAATGCAAATCTTTCTATCATGTATGAAACTCTAGAAATTGTATGTAATCCGTGCACAGCTATCAACTTTTTTTTAGTTTCTATTAAAAGAACTTTGATTTATGGTGATCAAAAGTAATTACTTCGATCACCCATGATTGCATATATTTTCCATTTTTAGGATAGCTCTACGTACAACATAACATGTCCTTTTTGATTTTAATGATTTTAACTTTTATCATTTTACTACTTACCATAATTTTGACATGGCGCTAATTATTACGTGATTTTTTTTTACATTATAAAAATGCCACTCTTTTTTTTTACATTGTTTTCAATTGTATCTTTGATCGTCTTACAACTAATCTCATACTGACAGGTATTACGTTCATTACAAGAAATGATTTTTCAGCATTAGTACTTTGTATGCACCTTCTACGTATAGTAGGTACCTGGAAAGTAAACCATAATCAACAATGTATAAAAATAAAATATAAACAAAAGCTTGCGGTCTTGCGCTACAGCGGATTGTAACTTACACTCGCGCCAATCTAAGAAGTCCGATTTGACGTTTCGTACTCGTACGTCTAATAGAACGATATTCCTCGAGAATCAGTTTTAAGCAATGTAGATAACTCGTTAATTACAAACTCTCTAAGTATGATAAATCGATATGTCTCGAGAATCGGTTTTTAAAGTAACAGATTTTTTTTTTCCAACCAATCAGTCTGCCTTTTCCCAACTATATTGGGGTCGTCGTACAGTCTAACCGGATGCAGCTGAATACCATTATTTTACATGGAGCGACTGCCTATTTGACCTCACAACCCAGTAACTGGGTAATACGATACCCCTTACTATTGTCAGACTTTCGGACTTCTGACGAACCGTACCGACTGTCAAAGATCCGCGAATGACAGCCGGGACCAACGGCTTAACGTGCTTTCCGCGGCACGGAGGAGTTACGGTATGTAAAGATGGTCACCCATCCACAGACTAACCCCGGCAAGCGTAGCTTAACCTGATGGATCGACCCGTGCGACTGTTATTACTTAAGCACGAGCTCCTACTCCTCTGCTTTTCTGCTTTTTTTTCCATCACTACACAAAATATTTTAATAGCTTTGTC